>OW240913.1:333834191-333892219 GCA_933207985.1 Pelobates cultripes
GGGGGCCATGGCCACTGCCGCCTTACTGAGTGAGTTCCAACTAGAAGTAGTATCTGCAACCTCTCCTTGGATAGGAGTCTAAAAGAATGTCCAAAAAAACGCAATTGAAGTAAAAGAGAACCTATTAGGCTTTCATATGGAGTAATGCTTGCTCTGCATTGTTTGCGGTTTTTATATTTTCTTTTGCGTTTATAAAATAAATATCTCCATGAACATATTAGGCAGGAGTTAGGACCTACCAGAGAGGGTTAAGCAGCACTTTCGGAATCACTGCTATTGGAAGAATTAATATGCAAATGTATTACTGATGCATTTGTCTGGTCTTTGCTCTTCAACCTCAGTTAATGTATACGTGGTATATTTTGAGAATATAAGCTATTTGTTGACTCTCATATATTTTTTCACCTATGCTGGTGGAAATCATTGTAGCATTACTGAAATTAGCCTGCTCCTATGAATATAGAATCAAGGGAGGTTAGTGTCACTGATTGTCCTTCAAATAAATTTCTTCTAACCTCGGACTCATAACTTAGACCAGTCCATCTTGTAATTCAAAACACTTTTTTATTCTGTTTGACTGATTTATATGGTGGTTGCGTTATTTTATTATACGTTAGTTTTGTCTATGCTCTCAGATCTTTGTTGTCTAATATTAGTGTTCTTCAAATTGTAATGTACATGGCTCTGTGGTTGAAATGTATTCGGTTTGGTATATATTATATATTCAGCTGGTAACGTTTAAAGGGGGACCCTAGACTTTACTCCTGAAATATGACTCCACATCTTGATATTGTTTCCCAACGACAGACCAGAAAATACATAGGATTGTATTTTAGGGCATAACCATAATCTTCCTGTCCAGTGGAAAGCAAATAGGTGATTTTAGAAATCTTGTTAGCATGTTTATAACCAAAGAATGACCAACTGCGGTGCACAGCCTATAAACACAATTTCCAGCTATCAGTAAGGGTGGAAACTGTATTAAGATAGAAAGATGTCATTTTTTTTCAAACACACATTTATCATTAGCCTTTCTAGCGTCAATAGATTTGATTTTATAAATGCATCAAACATCGAGGGGCACTACTCCACCAGCCTCTAGTGTTTCCATGTATATAGTATCAGTATAGGTTTAGTGTAAGTTCACTTTTAGCCATTTTTTATTTGTGCAGTTTTGCGATTTGTGTATGGTCAATAAATCAGGTTTCAATAAGGTTTATTGCGTGTTCTCTTTTAGCCGTCTTTTATTCATACAATTTTGGGATTGGTGTATGGCCAATCAATTAGCCTGTGCAGCCTGTGGAACTAAGGATTGCATTCCCTCTTGTATTAGATGTTATTTTAACTGGCCTTGTCTGTTAATGAATCGGATATATGTTTGATTTATACATAGATACACAATTACCGACATGCTTTATCCTTGCGTAATTCAGAAATGAATAACCAAGTCAATAGTTACATGATTCACAGACTCTTGTAGACTTACATCCCACCATAGGGAGAATTAAAAAAATATCCACTTCTTCCTCGTAGCTGTCATTACAACCTTTCCAACTGATATACATCAATACATCAAAGTCACAGCAAGGGTAGAATTTAAATGTTTGATGTGATGTATGAATCTGTTTATTGTAGAAGAGACAATGCGTTATATAATGTATGACTTCCCAAGGGATGATCGTCACTTTACACATCCCTCTAGCTTTTAATGAATTTAAGAAACAAAATGTATCTTTTTCACTGAAATGCAGAAGGATGAGACACACAAAAAACATATTTTGTCTGTGCAATTATGCATACATATCTAATCTATAACAAAAGCTTCCTCTGTGTCTAATTAATTGTATTAAGAACCCCTAATGACTGTCAGACTGTGAAAACGACCTCTGTAAATATAAGATCTACATCATGCGGTCACTGCTCTTTGCATTCAGTGGAGACAAAATTATTAAAGAACATCTCAATCTTTGTGGAAGTGAGAACCTCGTTGGGTGTCGGTTACCCAAGGTTAAAATGTTTTGTTTCAAGCAATTTTGTAGAGATAACTCCATTGTAATTTCTTATATTTTTCCAGATAGATTCCTGAGCCTGCAGGGGTGGACATTAGAACAAACAGGGCATATTCACCAAGTAGACCGTCTGAATGCTAAATCAGAAAAGGACATGTTTATTCACTCAAAAGTCTTGCTCTCTAGCCATTTAGACACTGACAATCTTCACCTATTATTTGTTTTTGAAGGCCCTACCTGTACCTGTTCAATCGTTTAACCCCTTAAGGACACATGATGGAAATATTCCGCCATGATTCCCTTTTATTCCAGATGTGTCCTTAAGGGGATAATTAATTACTATGAATACAGTTAGTTGGTTCTAGCTAAAGATGGTATCTTTGCCACATGTAGCGCTACTCAATTTGTTTCAACTCAGTTTGTATTTTTCATCTTATTTTGGATAAACGTCAGTAACAGAGATGTGTGCAGGGTTGAATATGATGGATTTGAGTCTTTTTTTCAATCTAGATTACTATGTTATTCTGTAATCTCATTAGGCTGAAAATCTAGGTTCGCTCTACAAAGAATGAACCCTAGAACACTGAGATTTGAACAGTTATTATATTTACTGCAGTTGGAGCACTAACCATTTAGCCATCTCCCCTGCTTATTCACCTTGTCAGCGGGGAGGTCCAAGTGGGCGTTTGCCTGTTTTAATTTTTAAGATTCTGCATGCCAACTGCTCGGTATTACTGCAATGTTGTGTCTGCATGCCGGTAGGGCTGGCATATTTTTGTAAAACAAACAAACCACAGTAAAACAGACAATCCTAAATATACAAAAGTGTATGCTCACGTTAGTTCCTCGCCCCAAGTGTATCAGCTGTCTTCCACAAAAAAATTAAGAATTCTAGAATTTTAGGAGTTTTACTGGTGGGTCATATACCCCCAGCAGCCACTGAAGGAGTCAACAAACTTAAAGTAGCAATAATATAGCTAAACATATAATGTAAACAAGTATCTCACATGGCTTTGCTAAATGTAATAATGATTATAATAAGCATTTATAAAATGTTTATCAAATCACTTTTAGCATTGTTAAGTCATAGACCTCTGATTTGGATCCTACTCTGCTTTCCCTCTCCGAGCTAGCACAGATTCCTTGCAATCGTTGGATTAAGGCAGGAAGAGAAAAGATCTTTATATCTCACTCCAAAACAGTCTACATATTTAAAAAGATACAATATCACTGTATATACACTAAACAAAATTATAAATGCAACACTTTTGTTTTTGCCCCCATTTTTCATGAGCTGAACTCAAAGATCTAAGACTTTTTCTATGTACACAAAAGGCCTATTGCGCTCAAATATTGTTCACAAATCTGTCTAAATCTGTGTTAGTGAGCACTTCTCCTTTGCAGAGATAATCCATCCACTATGGCTGGCCACAGTTAACTGTGGGATGCTAATTTCATCATAGTAGACATTTCTGTAGCGTAGAAGTTTATTTTGTTTTGTTTTTATGACTGCTGGGTATTTCATAATTTAAATTGCAGTCATTTATATTACCTATTGCCATTGTTCATAAAGCAGGAAAGGCCTGAGTCTTTTGGCAATGCTTTTAGATCTTCGTTAAAGAACCATTTATATTTGAGTCTAAATTGTCCTGTCAGCTCCTAAATACCACAGTACCAGGCTAGTGATCCATAGCAGGGCGTAGAACTATGCTTAAAAGATGAAGCATTGGATGGGTTCAGCATACATATAAAGCACTAGTTGTTAATGAGAATGTAAAGGTTTACAGCCTTTTAATAGCCCAATCGATACTGAATGGCATGTAAACCCAATCTAATTAACCAATATGGCAAATTGCTACAGATTACAAGAAAAGTGATTTATACATTGGAGACCATTCTAAAGTTAAGGAGTGCTTAGGTTAGAGGCATTCAGACATATAGGGCTGTTATAATCACACAAGGGTTTATTTGGCCACTCCTGGTTCCCATAATTAATGAAAGATTTATTGGCTAATGCAGGAATAACATAGCCATGGTGAAACAATACTAGATTTGGAGATTCGTTCCAGTATTTACACTATTTTAGCCTTATATTTGAAATTCCCTAGTCAATTCCTGACAATTAACTAAGTTTAATGACTGTCCTTTTGTTTGTATATAATATAAGAAGCATATTCACGTTGAGTTGAGTATTAGTTAAAAAATATCCTCAGCTGTATGTTAAATGAGAACTTCAATATACAAAAGATACAACACTTTAAAATACACTTTAGACTTTCTTGTGTTTAATGGAATTTAAAATCTTTTAAGTGTACCAGTTTATTGTGTCCATTAAAACTGATCTTGCATGTTACCAGCACCAGGAATGAAAATGGGAAGACAGTAATGAAGTCTGCTTAGATTTTTTAGCTAGTGTTCCCTCTAATAATTTATTTGAATATCCCATCACTACGGGATGTTTATAAAAACACAAATCCTAGAGTACATTTTTAGTTCATGTCTAAACATCTGGGTACAGCTTGTATAAAAGTTGCCTCCCTTTGCTTTTAGAAAAGGAACACCGCTTGTAGCTTTTAGGGGGAAAAAAAAGTAAGAATTATAATTATAGAGCAGGTTGCACTTTGTTTCTTGTCTCTGTACAGGGTACACAGAATGTGAGTGAGAATTTAAATTTTATTTTCATTTAGTTTGACTAATAAATGTTTTTTTTACATCCTGTCTTGTCCCCGCTCTGTCAGTCCCTGCATTGGCTTCCAGTTAGATATACGGCTCAATTTAAAATTCTGGTGCTTGCTTACAAGTCCCTACATAATGCTGCTCCATCCTACCTATCCTCCCTAATACACAAGTATGTCCCGTTGAGGCCCCTACGCTCTGCCAAAGACCTACGTATATCATCTGTCCATACTCCTACCTCTAACATTCACCTCCAAGACTTTTCCAGGGCTGCACCTCTTCTGTGGAACTCCCTTCCCTTCTCCGTAAGAATTTCACCCAGTCTCTACTCATTCAAAAAATCATTGAAAACTAATTTCTTTAACCCCTTAAGGACACATGACATGTGTAACATGTCATGATTCCCTTTTATTCCAGAAGTTTGGTCCTTAAGGGGTTAAAGGGACACTATAGTCACCTGAACAACTTTAGCTTAATAAAGCAGTTTTTGTGTATAGAACATGCCCCTGCAGCCTCACTGCTCAATCCTCTGCCATTTAGGAGTTAAATCCATTTGTTTATGAACCCTAGTCACACCTCCCTGCATGTGACTTGCACAGCCTTCCATAAACACTTCCTGTAAAGAGGAAGCCCTATTTAGGCTTTCTTTATTGCAAGTTCTGTTTAATTAAGATTTTCTTATCCCCTGCTATGCTAATAGCTTGCTAGACCCTGCAAGAGCCTCCTGTATGTGATTAAAGTTCAATTTAGAGATTGAGATACAATTATTTAAGGTAAATTACATCTGTTTGAAAGTGAAACCAGTTTTATTTTTCATGAAGGCTCTGTCAATCATAGCCAGGTGAGGTGTGGCTAGGGCTGCAAAAACAGAAACAAAGTGATTGAACTCCTAAATTACAGTGAATTGAGCAGTGAAATTGCAGAGGAATGATCTATACACTAAAACTGCTTTACTTAGGCAAAGTAGTTTAGGTGACTATAGTGTTCCTTTAAGAAAGCATATCAATTAAACTGTAAGAAGGTTTTCATCCCCCACCCTCCATGACTCCTATCCTGCAACTGTCAAAAATTACCCACTAAGCCCTCAGTGAATACTTTTCTAACAACCTATTTCGTACCCCTACTTTTACCCTTTGTGTCACTATACCCCACTCCCTCTAGAATGTAAGCTCATTGAGCAGGGCCCTCAACCCCTCTGTTCCTGTACGTCCAGTTGTCTGGTTACAATTACATGTCTGTTAGTCCACCCATTGTACAGCGCTACAGAATTTGATGGCGCTATATAAATAATAAAATAATAATAATAATAATAATATTGAGCTCCAATAGTTGCTGCCACATTTTTACAATTATTGCGCATGTTACACAAAATGCGTCACTTGCACCTGGCAAACTTCTGAGGTTAAAAAAGGCAAAATCAACCATGGATATTTTTTCCTATTTGTACAATGTACAATTCACGGTCAGTTATCTACAGTTCCCAATTTGGTGAATAAACCATTTAAAAAAAATTTTTTTTATCAGTCCCCTGACCTTGAATGTGACCTCAGAATCTCTATGTAAACATGGACTCATCAGAAATCAATAGACGTTCAACTTTATATTAATGTATTCATTCTCTACAATGTGTCTGCTGAGTAAGGACTGTAACTGGTAATCTGCTCCATGGGGTTTGCCACATTATGTCTTTCTCTTGCTGGAATAAACTGACAGCTAAAAAGCATTAAATGACACAGTATATCTAGATTATTAAAACCACGAGGGCCGGCTAATTCTCTGGTTTATTTTACACAACCTCTACGTTTTTGAATTCTATGATATGCAGACTATGTACAAAAAGGGTGTTAGAGCTCCTGCCTGCAGGTTGGATACAGATCACTAGATTCAGGTATCCTGGCATTCTGCTGAGCCCATATAATTTAGAAATTTTCTAATTTTTATTGTTTTGTCCATTATGAAGAACTTGGGGGTACAGAAAGGAATAAAAAGGGGTGGGGGTGGGGGGGTTTGACAATTAGGTTACATTTTGGTTCAGATTCATTTCTGTTGTCTATTGTTGTTTTGCAATTGTTTACATTCGGTACATAGATATAGATTACACTTTTATTGTTAACATAAAATTAACAGTAGTTTTAACACCCTGATACCTCAGTCCACATCTTATGCCTGTGTATAGTCATTTCGTTGTCATTGTTGGTTTGTTCTGAAGTTATATAAATTTGTTGAAGCTAGCTATGGATTTTTTTGTGTGTCGGGTGAGCAGTGAATTTCCCTGAGGGCTTTGCTACTGTAGCTTTACCCTCTTGTTGTTCTGTAGTCCCAATTGTATGTTAGGTATCAGCCTTTATTCCCTTATACAAAACACAACGAGGGAACCGGCTGATTGTCTAAATGAAGATAAATAAAAAGAGGTATAGTGTAATACAGTTTTAAAATATTAACACTGCGCAATATGAAATGCACTCACAGGATATTGGACAGTTCAGGCATATATGTTGCCGCCCCTGATGATATGGGGGGCTAGAGAAATCCCCTGGACACTTCCACTCAAAAATGCAGGACTCCAGGTGAAGATATGAAAAAAGCGGCTTTAATTGTTTAAAAATATAAAATAGATGCAAATAAAGGTCCTACGCGTTTCGTCCCTTCTACAGAATATGGGACTTCCTCAGGGACCAAAATATTAAAATAACAATCAATGCAATACAATCACAAAAACAGCCTAACATCCCTCCACCCTCAAGTCCTTTAAATAGGGCTACTCCATAAATGTAATTAATCACATGTGCCTCTCTGTCCTTCCTTATTGGTCCTGTGTAGATGAGTTTCATCTGTTGAAGATCTTATTCCCAGGTGTTCACAGTTGATCTTCATCATTTTTGTAATTCTCCGGTTATTTTCGGCACTTCCGTGCGTTCCAAAAACCGGAAGTGCTATGCGTTCCAACTGTACTCGTAAACCCGGAAGTCATGTATATCCGGAAATGGCATGCGTTCCACCTTCGTTTTTTTGCGCTCCATCAGTATTCTGCAATATCTAGCCATAGAATTATATACAAATAGTCCAACAACTTAACCACATATCTATTCATAGTGGATTTTCTCATAATATATACATATTTACTTTACACCATTTTCACAATACTTAACCAATCACAAAATTTCTTACATATTATATATACTCATAATCTAATAATGTGAAGCTTTTATCAACTAATCCATCATACCCTAATTATGTGACATATTATTTCAATAACCAGAATATTAACCTTTAACTTATAATAAACATATGAATTAGTCATATGTGTTATCCTTCTTATAATCAATTCAATGGTGTCTTATTTGTTAATTATATTATTATTATTAATTAACCTAATTCCTCCTTTAAAATTCTGTGCTTATTTTATCATTACCTTTCTCAAAAATACCCATATATATAATGACTATTATGAATAGTGATATACATTTATAGGAAACACACTAAGTCCACATTCACATTCAGTCCACCAGGCTCCAATGTCTGTAGCCTGTGGAACCAGTATGTCTCTCTTTGTGACAACTTTTTAACCCTATCTCCCCCTCTCTTTCACAAATCCCACTTGGTCTTCATGCATTAGTGTGGGGAGTATTGTGGCTAATCTATTGGAATATATTTTTGCTAATAATTTGATATCTGTATTTAGGAGCGAGATTGGGTGTAAGTTTTGTCCTTTGTCCTTTGTCCGGTATTTTTTGGTAGTGTGGCTACATGGGCTATGAGCATCTCTGGCAGCATGGTTCCCATGCTGACAATATGGTGGAACGCCTGTTGTATGTGTGGGATGAGTATGGGGGCAAAGGTTTTGTAATAATAGTTTGTTAGGCCATCCTGCCCTGGTGCTTTCCCTGTGGGTAGGCGGGAGATTGCCTGTTGCAATTCTTCTGTCATGATTTGTTTAGATAGTGTATCTTTTTGTTCATCTGACAGGTTCGGTAGTGTTATTTCCTGCAGATATTCGTTAATCTCAGAGTTAGTGGGTTGATGGGTGGAGTCATCATCTTTTAGATTATAGAGGGTGCTATAGAACCTTGCTAGTTCATTGTTCATGTCTTGTGGATTCCAGAGTTTGTGATTATATTTGGAGAGTATATAGGGGATTTTGGCATTGGATTGCTTTTTACGCAGCATATTGGCCATCAATTTACTAGCTTTGTTCCCTTGGGCATAGTGTGTCATTTAAAATTTTTGTAAGGTGTATGCTGTTTTTTGGAATTGATGTTCATTGATTTTAGCGGTTATAGTTTGGATTTTTGTCAAGAGGTCTTGTTGTTTTGTTTGGTAGTAAGTTTGTGTGCTGTCCCTCAGTTCTATAAGGAGTTTCATTAGTGCGGTTCTCCTTTGTCTATTAAGATAGGATGCCCTGCGGATCAGTAGTCCCCGTATGACCGATTTGTGTGCTTGCCACAGTATCGGGGCAGTAATTTGGGGGGTGTTATTGGTGGCGAAGTAGTGTTGGAGTTCTTGCTCTATCAAGGATGAGAACTCTTGATCGTAGAGGATTGTGTTGTTTAATCTCCATGATCCCTTTCCTTTATAGGGGAATGCATCTGTAAGTGTTAGCGTCATAGGTGCATAGTCTGACCATGCTATGTCTCTGTGTGTACATTGGTGTGCTTGTTGGAGCCCTGCATTAGTCATGAAGAAATAGTCGCATTGTGCGCCAAATATCGTATAAGTTAAATTAAAGAAAGAGTTTGTTAAGGTGGATGCAAGCTGACCTTAGGGCTCTTGATCTTGGCATTGCCATGTAATGTGTGGTGTCTGTTTCTGTGTCTAGAATATGATTTAGGTCTCTGCAGCAAATCAGTGTGCCTTGTTGCACATTGCTCGTTTTAGTAAGTAAGTGTTGTAGGAATTGTCTCTGGTTGTTATTCGGTGCATACATGTTAACTATGGTATATGTTATATTATTGAGATTGCATATGAGGGTTAGGTACCTCCCTTTACTGTCTTTAAGTATTTTGAGTGGGTCATACGCCACCGATTGATGTATTAGAATACTGACTCCTCTAGATTTGTGGCTATTTGTGGCGTGGTATTGATGTAGATATTGTTTGAAGCCCATAAACGGTGTTTTGGAGCGTTGAAAGTGGGTCTCTTGGAGGCAAATCACATCTGCACTCTGTTTCTTCAGTTCTGTCATCAGTAGTTGGCGTTTTTGGGGGGAGTTGAGTCCCCTGACATTTCCGTTGTGTACATGATGTTGGCCTTCGGGGAGTGTAATCTGATACTCTGGTATGGAGGATAGTGGCACCTCGGCGTGAGTGTGCGGGATTGTGGGGTGTTGAGTGTACCTGTATGCGTGGACGTATCCCGGGGATAGAGTTTGTTTATTGCGTACCTCTTATAGGTGGGGTCCTTAGTTGGTAGGGTTTGTAGGTTCGCTTCTAGTGGGCCCCTTTTGGGGTCTGTCTGTGTTAGTTTGGGTGAGTGTGTACCATTGTATTCCAGTCTGTTTGTAACCTGGGGTGGGGATGGTTTGGGGGAAGACAAGAGTCTTTGGGAGTACTCAACTATGTACATTAGTGCCCTGATGTTGGGCTTGGTACCCGTGGTTGGTACCATGGGGGATGTGAGCTTGCGTGTGTTGCTCACTGAGGAGGCTACCTGGGTTCCTCTATTATTTTTGGTGTGGTGTGGAGACCCTGAATTGCACCTGAGACCGACCCTTCGTTCATATGTCGTATTGAATGTGCCTGAGGCAGTGGTTGTGGTATCCCATACTCTCTTTTTATTTTTATTTTTTTATGAGTATGGGCTATATTACCGGTGGGCTAATAGCCTGACTCAGGGGCTTTTGGGAGTTGGGTGGGAAATAAGTGCATATTTTGCAACAATACGTTAGTTGCATTCATTGACATAGTACCTTGGAGGGTACTAAATTTATTTAGTTATTTTTCATTATAATTGGGCGCATGTCTCCTATTAATCAGTAGAGTCAGTAATTACATGCAGATTATATTGTCTCCCCCCTCTTGCTTGTTGGTTCCTATTCTGTCTTTAGGGTATTAGTCTGCCTAGGCCTGGTAGGGTTGATTGCCAGCCAGAACCCTCATTTTATGGGTGGTAAGTTTTGATTACCCGGTAGGTTAGGGGACGCATCTATGTTCGGTGGGGTACGGACCGGGGTACCTCAGGGTTCTGATGTTAGTGGGCGAGGTGTGAAATTTGTGGGTCATGTGTGGTAAAGTTACATTTAGATTAACATAGTAAAGCATAAAATAACATTATAGAACATAACTGGTTTGGTTGTTAAATACTTTACCAGCCCTTGTGTGCTAGGGTATGGTTGTTACTTATTTTGGCTGGTATTAGTTCATGATTATTAGGCCTTCTGCCAGTCTCGGTATCATGGCAGTCCCTTGAGGCGGCTTGTCCGGGCCGGGTAGGTTCCATTTCCTGAGAAGTCTGTCTCCATCTTCTGGTGAGAGTATAGTCTCCGTCGTTTCGTTCTTTGAGATGAGGAGCTTGAGAGGGTATCCCCAGCGATAGGGGACTTGGTGCTGCCTGAGGATGCTGGTGACCGGTTGGAAAGCCTTCCTCCTCCTCAGCGTTGCCACGGACAGGTCCGGGAATACCTGGATGTTGTTGTATTGAGCAGGTAAGTTCTTGTTTACATCCCTGGGGACCGTGTCCAGCAAGTGTCTGGGTTTAGGCACCCGGTGCACTCTGTCTAGAAGCAGCATAGCAGATGGCGTGTCCGGTGACAGTGCATGAAAGAAATCATGGAGGTAGGCCTGCTATTCTGCCGGTGTCACCGTTTCCGGGATATTTCTTAGTCTCAGGTTCTCTCTGCATGCTCTGTCCTCAATATCCATTAATTTGTGTTCCATGGTGAGTATTGTTGATTGCAGCGTGTTTACTTGTGCTTCTAATTGGTTGTGCGCATCTAGGCTCTCTTCCATTTTCTCTTCTACACGGGAGGTTCTGGCCCCTAGATCTCCTATGTCTTTTTTCAGGCTTGCCAGGCCTGCTGTCCAACCGGCCATCATTTTGCTTAAGAAGGCTTCCAGTTGCTCCATGAGAAACTGTTTAGTGACTGTCTCCTCCATCGTTTGATCAGCCGCGTCGCTGGATTGATTTTCTCCGTCTGTGTCCTCCCCGCCATCATGCTGGTGCGTCTGCACTGTTTGTTTTGAAGATGGCGTATTTTGGCCGAAGAAATTGTGCTTATCTGCTGTAGATGCTTGCCTCTTCTGTTTAGATTGGGACATGATGTAGTGATGGGGGTCTAGGTTGTCTGTAACTTGATTTAATTGCTTTTTTTCGGAGGCCATGTGCAGGAGCTAAAGATTATGCTGCCATCTTGCTCCACTGGTAGCCACGCCCCTGAGCCCATATAATTTAATGATATCTCCCCTGCACCCACTGCTTATAAGGCATCTAATCACAGCAATCTTATGGGCAAATCTATCTCCT
The DNA here is from genome assembly GCA_933207985.1 of Pelobates cultripes. NCBI lineage: Eukaryota > Metazoa > Chordata > Amphibia > Anura > Pelobatidae > Pelobates > Pelobates cultripes. Next base: position 333,846,335 of record OW240913.1, read on the forward strand.
TGTAAATAGGGGATTTCCTATCGCCCAACGCCCGGGACATGAAGATCCAGGCAGGTTTTACTCTTTTTTTTGTTAGGCTCCTCCTGTGATGATTTTTCTGTTTTTTTGAATACCTTTTTTAAGTGATAATTAAAATATTCTACTCTATCTTTATTTAGATCACTTTTGTGCCATATGTCTTCTGAAAGCCTTCTGCTTTTTCTTGGTAATGTTCTAAGAGCTCTGTGATTGGTTGGCTTCCAAGACAACCTACCCAATCACAGTGCTCTCTCTTATTGGCATTCAAAGCATGGGAAGGACTTCATAAAGACCTCTCCCATACAGCATGGAGCCATTCGTGGGCTTACTTGCATTATTTACCTTGCGTCACATTTAAAATGTTTTACGTTTATTTTTTGCAAATTACATATATTTTGTTGTTTTAAATAGTTCTATTGGGTTATAATAATTTTCAGGCATGTTTTTATAGACCAAAGAAAAAGAATGAAGAAAAAAGTTTTGAAGTATAAAAATGTTTTCTTTTACAGTTTTGAAAAAATATATTTTAGATTAATGTGACCACTCATTACTATTATTAGTAATAATGGGATAGGCATAAATATATTGGGAGGTCCATAAGCTTCTAGACAAGTCACTGGTGATAGAGGGAGACATGCCCATTTTATGTTACCCTTTTTCCTAATTTTGCAATACTAGTTACCATTTGATCTCTACGCTACCAGCTACGATACGTGTTACGTGAGGCAAGCAGGTAAAAATTAGTGACAAAGTTGTAAATGTGTTAGTTATTTGTGGTTGCTAATATCTACTACCTGCTAACTACAACAGCTTACAGCAGATATGAACCCCTTAAGACCGGCGGGCGTCCAATTACGCCCTATTTTAAGCGTCTCTAAACGCCGCCGGGCGTAATAGTACGCCCTCCGGTCTTTCTTTACTTACCCGGTCGCCGGCGGTCACACTGGACCTGCCTGACAACCCATGCCGAAAGTAAAGGGAATTTAATTTGCTAGCACTATGTTTAACCCTATAACTTTCCAAGACACCATAAAACCTGTACATGGGGGTTCCTGTTCTACTCGGGAGACTTCACTGAACACAAATATTAGTGTTTTAAAACAGTAAAATGTATTACAACAATATTGCCAGTAAAAGTTAAGTTTTTGTCATTTTTCATGCACAAGCAGCACTTACACGGACGATATTATTGCTGTGATACTTTTTGCTGTTTTGAAACACAAATATTTGTGTTCAGCGAAGTCTCCCGAGTACAACAGTACCCCTCATGTACAGGTTTTATGGTGTTTTCAAAAGTTACAGCGTCAAATATAAGACTTGCGTTTCATTTTTTTCACATTAAAATTCGTCAGATTGGTTACAGTGCCCCATTTGCAATACCTTGGGTTGTCTACTATTGCAAATGGTATGCCATTGTGGGTGTAAATTTCATTCCTGGGCTACTTATAAAGTCCCAAAGGCAATGTAACCAATTTGGCGAATTTCAATTTCAAATGTAATGTGCTATATTTGACCCTGTAACTTCCCAAAACGCCATAAAACCTGTACATAGGGGGTACTGTTTTACACGTGAGACTTTGCTGAATACAAATATGTGTATTTTATTGCAGTAAAAGCAAACAGTATTATGAAATTGACCGTTAAAATGTCATGTAGAACTAAAAAAATCAAACCAAAAAATCTTATTTTCTCCCTTTTTTTTCATATTAAATTATGTTTCATAGCTAAATATTTGATATTAAATGAAAGCCCTGTTTCCCCTGAATAAAATGATATATAATAAGGGTGGGTGTATTTACTATGAAAGAGTTGAATTACGGTTGGACAGACATGTAGCGCAAATGCCAGGTTTTGTTTACATTTTGTTTAGTTCACAACGTGTACATTTGGCTCCGTCCTTAAGGGGTTAAGTCACAAAGTTGGAAATGAGACCTCGGTTACCTAAAATGTTGCTTAGATCCATATGCTCTCATAAATCATTTATTTACATTGTGTGTGGAGAGCAAGGATGCGGGACTCAATACTCAATAATTATGGGAAGGAGACAAGGTCGGATGCTGATAACATTGATTGTTTAAAGAAAATCAGAAGGACAGTCCTTTTTAAGATTGAGTGCTTTTATGTACAGACTATCACTTAACAGTGATGTCCTCTAGTAATTATTAATAGTCTAAAGTGGTCAGTAGTGATCAATAGCCATGTTTGCTCTCGTCTATACTGTACTTGTAAAACTTTTCCTTTTCAAACGGATTGCTTTGGGTTAAAGTCATTTTTTCTTTGGTCAAAATAAAAATATGGCAATGAATAATAATGGTTATACTTGAAAGCTTCCCTGCTAAATAAAAAAACACATACTGCACTAAAATATCAGCATATAAATGGTTACATTTAGTTTTGAAACTGATTTCTTGATACAAAAATAGAAATATCTTCAGGCCATTATGGACTTAGTTTTATAACCCGCTGATAATTTAATATTTAAATAGGCCGAGGCAGCTGTAAGCCTAGCTGCCGATTCAGTTGTTGCCAATCCATACGTTGGTGAATAGCTCGGCAGTTAGTGCTCCAGCTGCTGCGTGTCTAGCATTTGTTGAAACTGTAAGTTTGATTCCTGACAGTGTCAGTACCTATTGTGTGTGTGAGGTCAATAAAATACCATGACAGGTCTGACTCTGCAGGGATTTGATCTCTTGGTTTCATGTCATGCATCACTTTCAATCTGTTCCTCTAAGACTTGCTTTGTTTTCACTTTGACCATCAGTGTTAGCTGATATCCACCAAGGGAATAACCTTTGCATAATACTTTATCTGTGTGTGTACCTCTGATCCTGAAACTGAATGTAAAAGTCTTTAACCTTGGCTTGCCCTTATAAATATGCTCTGCTCTGCCCACCCTGATCCCTGCTTCAAGGAGGACTACCTCTGCAAACCTCAACCTTTTACTTGGAACTTAGCTATCAGTCTAAGATTCCTGGGTCTATTTGAGAAGCTACTGGTTTACAAAACCTTCTCCTGTTCGGGCTGCTTCTAGGCAACAAAATATATCTACAGTAATTACTTTACTGGTTCATAACACACATATGTCTGAGTCAGCACTGCTCAAGGTAATTATTTGGAACTCTCATATTCCAGAGACATTCTAAATTATATTTTGTATTAATTCATACTGATTCTAATAGAATACCAAACCCTCATTACACAATAATGTGTTTTCTACTTCACAAAATGTATTGATATACTGATGGAAATGCCTCTATTGAACATAAGTATTCATTTCTTGACCTGCATATATGCATTGATCATCCACAACATTAAAACCACTGACAGGTAAAGTGATTAACATTGACTATGTTATTACAATGGCACCTGTCAAGCGGTGGGATATATTATGCGGCAAGAGAACAATTAGTTCTTGAACTTCATGTGTTGGAAGCAGGATAAATGAGACAATGGGACAAATGGAACAAGTAACAAGTAAATTTGACAAGGGCCAAATAGTAATGGCTAGATGATAGGGTCAGAACATCTCCAAAACTGTAAGCCTTGTGGGGCGTTCCCAATATTGTGTGGTTTGTACTAGTCATGTGCAATTCGTTTCGGTCTGAATTTAAATTCGGATGAATTTCGTCAATTCGGACATTCGGATGCTTCCGAATGTTCGAATTGACGAAGTGCCGAATTTCGGAAGTGCTGAAGTGCTTCGGATTTCTGTAAAAAAGTGGCAAAACAGGAGAAGAAGGGGAAATATAGGGAATGATGACAGGAATCTAACCCTAATCCTATCCCTAACCCTACCCTTAACCCTACCACTACCCCTAACTACCTCTTACCCTACCCCTAACACTACCCCTAGCCCTCACCCTACCCCCTAACCCTAAGCCTACCCCTAGTAGGGTTGGGGTAGAGTTAGAGGTAGAGTTAGGGTTAGGGATAGGGTTAGGGTTAGGAAATTGCTGAAGTCCCGAAGTGCCGATTTGCTGAATTCCCAAATTGCAGAAGTGCCGAAGTTCCGAATTTCAGAAGTGCCGAACCGAAACTTTTGCCCGTGCACATCCCTAGTTTGTACCTACCAAAACTGGTGCAAGGAAGGACAAGCGGTGAACCAGAATCAGGGGCATGGGTGCTCAAGGCTCATTAATGCATGTGGGGAGTGAAGGCTGGTCCAGTCACACAAAAGAGTTACTGTAGCTCAAATTAAAAAATGTAATGCTGGCCATTAAGGTATCAGAAAACACAGTGAATCACAGTTTGCTGCAAATGTGGTGGGTTAGATTGCCCACGATGACCCATGCCCACCACCAAAAGTGCTTCAATCAGAACTGGACCATGGAGCAATGGAAGATGGTTGCCTAGGCTGATGAATCATGTTTTCTTTTAGATCAGGTGGATGGCCCGGTGCCAGGGCTGGATTAACATAGGGGCTGATGGAGCTGCAGCTCAGGCCCATGCCCATGGAATAAACCCATTGATTTAAAAAAATAAAAAAATTAAAATAAATGTTTACTTTTTTTTTGCACACTACTCTTAGGGTTGCCACCTGGCCGGTATTTATTTGAGGCTCCCTGGCCGGTGCCTATATTGCAGTAATACCAGCAATACAAATGCTAGTATTTTTCTCAGTATAAACAGAGATTACTCTGCAATACCAGCCAGTAGGGGTTGCTGTGTGTGTGGAGAGAGGCAGGAATAGGAAGTTAGAGCACATACCTGCATATACCAGCTACACAGCACAGAGAGTCCAGACAGCAACTCCCAGCCTGCAGAGACAGCCTACAGCTCAGGGAAGTGAGGGATGGGGTATAGGCTGCAGGGAAACATGGGGACACAGGAACACATCTGGGGATGCAGAGACACTTGGGGACATTTGAAGACACGGGGACACAGACACACATGGGGACACTGAGACATGGGGACACAGACACACATGGAGACACTTGGGGGCACTGGGAGACATGGGGACATTGAGACACTAGGGACACAATGTGCCTGTGTCCCCATGTCTCTCAGTGTCCCCAAGTCTCTCAGTGTCCCCATGATACTGGGAGACATAGAAACACAGACACTAGGGGACACTGGGTGACATGGGGACAAAGAGACATAGAGACAGTGGGAAACACAGGGCACTGAGACACTGTGATACATAGGGACACTGTGATACATAGTCTCAATGTCCCCCAGTGTCCCCAAGTGTCTCAGTGTCCTTATGTCTCACAGTGTCCCCTAGTGACGTAGTGACACTGCTATACATGGGGACACAGACACTAGGGGACACTGGGTGACATGGATACACTGGGTGACATGGGGACACTGGGAGACATAGGGACACTGGGAGACAGGGAAACCCTGGGAGCAGTCCAGCTACACAGAAGAATCAAACTGTAAGTAGTTGGGGACACTGGGAGACATAGAAACACAGACACTAGGGGACACTGGGCAACATGGGGACAATGAGACATAGAGACAGTGGGAGACATGGGGCACAGAGACACTGTGATACATAGGGACACTGTGATACATAGGCAGTCTGACATGCATTCATGCCAGGCCAGCCTTCCAGTCTTAATGTCCCCCAGTGTCCCCAAGTGTCTCAATGTCCCTATGTCTCACAGTGTCCCCTAGTGACATAGTGACACTGCTACACATGGGGACACAGACACTAGGGGACACTGGGTGACATGGGGACACTGGGAGACATGGGGACACTGGGAGACAGGGAGACACTGGGAGCAGTCCAGCTATACAGAAGAATCAAACTGTAAGTAGTTGTTTGGTGATTTTACAGAATTTACTCTTATGTTACTCCTTGTGATTTACATCATGTAATGTCACACATACATAAACAGTTATGCAAATTAGTAAGGTCTGTATTGTTTTACAAGAAAGGTGGCAACCCTAACTACTCTTCACATACTCTTGCTTTAGTATGGAAACTTAAGAGGGATAAATGGAAACAAAACTTGTGTGGACTAGCTGAAATGAAATTAGCTAAGGTAATGCTAACTTTGGTCTCTCTACACTGTGGCATGTTCCCTTTCTTCTACACTCACTATATCCACCTTTTCTCTGTCTCAGACTGTATAGCAGGAGCTTCTGCTTGCTAGCAAGACGGTAAGGAGACAAGTGGACCAGCGAGTGCTAGTGGACAGTCCTTAGAAAGCATGGAGCAGGCGCTTCATTAGATGCATTTATGCCAAGTTAGGGATGCTGTTGGCCAGCATGCATGATTGGCAGGCAGTCTGACATGCATTCATGCCAGGCCAGCCTTCCAATTCTTTGGGAAGACACGCCTCCTCTTTGGGCATGTTCGGCCCTTTCGGGAGTTCTGGTTACATGATCCGCGTCAGTGGATCAGCCTTTTACATCACCCATTGACTTCCTGCTTCACTGGACACTGCTGTTAGGGGGTATGGATTTACTTGAAAGATAAAAGCACGACTGTTTTATTGTTTTTGGTCAATAAGATTATGTACTTAGGCCCCTCATAATTGTCAGCACCAGGCCCACTGGGCTCTTAATCTGGTCCTGCCCAGTGTCGTTTACCTGGGGAAAAGATGATAGCGTGATGCCCTATGAGAAGAAGGTATGCCAGAGGAGGCAGTGTTATGCTCTGGGCAATGTTCTGCTGGGAACCCTTGGGTCCTGGAATTCATGTGGATGTTACTTTGACATGTACCACCTATCTAAAGATTGTTGCAGACTACATACACCCCTTCATGGTAATGGTGTTCTCTGGTGGCAGTGGCCTCTTTTAGCACAGTTATGCACCCTGCCACACTGCAAAAATTGTTCAGAAATCGTTTGATGAAGAAGCCAAAAAGTAAAAGGTGTTGCCTTGGAAATTTATCAGATCTCAATCCAAGCATCTGCGGTATGTGCTGTAACAAAAAAATCCAAACTATGGAAGCCCTACCTTGCAACTTGCAGGACTTAAAGGCTGTCTTGGTGCAATATACTTGTGGAGTCCATGCCTTAATGCACCAGAGTTGTTTTGGCAGCACAAGAGGCACCTACATGTTTGCCATGTGGTTTTAATGTTGTGGCTGATCAGTGTATGTATGTAATAATGGTGCAATTGTGGTGCATTCATTCATAAAACTGGTAAGAAACATAAGCCTAGGTGAACAGCTACACAGATCTATATCAAAATCATGAATGTTTCTGTTCCATACTCAAAGGTTTATTCCAAACATCATAACCACTACAGCTTGAGTATCCTGGCACCGTTCTTCTGTACAGGACAAACGGTTTTACAACAGTTTATCACTTACCTGGGTCATGCTGTAAAACAATGTGCCAGATTAATCAAGCTGTAGTAGTTTTGATGCCGAGCTTTAAAACAAATTGTGGCTTTGCTGCATCCAGTGTCTGCAGATCTGCCCGATAAGGGCAGTTCCATTTATACAAATTTCACTGATGTGTCTGCTGCCATTTCTCTACTGTGAAGTGGAGCTAAGTAATAGGTTAATACTGCCATGGTTTGTTACAAAAAAAAAACACATGTTGATACTTTAAAGATTTACACTTTGTGAACCTGGAACAAAAAGTATGGCATGTATCTGAAACAATAGTAAAAAAAAACATAGATTGTACCCTCGGAGAGACAATTTTACATCTCGTTTATGGAACCTCAGACTCATTTTAATAAGTTGCCATTCAAGTAAGACTCCTTAAAGAACCTCTGATTTCTTTAGCTGAGCAGCACTTTTGGAACTAAAAACACATACAAGCAACAGTAAAGGGTTCACATTTCTTTGACTCGAGTCAAGTGATCAAGCAAGCATTTATTTATTAAGTGAAATGATGTCGCATAAAAGCATTTTTTTTTTTGCAGTCCAGCTGGGCTTCCTGTTCAGAAAAATAACTTTGCGTGCGAGAATAAGCAGCGATTCGTAGTCACTAGGCGCGACTGGAGTTACATTACTTCATGTGCACGTTTTGCTCCCCTACGAACCTACTCTTGTTTTTAATGGTAATTAACACATTGAAATGTGACCCAGACTGTGATAAACAGGGCTTTGCATTTTTGATACCTTTTTAAACGTCTCCTATCTTTTCAATCTTTACATTTTTTCTTCTGTACTTTATTTAATGAACGTGTTCAAAGAATGTTCTCTGTTAGTAAACCCACAATATTAGTTCAGAAATTACACAGATATTTAAATAATCTTGAATAATTAGATGGTAGCCTGCTGCTCTTCAAAATTCTTTGCCTTCTTTTTTTCTACGGTTGTATTCAACGTGATGCTGTGCAATTTCTTTTTTGTCTTTCAGTGAATTTTGTAAAAATATAGGTTTGTTCTGCACTGCACATTAAAATAGAAACACTTTTTCGTAAAAAGACAGCAGACCAAAATAAGCCGGCACGTGTGCTATCAGTGTCCACCTGAATTTATAGTCTTGTAACTGAACTCTCCTTTCAACACTGCTTTATATCTGCTTGTGTTTACTGTGTATCCAGGTGCCATTGTAATGTGAAGGTGTGCTGTACGGGCTCAGACAGACAATAGCAATCATGTGTTACTAGTGAGAAAGGTACATCTGTGATGATGTCAGAGTGAAATTGGATTTCAGGCTCTCTGTGTGAGCAAACATGGTTCTAAAATAAACAGAAGTGTCAAATACTAGCATCCTTACATCAGCTACATAAGAGCTTGACTGACACTAACAGGATCAATTGGAAAATACCCCCAACTCGGATTCTCTGATGGATGGCTCAGTATGAAGAGGCTCCTTTGCAGTCTGACCTGCTTTTTTATTCGCATGACAAGCAGCCGATGCACAGAACACATACACCTTTTAATGACCATCCCTGACACCTTGCTTTTAATGTGATCGTTATAAATGCAGTTATAGTAATAGCGGTTTGGGCTATCCTTAAATGAAAAGAGAAGGAAAACATTGGTTACAATATGTTTTAGCATGTAAAAACAAAACAAAAGTGCAGGACGCACAGATAGATTTGTGTGACGTTATTTGCTGTTGTAAACCATCCTTAACATGCATGTTGTCTAACTGTGCCTCATTCCTGAGTCAATTCTCACTCCAGACACTGCCATCCTACGCTCTATTATAGTTCTGCTATACTGCGTCATTTCAAAAAGACCAGCTCCATGGGTCATAAAGTCATACTACTTGCACGTTGTGGCAACACAGGAATAGCACTGGTCAATAGGGGTTTTTGTAATCACTATAAAACTTACATGATTTCTACTCTGGTTTCAATTATTTTAATAGAGTGCGTTCATTGTATTACAGTTTTTTTCTTAAAATTGATCTCTGGCTTGTTTTTTATTATTATTATTATTATTATTATTGTTGTTTATAAAGCTCCAGCAAATTCCGCAGTGTTGTACAGTACATGGACTAACAGATACGTATTTGTAACAAGAAGAGTTGGATGCACAAGAACAGAGGGGGTTGAGGGCCCCGCTCAATAAGCTTACATTCTAGAGGGAGTGGGGTATTGTGACACAAAAGGAAAGGGTAGGGTAGAAAAGTATTAAGTGTGGGCTTAGTGTGTTTTTTGTTTGGCAGTTGCCGTGTAGGAATCAAGGTGCAGGGAGAGAAAGCTGTTAACAGTTTAAATAATATGCTTTTATGACTACTCCACTATTAAATCCCTTGGCTCTTAATATCTGTATTTTGGGCCATTTGTTTGAATTGTTGCTTCTCAAGGATCATGACCTTGGCTTGTCCTGACTTTGCATGCAGATCTGTGTTGGTGTTTCCTTAGGCATCTGCCACCACTAAGGCTTGTTAGCATGCTTTTTTTCTTTCTCTCACTAATACTGTCTGAGGTAGTGCATGCTGGGTAAATGTTACCCTGATAACAATTAAGGAAAATTAAAAATTAAATGGTGAAGGACATGATTTATTCCTTTGAACCTTCTCGAGGTTCAAAATATTATTCAGATAAAAATAAAAATTGGTAAACCATCAAAAATGTTCTAAAGTTTGTAGAGTCCATGGTAGGCTGGTTACCTCCATAACTGCAATTTCCATTCTCAACTCAAAAAACAACTCAAAGGATAAAATGGTGCCCTACATTCGGTGTGATTTCTGGGTGTCAATCAACTTTAAACATGTGTTCATTTGAACTGCTGTTACTGGCTTCCTCGTATTGATCCTATTTGAGTGAAGGAGCTATTGAGCCAGTAATGGTCTGGAACAGAAGAATGTAAGTCATTTTGTAGAACAATTAGACTGTGATCTCATAAAGTCGAAAATACTTCTTATCAAGGAGCCTGATTGCAATGTTTGCACTTTTGTGCTTAGTGATTTAATTTTAGTAAATTTCCACAAGAATTAAAGGGACATCCCTATTTTAACAATACCGTACTACAATGTGTTCTTCAGTTTTATATTTTACATGTAAATACATTCATACATGGTATTGACAATCCCTGATTTGGACCACTACTCATCAACGATATGTTACGGTTTTGTTTTACAACATGTGTAATCATCACCACAGAGTTTCCAAACTTGAAGAGCTTTTCATTGAAATTTTGATAGCATATCATTTATATGAGCTATTTGGTGCTTTACGTTATATATAAGGGAAGATCAATAAATATGAGTTTAAATACTGAAGGTAAATGAAATATTTTGGTTCAAGAAAATTTGAAGGTCTTTCTGTGCCTGCTAGATATCTCACAAGAGGGATTCTATTGTCTGTCTGTTTGTGCTTTTAATACAAATAGTAAGTAATTTGTATGTTCATGGATTGATAAGTGCAGTACAGGGATGCAATGTTGACATTTATCAGTAAATACATTGTTCTTGCATTTGGTACTTTTTTTCATCCTCCATAATTTACAGAGATTATGACATTCTGTGTATTATGGAGTTTTGAATCAGGTTTAAAGAAAAACTATCATTACATTTTGAATTTTGTTTATGTTTTTTGAAGGATATGAAAATTAAGGTTATGTTTGGAGCTGTTATTGTTTTTGTGTATATATTTGTTTTATTCTGTTTTATTTTTCTGAACTGGAACTATGTATGCACAGTATTCACAGTATTTAACAGTTATTGTAAAAAAAAGAAAAAAAAAGAAAATATCAATAAAAATGAAATATTGGAAAAATTTTCACTTTTTAATTTGATTACTTGTATTGAAACTTAATGATATATTTTTTTATAATGTTGGATATTGATGTTTCTGAGAAAACTTCACTTTTTTTTTTTTGGTGGGGCAGCCATGTTTGGTCCGACACTATTGCTATTTGACCAACTGCGGCTCACCTTAACTTGCTTGCTGCTGCAGTTTCACACAGAGCAATCCCAGCAGCAAGCAAGTTAGGTTTAGCAGCAGCGGTTAGTCACATGACAGTAGATTCTGACCCAACATGGCCGCTCAGCCAGATAAAAAAAAAGTAAAATTTTCTCATAAAAATCTATATAAATTCTTCTAGAGGATATCTAAAGAAGAATATAAATATATGTTAAAACTATCGATTACTTTTATAACGGAAACAGCTGTAAGTAATACCCATATTCTAGAAAAAGTTATATATCGATATAGTCAAAATATAGACTATAAAAATCTTTGGTAGCAATGCTATTAAGGACCAGTCAAACATAACGACACTTACTCAGACAGATAGAAAAAAATAAAGAGACAAAACTGGAAAACTTACAAATGTGGAGTCCCAGTCCCCCAAACAGGTTGTTCGATGTTTCTAAAGTATTTTTTATCATGAATTGCCCCCATAGGAGATCCACAGATCACATTGTTCAAAAGATGGAGAAATGTGGTGTGCAATGGTTGACAGCCAGTTCATGGCATAACCCACTTTATTTTAGTTTTAATGACAGGAACCAAGGGAAGAGCGTCTTATAACCAATATAGTCCTCATTATGACTAAAATATTTGCTTTTTTTCTTGGGTCCAAGAAAGAAGATAGACTCAAGGGTCTGGGGGCATTTTTAATAAGATAAAAATTGGCAGAACTTTTAAAAAATGGTAGTCTAAAATGATACTGTTTTGTGACACTGGTGGTAAAATCATATCTGCTGTCTTCACCAACTGTGAGGATGTGAAGCTTTATCTACATATACCCTATGAAACAAATTTGTGTGATGTAGGCGCGTCTGTAGTGATTTTTTAAATGTAGCAGCTGAAAAAACACTGTGTGGATGCTCCAAAATCCACCCACCATATTAACAATGATGAAAAACAAAGTACTAAGTGTTTAGTTGAGAGACCCCTAAATCACAAAGTTCAGGCAGTGCAGCGCTCTAAAGTGCATATATTGTGTAAAATAGGGACTTACCCCTCAATAAGTGGGGTAAACTAGAGAGCACATGTAATAAAAATCAAGAAATATATAGTGCAAAACTTTAATGTAATTTTGGGGTATCTGTTAAGATGAATGAAAACAAACTTACATGGTGTAGAGCCTTTACCCCACTTATTGAGGGGTAAGTCCCTATTTTACACTATATATGCACTTTATAGCGCTGCACTGCCTGCACTTTGTGATTTAGGGGTCTGTCACCTAAACACTTAATGTAATCGGTAGGCGTAAAAATAACTAATGTAGACAGATACTCAAAGAAACCGATTCATTGTTCAGAAAAAGATTGCAGTTGAGATGTAAACCTGTCTCTTCAATCAGACTCGGTTAGTTCATCTTGTGCCCAATGTGTCCTACACTCCTACTTTTGTCTGTTTATCTTCCCCTTGCCCCTTGTGTCTCATCTGTTACTTTGTTAAATTCAAATACAAAAAAATATTTGATACGCAATATAGCAACAACATGTGCAAGTAAACATGCACACCCCCTTTCCAGTGCGCACAGAACACTCCAACATAATCATTAAACTAAAGTTGGCATAGTCCTTATAGAATATTCAGCCAACTCCCTTTAACACAGTTCACTGAGACGTGGCTATAAAAACACATTTAAGGCTTTTGAGACAAGTAAAGTGATCAAAATATTGCTCAATCACAGCTACAAAACTGCTTTAAAATGATCTGCCCACTGACAGCTGGTGGCTATTTGTGTCCTAATACAATATCAGACTGGCAAAGGAAGAGAAATGTCAAAAAAGCATTGAGACTGGTAAACAAAGATATGCAACATCTTTGTGAGATTTGTGGACGGGGTTTTATGTCAGTCAGGTATTTTAACACCTGCAATCCTTATTGTTCCCCTGCTAGGTTCAAGCTGTGCAACCTGCTAACCTGCCTATTTGTGTCTCTGCAGGTAAAGGGGACGTGTTTGGGGATGTATTCTGGAAAGAGACCACTCTGGCCCCATCGTGTGCAAACGTAAGAGCGTTGACATACTGTGACCTACATGTTATCAAACGGGATGCTTTACAGAAAGTTCTCGAGTTCTACACGGCATTCTCACACTCTTTTTCACGGAATCTAATCCTTACCTATAACCTACGGAAAAGGGTAAGACAGATATCGCTCTGATCGTTACCGATCCAGGTCATACATGCATGATGTTACTTGTCATACTTGTGTGTAGTCATTATTCTGTGTAAAGCTGCCAGTGTGGGGCTTCATATAAGAAATACAATCAGGGCAGGAGTGCATTGGGAACTCTTACTTTATCTGCAGAAGTAATGTAGCTTGTTGTTCCCATGCTTACCACTAAATAAGTATAATTTCATTGTGATATTTTTCTATCTGCAGACAGCATGGCTTTGCTGACACTGCGAGGGGGATTATTGTAGATTCTCTTGTGGTCAGGCAGGTGCAGGATGAGGACTACTGCACATATGTCTCACTGCTAAAAGAGATTGAGAGACCAGACTGGCATATAGAGGGGCAGCCTGCTGGAGCTTTATATATTGTGCTTTCCCTTTGTATCTAAATCAGCCTTTCATTTTTTTAAAGTATACATTTTAATGGCTCCCTTCTTCGTTCAGTGGTATTGCAATGTAACAGGAACTGGCTATGGCTCTGTAAACTACAAATTGGGACTTTGGGACACAAGTGTGGCACTTTGTGCTATGGATTGAGACTTTTGGGGGTGGGGAGTAGAACTTTGGGAATGTGATCTTGAGCTAGTGGGTGGAACTTTGGGAATGGGATTTTGAGTTAGAAAGTAAAAATTCAGGGCTGGGGAATAGAAAGCTGTACATGGCACTTTGAGCAGAGATGGGATGGAAAAGTGCAAATGTGGATGAGGGAATAGGGGAAATGTGTCTATGAGGATATAGGAATGTTATTACTTTGTGCATAAAAAAAGACTAAAAAGTCTTAGAACTGGCATTACAGAGAGGTTTGAACACTGAAGAATACACACACCTCCAGCAGTCGCTGTTGAACCACCAATAATACGGCTCCCTCCTGGCAAGCCGGTGCAAAGGGCCATGCTCATGAAGAGCAGTGTACAGGCATAGGGTAAGTGAAGTGGTTCTGGTCAAGGAAGGTGTGTAGTGTTAGAAGGGGACTTAGAAATAACAGATGTTTGGAATTAGAAGGAGTCAAGTATGTATACTATGTATAATAATATGGTGGTTAGAGTTAGAGTGGGATACACAAGTTGTGATCTTGATGAGTTTCTACGTTTAATACAATTCATGATGATGGTAATGACTGCTCAACCCAAAATAAATATTTCAATATTTAATCAATAATTTCATAACTCATCAATGCATTTTAACACAAGCTTTGATATTTATTTTGCAAGCGTTATGTTAACAATGATAAATAAACAGGTTGCCCTATTTCTTGTCCATTATCATGATAGGTGGAATATAGCATGCAAATGATTGTGCAGCAACTCTTACAACGCTCATCTGAGCAGAAGGTGGCTGATGGGAATTGTTGTCTTAAATGCAAGGGCTTCCAGATTTTGCCTGTTTTTATAATATGGAGACATGATGCTTTATGGTTGTAAAATAGGTTGACATATTGCATTACTAACATAGCTTGGCTGAAGATAATTTACTGGAGATTAAACGCATACATGCAGCAAGCAGAACCCTGAATTGAAAGCTATTTAATTTTGAAATTTACTGAATATGCATCGTTCTGGATTTATGCCCTCACTGGTGTCTATTCCTTTGTACCCAGTTTCTCCATAACTCTATTTTACAATCAATAAAAAAAATGCACACGGTTTTTACTCTGTGCCTCATCCAGTGAATGGAACTTGTGTGATACAATATCTAATGTTTAGTGTTTTAAAGAAGATATCTGTCTTTTTAGCGTCTCATACACCTAGCAAGGAAAAATCCAACATTCTTAATATCAGAGTATATCAATGGCAAACATAAAATTTCTTTCTTTATAAGATAAAACATGAAACAAAATAGTTTGAAAATTTTTTTTAAACACTATTTAAAAAAAAATTATTTACTTTTATGTGACTGTTCCCATTTGAAAAGACTAAAATAAACCAATAACATTATCCATTTTGTGGATGTAAACGTGCAAAATAAACGTTCACTTCCCAATTATTTGCTGCTTCCTTGCTCTGTCCTACCCTTAAAAAAGTCAAATTTCCTGGCTAAAAAACATTGGGTAAGGGATTGCTGGGCTAATTTGATGCTGTTATTATAACCAAAATAGTTATCTACTGTAAGTAGCATAGTCAATGTTTTTAAGGTTATCAAGAGATGAAGGAACACCAAGGTCATATGTCCTTAAATGAAGCTCTGCTTTGCACTTTGCATCATATTACACAAGTAAAACCTAGTGTGTTGATCTCTCAGTGCTTAATTTCAAACTGTGGTATTCCAAAGTAAGCCTGTGTTGATCAATAAGGTGATAGAGTTACCAAAAGACTTGCTTTGACTTTCTTAGTGGTTGGGGTTTTTTTTTGTCTGTGAGTTGTCCTGATGATCACCAGAATGGGTAATTTCTGTAAAATTTGTGACTATAAACTTTTTAACTTATTTGAGATTCTAACTCTGCTGCTATTTGATGATGATGATGGTGATGATGATAACCAGATGTCTAGAGAACAGGAAATGGTGATAAGTGCTAGATTGTATCTTTCCATTTCTGCAGAAAAGTCTATTAAAACTAATGGGCATTTGGGTCTTTTTTGTTTTGATTTCTGAAAGTCAGAGAACAAAAATATCCCCATCCAACTCTGCTCGCAAATACACGGGGTATGTCGCCTGAGCTAGCTTTCTATCTCAGGTGCTCAAAGGCAGGAATGCACCACAACTCTCTAGGCCTGTCAAAAGCTCTTCTTTGGGAAACAAAAGTATGGCAAATATATTACCCACTTTTGATGAACTTGCCTATGTGATACAAAGATTATATATGATACAATAGCATTGACATAAAACAAAATATATTATCCCCTTGACTCCTACATTACTTAAACTTGATCTTACTATTCAATTAATATGCACAGTAATGTAATATATATATATAAATATATATATATAGTGTGTGTGTGTGTGTAACAAAACAATCTGAATATTCACGTAGAGACCTTGTAATAAATAAATAGTGCAATATTCACAGCATTAATTTCACGAGCACAGAATGCCATCTGTACATCATCTCAACTACAAACATTTATTTAATATTAATTTTTTTCCTTCTTCCTTAAAATTCAGGCTGAAAGCAGAGTTGTTCTTTTACAAACACTCTCAGCAACATAACTAGATGTCATGTTTTATCTTTTTGTATTTTATTCCCAGCCCCTGTTGTAAGATGATTAATGATACATGATCCTGCATGAGATGACAGAGTCCAGTTTGATTTTGCAAATAATTTGATCAATATGTTGTACTAGTCAAAAGACTAGAATACATTTTAATAGAGTTAACATTGAAGTAAAATACTCCATTCTGTGTCAGAACCCACACTTTACCCAGAATTCTCTTCTGCTCTGCAAACAAAGCATTTTTTAAACAGATAAGAGATACCGTATATACTCGAGTATAAGTCGACCCGAATATAAGTCGAGGCCCCTAATTTTACCCCCAAAACTGGGAAAACTTATTGACTCAAGTATAAGACTAGGGTGGGAAATGCAGCAGCTACTGGTAAATTTCTAAATAAAATTAGATCCCCCCCCAAATTATATTAATTGAATATTTATTTACAGTGTGTGTATATAATGAATGCAGAGTGTGTGTGTGTGTTTGTGTAGTGTGTGTATATAATCAATGCAGTGAGTGTGTGTATATAATGCAGAGTGTGTGTATGAATGCAGTGTGTGTGTATATAATGCAGTGTGTGTGTGTGTATGAATGCAGTGTGTGTGTATATATATATAATGCAGTGTGTGTATATATACAGTGTGTGTGTGTATATATGCAGTGTGTGTGTGTGTGTGTATGAATGCTGAGTGTGTGTGTATATAATGCAGAGTGTGTGTGTATGAATGCAGTGTGTGTGTATATAATGCAGTGTGTGTGTATATATGCAGTGTGTATGTATATATGCAGTGTGTGTATATAATGCAGTGTGTGTGTGTGTGTGTGTATGAATGCAGAGTGTGTGTGTATATAATGCAGTATGTGTGTATATAATGCAGTGTGCGTGTATATGCAATGTGTGCGTGTATGAATGCAGTGTGTGTATATGCAGAGTGTGTGTGTATGAATGCAGAGTGTGTTTGTGTATGAATGCAAAGTGTGTAACCTTGGTGGGGGAGGGTGGGCATCTTTATTATTTTTTTTTATTATTATTTTAATATTATTTTTTTTATTTTTTTAATATTATACATTTTTTATTTTATTATAATATTATTTAAATTTGTATTTTATTTTTTTTGTCCCCCCTCCCTGCTTGATACATGGCCAGAGAGGGGGGCTATATGATTCCCTGGTGGTCCAGTGGATGGGCTGTGCAGGAGGGGGGCTGGGAGAAAGCTGTTACTTACCTTTACAGCAGCTCTGTTCAGCTCCCTTCTTCTCCGTGCCGTTCAGCTCCACTGTAAGTCTCGCGGCCTGAGTGCCGCGCGGAGCGTTGCCACGGTAATCCGTGGCAACGCGAGACTTACAGTGGAGCTGACCGGAACGGAGGAGAAGGGAGCTGAACGGAGCTGCTGTAAAGGTAAGTAACAGCTTGCTCCCAGCCCCCAACAGGACCGCCAGGCTTGTAATGAGCCCGGCGGTCCTGGTCTGTATTATGGCAATGTAAGTTGCCATAATACAGACATTGACTCGAGTATAAGTCGAGTGGGGTTTTTTCAGCACAAAATGGTAATCATCACGGTAATACAGGGTGATGATACAATGCAGCTCTGCTTCAGTTAAATGTGGTTAAGTATTTATATTACTGCAAGTTTATACTGGCGAATCATTGGTTTGTCACAATGTGCAAATGAAGTAATTAGCAGATTTATATGGGACTCATCCCACAATATGCATAATAGCTTCCCTTTAAACATGTTGCTTGAAGGTTGCTTTGCGCTACCAGAAAATCTGTGTTTAATGCACATAGATGATGTGATCATATAATTGTGGATTTTTAAATATTAACCGGCATATAGTTTTGTGATCTATAATTAATTTAGATATTAAATACACATACTGGTTTTGAGTTAAAGCTGCCTTGTTACCACAAAGAAAGCCAGTCTTAGATCTATGTCACTTAGTTGTGTTTCAAGTTTATCAATTGGTGTTTGGGTAGACAGGTTCCAAGACAGTTAGTTATAGTTTAAATCTATCTCATAAACAGATATACTTTGACCCAGAGTATCTCTGAGACTTAGTCCAACAGCATATCGAAAAAAAGTCTGGACACTCCTGGTTTATAATTTAATATCCAGGATGGTGTAGAACAACTTCTGCTGCAATACATCATTCTAATCTAGGATATTGGGCATTTTAAAAATTCCACCATGTCAGCATCTTCACAGATATAACTAAAAGACGTAAAAGGCATAATTATTATTTTGCTGATCTCTGCACTGAGAGCTATACATTTAATTTGATGATATTCTTCGTTGACATTAAGTAACTGTGACTTTTATGGTGCATAGAGCTTGACTGGATTTGTAATATATTGATAACAAATGGCAATTTTTTAAAATCCTAAAGTGGTTATAGATGATCTGCGTTATGCATACAGCACATAGGTGGACATTTAAAAAAAAAAAATACAGATTGGAGTTTTGTGATTATTTGTGTTCAGGGATCCTAAAATATGTTTTGCAAAACAGGAATCTTAAAAATGAGTTCACCTAAAATGACAATTTTATGACAGGTATGACGATGTTATTTCCAAATCAAATCAAGAATTTAGCTGTAAAGTAGCAAACCACAAGTGGTAAGATTCTAAAATAGATCAGTGATCATTAACTGTGCAGGAATCTGTTTCTATCAACATTCATGTATTCTATATCCTAGAAACTCTGTGCTGGATCCCATTTAAAAGTAGCCAATAAGTGAGGGGTGTGCTGTGCCAACATTGGCAGCGTGTTTGAGGGGCACTGAAGATATAGGGTATTAATTGCAGTCATGGACCACCTTGAACTACAGTTCCCATGATACTTAGGCTGCCCTCAGCATAAATTGAAATGGGGTTCACAAATGACTGGTGTGCTACCAGTGTCTTAAAGTTTAATATATATAAATATATATTCATGATTTGCATAGGCTGAAGCTCATGATACGCTACAATAAAATCCAATAAAATTTAATTTTATAAAAGCTGTATTTGATGCCATGAGACATTTTGTGGGTTTAAAATATCCATTCAGCTTGGATATTGCACAGTCACCTTGCTATCACCGTTATGTCAGCTGCTGTGCCACCCTAATCCCAGGAAAATTGAGCTTACTGATGAAGACTGGTAAAGAAAAATCCAATTGATGTGAAATAAATGGTTACACTTTTGGATCTGAAAAGTGTTCAAGTTGCCAAACTTTCTTTAGACTTTATTTCATGTCTCACAAGATCTGAGCAGCCCATTCACATACCTGTGCTAATAGGCTTTAATGATTATCGCTGACGCTTTAGCTCACTGATCTGATATATTTTCTAAATGACATATTAGTCTTTCCCTGCCTTTCGAATTGCAGGGATAATCACTACCCTCCTGACACATGGCACATAAGGCACATGGTCTTACTAGAAGACTCTTTCAGTAATCAGTCTGTTTGTAGAATACACTGATATATGTACAAGGCTTCTGTCTAGACTCCAGAGCCTACTTTGATCTATATAGCAACATGTGTTCCCTTGAACCCATGATGCCATCCGTCCCAATATACTGTGACTTATTTCAGCACTCCCAGCCCTTTGTGTGCCACTCCTCTCCCCCCCCCACTCACCACTGTGTGCTTTTCCCCCTCCAGCCCTTTGTGTGCCTCCCCCTTCAGTCTTCTGTATACCTCTTCCTCCCTCAGGCCTCTATGTGCCTCTTCTCCCTAGGCTCTCTATTTGCCTCTTCCCCCGAGGCCCTCTGTGTGCCATCCCCCCCAAGCTCTCTTTGTGTCTCTTCCCCATCCCCTGTGTGCTTCCCCTCCTCAGTCCTCTGTATGCTTCTCCCCATCCCTCTGTGTGCCTCTCCATTTGTCTCATTAACCTTCAAGCCCCTCCATGTGTCTCACTAACCCCCCAGTCTCTCCCATGTGTCTCATTAAAGGCCCCCCATGTATCTCATTAACCCTCCCAGTCCCTCCATGTGTATAATTACCCCCCTCCCCACGCATTCCAGCTCACCTTCCTTCTTTATGTATGTGATCTAGTCACGGACCGCGGAGCTTGTTTCCCTCTACCTGGTCTGACATGTGCACGCCTTGAGCACTGAACTGCTTCCTGGCAGACTGGGTAAAGGAAAACAAGCTCCTGTACCATGGTCCATTACTGCCAAAGCTTGAGATCATCTGGTCCTATGATATACAAGAATACTGAGATTCATTTGAATGGATCATTTAATTAGTGAGCTAGGGTATATAGATAGGAGGAGATAATTATTGAGTCCCTCCCTTGGTTATTTGAACGAAAAGGAGAACGCTCCCATTTGTTTTATTTATTTTTGGGAGGTTTCAGTCTCTCCTTTCCCATTGTTGGTATCTCTTAGAAAATCGTTGCTTCATTTTATTGATTCATTTTGCACGAAAACCCCAAAAGACCAGATAGAATAAATATTTAATTAGCGTATGTAATAATGATAACCATATAACTTTAAAAATAAAATAAAATACAGCTTTACTAACCCATGGTAAATAATACAATGACTCTATTTCATTTATATTCATTTTATCTTAATTAATTGACAATGAATGTCAGGTGAATGCATTAGCTGAAAGCTTTTGTGAGTGAGTCCTTTGAATACGGTGACATACCATTAGCCACTGACAGCTTTCGAGTGTCTCCCTTGTATTAAGTTGATTATATACCTTTGGCATGTGCTACTGTGCGACCTTGATAAATAACCGTTCTATCTTAGGACCATTACAAAATAAAAGCACTACACTTTAGCAGATCATGATTAAACAAAGAGATGTTGTTTAGTTTTATTACCAATTTATCAACTTCCAATCCTGTGGCTGTTTTACGACTACAGGTCCCATTGACGTCCCATGGATATTGAGTACATCTCTTCTTTTATTTTTGCAAATTAATATAAACAATCATATGTGTGCAAAAAAAAAATGTTCTGTTGATGGACAACAAAATGTGTCCTTGCTGCCAAAAGCCACACATTTTCATGAAATCCTGCAGCTAGAACAGAGGAAACGGGAAAAAAATTATTAACAAATGTCAAATCAAAGCTGCATTCTGATTGGTTGCTTAGCTAATTGCCTCTATCAGCACACTAGAAAATGTAGATGTCCTAATATATATATATATATTGTAATAAATTATGTATTCTTCATAAATCTAACCTCTCACATGTCCTCTCACAAGCTACGCACAGAAAACTGATGTACATTGCATCAAATTTGTCAAAGTTGTAACATTTGACATCAATATTAATTAAAAAAAATATACATTTATTTTTTAAATAGCCACTAAATATTTTTAAACAGTACTATTAGATGACTTAAACACATTTTAGACCCATAATGCTCTTCCGAACAAGGTGACAGTTATACTTTACTATAATTGTATCTTTAGAATAAGTATCAAAATATGCAAAAATAAAATGTTTAAAAACAGTGTGATAATTTATATAAAATACAAAATATAATCACAGCTAGGAGAAATATTCTAAATATACTGGACATTCACACAAATATATATTCTGCTTCCCCTGAGACCTTCACTGGGTCTTGTCAAATGCAAGATTCAAACTATACAAATAGCAGAGGTACAGTGGATCTGAAATGAAATGGATAACAAACGCAGCAGTACACCACTGTTGATAATATGGGATTAGATATCAGGCAGAAGAAAACTCACAAACAAAATGTAGCTTTGAACCGATCAACACTTCGAAATCTGACACATCTATATTATTAAAGATTACTGCCACTTCTCAAAAAAAAACTATTGTGTTGACAATAATTTCCATAGGAAAGAATAAAAAAAATAGCGTATAAGATAATATAAAATATATTTTAAAAACCACCCTATTTACTACACTTATCTTAGTACACATACATTAAAGTCTACTGAAAATCACAAGAAAACAATTGTTTCACCTTTGTGACCTTAGTTCCAGCAGTTCCCCCAAAACAATCTTCATGCTGCATGATATTTTATAGAAAATCTAGGGCATGGGGTCTGAAACGTAAGGTATGCGTGCCATGCATGGTACATGAGGTACCTTTGCACAGCACACAAGGCTGCCAGACCAAAACAGCCTGGGGGTCTCCCATGAAGCTGGCTTGAAAGAGGTCTCAGCAGGACTTCTTCAGATATCTGGAGATGCCCAATTTCAGTGGGCCATGAGACAGCCACTAGAGGCTGGATTAACCCTATTATAAACATAGCAGTTTCTCTGAAACTGCTATGTTTATTGAAGAAAGGGTTAATCCTAGCTGGACCTGGCACCCAGACCACTTCATTAAGCTGAAGTGGTCTGGGTGCCTATAGTCGTCCTTTAATGACAACTCGTTGTACTCTATCCTTAAGCCAATGTTCTACCCAAGAACAAGAATATTCATCTAGACCAATTTCCTTTAGTTTGAAGACTAACCTGTTGTGAGGAACCGTATCAAATGCCTTGGCAAAATCCATGTAGATCATATCCACTGCAACACCCTGATCTATACTTCTACTTACTTCTTTGTCGAATGCAATTAGGTTAGTTTGACATGACCTATGTTTCATAAAACCATGCTGATTATTGCTAATAACACAGTTCTTCCCAATGAATTCCTGAATATTATCCCTAAATAGCAGTTCAAATATTTTCCCAGTTACAGAAGTTAAGCTCACAGGTCTATAATTTCCAGGCAAGGATTTGAACCCTTTTTAAATATAGGAACAATATCTGCCTTCCTCCAATCCTCCGGTACAATACCTGAAACAAAAAATCTTGAAAAATTAAATACAGAGGTTCACTTATTTCCCCACTTAGCTCCTTAAGTACTCGTGGGTGGATACCGTCAGGCCCAGGAGCTTTATTTACATTAATTTTCTTTAATAGTTGTAGCACCTTGTCTCGAGTTATCCAGTCACAAGTTATCTGAAAGTTTGTTGCATCAATCATTTGCTTATCTCTTGCCACAGGATCCTCATTAATATATACTGAAGAAAAATAGTTATTTAAAATTTCTGCCTTTTCCTGGTCTTCGTTAACTAACAGACCCATCTCTGTTTTCAGTGTACCTACACTTTAATTTTTAGTTGTTTTAGAATTGATGTACTTGAAAAAAAATTGGGGGTTGGTTTTGCATTCTTTGACTCGTGACACTCTTACAGGAAAGGTGAATGAAATAAAATACAGCTGTTCTGGAAATAGCAACTCCCTACTCGTTTAACACTATGTTATAGTAAGATAGAATAATTTAATATTTAGTGCTATGGATAGAGCAGACACACCTCCATATGAGCACAATGCATAGTGTCTTCCATGACAGAAGATCTTACTAACTGGAATATCACACAGAAAGACGTGGAGCTTCTGGACTCTACTGGGTTTATGTATACACCCCCTAGATCACCTTTTTCAGTTGATGGTCTTGTTTAGAAACATTTCTCTGTTAGTTAAATGTTGCCACTCATGCTTATTAACTGTAACGGATATGGAGCATTGCTACAACTGTCTGTCAGCTAAACTATACCTGAATGTGAATATTATATTACACGTAACACATTCCCATCTACCATGTAAACATGAATTATAATGTTCATATTGATTGTTGTAACTTGTTTTCTCCTTTTTGTTTATGTTTTCTCTAGAGGAAATCACTAAAATCATTAATCACAAAAATAATTATTTGCTCTACCTATAATGTTACTTGGCACAATGCGGCTTATTTCACATGACTTAATGATCTGCAGTGGGGGAGGAAGAACGATTGTTGAAGGAACTATAGATGCATGTTTGAGGTTACTCTTTCTCTGTTAATAGGACTTGTCTGATGTTTCAGGTTTGAGACGTCTCTGTTTGAGGCAATCATCCTTATGTACTAATTAACATTTTCCTTTTTGTAGTTTCATAAGCAAGCAGAAATATGCTTGAGATGCCCCTTGGCAAGCATTATCCCATAGGGCAAGCTACTAAGGCCTGTCTTTTTGCAGCTGAATATATCTGACATACTGTTTGCTGGCAGTAACTCTGTACCTCTGCTTTTCGCTTGGAATTTACAGTCATTTGAACATTTAAACTGTGTCAGCACTAACTGGCGTGCAAACACTCTGATTGATTTTCATACTGCTGCTCAAATAAGGTTGGCCTTTTCGTCACAATGGAATAAAGTTAGACTCAGCAGGAATTGAATTTAGTGTTGATGTAAAGCACTGCACCACTGCTCATTGAACTGTGATACATACATTCCAGTTAGCTACAATGTGTGATTGTTTTAACTCTTTTACATTGCTGTCTTAAAGGGGCACTGTCACACCGTACTTACTGTTTACGAATCGCTTGTTCTTCTCTTCCTCTTTCCTACTCTTTTTTCATTTTTCATGTATTTCTAACTAAGAACAAAAGACAAAGTAGTGACTACTTTGTCTTTTGTATTTTTCCTACACCTGACTTTCTCGGATACTGGCTATGGCTGTCTGTTAGTGTCAATCCCATCAATCATCACAAGCGACGGGAACTGACTCTGTCTACAGAGGACCCTGCTGGCTTGCGTAATCCTCCATAGACCTTAATTCTGTACTCTCAAGCATGCGCAAGAATAAAGCAGTGACATTGGCACCACTGAAAGTGACCCACTAGAAAAAGATGGCTGCACCCATGAGGGACACGTTCGGGTAAGTAAAACTATGGGGTTCAGGTGACTATAGTGTCCCTTTAAGTCTTAATGATCTCTGAACAAAATGAAACATGCAACTTAAAACAGCTGCGTGTCTCCTGCTAGTTATGATTACATTTCCTATTGAAAGTGAGATACTAAAGGGCAGGACAATAACACTTAGTTTTCTTTTTACAAAAACTATACAGCTGGAACTATCCAATTATATAAAATAAATACATAAAATATTAATATTTATTTTCTCAATGTTCATAAAGTCATTGTGGTGCCTGAAATGACCCTTTAAATACTTTATCTAAACGGATAACTAAAAAATATGTTTATTTTACTGCCATATGCTTGGAGCATTCAGTATGCAGACGATAATAATATTTAGAGGTCTGGTTTCATTTACCCACCTCTTCTGCCTAGAGATGAAAGCATTAACTAATTTACTGATTACCATAAAAATGTGCTCAACACTTTGATACTCCCGGGTTAATAATAATAGAATCAAACACTCGCTGGGATTCATTAATAGAATTTCTCTATTCTTCAGCTGTTCTTCATCTAATCAGAGAAAACAATAAATCACATAGTTTGCAATCAAATAATGTACAAGAGAGACAGGCATTCGGTTTCAAGGTCACATACTAAGGGACGTACTTGTGGGCTTATTGAGCGTAAAAGAGGAGCAGGAACATTGCACTGATTGTTCATGCAGGCCAGAGCTGTGTCCCCAAATTCACCACAAATGAAGTTGTTATAGTGCCAGCAGGCCACGGGCACACTGGTTCCTTAAGGGGTTTAACCATTATAAGACAGTTTAACCCCAAATGTTGTCTCCAGTGCAGATCTCCAGTCCCCCAGGCAGCATTCTGAATATGAGTTACAGGAAGCGTGGAGTGCCGTCATGTAGAGGCGCAAGTTGTAAGCCAGTCAGTAGTTCCCCATTCATAAAAAAGGTACATACCTTTTTTTATCAATGGGGATCTACTTAAAAGCCCCACGTTTCCGTAAATCTTATTAATTTGTTTTACGTTGCACTTATTCTTGTCGCTTTACAAAAGTAATTATGCGTAGACAGTGGGTTTGTGCACAGCGAGACCAAGCCATTTTTCCTGGAAATAGAATATTTTGGCAATATGTCAGCTGGGCTTGGCAGAATTCCGGTACCAAAAAAAACAGATTCACAAAATGAATCTGACAAAACAAAAGGGCACCAAAATGGGCCAATTAGTGTACTGCAAAATGTATACATAATCATATAATACTGTATGTATATTTTGTAGTATGCTGATCGGAGCATCTCCTGCCTATTGTTTCAAAGTTTAACTGAAAAAACGTAACCAATAGAGGGAAAAAATAGAGGACCAGTAATAAAATAAATCTACATTTCTATATGTATATGCTGTAGTGCCAGAGTAGCTTTACTTTAGAGTTCTTAAAGGGACACTATGGGCACCTACCGTGTGTCCCCAAAAATAAAATTGGTTCTTATATAAATTTTTCTCCTGAAAAACACAGTAGGGCTTATTTTCAGTGGATGTCTTATTTCGGGGAAACGGTTTCAAGCATGCACTAATTTCATTAAAAAGATGTATCGAAGTAAGATTTTGAATAAAAAGACGTCTAGTGAGAAGAGGAAGTATGCCGACCAAGTACCAATCATTTTAAATTATAGTGAAGATGCCAAATAAATTAAGCACATTATTAACAGACATTGTCAAACAAAAACAGACAGAATTTATCTCTTATTCTACTAACCGTACGTTTAAAATCCATCAGGTTTTAACCTGTAATTCCACTAATGTCATATACCTCCTCTGGTGCCCATGTGGTCTGCAGTACATTGGAATGACTACGAGAGCTTTCAAAACCAGAGTTGCGGAACATGTGGGGAATACCAGAGGGGGTATATGAAACATATTGTATGTGCACACTTCACTGAAAAACATGGCGGTGATCCTTCCTTGTTGTCATATGCTGTTATTTTTTAAAAATTCAAAAATTGGAGGGGTGATAATAATGTTAAGGAGCTGGCTAAGATAGAGGACAGGTGAATCTTCAATGTGAATACCTTGTCCCCGAATGGATTGAATTTAGATTTTGAGTTTATTCATTTTTTTATAGAATTTATTTTAATTATTAGATATTTTGAGATTTTTTCTAAGATTTTTTTCTAAGATTTTTTTTCTTTTTTCAACATGTATATTTTTTTATTTTTTATTTTTTATAGTATTAATTTAATGTATTTGTTTATTAAGTCACTGGAGGCTCCACTTGCTTTCTGTCTAATTGCTCCCCAGATATGGGGATTTTTTGAGGTTACACATTACTGTGTTTAAACATATGTGCACTAATTGCTTTTTGTAAATATATACATTTTTTTATACATCTTTAAGTTTCTCTCTACTTATAGAGAGACTGATGATAGTCTGATTTCAATTTGTACTGTGTATGTATATGTCTATTTACTATTTCGTATTGATTATACTTTACATTTTTGCATTTTACGATTATTTTATCACTTCCTGCGAATATGGAGTTTATGGTTGCTATGGGGACTCAATTACAACATTAAGGAGCAACCCACATCCAACTGGCCGAAAACCGGAAGTGACGTCACAGGCAAAACCGGACATGACGCGACGCCGGTATGAAATTGAATCCAGGTGAATGGCAAAGATAGAACCTATATAAGAAGATTCAACAGGACATGGAGATAAGCACTGGAAGAAGGCTGCTAGCCGAAATGCGTCTGCTTTTATTTTATATACCTGTTATTTGTGATTTTATGTGTGTTTCT
Organism: Pelobates cultripes; assembly: GCA_933207985.1. Classification (NCBI taxonomy): domain Eukaryota; kingdom Metazoa; phylum Chordata; class Amphibia; order Anura; family Pelobatidae; genus Pelobates; species Pelobates cultripes. The sequence continues at coordinate 333,874,406 of OW240913.1, forward strand.
ACACTCTGGGCTACTATTTAAATAGGGGTAATTGGAATTCCAATTTTGTCATATTGTATTTATTTCTGTATTGGCTTCCACCCCCATAGTGCCCTGTAGTGCATAATTTTTATATTTTTTTTAATAAATATATTTTGCACCTATACTTGGAGATTCATCTGCCTGAATCACCTGGATCGCTAGCCAGTATTTGGCACCCCTGAGCCTGATTTACAGAGCCTGATACAGCTCTGGACAATGTGAGTGGGAGTCATATATTCATTGATTTTTTTATCAGTTATAATACAGTTCGCACTATGCTGTTTTTTTTATTTTTTCCTTGTTTTAGTCTATATCCCAATCAAGCTCTACGCTGTTTGTATTAGGAAAATTCCCCCGAACATAGACCAGTTTATTAGTGCATGGAATCCTGCAAATCTATGTTCAGGAAAACTTTCCCGAAAATAGATTAGCTTGCTCGCGAATGGAATCCCGTGAATCTATCAGAGAGTATGAAATTATTGGATCCTTTTATATATATATATATATATATATATATATATACATAGAGAGAGAGAAAGAGAGAGAGAAAGAGAGAAACATAGATTTATTTATTTTTATTGTTCTTCATTTTATTTTCCCCTCTATTCCTCACTTCTCACATGATCTGTGAATAAAATCAACATTTAGTGTATGTCCCCTAACCATCCATTATCTCCCTTTTTGGCACCATCCATGGGCAGAATCCAAAGTCACAAATCAAAAATGAACCTGCTCGACACATCACACTTTTTGCATTGTTTCATAATACAAGTACATTTTGGCTTTGAGTTTGTAAATGTTGCAGTTTGGATCAAAATGAATCACCAAGTCTAATAGTCAGCAATTAGTGCAATAGCGATTGTACACCTTTAATGGGAACTGGAATCAGGCTAGGGGAAAAAAAGGGGAACTCCAAGCTGAAGTAGATCACATTTTATTTGTGTATTGCATAGAATATATAAACAAATATAAATAATGAAAATTTTCTGGTTTTGATACTAGTCGCTAGAATTTTTAGCTTTCTGTGCCGCTCAGATGAGAAAGTATCTTTCACCTGTCAGCCATTCCATTCTTTTAAGCCTTTAATTTTTTCAGTCTGAGTCCTGATCAGCAGGGAGCTTATGGGATATATAGCTCAGCCCATAACAGCCATCCTATTTATTATAGGATGTATGAAACTGCTCACTAAGTTATATGTAGACCAGTGGATAATACAGCTTAGGAAAGTCAATGCCACTGACTCCTTTATAGAAAGCTGAGAAGGACCTTCTCCAGGAAGTGGGGACTTGCATAGCATACATCTCTCATGTATGATCTCATATGGTCATATGGCAAAAAGAAGTGTCTGTGTTGTGTCTGAGTTAGGGGAGTGTTTTCGCTGTAGTGATTTTTGCAATTAGATGCAGTTTTATTTAACTGGGACCTTTGTACATAACTCTATATACCGTACTTTGGTCTTAGGACTGAAACGTTTTACACGTGTCTAATAAAGCCATAGCAATGACAGAGAGTATGAAATTATTGGATCCTACTAGAATATGAAGGATCTCAACAGTCCTGACTACTGACCAACCCTTCCTGATAATTCCTTGATAAATGGTGCCGTTTACGAGATTATATACTTTGTCTGCTACAGTAAAACGTTTGTTTTTAATGAAATCCCAAACTGGTGTTTTGTTAGCTCCACTGTGGAATCATATTCTGCTCAGAATGTCATGGATTCCAAGTACCGCACTGGCTAGCTGTACCATTGCAGTATACAGGAAAAAGCCAAGGCTAGACCCTTTATATCAAGGAGGGCTCTGAGTTAGCAGAGAAGACTAAAACACTTAATGGACAGCTATATACAGCTATGTAGAAGACTAAGGCAGAGTAGAGGATGTGAACTTACGCTGGATTTAGCAACACAGTAGCTCTGCTTCAGTCTTGTCAGCACATTACCCTGAAAACAAAATCCCACTGAAGGTCCTAATGGATGTTTGCAATCAAAAGACCATAATCTAGAAGAAACAGTGTGTATGTGTGTGTGAGGGGGTCTTATTTCAGGGAAATGGTTTCAAGCATGCACTAGAAAGAAGGTCTACGTTAAGGAGAATTCCCCCGAATATAGACCAGTTTAACCCCTTAAGGACCAAACTTCTGGAATAAAAGGGAATCATGACATGTCACACATGTCATGTGTCCTTAAGGGGTTAATAGTGCATGGAATCCCGCAAGGGCTAGGGCTTATTATCGGGCGATGTCTAATTATCAAGGAAACAGGTATATAGCTTTAATGCATTTATTTGGTTAACCTCATTAAAATGCTGTAGATACCCAAATATGAAAAACGGTGTGAGAAATGTACGTATTGCAGGATTATACTTGCATATTTCCTATATTTAACAATACATATTTGTGAGTTGTGAAATAAAATGAAATGTACACATGTTCACCTCTTTATCTCGCATCTGGACAGGTCCATCTTTCTGCAGCCGTAAACACACATCATACTCCCAGACAGGTGTCTTCTAACAAGACCACCATAACCGAAGTGAGCCTGATTGATTTAAATGTGTAGTGCTTCTGCCTTCTAATACTATATCGCATTCACTTAAATTTTATATTTTGTTGATTTTGATACATACCAATCTGGGATATAGTTTAAATTTCATTTTAGTAGCTCACACTGTTTAAATTTATACTGAGCTATGAGTTGAGACCTCTCTAACTTGCTTATTTCTAAAATACCGCTGGGACCGTCTGCACAGCAATACTTTGAGTGGTTTTATCATACCTACTGAGTTCAGAGCCGACCTGAAGTGCTCTTAAATACGTGAGTGTCCTCTATATTTGCTATATGGATACCACTTTGTACAGTCTGCTCTATGTCGCTTTTCTGTTTTTATTAATAGGTTTTATCCTACCTACCTCTGCCAGTGTGTAATACATTCACCATTAGTGCGCTATCACCTTATTTCTCATCAATTCAGTTACTGAGATCTCTTTGACAGGCATCTGTCTGGGAGTAAAGCATTTGTTGTCTCATAATTTGCCGAGCTCCAGATCCATATGGTGAAAAAGAGAATCACATTTTAGAAAACTTTCTAGCACATTGTGAGTGTCAAATTGTATCCACATATAGATCCAGTATTTATTGATACCTGTCCCTCGCAATGTCGTGCGATCACAGAAATCTTGTCTCTTCTAATGCACACCCACTCATGCCTAGCTTCCTGGTGCCTCATTATGACATCATTTATGACATGAAACCCTTCCAATGGTCTCCTTTTATAAAGTCTGTCAATGTGGTGCTTTTTGATGATGTATACACACTTGGGACATCATGGTCCTCTGTAACCAATCACAACCCAGTATAGGTTATATATCCTTCCTGGTTGTCCTTGTTTCCTTGCCCTGTCGTGGTTCTTGTTAACTGAAAGTGTGTTTATACTGTGTCTGCTTGAAGACATTTAATTTTATTTTATCCAAAGACCAGTAGGTATTCCTTTACTGTTTCTTCTAGGCTTGTGTGTTAGGGTATCTCCATTCTGGACATTACAACAGAGCCATGGACCCTGCAAACCTAGGGTAACAGATTGCTTCCTGAGAATGGAAGGGAAGATATAGAAACATAGAAACATAGAATGTGACGGCAGATAAGAACCATTCGACCCATCTAGTCTGCCCAATTTTCTAAATACTTTCATTACTCCCTAGTCTTATCTTATAGTTAGGATAGCCTTATGCCTATCCCACGCATGCTTAAACTCCTTTACTGTGTTAACCTCTACCACTTCAGCTGGAAGGCTATTCCATGCATCCACTACCCTCTCAGTAAAGTAATACTTCCTGATATTATTTTTAAACCTTTGTCCCTCTAATTTAAGACTATGTCCTCTTGTTGTGGTAGTTTTTCTTCTTTTAAATATAGTCTCCTCCTTTACTGTGTTGATTCCCTTTATATATTTAAATGTTTCTATCATATCCCCCCTGTCTCGTCTTTCCTCCAAGCTATACATGTTAAGCTCCTTTAACCTTTCCTGGTAAGTTTTATCCCGCAATCCATGAACCAGTTTAGTAGCCCTTCTCTGAACCCTCTCTAAGGTATCAATATCCTTCTGAAGATAAGGCCCCCAGTACTGTGTACAATACTCCAAGTGAGGTCTCACCAGTGTTCTGTACAATGGCATGAGCACTTCCCTCTTTCTACTGCTAATACCTCTCCCTATACAACCAAGCATTCTGCTAGCATTTCCTGCTGCTCTATTACATTGTTTGCCTACCTTTAAGTCATCAGGAATAATCACCCCTAAATCCCTTTCCTCATATGTTGAGGTTAGGACTCTATCAAATATTCTGTACTCTGCCCTTGGGTTTTTACGTCCAAGATGCATTATCTTGCACTTATCCACATTAAATGTCAGTTGCCACAATTCTGACCATTTTTCTAGTTTACCTAAATCATTTGTCATTTGGCTTATCCCTCCTGGAACATCAACTCTGTTACATATCTTAGTATCATCAGCAAAAAGACATACCTTACCATCACTTCTGCAATATCACTAATAAAAATATTAAAGAGAATGGGTCCAAGTACAGATCCCTGAGGTACCCCACCGGTGACAAGTCCAAGCTTTGAATATATTCCATTAACTACAACCCTCTGTTGCCTGTCACTCAGCCACTGCCTTACCCATTCAACAATATTGGAATCCAAACTTAAAGATTGCAGTTTATTGATAAGCCTTCTATGTGCAACAGTGTCAAACGCCTTACTGAAATCTAGGTAAGCAATGTCTACTGCACCACCCTGATCTATAATTTTAGTTACCCAATCAAAAAAATCAATAAGATTAGTTTGGCATGATCTCCCTGAAGTAAACCCATGTTGTCTCTGATCTTGAAATCCATGTGTTTTTAGATGTTCATCAATCCTATCCTTTAACATGGTTTCCATCACTTTCCCCACTACCGAAGTAAGGCTTACTGGCCTATAGTTGCCCGACTCCTCCCTATTACCTTTCTTGTAAATGGGCACAACATTCGCTAACTTCCAATCTTCTGGGACTACTCCTGTTAACAATGATTGATTAAATAAATCTGTTAATGGTTTTGTTAGTACACCACTAAGCTCTTTTAATAGCTTTGGGTGTATTCCATCAGGTCCCATTGACTTATTTGTCTTTACTTTTGACAGTTGAAATAGAACCTCTTCCTCTGTAAACTCACGTGTAATAAATGACTCATTTATCCTTTTTCTCAACTGAGGTCCCTTTCCTTCATTTTCATCTGTAAATACAGAACAAAAATATTAATTGAGGCAGTCAGCTAGACCTTTATCCTCTTCTACATAACTTCCTTCTATGGATCACAGGATGGATCAGTTCGCGCATGTGCTGCAAACCATCCTCACTAGGATGGCCTGTCTTCTCTGAAAAGGCAGTATTTACATTAAAAAGCATGCAGGGCCACAGTCAGGGGTGAGAGTGCTACCAGAACGGCTGGAAAATGTCAAAGCTACTAAACACCCCGTTCCCCTCCCCCAGCCGGAGGGGGTCATCCCGGCACAAACCAGCTACAAGCAGAATTTTTTCACTGTGCATAGCAGCGTAAACGAAGCCCCAGATGCAAACACATAGCAGCGTAAACGAAGCCAAGATGGCGGCGGCTGACTCTGCAGCAGTGACATACAGTCTGCAAAAGCCACTGGAACAGCAACTGGCCGACCTCTTTAGCAGTTTCTGGCAAAAGCTGCAGAGCAGAAGGGATCGTACTCTAGTAGCGACACGAGGACAAGTGAAGCACAGATACTCACCCCATGTCAAGGCCAGCAAAGGAAAAACTTGGTCTGGCAAAACCCCAAAAAAATTGCAAACACATAGCAGCGTAAACGAAGCCAAGATGGCGGCGGCTGACTCTGCAGCAGTGACATACAGTCTGCAAAAGCCACTGGAACAGCAACTGGCCGACCTCTTTAGCAGTTTCTGGCAAAAGCTGCAGAGCAGAAGGGATCGTACTGGCACCCCAGACAAGTATTTAGAGGGAAGTACTAAAGTACTACCAAAACCCTATGTAGTCATACAATGTAGATCAGCATGGCCCACATGCTATAAGCAACATTTTGGCATAGACTAAGACCAGCAATCCCACTAATAACTGCACTTAGCTGTACATACCTTTTAAAATGAGCCTAACCTCAGCACACTACTAAGCCTTAACCCAACCTACCTTGACACTCAAAAGCAGGTATGTTATACATAAAAATCGGGCTACTGGTCTAGCCAACACAGCTCGATACACACGCTGATTTTAGTTTAGCTGGTTTCCTACTAAGCATTTCACCTTAATCCTGCTTTAAAAGCCTGTTTTCATTATAACCATCCACATGTCAAAGTTTTTTTTTGTATACAATACTTCCTCATATGCTCCTGACATGTTCTATAAGCCTGTTATATTATTGCTTTAGACAAGTTGAACAAGCCTTTGTTCATATAAAACCCTTAAATCTAATGTCAGCAAATTAAATATGAATCAGTCTCCCAAAATCTTATATCAGAGCTGACATATAAGCTAACCTTGTGATTCATCTACGTTATTACATAAAAATGTGCAATGTTATTTTATGCCACACTATTGTTATTTTATGATGTCTAATGAGCTTGCACTCACTGTTGTGGCGTTGCTTGCCCCCTTGTTTATCACATGCAAAACAAAATAAAGAATTTAAAAACAAAAAGCATGCAGAGACAGTCTATAGACACCAGAACCATTATATTAAGCTGTGGATGTTCTGGAGACTATAGCGTCCCTTTAAGTAAATGTATAGCTCATATGGAATAGAAGGGAATGTATTAAAAGTGCGAATGCATTTCTGCAGTTTCTTTATCAAAATCTAAAATGATTTCTCTAACCCTAAATATTAAACCTGGGTTAAAGAGATTGTCTCACTATAAAGGTAGACACAAGAATAATTAATTATTTTGGAATGTCTAAAGCCTTGACAAAATAATTATGATTAAATGGTTTGCAAACTAGCAGCAAATATTTCATATGATCACTGTCAACGATAAGCGTGACATCCTGGTTACAAAATAAAAGAGCTTTACTTTCCACACACTACCCATCATAAATGATAATGAATATAAATCCTCAGTGACACATGATTAGCATCATTTTTACACGAGTCGCCACAATGTTCCATCATTTCAATGTCTCATAATAAATCTTTATGCCACATGTTGCTTCATGTTGCTCTCTTTGTGTTCACTGACTCGCTAATCGCTTTCCTCTAAAGAGACACTGCAAGTTCCAACCACTTTAATGCATTTGATGCATGCTCAAATCTTAAAGAATCACTAAAGTCACCCAGACCATTTCATCTCAATAAGTGGTCTGGGTGCAGTGACCCTGTAGTTTTTGCAATGTAAAGCATTGCTGTTTTATAGAAACTGCAATGTTTGTATTGCAGGGTCAACACACCTCTAACACCTCTAACTCATAGATATTGAAATTACGTTGTTATGGTGCCAGGAGGTCCCTGGTACTGCAAGGATTAAACCATTCACGAACAGTTTAACTCTAAAGTCTCTTCGCCAGCGCCATTTTGCTCTCCATTCCCCCCTCCCCCCAAGCCTCCCAATATCTACTTTCTTAAAATCTTCAAAAAAAGAAGCCTTGTACTTCCATTAGCAAGGGTGTGCTGCTTGGCTTAGATGAACAGTAAGTCTTCATGAGGTTCATGAGGCCAAATGCATTAAAGTATAAGACATGCTACGGTGGCACTGCAACAATTTGCTTCTTTAACAAAATAATGATGTTTTTATGTCTGTGTGTGTGTGTGTGTATGTGTGTGCATGCATGCACAAAAACACTCACAGCTTTAATTTCCTTTTGCTGTGCATTACTAAGATTAAACTCCATAGTGAGCACAAAAGAATCATGGCGTTTTAAGAGATCCTAAAGTTTATGCATGTATAGTTTACACATTCCAATAAATTAAAAAATGAATACATTTAAAATTGTTGTTGTGCTGCATACAACCCCATACAACCCCATAGAACTACCTCTTTAATGAAAAAAGTTTCAGTGGTTTCTCAGTTCCACGTTAGGAGACAGGACTAGGATACATCAAACAAATCTGCCATCTATGGTAGGTCTGATATTGGGTGGGTTGAGGAAGTGGTCAGCTACTGGATGTGCCCATGACATAAGCTGCGTCACGGACCATGGCCCTGCACACAATAGGGGCACGTCATCCCAGCACTCAGCTGTGCCAAGATAATAAGCTGCCTGGCCAGGCATCCTGTAAAACAAACATTGATTTAGCACTCGTTTATGGGTTTAGAATGCTCTGAATTTGACTTTACTGCACTGCATTTTCCATCAGTTCTCCCGATACCGAGTGGGAGAGGCGGGCTTTCAGCTGATCGGGAGAACCAAAGGCTATACCTCAAATCAAATTTACCTTGAGCTCCTAATGAGAAACACTCGACTGAGTGAACTGAAGCCCCTGTCCACTTTATTTCCAGTGATGGACAGGATCTAGTGGGTCTGTGTGAGAGAGTGTGACTGATAACATAGGGTACCCCCAGCTACAGACAGTGGGAATTAAAGCAGAAAACACGGGATGCTAAAAAGTGAGCATTTTCTTTGATCATTCCATTTATTTTTTGTAAACTTATTTTTTAAAACCGTTATCTGTAATACATTAAAATGTGATTCATTTCAGGCCTGGAGTGTGCCTTTAAATGGTATTTTAATTGGTATCAGTTACTGTCTTCGAGCACCCACCTATTTAATCTTCATGTCACACTCCTCTTTGTTCATCAAATACAGCAATTTTCTGCAAGACAACGCTGCTAAACGACATATTCCACGCATACTGTTCCTTTAATTATCATGTAATTCTTCTTCCACCCACAATAGTTCACTTTATTAATGTGCAGGCTTCTGAAGGTTATTTTATCACTTTTAATACAGCTAAGGTAATTTCATCACCTGATTTTAATTACATTTATTCTATTTTTGTTTCTAACTACGCCACCTTTGAAATTCTTCATGCCTTGAAAACTTCAAATACTTTTTGCTTTTGTTATATATTTGATCATTCATCGTAGCTTTATTTATTTTTGTAAACTGAAAGAAAGTGATCCTTGTGATCTAACTTGTGAAACTCAGTTAACTTATTCTACCAAAAAAAAATAATAATTTAGAATTGCAAGTTATACCTAATAACTTTAGCACACTCCTTTTTTAAACATCATTAAGTTTTCCAGTTTGTGCTACAGTAGTTCTTCTGTGTGATCAGACCAGACAGGTTAGCCTTCACTCCTAACGTGCATCAAGGAGTCACGGGCGCTCATAGGTTGCCTTTTGGTAGTTACTAAACAATGCATATCAGGAACACCCCAAAAAAGCTTGCTGTTTTGGAGACGATCTGACCCAGTCATCTATCCATTACCATTTGGCCATTACCATTTGGCCCTTGGCAAACTCATTGAGTTTTATTCACTTGTCCATATTTACTGCTTGCAACTGATGTTCACTTGCTGCCTAATATATCCCACCCTTGACATTGTAATATAATAGTCAATGTTATCCACTTTACCTGCCAATGGTTTTAATTTTGCGACTGATCAGTGTATTCTGTTTATTTCCATTTCTAATGAAATGGCATTTTAGGAACACAATGTCATAATAATCTCATCAAAATGTAAATCTAATATGTATCTGTATGTGGGAGTAATGCTTACCTACAGAAAGTTACAGTCCCCTTGTTAAAACCAGGTATCTCTGTTATTGAAGGCCTATAGTGGGCTGCAATGATATTGTATACCCACAGATACTGAGGTCAATAATAGGTGACTGTATTGTATGGGTCTTTTCAGGCTGCTTTGATCTGTCGGCAGAGTTCTTCCTCCCTCTTCGGCTGCTAATAGTATGGATCTGTACCATGTGAGCTTTCGGAACTCCTGTAGAGTAAACGAGTGTCAGAAGGATTTCCAATACAGTACTGTACAAGTCAATGTTTCATCTCAAAAAGAACATTTCTCAAGATTAAATCCGTACTGTCACCGCCTGGTGACTTGGCATCAATTGCAAACACCCCTGACTGTGACATCACCACTGGGGCTCCGGTAACTGGTGGGGGCAGGAAAAGGTGATTATTACTTACCTGAACCTGTCCCTCAAGGGTTCTGCCATCATTTTCTTGCCAATCCTCTTCTGCTCCTACTGCTGCAGTGCCAGGAGTCAACGTCACTGCTGTACTCTCGTTGCATGCATGAGAGTACAGCATTGAGGTCTAAGGAGGATCCAGCAAAACCACAGGATCCTTCATAAACAGAGCCAATTCCTGGCATGCATCATTGGTAATGGTTGGGTGATTGTCGCATTTAGACAGTGTTAGCTACACCCACTGTCTATAAGTGTCAGGCGTAGAGATGTCGCGAACTGTCCGCCGAACTGTTCGCGAACTGTCCGCCGGCGAACAATAGCGTGTTCACGTTGGGCGAACATATCCGATTTCCGGTCCGCCCCCTATATGTCATCATTGAGTAAACTTTGACCCGGAACCTCACAGTCAGCAGACACTTCCTGGGAGGGAGGGTCTGCTGCTGATTGGGTGGAATGTGTCTGCTGGCTGTGAGGTTCCGGGTCAAAGTTTACTCAATGATGACATATAGGGGGCGGACCGGAAATTGGATATGTTCGCCCAACGCGAACACGCTATTATTCGCCGGCGGACAGTTCGCGAACAGTTCGGCGGACAGTTCGCGACATCTCTAGTCAGGCGTAGTAAATCTACTGAGACAAAGCAGTTCCTACAATGTCTCAGTATATCGCTTCATTGGGTTGGAATTTCCATAAAATTTTAACACAGTCAATATGAGTATTTCATGAAGATTTTATCTTTAAGATACATACATTTGTGTGTGTGTGTTTGTGTGTTGTGGTGGGGGTGGAGGGAGGGTTGACAGTGCTGCTTCAAGAAAAGCTCTTTTTAAAAAGATTTTGCCTTGTACTGCTCAATAAATCTAACTTAGATCTCTGTGTGCCCAGTACAATATTATGTTTTTCTGAATATATATTTTGTAAGTCTGCTCTGGGCTAGATGAACTCTGGTGGTCCTTCCTACATGTGCCATTCCAGGTGTATTAGTCTTAAAATTCTTATCTAGCAATTAATTTAAATGAATAAGTCAGTATGGCTAGAGGTATGCATTTGTCTTTAGTAAGGATTTAGATACATATGCCATTTAAAAGCTGCTGATGAAGCTTAAAAAAAAAAAAAATCAGGTGTGCCTTGGAATTGTCTCTTAAATTGAAATGTGCCTTCTCCCAAACATGAGGGGGGCACTGATCTATGGTGTTTTTATAAATGTTTCAGAGCTTAATTGATTGCACTATTACCCACCTTAATGGTACTTATCTCAATGACGTTGGAAGATGAAGAATTTCTGGGAGTATAACCTGTGACCCTAAGGTTCCATTCTCCCTACAAAAAGAAGATTCTGGTAAAAAAAAAAATGGCAATAATGTTGTATAAAGGATCTTAATGAATTATGAAATATTTTATGAGATGGTGTCACCTTATTTATAGCTTCATGTCCATATTGTTCTGTTTTAATACACGCAATAATTCACTATAAATGTACGTTTAGATATTCAATTAATACATGCCAACTTTTCTCTGTTCTTAAATATTTAAATCTCATTCCACAGTTCTCTTTTTTCACTCCAAATTAAGACTTCCTAAATAATTTATGTAACTCGTGACATGATTATTTTAACTTTCCAAAAATGTAATTGTCATGTCAAAATTTAATAGTTCTATGTTACTTTTCCCTAAAGTTGAGTTAATTAAGGCTGATTCATTTTAGAAGACATAATAAGCACTATTCCTCTCTCACATTTTTCTTTCTATTATCATTATTAATTTTTTGTTGTTGAGTGTAGTACATTCCTTTGAATGAAAAAATACCCCAATTCTGCATAGTTGCTCCTGACCTTTAGAATGAGTGTTATCAGAACTTCAGAAGTTTTTCCTAAGACCCAAGGCTGAGGCAGCTCTAAAATACTTATTTTTGTTGAACCCTCCAAACAAAACAATATTGGCCATCAATAAAGGTATAAGCCTTGGGCTAAGAACTGTTCAGGAAGATTCCATTTCCCATATTTCCAGTTTAAGTTGTGATCGATACCCTTTGTGGAAGCAGGTATTACGGAAAGATGCCTGTTCATTGTCCCAGCATGCAAAGGTTGTCTAAACCTCATTATAAACTCATGGCATCAAAACTTTTTTTCTACAGAAATAAGGACACCGGCCTACAGCTGGCAGTGAAGCTGTCTGATCGATGCTACTACATGCTACTTTATCTACAAGATTGAACAGCTAAAGAAAGAATTCTCCCCACCCTGCCTTTCTCTTACTCAACCACACGTAGATCATGCCTTTCCTACCCTTCAGACTTTCTCCCTGGCTACTGAACAAGAGGTGTTAGGCTTGGGTAGAAAGAACTAACCCTAAAAAGTGGAGAAAATGGTAAGGACTGAGGTTGAAGAAAAAGATCTCAACTAAAGGGAGTGCAGAATTATTAGGCAAATGAGTATTTTGACCACATCATCCTCTTTATGCATGTTGTCTTACTCCAAGCTGTATAGGCTCGAAAGCCTACTACCAATTAAGCATATTAGGTGATGTGCATCTCTGTAATGAGAAGGGTGTGGTCTAATGACATCAACACCCTATATCAGGTGTGCATAATTATTAGGCAACTTCCTTTCCTTTGCAAAATGGGTCAAAAGAAGGACTTGACAGGCTCAGAAAAGTCAAAAATAGTGAGATATCTTGCAGAGGGATGCAGCACTCTTAAAATTGCAAAGCTTCTGAAGCATGATCATCAAGCAATCAAGCGTTTCATTCAAAATAGTCAACAGGGTCGCAAGAAGCGTGTGGAAAAACCAAGGCGCAAAATAACTGCCCATGAACTGAGAAAAGTCAAGCGTGCAGCTGCCACGATGCCACTTGCCACCAGTTTGGCCATATTTCAGAGCTGCAACATCACTGAGTGCCCAAAAGCACAAGGTGTGCAATACTCAGAGACATGGCCAAGGTAAGAAAGGCTGAAAGACGACCACCACTGAACAAGACACACAAGCTGAAACGTCAAGACTGGGCCAAGAAATAATTCAAGACTGATTTTTCTAAGGTTTTATGGACTGATGAAATGAGAGTGAGTCTTGATGGGCCAGATGGATGGGCCCGTGGCTGGATTGGTAAAGGGCAGAGAGCTCCAGTCCGACTCAGACGCCAGCAAGGTGGAGGTGAGTACTGGTTTGGGCTGGTATCATCAAAGATGAGCTTGTGGGGCCTTTTCGGGTTGAGGATGGAGTCAAGCTCAACTCCCAGTCCTACTGCCAGTTCCTGGAAGACACCTTCTTCAAGCAGTGGTACAGGAAGAAGTCTGCATCCTTCAAGAAAAACATGATTTTCATGCAGGATAATGCTCCATCACACGCGTCCAAGTACTCCACAGCGTGGCTGGCAAGAAAGGGTATAAAAGAAGAAAATCTAATGACATGGCCTCCTTGTTCACCTGATCTGAACCCCATTGAGAACCTGTGGTCCATCATCAAAATGTGAGATTTACAAGGAGGGAAAACAGTACACCTCTCTGAACAGTGTCTGGGAGGCTGTGGTTGCTGCTGCACGCAATGTTGATGGTGAACAGATCAAAACACTGACAGAATCCATGGATGGAAGGCTTTTGAGTGTCCTTGCAAAGAAAGGTGGCTATATTGGTCACTGATTTGTTTTGTTTTGTTTTTGAATGTCAGAAATGTATATTTGTGAATGTTGAGATGTTATATTGGTTTCACTGGTAATAATAAATAATTGAAATGGGTATATATTTGTTTTTTGTTAAGTTGCCTAATAATTATGCACAGTAATAGTCACCTGCACACACAGATATCCCCCTAACATAGCTATAACTAAAAACAAACTAAAAAACTACTTCCAAAAATATTCAGCTTTGATATTAATGAGTTTTTTGGGTTCATTGAGAACATGGTTGTTGTTCAATAATAAAATTAATCCTCAAAAATACAACTTGCCTAATAATTCTGCACTCCCTGTAGTATAAATAGCCCCCCATAAAGGCATAAAAGAAAATAGTAAAAAGCTGTAGGTGGTAAGCCCTACAGATACCAGGAGATCTAATAAGGAAAATAAAGAATACAGAATAGACCGATAGTTAATAGAAAAAAATATATAAATATGGAAAGGACATAGATCTATATAGAAATATAGATAAGGGCAGCAGTAAGGATAAAAGTATAGATCGAGAGAGAAATCAAGAGGAATATATAAGAGACTATGAGAAATGATGGTGTGAATAACGATGGAGATAAACTACAACAGGGGTATTACAGGAATATGAACAGAAAATAGATGTAACACCATAGAAGTAACTTTAGAAAAGAGCAGCTATAAAAGAGATATAACTAGTAATAAATAAATTGTGATGCCAACAGTATTAAGGGCAGAAACAAAAATGCCTGACCATGATGTGCAATAATAATCGAAAAAATAAGAATTGACACAAAGATAAACAGTCAACTATACCGTGAATTGATATTGAAATAAATCTGTCCATAGCCTGCATCCGCCCGTTTCTTACGCAAGATGCTACCAAGGAGCTTGTCCATGCTCTAGTAATTTCCTGCATGGATTATTGTAACCCTCTCCTAATTGGTCTTCCCAGAAGCAGTATTGCCCCATTACAGTGTGTAATGAATGCTGCGCCAGACTGATTTTTTTCTCTCTTTGGTCCTCTCACACCTAGAAATGAGAATAGAAAGGTCAGACATGCCAAGAACAGGATAGGAGACGGAAGAAAAAGCAAATAACAAAGCCAAGGATCAAGGATGCCAGAAGAACGGATAACCAGAAAACAAGCCAAAGTCAGATACCAAAACAGACAAACCAACAGAGCGCACTCTCAGGCTACAAAAGACACGACAGGGCAAGGAAGTGATGAATGAGGGAGGTATAAATAGGGCTAAGTGAGAGCTGATAGGCTAGGGAACATAAAAAGGCAGTAAATAAATAGAGTGCCGGTTCAAAGGTAAAAAATGGTACTTCCCCTTTAAGAAGCCAGAGACAAGTCGCACGCTCCCTAGCTAGTAATAGCGTGTGCATGTGCGCGCACACGGGTACGCGCAATGTTGGCTGGGCATCTACGCAATGTGGTAGAACAGGACGGACGGCGGGACCAGAGCAGCGCGGGTCTGGAGAAGGTATGACATCTATAAAGCATTGACCAATTCTAGCCCCTCTTCATAGATCCATAGGTATGCCCTTTCTCAGTCTCTCTGCTCTGCCCGTGACCTTCTCCTGTCCACTACTCACACCCGTACAGCCAACTCATGCTTGCAGGACTTCTCGCAGGCGGCGCCATTCCTATGGAATAGCCTGCCTACCACCATCAGACTATCCCCTAGTCTTCAATCGTTTAAGAAGTTCCTTAAAACCCATCTCTTTAGGAAAGCTTATGGCCTCCCAGAGTAACCTCTACCTCACTTACCTGTCTCTTGCTCTCTGTTATAGGGCAGCACTTTACTCTCTCCTCGAATTCTGAGCAAGTCAGATGGTATGGAGATATTCTGTGCTTTTTTAATTTTATCACGATTATTAATTATAGAAAGTGATTCACCCTTATAATTGAGGAATACTGTAGCTCTTTGAATTAAAATAGCCTTTTTTAGATCAGCAATACTGAGATTATTATTTCTCCAAATGAAATATAATATGCCCTCATCATTTTTTCATATTTAATTAACACTAGATTTACCTGCAAAATTCTATTATATTTTTTCTCAATATGAAGAAAATGGGATTTTTGTAACACTGTGGTTTAAAAGTAAAATATCTATTCTAACTATTTTCTGTCTCACCATGCGGAACTGGCCAGGACTCAAATGGAGATAGCAGGGTGTCATTTTCACAATGCTAGTAGCTGTCTCATTTCAGTCTTATAAATTCACTACATCGGCTATATCCTTTATTAACAGAGAAAATAGGGATGTATTAATAAGAAAAGATTTAACAATTTGCTTTCTGGGAACTCCCACTAAATGACAATCAAAGCAAATAATAGGTCATTTAAATGCAAATGAACAATCTTTCGTATAGTTTATGTTCATGTGTCTCTGTTGTTTTTTTTTTTTTATACACAGGTTTTATTTAAATGTAATTAAGAAATGCATTTGGCTACCCTTTCTCTACTCAACCATGGCGCTTTCCCCTTCTCTTAATTACAGTTTTATTGATTGTTTTTTTTTTTACTAGGCAGCTAAAGCCATGTTTATTAGTTTCAAAATAATTTGATATTATTTATTCTTTACTTTATTCCTCTGTTTTCTTCCTTTAGTTTCCTCTCAATGAAGGTCAAACCACAGTCTTCCAAACCAGCATGTATAATATCAAAGTAGCATGTATAGTATGAAACTAGCATGTATTGTATCATAGAGATAGTTTCCAAATTGATTGTATCAGCCTAAGAGTGTCCCTCAGCGCTGGGTTGCCGCACCACCTCCTCTGATGTCATCCAATGAGAGTACCTAATGCGCATGTGCGGCAAAAGATGCGAGCACATTATATCCTCCCCATAGGAAAGCATTGAATCAATGATTTTCTATGGGGATTTAACTGATGCTGGATTTCCTCATGCAGAGCTTGAGGGTGTCCAGCATTGTATAAGTGACTCAGAGTCCCTTAGAACCTTGGAAGCGCCTCTATAATCTTGCAGGACTAAGACTGCCTCCAGTGGCTGTCTATCAGATAGCCACTGGAGGCAGTCTTACTCCTGCAAGATTATTATTGCAGTTACCAGAATGATAAAATTTTGTAATTTGTCTCTTGGTACCGATCAAGCTCCGATGATTCAGAATTAGAATATTGGACCATTGTTGTCTGCAAACAAGGTCCATATCATCCTCTCCCACCTTTGTCTGAAAGCCCTACATGGTGACTGATGATGTGATATAAGTGTCTGGTGGAGGCATGATATCCACATTGCAGGGTGTCTCTTCCCATGCAAGTAGATAATATTATTAGTGAACTAAACTTTAGATTGAAGAATCAGCAAAAGATCTCTTGAATTCATTTTTATTTAACAAATTGCTCCTTGTTTTGACCCAGCATTTAGATGATATCAAGCCTTTCATGTGCCTATTGAACCCATGAAATAGGTTAATGAGATGTTAAATTTTTTTTATATGAAAAATTAAGAGGATAATAGGAAAACCCAAATTTTCTTACGCTATTAGCGAGTATAAATATGATTCGTTCTCAGTACAAGATTGGAGAAGACTCAGGAATATTTTGAAATAAATATTAACCTTGTGCCCTGAACTTTTTCTCAATATAATAATATCTTTCAGCGAGATAACAAAGTGATGGATTATGCATTTTAAAATCCTATAAAGTTTTATTTCTCAGGAATTAATCTAAATATAAAATTATAGGAGCGTAGTTATTGCTCTAGCAACACAATTCATCATCCCTTGTCTATTAATATTAAATATACATTTCTCTCCTCTGAAACCATAGATGTTAAAATGTTACCTAAGTATGGTGTTGGTTCTCAGCATGTATAAGCATTGTAGGGATAGTTGTGGTACAAAATAATATGCCTGACAGCATAGACAGAACACATAAAAAAATTATCATTTAATTTACTGCCCTTTTCTGTAAACATAAAATATTTGATTCTTGTTGTTCTAATCTCCTATTTTTAATTACATG
>OW240913.1:333892319-333997827 GCA_933207985.1 Pelobates cultripes
TCTCCCCCTCCCCCCCGTCAATTTCCTTCTCCTTCTCCCCCCTCCAATTTCCTTCTTCTCCCCCTCCCTCCCTCCAATTTCCTTATTCTCCCCCCTCTCCAACTTCCTTCTCCCCCCTCAAATTTCCTTCCTCCCACTCCCCCAAATTTCCTTCCCCTCCCTCCCTCAAATTTCCTTCCTCCCCCTCAAATTTCCTTCCTCTCCCCCCTCAAATTTCCTTCCTCTCCACCCCTCCCTTAAATTTCTTTCCTCCCCCCTCCCTTAAATTTCCTTCCTCCCCCTCCCTCAAATTTCCTTCCTCCCCCCTCAAATTTCCTTCCTCTCCCCCCTCCCTCCCTCCCTCAAATTTCCTTCCTTCCCGCCCTTAAGTTTCTTTCCTCCCCCTCCCTCCTCAAATTTCCTTCCCTCCCCATAGAATTTCCTTCCTCCCCCTCCATCCCTTAAATTTCTTTCCTCCCCCCCCTCAAATTTCCTTCCTCCCTCAGTTAAATTTCCTTCCTCCCCCTTAAATTTCCTTCATCCCCCCCTTAAATTTCTTTCCTCCTCCATACTCAGGTTTCCTTCCTCTCCCCTAAATTTCTTCTTTCCCCCCTCCCTCCCTCAAATTTCCTTCCTCTCCCCCTGACATCCGGCCGGTGCGCGAGGGAGCACTCTCCCTGGCTGAGTGCTTCCTCTTCAGCTCCCTCGCGCGCCGCGTACTGATGCCGGCGCCGGAAGATGACGTGAGGGAGCTGAAGAGGAAGCACTCAGCCAGGGAGAGTGCTCCCTCGCGCGCTGGGTGTCAGCAGGGCCAGCCTCTGGGGGGCCCTGAGGTGACCGGCTGCTGGGCCCCCCAGGAGAAGAGGCTGGCCCAGTGGGTACATACCGGGTCGCAGGGCCCAATGCGACCCGGTATGTACACTACTGAATGTGGAGCCCGGACGACCTGAGCAGTCCGGGCCCCCCAGGACCGCCGGGCCCATGACAACCGTTACGTCATGCCCTGATGGCGGCCCTGACTGCAGGAGTCTTGCAAATTTTTGCTTTTTCCTCCTGCAGAATTAAAAGCACTCTCCAGGTTTCCAAAATATGAGAGTTTATCTCTTAAAACATCATACAAAACGATGCTACTTGCACCTTAGTTCAACCACTATTATCTCCCAATAGGAAGTGAGAGATAAATTAGAAAACACTGCTTGTTTTACGTTAATAGCAGTTTCTGGGATAACATATGGCCTAGTCACTTTTTTATATGGAGAGGATATGTTAGAATATGAACCCACAATCCGGCTGCTACCCCTTTATTAAAGAAACAACGAGAAGCACAAATAAATAGAAGCCGGTGATGATTTCAATTAATTCATGCTGGTGTTTTTCATTTTTTTTTTTCACCATAATTAAGAGTCAGAGGATTTTTGGAGCAAATATTGCTCTCTGTACAGTTATAGCCAATCTATAAAAGGACCAGGATTGGCAGAGACTTCTCAGCAAATTGCTGATTTCTGCTAACAGCCGCAAAAAAAGCTAAAAATCTTGGGGATTTGCTGCAGGCAAGGATAAGTAATTTTGAATATGCTTTTTTTAAATCTTCAATTGCTTTTTTTAAAGGAATACTCTAATGTTAGAAATACATATATCTTATTATTTTTTATTATTATTTTATTATTTATATAGCGCCAGCAAATTCCGTAGCACTGTACATTGGGTGGACTAACAGACACATAATTGTAACCAGACAAATGGACGCACAGGAACAGAGGGGGTTGAGGGCCATGGTCAATGAGCCTTCATGCTATAATTATACCATTAGAGTGTTCCTGTTGCTTTTAAGAATCAAAGCTCCCCTTTACAAACATTTTACATTTTTTATACATACCTCTCATCCATCAACATTCTGTTCTCATTGCAGCCAACATTCTGCCTACTGCTGAGATCATCCAGATGGATGATCTCGACCAATCACGTGCTTCTCCATAGGGAAGCAGTAAAGGCTCTACTGTGCCTTTGCAGTACAGCTACACTACAACAAAATAATTATTCTCACAGAGAAGCATTACAATGCTTCGTTGTGGGAAGATTTAATTGCATCTGACATCATCATGATGCAAATGTAAAGACTGTAAATTATTTTACGGTCTTCACGAGGAAGTGTTTCTAGCAGCTGTTTAACTGACAGCTTTTGTAGGCACACTGACTGACAAATGCATACAATGCTTTTTGTCTCACATGGCAATGCTTACATTTGTCAGAGTTCAGGAACAGCATCAATGCCTGAATACATTAAGATGCAGTGGGCTTGCTCCTTAGAATGTCCTTTAAATGCATTGTTCCTATAATTATTTTAAAAAAAAAAGTGGAATCTCTTTAAAATAAATAAAAAGGACAAGGAACAAGTGCTGTATTTGTGAATGGACCATTAATTTTCAGAGCAAGTGAACACTACGTGCAGCACCATTTAAAATCTCATGTTTGCATAATTACTATTAGATATGAGTTATTATAATTTAATGTAGATGCAGGGCTCAGGAGAAAAACTATGATAATCATTTTTAAAAATTGCACTCATCAAATTTGCTTAGATGAACTTTTCATGCATGTATTCCTGGAGGATATTTACCATGAATTTCTATGCGATAATTACCCATTTCCAATCAACTGCTTGATATTAATTGAATGGAATTGTAAAATGTGAAAGGTGCCTTCTTGTTAACTATATGTTTTCACCTTTTCTAATTAGATAATTCAGTACAATTAAGGGTCTGAATATGAAGTGGATAAAAGGCCTTTTCTGAGCTTCATGTACATGTTCGTACCCAGAATCCCTCACTGCTCTAGACACATTGTATAAAACGATAATCTATGGGAATGCTGGTCTGCTGACTTGTATGACATCTAAAGATATGCTAAACAATGGTAATTTGTTATTACATGTGACATCAGTGATCTTTATAATCGCTTCACTACAGAGTGTTTTTCTTAAAAGCAAATTTGTGCATAGACTGCTGTTCAGAGACACCTAAAAAAAGAAAATATGAAAATCTCTTGGTCCCGCGATAACAGTCGCTGGACTTGTGCTCCCTCTAGGCCCCACATCGAGGAACTCTGCTTTCTTCTTGACTCAAGCAAGTTTAAATGGGAACTGTCACTTTCAAAGGTTTTTAATATTCTGTTTACTTGTCCTTGAATTTACTTGTCCTTGTATTTAACAAATATGTATTAAATAAAATGTAAATATTCACACACCGGTACTGGGTGCCTTCCTCTTAGTTCCAGGTCGATCAGTGTAATAGGCTCTGTCTTTATTTATCCTTATCTGCAATGTTTACCCTGGTTTGACCTTTTCTCAACTGGGTTCTGATGTCATTTGCTAAATCTTTAAAATATGTTTAAAAGAAAACAGAACATCTCACAGAAAAACATGTTAACACAAATTATAGGTTGTTTTCAATGATTTATTCAATGGTGTCAATTCCAGGCAAGTGACATTTCCCATTTAATATGACATGTTGTTCTCTCTGTACCTTTATGTTGAGAGTTGATGGAATACTGAAATGGAACTAATAGTCCATTCTATAATATAAAAATAAAGCCATCTCCCCTTATTTTAGAGAGGTTTTCTCTGATTCACACCCATCTCTTTTGTAAGCAAAGAATTTTAATATACTTTTCAATGTATCACTACAGATCACATTTTCAACTATTTTCAGTCCTTATTTAATGTTCAATGTGAATGTATTTCTATTTCAGCTGAGGACTTTTTAACAAAGCTGGCTTTTTCCTGTGCCATGGGAGCACTCATTATTGTGATTTTCTGGAAGCAATATTACATATTATTTATTATAAGTATTATGATTTTATTATAATTTTGTCAGATGATTTACTTTTTTTTATTTCAGTTTCTCTTCAATAAGCTCAGCCAATAAGAGATCAGTGTGAGCTGAATTGCTGACACGATTCCACCCACAGCCAATCACTGTCTTCTTATTATCCGCCTCTTAGTACAGCATGGATAAACTCTGCAGATAAGAATAGGACAGTTATTGACTGTGGGGAAGAGTCAGGTCTGTATTTCAGCTCACCATGATTTCTCATTGGCTGAGCTATATAGCTTAGCTTCCATTTAGGAACACGTTTTGTGAATAAAAAGGGAAGTGTGGTTAAAAAGGTTTGAGTTATGCAACAAAAAGCTGTAAAATATTTCTCTTTTTTTCATGAAAACACAGCATGAAGATGAGGCCAAAACCAAATACACTTAAATTCAGTGAATTTCTCGCAGGTTACAGGAGACAAAAGTGTTCCTTTATTGGGTGCTTATTTCCTGCGAACAGGAGAGACAATGTTTTGACCTTGTGAGATCTCTCACAAGGTTTGCAAAATACTTTTGTAAGACCAAAACTTAATATTTCTTGTCTCTATGCAGCTAATAAAGGAACACCTTAATTTTAGCGAATGCCGGTCCATTTCTTGGTACAATGTTGGTGTATAAATGGTTTTGATTAATCTGAGTTCAATGCACTCTTTCTGAATAAGTGCTGTAACGGACCGTTTTGCACATAAGGGGTAAAAAACGTTTAGGCGATCGTCTCCCTTTCCAGAGATGCAGGCAAAGCTACTGCAGAACACCAAGCCGCCGAACAGGAAACCATATGAATGCTGTAAACAGCCGAATAGGAAAAACCATACGAATAGGTTTACACTCCTAGCAGTCAAACTGGAACAGCATACCATAAATCCCCCCAAGAACGAGACAAAGCTCCGTGTTGAGGGTCAAGCAGTGAACAGACAGACCTGTGGGTTTATTATCCTTATATATACATTCCTACACATTAGTACCACCCACAGGGTTTTACACAACAACCAATCATAAACGTACATTACAGAAACACTCCCAGCAATTACATACAAAAATCCTCCCCTCTGCCTGTGATCTAATTATGTTGCACAATGGTTTAACATAATTAACACAGGCAGTAAAAATACAGTTTTTATCCATACACTGTAACTTTAAAACTACACATCCAATCTTCATAAAAATTACATATTATTAATCAGCACACTTTAAAAATCAGACAAATCCATCCAGGGGTTAAAAAGTTAGCTGGAGGTCCCTTTATGACCGACCGCAAGCACATTTTCCTGCCCAAAAGAGTTCCATAGATTTGGGCTGTGCGGCCGGTCTATTTCAGGCTGAAAAAATGACTAAGTCCCATTGTCGATTGAGACTTAGTCTCTGCAGCTGTAAAATCAGAAGGGGAGAAGGTAGAGCTCAGCGGTGTTCGCGGAAATGTGTAGCCAATTTTAGTTCCATGGATTTGGCTACACATACCGCTGACCTCGTTCGCATTAACAAAGATGGCCGCCACCACGTGTTCGGCAAACGAACAAAGGCCACCCAGCATTGTCAGTTAAGCTGCGGTTAACCACAGCTTCTGGGAGGTAAATTGCCTGCACACTTCCACTTCTGGGTGGTCCACCTGTGTGGTACTTGGTTCAGTAAGCCCCATTTACTGAACCAAGTGGGAAATAGCCAGGCACAAAGGGTTTTAACCAGGTCTGGGGACACAGGGGACACCGTCTTAAAGGGGCAGTGTCCCAAACAAGTCTGGGGACACCGTCTTAAAGGGGCAGTGTCCCAATCTTCCTGATGTCCCAAAAAGGTGTTTAAAGGGCCAGTACCAGTCCCATAAAGAGTCCATAAGCCACAATATGCCCACTGGCGGTCTTAAAGCGCCATACACACCCAATAAAAGTGCATACATTTTTACCATCTCCCAGGGGCCATAGTCATATGGAAGGAGGCTGGCAAATAGGCTTCTCCAATGCAATGTGGCGTGATTGGTCTCGTCACAAGTGCTCATCTCGTTTAATTTATTTAGATATTTTATGCATGTCTAGAATTTATGACAGACAGACAGATAGGTAGACAGGCAGACAGACAGATAGAGATCTGAGGAGCTTGTAAAGAAACATTTTCCACACTTGAATTATAGCATGGAACAAAAGCAGGTGAGTTAAAAGCCTAATGATCATTTACCTGGCTCAGCTGTCTTCTGCTCGTGGAACTGATTGAAGAGATCACATCACTTCACGCTATTTATTGATACATTTAGGATGGATCAGCCCATTTCTGATAATACTGTTTGCATACTGTGCCATTTCCAGCCAATTAAATTTGATGTTTTGCTCACGCATACAGATAGGGATAAAAACCATCTGTGTATGTGTATATATTCATATTCATAATATCATCTGCCTGTTTCAGTGAGCAGATCATGTTTGCATTACTACATTACCAGCTGCATTGATATGACAGCAAATAATAGCTTGATATCTCTTGCCAAATAGTATAACTCCCACTAAACCCAGGCAGGCTGGGACATGGATATCCCAGTGGTGCCCTGAGATTAGTGACCGTCATTGCAATAAGTATACATCAGAGGTATTTATTATTATTATTATTATTATTATTTGACAGTATCATTGCAGCATCTCTTGACTATGGTAAAATCTTTACAATGTCTATACCAGGACTGTCCAACCTGCGGCCCCCCAGATGTTTCTGAACTGCAACTCCCATGGCTATCTTTTTAATTGAAAGAATCTTGGGAGTTGTAGTTCAGCAACATCTGGGGGGGCCGCAGGTTGGACAGCCCTGGTCTATACAATAGAAATATTATTATATTGAAGAATTATTACAGTGTCTGTAGAATACAAATATTATTATATGGAAGAGTCATTACAGTGTCTGTAAAATAGAAATATTATTATACTGACAAGCAATACTGTGTCTGGTTGAATGGAGGTTTTGTTATATTATTTTTTGTATTCTATAAAGTTTACCATTATTGTAAGTGCAGATTATAGGGCTTATTGTATGGCAGTAGTTTTACAATATCTTCAATTTGTAATGGTAAAACATACAGCTTCATACAAGGTGTTGTTACACTGTCCGAAGACAGTAGGTTTATATTATGGCGAGAGGTCTGTCAGACATATTACGTTTTCCTACTGAGGTGTCTCTATTTGTAGCTGTGACTATTACAAACACATGTCTTGGCATTATAAACTGTAAAGTCATCCTCTATGTCAGGGGACAGAAACTTTCAGAACACCATTTTGTTGTGTACTACATCTCCCCTTATGGTTTATCAGCATTATGACTGAAATAGAATTATGGGATATGTAGTCCACTACATCTGGTTTGCCGAAGGTTGCCTACCCCTGCTCTAAAGTATTAATTTATTACTCATCTGTCTTGGGCATGGTATCTTCTAATGGACATAAATTGATGACAATGTCTAGCTGACTGGCCCTCTGTGACCATTTCCTCATAGCATAATTGCCCATGGTGGCTGTTAAAATTTAAGAATGGGCCACTAGCTTCTAATGCGGAATTTCCCTCTGCCCTCTGACATTTTGAGTTCTGCATTTAACCCATTGTTTTAAAAAAAACCCGACTAAATCAGAGTCCATGCCGGATGAGGTGAGGAGAAACAAGTGGTTGGAACGCACGTGCGTTCCACCTAGACGCAACCCGGAAGTCAACACGGAACCCTGAAGTAACCCGGAAGTGACGCACAAAGCTGATGAAAACGGCAAGCCGGACATTTAAATAGTGACAGGATTAGAGAGAAGATATTACAGCCAACTGAGGAAGCCTGGTGAACAGGCGAAACGCGTTTTGGACACTTATATTTTGGACTTTCATTGGACTTTACTTTTATCCAGTTACATCTGGTATATGGAATTTTTACTTTTCTTTTTTATATTGAAATAAATACTATTACTTAAGGACCACCTGTATATTGGGTATTCCTTGGGTATCCTTGGGTGACCTATCAAAGAACACAAGGGGAAATATCAAGAATCCGGCAACAGAGTGGTCTGGACAACCCCCAAATGGTCCAAAGAAGCATACCTTTAGAGTCATATGACGGTATGACTCTGGCCTTTTGAGTTTTATCACTTTTATCTCTGTTTTACAACATTTTACAGACATACTACGCTATTTGTTTGTATTTATTCTATTTTACAGATTATCCGAGACATTATACAGCTCCATCTATTATTTTGTATGTATTGTTATGTATTTATAGTGGTGTAGGGGATACCACTTTATAGGTGATTTTGAGCTATTTCACTTTCTTTCCTCCACACCGTGTACATATCTTTTCGCATTATTGTATTAGAGGACAAGCTTGCAGCGCTGGATACAGAGAGCTAGTCTCTGTATTCATTGTTCAGAGGCTTGTAGTGTCGCGGCTCCCTGTGCCACGGCATTGTGATTTCTCTGACTGTAGTTATGGCATAATATGCAAACAAACTTAATTTGCAATAAACAAATTTAATTAGCAAGTATGCCAATCGTTAATACACAACTGAGGGGTATGGTTACATAGCCTTGCATTCGTGTATACATCAGTGCCGGTGTGTGTATTTCTGAGTGTTTGTGGCATAGTCTACCTGTGTGTGACAGGGTTTGGAGTGAGTGTTGCACAGTTGGAGGACAGGATTGTAAGGGTTTATGTGGTAGGGTGAGTGTAGCAGGGTGAAGGGGGTGAGTGGGACAGACTGATAAAGGACGAGTATGACAGGGTTGGGGGGTGAGTGTGACAGTCCAAGAGAAGGTGAGCCTGACAGGATTGGGGGGGTTAATGTGATAGGGTAAGTGTGGCAAAGCAAGGGTAGGTGAGTTTGGTATAGTTGGAGTGGGTGAGAGTGACAGGATTAGGATGGGTTATGTAGGTTTGGCTGGGTGTAGGGGGTGACAGTGTGTGGGGACTGAAAGTGTTTGGGAATGTTAATAGTGTATGTGTAGGGGGTGACAATGTGTGTGAAGGGGGTGTCAGGGGGTGTCAGTGTGTGTGTCATGTGTGTGTCATGATAGGGTATGGGTGGGGAATGACAAGGTGTGCGGAGGAAGGCTGTGACAGCGCGCGTGTGTGTGTGCTGGGGGGTGTGTGTGGGAAGACTGTGATAGGGTGGGTGTTGGGTGACAGGGTGTGGTGGGGCTGTGACAGGGTGGGAGGTGTTACAGGGCAGGGGTGGTAGGAGTGGTGTGACAGGGCAGGGGTTGGTAGGGGGCTTTGACAGGGAAGTTGTCTGTGAAAGGGTAGGAGATGGGGGACTGTGACATGGTAGGAGGTGGGGAGCTGTGACAGGGCAGGGGTTGTGGGGAAGCTGTGACAGGGCAGAGGCCTGTGACAGGGCAAGGGATGGTGGGGCGGCTGGGGAAGAGGTTGGCTGGAGCAGGGGGTGGTGGGGGGGTTGGAGCAGGGGGCAATAGAAGGGCAGTGACAGGGAAGGGGATGGTAGGGGGCAGAGGGTGGTAAGGTGGCTTGGCAGGGGGTCTGTGACAGGGCAGAGGTTGGCTGGGGTAGAGGGTGGTAGGAGGGCAGAGACAGTGTAGGGGGGCAGAAGGTGGTAAGGTGGCTGGGGTGGTAGGGGTGCTGTGACGGAGCAGGGGGTTGTAGGAGGGCAGTGACAGAGTAGAGAATGGTAGGAGGCAGAGGGTGGTAAGGAGGGCAGAGGGTGGTAGGAGGGCATTGACAGGGTAGGGGATGGTAGGGGGCAGAGGGTGGTAAGGTGGCTGGGGATGGTAGGGGGGCTGTGACAGTGCAGGGGGTGGTAAGATGGCAGTGGGTGGTAGGAGGGCAGTGACATGGTAGGGGGGCAGGGGGCGGTAGGGGGCTGTGACAGTGCAGGGGGTGGTAAGATGGCAGTGGGTGGTAGGAGGGCAGTGACATGGTAGGGGGCGGTAGGGGGCTGTGACAGGGCAGGGGTCATAAATACCTTTATAATAAATGTTCCCTGGTGGTCCGGTGGGCAAGCTGTATCCCTGGTGGTCCGACAGGCTCCCTTTATGGTCTGCAGCTCTGCCAGGTGCAGAGCTGCAGACCACTTGGTAAGCCTAGTCTCGGTAACGTTCTGATTGGCTGAGATCACGAGACCCACGTGGTAACCCGCGGCAATGTTCTGATTGGCTGAGATCGCGAGACCCCCTCAGTCTGCAGCTCTGCTCTCGTGGGTGGTGGTAGGGGGGCTTTGACAGGGTAGTTGGCTGTGAAAGGGTAGGAGATGGGGACTGTGACAGGGTAGGTGGTGGGGAGCTGTGACAGGGCAGGGAGTAGCAGGGAAGCTGTGACAGGGCAGGTGGCTGTGACAGGGCAGGGGTGGTGGGGGAACTGTGACAGGGCAGGGGTGGCAGAGGCCTGTGACAGGTCAAGGGGTGGTGGAGTGGTTGGGGAAGAGGGTGACTAGGGCAGGGGGTGATGGGGGGCTGTGACAGGGAAGGAGGTGGTGGGGGGGCTGGGGCAGAGGGTGACTTGGGTAGGGGTTGATAGGGGCTGTGACAGGGAAGGGAGTGGTAGGGAGCTGGGGCAGTGGGAGGTAGAGGGGCTGGGGCAGAGGGTGACTTGGGCAGGGGTGATGGGGGCTGTGACAGGGAAGTGGGAGATAGGGGGTGTAACGGATCACCTGGCACCCCAACTGGGTACCTATGTTGAAGGATGCTCCTTGCGCTTCCTGAGGGCTCCAAGCACTCCAGCCGACACCATAACCACCGTAGACTCCTTCAGAGAGCAAGACAGGAACAAGCTCTTACAAGAGCTCAGTGATTATAGCAAGGGAATATGCAAAGCATAGCAATCCCTTGTAGCAGATTCCCCCAATAAGAGACAGGACTCAGATTGAGGGTGAAGTAGAACTGTTGCTTTTAATCAAACACTCTGCTTTTATGCACATTTTACACACACAGTACTGCCCACAGGGTTTTGCAGAACAACCAATCAATACGTACAATACACTCAGACACTCCCACACAAAATCCTCCCCTCTGCCTGTGATATAATTACTGAACACAATGGTCTAACTTAATTATCACAGGCTGATAAATACACAGTTTTACACAATATTCATAACTCTAAAAGTATACATCACATTCACATAATTTACATTTTCAGAATCAGCATACTCCAAATACATAAAAATCATACAAATTGGTCCAGTGGGTCAAAAGTTAGTTGAAAGTCCCTTTGTGACCATCTGCAAGCATGGCTTGGGTGTGGTAATGCCAATTACTTCCAGCATACAGAAAATAGCTCTATTCACAACAACAGTAAAAACACATAAAAAATACATAATTCCTATTATACTTAACAGAACCCCCACATTCAACCTATCCCCAGATAGCTTGGATCTGAGCACTCACTATATCCGAACACTGCTCAGATGCCACAAACACAGTCAAATTCGCCATGAGGTTAAAACATAGCAAGAGCCCCCTTTGTCCAACGCACCAGAGGGACACCACCACCTGTGCAGTGACGGAGCAAACACCTATGGCTCCACAACCTAGCCCACTTTAGAAGGTTCTGGCCTCGAGCCACCCAGAGAGGACACTGATACACGAGGGAAACCTTGTACTAGGACACAATGCAGTTACTAGAACTACCCATTACCTTCACATTTACTGTAACTTTTATCTATGTTTTCACAACTTATCGTTTAAAGCAGTTTAACACCCTTATCCTTACGAGCAAACCACACCCCAGCCAACACACTGGACACAACACCAGAGAGTCAATGGGGCCACATCCCCCCTCCCCCCACTACCCATTTGGTTAGAGGTACCACACATATCAGCGCTACGGAATTTGTTGGCGCTATATAAATAATAAAATAATAATAATAATAATAAAATAATACCAGCTTCCGCTACCAACAACAAACTCCATTCCCGGACCCTGCTGACCCTTTAGTTAGCACCCGGAAAGGACAAAACAGCCCACGGGCACACAGACCACACTGAAAAACCACAACCCAAACTGGGAACCAACACCACTACATAAACTGACACATGTCACCTACTTAAACTCCATGAACCACACACACAACATCCATAATGACACAATGTTTCTCTTTGTTACAAGACTCCTGCATATTTGTCTACATAACTTCTAACATGTTAGCCTTGTATACCATTGTTCAATGTTGAAAAAAAAGAAAGTGTGCACATTGCGAGACATGCCTAAGCTATATCTGTCTTGAATAATATACGAATGTCTTTTGTCCATCTTATATCTCTCATGCACATCCAAAATAAAAAAAAAAAAAACATAGCAAGAGCTGATGAGAGACCGAGGAGTGGCAAAACAGCAAGTACCAACTGGTCTGCAGTGTGCATGGGACAACACCCTGCTGGAACAATAGACAGGAAACGGGGAAGGGGAAGAGACACATCTTCCCATGGATTCAAATGGGCAGAAATAGTCTTTTAGAAGCCAATAAGCCCCAAATAGTCTTTTTAAATGGAAATACACCCCAGGACCATAGTCACGAGGGAGAAGGCTGACAATCAGGCTCCTCCAACAGCCAGGGGCAAAGGGCAGTTGGTCATATAAAAATCCAGTGACAAAAGGCCTTTTGTCACATATCTCCCCTCTTGGGGGTAGACTAACCAGGTACCTGAGCTGTCAGTGATAGGGTAGGTGGGCAGGGGGTGGTAAGGTGGCTGTGGCAAGGGGTGGTAGGGGTAGAGGGTGGTAAGGTGGCAGAGGGTGGTAAGGTGGCTGGGGCAGGGGTGGTAGGGGGCAGAGGGTGGTAAGGTGGCTGGGGCAGAGGGTGGTAAGGTGGCAGAGGGTGGTAGGGTGGTAAGGTGGCTGGGGCAGGGGGTGGTAGGTGGCAGAGGGTGGTAAGGTGGCTGTGCAGGGGTCACAAATACCTTGATAATAAATGTATTCCCTGGTGGTCCGGTGGGCACGCTGTATCCCGATTCCCTGGTGGTCCGGTGGGCAAGCTGTATCCCGGGCAGGCATAGGAGGGGCCTCGCACTCGGCGGCATAAAGGGCAAGCTGCCGGGCCCCCTCCTGTGTCGGGTCCTCGACATGTCACTGCCCTAAGGCGATTTAGACAGCCGCAAGGCCCCCATCAGCGCGAGGCCTTAGGCGGCCGCCTAAATCACCTAATTAGAGAGCCGCCTCTGTTCTCATGACACAGTATAAAATGGCATTATGACATGTAACGCTGATTATACAGTTACTCCTTCACTGCTCTACACGTTTTTTTACCAACTCAATACACACGGATGCTGATCACATCTCACGTGCATGTCACATCCTATGACAAAAATACACTACCAAAGCCCCTGCATAACACTGCAACAAACTGAACCCCGCTCCTACATAACATGTTAAATGCAATACTTCCTAAAGTTATTTGTTTTCTGTTAATGTTCTTCTTTAACTATAAAAAACAAAACTCTGGTGGATTACGACCTTGTCGATCAACACAACAAGAAGAAAAGCCTCAACAAAATAACTCTCGACTTTCTTTTCCTTTCTGTAATACATAATCGACATATGTACTATAATATGGCTTTTGCACAAGCCTAACAATGTTACTTCATCCTTCCATGACCTCTCACACAAGGGAGATGCATCATACATAGATTAATTAAGATTTCTGCATGATTAAGTAAATTTACCTACTGCAGATCATGCTAATCCCACTGAAGAGTTCTTTGGCTAATTTTCACCTCTACAATAACTGTCCTTCCTTTACATCTATAAATCTTATTATTGGCTGTCAGTTTAAAAAAAACCAAAAAAAAAAAACCTTAGTTTGCGTTTAGCTGCAATTGCCTTTACAAATAATCAGCCTGTGTAGAGGAACCTAAATTGTTTTCTGCCAATTACGCAATGACGTATTGAGTGAATTATTGTAAAGGTGCCATTCACATATGCAGACTTTATAAATTCCCTACTTACAGTTCAAATATAGACAGAGTAAAGGCATTTAAACACCATTTAGATGGCACTCAAACTTCAAGTATTTATAGACATATAATTCGTTTCCCTGCTGTCTAATTTAGACTTTCAAATAACTTTTATATTTTTACAATGTCTTTTTGTGTACTTTGTTTAATGCCAGTTAATAACTTCTATATTTCTTACTTGGATTTGTACAAGGTTAGATTTTTGGGGGGAGAGATGGTTGTTTATGAGTTATTTGCTGGTGGTGTAATATAGATATTGGATTAGATTTATTCTTCAAATCACATATGCATATATTCAAGTTTTTTGATCAACAAGATTGATTAAAGAACTGGTAGATCAACTTCCACATTAAAACAAAGATTTTATCGGAGCTTCCAGCAGCAGAAACTAAAATGCAAGGCATCTTAAATAATACACTTACTAAATTCAAGTAAGAGGCAGTATTAAGGTCTTTTGGCAAGTACATTTTAATAATCGTGGATGGCAACTGGCAGCGATGAGACTTTCGAAGACATGAGCTATCTCAACTGCCAAAGTTCACATATCATAACTGAACCGTGCATTTAAGAAATCTGAGAGAAATGAGGCCAGGAGTACAGAGCAGCTTATTATTTGGGCAATACTTAATTGTTTTTTTAATATTTGGGCCACCATAGTAACATATTTTGCTGGATGCTGTTAATTTATTGCCATGTAGTTTCTTCTTTTTAGTACTTATCATTCAACTGCAACTGGAAATATATTTTACAAATGTTCAGACCCATGATCAAGATGGTATGATCAAGATCCCCATGAATTCATAATTTGATATGAATATATAGCCTATTAAAGGAATATGGAATTATTCAAAATGGTCTTTTTTTCTTCTTGTAATATCGTAATGTTGTATGTCTTCATAGCACTATAACATGGAGGCATAAGACATAATATTGTAACACATACGATGAGTGTCTTGTTTATACCAATCTTAACAACATGCTTCTAAGTCTATAATATTAATAAATATTTGCAATTTTTATAGCGCTTTTCTCCCTGTGAGACTCAAAGCACTTTACAAGCATGCAAACATAAAGACATAAAAGTTAGACGTTTCTAAAGGTCAGCTGAGCGGACTGAATGCCTGATGAAAGAGGTGGGTCTTTAGCTTTTTTAAAAAAAGTCTGTAAGGACGGTGCCTCTCTGATTGCGCACGGTAAAGAGTTTCAGAAGGTAGGGGCAGCATGGCTGAGTACCCTGGAACCTGAGTCTGTCTTTATTCTTGGCACTGGCAGGAAGGATTTGCTGGCTGACCGAAGTGAACGGGATGGAATGTAGGGTGTCAGGAGCTCTTTCAGGTACTGTAGGCCTTGATTGTGAAGGTTAGTAGGCTCTTTTTAGAATATGTTTGCCATTTAATTGGAAGCCAATGCAGAGAGTGGAGAACAGGTGTTACGCGGCAGGAGCGAGTTTGATTGGTCAGTAGTCTGGCTGCTGTAATTTGTACAGTCTGAAGGCAAGTTCTTTTTCTGGGAGGCCCAAGTAAAGTAAATTGCAGTAATCTAGCCGAGAGGATACAAATGTATGGATTAATGTTGGCATATCATCCAGTGGAATTAAGTGTTGTATCCTGGCTATGTTTTTCAGATGAAGTAGGCAGATTTTATGACAGAGGAAATTTGCTGTTTAAATGATAGTCCAGAGTCAATCAGCACTCTGAGGTATTGTACCTTTGATGAACTGATGAGTTCAGAGCCTCCAAACTCCAGGCCAGTTGGATGATCATGGGGTATTTTTGTTGCCCGGGGTCCCCTCACCAAGAGTAACTCTGTTTTGTCCGGGTTCACTTTGCACCAGCTAGCATTCATCCATTCTATGAGGTCTGCTACGCAACTGTTGATGCGGCATGTTGGGTCTGTGGTATCTGGAGCAAAGGAGAAGTAGAATTGTGTGTCATCAGCGTAACAGTGATACCCTAAGCCATGTCACCACATGATGTCCCCCAGTGGTAGCAAGTAAATTGTGAATAGCATGGGAGACGAGATGGATCCTTGTGGAACTCCGCAGGTCAGTTCTGTTGGTGCCGATGAGCTTGATTCTGATGTTACTCTCTGTGATCTACCAGTGAGTAAAGATTTAAACCAGTTAAGGACTGTGCCTCCTAGACCACAGATGTGCTGCAAGTGCTCTATTATTTTATGCTCAATGGTGTCAAATGCAGCTGAAAGATCCAAGAGGATTAGGATGGAATAGTCTCTCGCCATAAGGAGATGATTTAGCACCTGGAGTAGCGCTGTTTCAGTGCTGTGGCAGCATCTGAAACCTGTCTGGAAAGGATTAAAGATGTTCAAGCTTGATAGATGTGCCTCCAGTTGAGTTGCCACTACTTTTTCAATTATTTTCCCCAGAAATGGAAGGTTGGATATTTGTCTGTAATTAGCCATGCAGTCTGGGTCTAATAAAGGTTTCTTTAGGAGTGGTTTTACCACAGCTTTTTTTTTAGAGGATCTGGGAAGTCTCCAGTTTTTAGTAAACACTGCACTATTTTTGTGAGGGCTAGAGCAAGTGTTTCAATGCATGCAGATATAAGCAGAGTTGGAGCAGGGTCTAAGTCACATGTAGTAGGGTGTAACTTTTACATGGTTCTTTTAATCCCTTTATATCCACATTTGTGAAAGTGGACCATTAAATGGGGCAATCTGGCATTCCATTGTAGTGGTTCGGGTGTGTAACTAGCCTGCTGTGAAAGAGGCTTGGATTAAGGAAATCTTGTCTCTGAAGAAGATCTCAAATGCTTCACACTTATCCTGAGAAAAGTTGGTGGGGATATGCATGCATGCTGGTTTGTAGAGCCTTTGTACTGTGTGAAACAGTTGCCTGGGTCTATTGTGAGAGAGTGCAATTTCACGTGATAAGAATGAAGATTTTTTTTTGAGTTATCTTGAATTGATATTCGTTTAGATGTTTGGTAAGAGCGGCTTTATCCTCTGGATCATGTGTCCTGCGCCACTTTCTCTCGAGTTTACGGTCTGTTCTCTTCATTTCTCTGATGGTTCTATCAAACCATGGTACATTGTTGTGGGTTTTGACAGTGTGTATGCGTGTTGGTGAAATGCTTTCTAGGGTATCTCTCATGGTTTTGTTGTAGAGTCGGACTAAGGATCTGGCATCTTCACGGGTGCCCATTAGTTCACTTAGATCCATATGTGATGTTAAATCCAATGGTGTCACCCCTTTTAATGACCTTTTCTGTGAGTGGAAGTGGAAACAATATGTTTGTAAGCTGAGTGCACTCATCAAGCTGAGGAGATCCTGCCCTAGCAGGGATAGGGTGTCGTCAACTCAAGTGTTGAAATCTACCAATATAAGCCATCTGGGGTGTTCACGGATTAAGCCAGCCAAAAGGTCTGAGAGTTCTTGAAGAAATCTCTTCTCATCTCCTGGGAGTCTGTATCTTAACAGTATCCGTAATCCTCTATCTATTGAGAGGCTGGCAGCTATGCATTCAAAAGATTGGGGTTTGTGGACTGATATTGGTCTGGGATTTAAGGATGATTTCGCACAGATCATAACTCCACCTCCCTTGCGATCTTGTCTCGGGCGGTGGAACACCATATAATTGCCTGGAATAACTGCCTCTAAAATAGGCCTTGCATTTTCATCTAGCCATGATTCTGTAATGCACACTAATTTACATGTTTCAACTGCTCTTCCTCTTCTTCCCGTTATTAGTTATGTTTTCTCTAAACCAAATAGTGGGAAAATACACCTGCAAAAATATATGCACAGTATTTATATTATAAGGGTTATTTACTAAGGTAAGAAATCAAAGGGAAATTTAAAATTTAAGGTCAACATAGTCAGCAATGCTTTTAGTTTGGCTATACTAGCCTTAAAGGGACACTCCAGACCCTTAAAGCACTTTAGCTTGCTGAAATGCTTTATGTATGGTTTGCATCTTTCTCAAAAGGGAACAAATGTTCTCAGTGAGCAGTTCAGAGGTTTTGCCTCGATGTATTTAAACGAGGAGGGGGGGCAAAAGGGTGATAAAACATCAATCCAATTGCCCCCCAAAACATGAACAGAAGGTGCCTTTAGCAAGTGTACTAAAAAATGATAAGCTTAGAGTCATGTCTACAAGTGCTCGCACTTTAGGGAATAAGATCCATGAACTTGTGGCAATAATGGCAACTGATAGTGTAGATTTAGTCGCTGTTACTGAGACATGGTACAATGAGAAAAATGACTGGGACATAGCAATACCAGGGTACTCTTTATATAGAAAAGACAGGAAAGGCAAGAAAGGGGGAGGGGTAGCCCTGTATGTGAAGAATAGCATAAAATCTAGCCTAATAAAAGTTAGTGAGGCGAACATAGAGTCCGTTTGGGTTACGATAGAATTTGGTAATCACACAGTAACTCGTGTAGGTGTGATTTATAGGCCCCCAGGACAAATTGAAGAGCTAGATAATCTACCAGTTGAGGAAATAGCTAAAATGACAATGAAGGGGGAAGTTATCATCATGGGTGACTTTAATCTTCCTGATGTGAATTGGAAAACAAAATTAGCTGCTTGTGCCAGGAGCACACATATTCTAAACTTCCTACTAGGTGTGTCTCTAAAACAAGTCGTTGAGGAGCCAACTCGTAAAGAGGCCATACTAGATTTAGTGTTAACAAATGGAGATTTGGTATCAGATATTACTGTAGGTGAAAGTTTAGGATCCAGTGATCATCAGTCAGTGTGGTTTAATATAAGAACAGTGACTGAGTCACACCACACAAAAACAAAAGTTTTAGAATTTAAAAAAACAGACTTTTCTAAAATTAGAATATGTGTAAAGGAGTCATTATCAGATTGGATCAATTTAAATGGAGTTCAAGAGAAATGGGATTATTTAAAAGTTACACTGCTGAAGGGCAACAGAAAATTGCATTAGGCTTGCAAAAAATTCAAGAAACCACTGTGGTACTCCGCAGATGTGGCCAAAATAGTAAAAAACTAAAATTTAGTAATTATAAAAAAAAACAGAGTGAGGAAGACAGAATGATCTATAAGTTTAGGCAGAAAGAGGCTAAGCAAGTTATAAGAGCTTCCAAAGCTCACACAGAAGAGAATATAGCACAGTCAGTAAAAAAAAGGGACAAAACATTTTTTAGATACATAAATGAGAAAAGGATAGTAAAACAAGGATTAGTTAGATTAAAAACAAAAGAAGGAAGGTATGTAGATGAGGATAAAGGTCTAGCTGACTACCTCAATGAATATTTTTGTTCAGTATTTACAGAGGAAAATAAAGGAAAGGGACCTCAGTTAGGAAAAAGGACAAATAAGTAATTTATTACATGTGAGTTTACAGAGGAGGAGGTTCTATTTCAACTGTCAAAAGTAAAGACAAATAAGTCAATGGGACCTGATGGAATACACCCAAAGTTATTAAAAGAGCTTAGTGGTGTACTAGCAAAAGCATAACAGATTTATTTATCCAATCATTGTTAACAGGAGTAGTCCCAGAAGATTGGAAGTTAGCGAATGTTGTGCCCATTCACAAGAAAGGTAGTAGGGAGGAGTCGGGCAACTATGGGCCAGTAAGCCTTACTTCAGTAGTGGGGAAAGTAATGGAAACCATGTTAAAGGATAGGATTGTTGAACATCTAAAATTACATGGATTTCAAGATCAGAGACAACATGGGTTTACTTCAGGGAGATCATGCCAAACTAATCTTATTGATTTTTTTGATTGGTTAACTAAAATAATAGATCAGGGTGGTGCAGTAGACATTGCTTACCTAGATTTCAGTAAGGCTTTTGACACTGTTGCACATAGAAGGCTTATCAATAAATTGCAATCTTTAAGTTTGGATTCCAATATTGTTGAATGGGTAAGTCAGTGGCCGAGTGACAGGAAACAGAGGGTTGTAGTCAATGGAGTATATTCAAAGCTTGGGCTTGTCACCAGTGGGGTAGCTCAGGGATCTGTACTTGGACCCATTCTCTTTAATATTTTTATTAGTGATATTGCAGAAGGTCTTGATGGTAAGGTATGTCTTTTTGCTGATGATACTAAGATATGTAACAGGGATGATGTCCCAGGAGGTATAAGCCAAATGGCAAATGATTTAGGTTAACTAGAAAAATGGTCAGAGTTGCGGCAACTGACATTTAATGTGGATAAGTGCAAGATAATGCATCTTGGATGTAAAAACCCAAGGGCAGAGTACAGAATATTTGATAGAGTCCTAACCTCAACATCTGAGGAAAGGGATTTAGGGGTGATTATTTCTGATGACTTAAAGATAGGCAGACAATGTAATAGAGCAGCAGGAAATGGTAGCAGACTGCTTTGTTGTATAGGGAGAGGTATTAGCAGTAGAAAGAGGGAAGTGCTCATGCCATTGTACAGAACATTGGTGAGACCTCACATGGAGTGTTGTACACAGTACTGGAGAACATATCTTCAGAAGGATATTGATACTTTAGAGAGAGTTCAGAGAAGGGCTACTAAACTGGTTTATGGATTGCAGGATAAAACTTACCAGGAAAGGTTAAAGGATCTTAACATGTATAGCTTGTAGGAAAGACAAGACAGGGGGGATATGACAGAAACATTTAAATACATAAAGGGAATCAACACAGTAAAGGAGGAGACTATATTTAAAAGAAGAAAAACTACCACAACAAGAGGACATAGTCTTAAATTAGAGGGACAAAGGTTTATCCGCCGTCACATTTTATGTTTCTATGTTTCTATGCATTATCTATGTCCTTTTTTTTCATTTTACAAATAGTACAGATTTCAATAGAAACTGACACATTTATAAATTAACCTGGTTACACCCCCTTGGCTTTCAAACAGACAATCAGTCCTGTTACTTCCTGGTTTGGTTAGCTTAGTGGAGCTAAGCTCAAGAGGCATCAATTGCTTAGAGAACCTGCCTTGCAAAGACTTCTTGTTGAGCTGCAATGGGAAGTCTGTGATTGGA
This sequence comes from Pelobates cultripes, assembly GCA_933207985.1. Classification (NCBI taxonomy): domain Eukaryota; kingdom Metazoa; phylum Chordata; class Amphibia; order Anura; family Pelobatidae; genus Pelobates; species Pelobates cultripes. The sequence goes on from OW240913.1 coordinate 333,913,034, forward strand.
CAGCCACAGAAAATCTGGGCAGGGTTAGAAGGGGAGGAAAAGTTTCAGAGATCTGCTTTTAAAATGTTCAAGGTAGAATCAGGTGACACTGACAGCCATAGCAGGTACATGTGTGCTCATCACAAAGGATACAAGCAGGGAGAACTGACTCACTATCTGACTATCTGACACGCACGCCCATCTCTTATTACCAATCAAAGGTCCCTTTCTCTGTTATGTTATGCATGATCTGAATTTTTGTTTTGCATTTTCTCATTGCTAATAAAACTCATTATATTAATTTTCCATTTACAAAACAGCTGCAATTATGCCTGAACACTCTCTTTCTAATTGTGCCTTCCCCACCAGCTGTTATTGTATGTTTCCATAAAGATATCCCTACCCTGTGGTCCTTTTTCTTTTCAGTTTAAAAATTGTAGCACTGGAGCTATCCATAGTTCTGTAAATTATTTGTGTGTAGTATTTGTAGCTATCCATGGTACTGAAGATAAGTTGTTTCTATAAGCAGAGCTATCTGTGGATCCAGCACTAACCTGTGTTTGACATTGGAGCTATCCGAGGGTCTGTAACCAATAAGCTTTTCTATGCAGCTGTGTAGTTAATATGATTTTACCACTAGAGGTCTAAATACTTAGAACATATTAGATTTCAGCAGCACAGACATCCCTAGTCTTCTGTGTAGTTTGATATCCCCATTACTATACTTAACTTCTTACATCATTGGAACAATCCCTTCTCCTGTGCCTGATTTGGTTTAATCTGTGATGTTATTCCTGCCACCATGCCTCATAGCATTCAGAAGGTTTCCTTGGTCTTCTGCATAATATTTTTCCCCTGTAATTTGGTTTTGTCATCGAAACTATCTATGAGCATGTACCCATTTTTTGTCATAATGGCTGTATGTCTGTGATTGTACCTAACAGATTGGGGCTATTGCTAAGCTTGTGCCTAATTTTATTTTGTCCCTGGGACTATGTTTGAGCATTTTCCTAATTTGGTTTTGTCACTAGAACTATCTCTGAGCTTGTCCGTAACATGTCCATTTTTCTAAATTGCCACTGCAGTCAGTTGGTGTTTAAAAATATACTAATCATGATACAAAAAGAGAAGTCCTGCTCTCACTCCCATCACTACTGGGCCGGCAGCAATGACTACAGTACACATCAGCCCCAATATATAGTAAAAACCAAAGAAAAGAAAAAGTTACCTCGCTCTCTCCTTAATCCCTATGTATATTTAGACAAATGGAGGTCATTTAGTTGCTCCAATGGCCATTGGAGGGAATGCCCGCCTGCCAACATCAAGGCAGGCCCCCCCCCCCCCCTCCAAGCGGGTCCTAACACTGACCCTTCATCTTGCTTCCTTGAGCTTCTGGCAAAGATATCTCTAATGAGACAGAGAGGGGTATTTTTTATATACACCCCTACATACTTATTAACCCTTAACAGGGAACACATGGGATGGGCAGCAGCATTGTCTCTGTCTCATAGAGATATCTTTGCCAGAAGCTCAAGGAAGCAGGCTGAAGGGTCAGTGTTAGGGGGGTCTGCCTTGACGTTGGCAGGAGGGCATTCCCTCCAATGGCCATTGGAGCAACTAAATGACCTCCATTTGTCTAAATATACATAGGGATTAAGGAGAGAGTGCAGGTAACTTTTTCTTTTCTTTGGTTTTTACTATGTATTGGGGCTGATGTGTACTGTAGTCATTGCTGCCGGCCCAGTAGTGATGGGAGTGAGCGCAGGACTTCTCTTTTTGTATTTGTATTTACTTTGTATCACACAACCTTGTTACAATGCTGCTGCCCATCCCATGTGTTCCCTATTAAGGGTTAATAAGTATATAGGGGTGTATATAAAAAATACCCCTCTCTGTCTCATTAGAGATATCTTTGCCAGAAGCTCAAGGAAGCAGGCTGAAGGGTCAGTGTTAGAACCCGCTTAGGGGGGGTCTGCCTTGACATTGGCAGACGGGCATTCCCTCCAATGGCCATTGGAGCAACTAAATGACCTCCATTTGTCTAAATATACATAGGGATTAAGGAGAGAGCGCAGGTAACTTTTCTTTGGTTTGTACTAATCACGATGCCAAAAATCATCCTGACTTATTTACATAATGTCAAATGAATGGTGAAAAAAGGAAGACCTCCAATGCACCATACGTTTGCACATTAAATGCTTCCTTCTATTTATTTGTGTGTCCTATATTGTTTTTCTTTTTTATGAATTGTGCAGGTATGCAGCAGTAAAGGCTTTAAGTGATGCATTAGTGAACATTTGTGGATTCTCACTACTGTAAAAGGCACCAGATCCCAAGGAACACCTTCAAAACTAAGTTTCCTTTTAAATGCAAATTTTTTATGTGTTATCTACATAATGTATTTTAAAAACAGTAAACCCACTCTGAAATTTTCATTCATTTTACTTTCACCAACAGAGCCATCCCTGCTATACCTTCCCTTCCTCTATCATAATTCCGATTTTCACTTTTAACTAGGAGCCACATTTCATTTCACCAACAGAGCCAAGTGCATGGGTCCACACTCTGTTTGTCACTGAGCTTTGGGTGTTTTTTATTTTATTTATTGTGTAGGTCACACAACTTGAATACAATACAATTAAAAGACAGAGCTACGGGTTTACACATAACCCAGAGTCTAGACTTCTATATTAGTCATCTAACAATTGTCCATATTATTTATTCATGCTTTTATCTTATGGTCGAATACATTAGTAGCAAACTGAGTGGCAGAAGCTGTCATGCATTGAATCCCATCAGACAGGGGATGGTTCTGGTTCTCTCAAGAGCTCAAAATTACCACTCGCCCACTAGCCAAATGAAAATGGAAATTTAGCCCGGGGAGTTGAACCAATGTCTCTTTTCTGTGAGCATCCTCAGTACTGTCATTATAGTTAAAAAGTGATTTTCTTTATTCATTTTTTTGTTCCTTAGCTGTGGTGTAATCTGTATGGCAGAAAAGATTAGAAATATGGAGTACCTTTGGGGGCAAGGCAGCTGCATGTACTGCTGACGCAAAATGTTTAATGCAGATACTTCTTACCGGTTTACAGTATGTGTTCTAAAGCTAGTTTCTACACGCTCTGGTCTGATTTGTTGTACAGGAACTTTCTTTCTGTTTTTTTTTGGGGGGGGAATGGGGGGTGGGGTTGGAAATAAAATTTCTTGTCTGAACTATTTTAAATTAGAAACAGTACCCAAGCACACATATTTGGTCGTACATATTTCAATATATTTGTATTATATTGTATATTATATTTCCTGTAAAATTAAATGTTAGCATACAGTTAAAATTCAACTGTCTGAGCATATTGAGGGATATCTATAAAGAGTACTTGTGGAGAAAAGTTTTAAACCTGGAGCAATGAGCAGGTACATTCCACTGGTGTCTATTTGATTGTTCCACTTATAGAATGTTGCCCCTGAAAATGTTTTTGTATTTAAAACCTACCATAAATGTAAATAAAGAAATGAAAAAAAAAAAAACACACTTCATTTGCAAAAAAACCCGTAATGTTATGGATTCTCATGCGATATATAACATATGTTCACCACTCCAGATTAGTGACCTTTAGAACATCACCAGTTGCTGGTTATGCTTCATATCATGATCTGTCAACCAGTTGGCTGGCTGAGCATCGCAGAAATCTTAGTCCACAACAGATGGTGGGCTAAAATGTAGCTGTTACTTTCCTAGATACATTTTTAATAAGAGTGTGGAGAGAGCATACACTATTGTAGCTGTGTGTACAGGTCTGCTGTAAAACTGGATCCTTGAAGGATCCACAACAATATTCAAGTGACAGTGAAAATTTGCAAAATCCGTGATTTTGAAAGGCGGTTATGACTGTCATCAATTGTGTTGTGTGGCTTTGTATTCTGAAAGCCTGAGGCACAGTATATTTTTCTGCTGACAGAACCTTAAATAGAGCACATTCTAAGGAGAATGAAAATGTGTTCTGCCAGTTTTTCCTAGTACAGAGAACTAAACACCAATCATCATAATCATAGTTTAGAAACTGGTATTTAAATTTCCTCTTTTGTTGCGAGACGTGATTCTAGGTTATGAGTTCTGCAGACTTCAAAAGGTCACATTCATTACATTCACATATTATGGCCAGGCCCACCGAGGGCCATCAAACAGCTTGTGAGCAGGGCCGCCATCAGGGGGTGACAACCATGACTGTTGTCATGGGCCCGGCGGTCCTGGGGGGCCCAGGCACCCAGGCCCCCCCATTCCCAATGTGCATACATATATATAGCGTTTATCGCTATATGTATGTGTTTTGGCAGTGGCATAACTATCTGAGGGGGCCCATCAGGTGGCCCATGCACTTAGGACCACCCGATGGGCATATCTCTAAAGGGGCCCGATCAGTGCTGCGGATTTTTAATAGCTAGTCTGGGCCCCTTAAAGGATCCTGGCAGGGCTGGGATGAAGTGAGCTCATTTCCTCCCAGCTAACACCCGCGCGGGAGGAAGCACCGGGGAGTGTGAAGAGGAGAGGAGGACAGAGTCAGACCCACATCCACATCAGCCCCAGCCAGCAGAGTCCACCCTCCTGCATTCTAAAGGTAAGAACCATGAGGGTGGGAGGAAGCACTGGCGAGTGTGAAGAGGAGGACAGAGTCAGACTCACACCCACATCATCCCCAGCCAGCAGAGTCCACCCTCCTGCAGGTAAGAACCAGGAGGGTGGTTAAAAAAGTGTGTCAGTATGTAGTATGTGTACCTGAGTGTGTGTGTGTGTGTGTGTGTGTCTGTATCTGTGGATGTATCATTGTGTGTATCTATGTGTTTGTTTGTATCTGGTTGGCAGTGTGCACCTGAGTGTATGTTTTTGTTATTGTTTTATTCTTTGATTATTATTTTTATTTTTTTTATAGCAGTGCTGCAGCTTTTATGATCATGGTTTTCTAGTGACTGTATTTGATTTTTATGTACACTTTTTGTCCACAATAATTTTCACTACTTAGTTGATATGCCCCGTTTATTTTAGTTTTAGTTGGGGTTCTATTTAAATGTTTAATCAGATTGTTAGTTTGTTTTGATAACTTTGTTGTAATGTATATCTTTTCTATTTGACGCTGCCTGTCCTGGCTTTTTGCTCTTTACATACAGACTGCCCATGTTGTGTACGTTTTTATCTTGCATAGCCTGTCTTATATTTTATGTGCATGGCCCATTTTCTGTCGTTTGCATTTATGTTTTTAAAGTGTGTTGTTTAATTAGTGCAATAATTTTTTTTTATTATATATATATCTATCTGGAGCGCTCACGCTTTCTTTTTTTTTTCTGAGATTCTCAACTGAAGCTGTGTTTATTTGGTGTGAATCTGCCCGTAGAATTGATTACTTTATTATTGTTTCTCTACATTTTTACACATATATTTTATTTATATTTTGTTTTTATGTGTATCTGTTTGTGTGTCTGTATGTATCTGTCAATGTGCACCTGAGTGTGTGTGTGTGTGTGTGTCTGTATCTTTCAGTGTGTATATCTGTGTGTCTGTGTATTTACATGTGTCAGTGTGTGTCTGTATGTGTCCTATGTGTGTGTATGTATCAGAGTGTTAGTGTGTGCATGTGTGTGTATCTATGTGTGTGTCTGTGTATGTTTGGGTGCTAGATTGCACCTGAGTGTGTGTCTGTGTGTGTATCTGTGTGTCTGTATCTGGGTGTTAGTGTGCACGTGAATGTATGTGTGTGTAACTGTGTCTGTATATTTTCATGTATGTCAATGCATGTGCCTGTATCTCCTATGTGTGTGCATGTGTGTGTATGTGTCTGTATCTGTGTGGCAGTTTGCACCTGAGTGTGTCTGTGTATATGTGTGTATGTCTATGTATCTGTGTCAGTGTGAACCTGAGTGTATGTGTGTGTAACTATGTCTGTGTATTTGCATGTATGTCAGGGTGTGTGTGTGTGTTTATATACTACAGACAAATGCACGCTTGTATTCAAACACCAACATTCAAATACACACATACTCCATTCAAAACCATGTTTATATTCAAACACACATACACTGCTGAGTGCTAAATACAGCCCTGCAAATTATAGATCCATAGCTAGCAAAGCATTCTGGGACTTACAACAGATTCGGATCTACATTTGGCCACTTTACACACACTGCATCCACTAAACACACACTGCATTGACTACACACACAGACTCTGCATTTACTCTACACACATAATGCATCTTTGTTGGCAGATTCAAGGATGGCCCTGTGGGCGGACTCGTGAGTGGGCACTGGGGGCCCAGACCTTGAACTTTGTCAGGGGCCCTAACATTTCTGATGGCAGCCCTGCTTGTGAGACAAGAACAGGATGACTGTAGCATGTATGATGCCTTGACCTACAGTATATTAATTAAACAACTACATTATTACTGTGATCTCTGTGTGATAGACATTAAGGTTGGTCCTGTTTTTGAAAGGCCATCCCAGGAACATTTTCTGTTTTAAATGTTTTTTTATTTTTTCATGCAGAATACGTTTAAACATTATGCAAATAATAGCAAGAATTCAAAGTTTGCCTACGCAGAGGCTCATTTCGTTAGTGTAAGACAAGCATTTAACAGTTTAACGTTACGCGTGTGCACTGAAGTATGAAACACAGACTTTGAAAAATGTAAGTTATCAAAGGCATAAAACAAGAATGATAATGCAGTGTTTAGGCGTTGTATTCAGTCTTTTACGACCATATTAAAGGCCATTAATGGCAGGTTGAATATATTAACAATAGGTGTGGAATATGTGGCGCTGAGTAATTAATGTGAACAGTGTGTTTTAGCTGCTGTTTACACTCTATGGGTACTCCTAAAAGCCCACCATACAAAGATAAACACCAAAAGACAAAAAAGATTTCAGACCTAATGGGTGTTACCACCTCTTAGGTCTTCTATCCTTAAGAGTGCAGCGCTATATAGTGTGTGAAAACACAGTGAATTACCTGTGATTCAGAGGCAATTATCCTTTATATTCTCCAATGTAATTTACATACAAAAGAAAACAGAAATATATACAGATAATTGTGCAGTATATCTATTACTTTAGTGAGGTGTTTAGTGGGTAACATATATATCTCCACTCACATTTTTTAGAGCCTTTTCAAGTGAATTAGGCTCTAAACTTTCGTGCGTCTGTGTCTTTAAGGGTAGATCACACGACCCCTCTCTCCAGGTTAAGTGTGTATTTTCCTCTCCCCAGCGTATATAAAAGACACAGAATTATCCAACTAAGTGTAGCATCCTTTGTAATATTTTCATATAAATAACAAATTGAAGTGCTCACCTTATTTAGAGCCTTTTGATAACTGGCTCTAAGTGTATAGGCCTAGTGTCAATTTGTGGGGTGACACTGCCCCTTCCCTGGAATCACTGGTACTGGATACAGTGGATAGTATAAAATAAGGGAATTTATTACAATGTATATAAAAACAGTATAAAAATATTTCTAGAAAATAAAAAATTGGATAAGAACAAAATATTGCAAGTATTGGTGGTTCAGAAAAAAATGATGAGTCCACTTTAAAAACCAAAACGCGTTTCGCCGGTAAAAACGGCTTGTGAGTGTCCTCTTGGTATTCTGTAATTTAAGCGTCCAAAATCCCGCCTAAAATGTCTTCTTCCAATCAGATGAGTCTGTTTGTGTCATGTGACGCGGCTAAAATGCCGTCGCGTCACTTCCGGTTTTTCGGCACTACAGGATCCAGAGTGCTTTGCGCTTAGCGCGTCACTTCTGGTTTTCGTCCGGTTCTTTGTGGGAAATATAGTCCGCACTGGGAGTTTTATTCAGTTCATATTAGAGCCTTCTTCGGCTCATGTACAGTTTACTATGCAAATAGAAGAAAAAAGAAACATTGTAGTAAAATGTTATTGTATATGCCTTATCTTTAGAAAATTTGTCTTTATAGCATCCTGCTTATATATTTCTATTTCTCCATATGTGTTCTAATTTTTAAAGAGCAATAACTTCAATTATATTCAAACTCTTTTGTTTCTCATACAGTTTGATCTCTATTATAAGCAATAGTATCTCTTACATAGAAAAACATGCAAATTAAACACAGTGGAAAAAGTGGCTTTTGTTTCAAAGTGTGCATTCTTTATGAAATAATATTTGTGCAAACATATTCCACCTTTTTTTCATTTCTAAAATTCCAACTGTTTTTTGTTCTGATCATTCTAAATGTATAAAATTAGTATAAAAGTAAATACATTTAATTATTCTTTATTTGAAGCAGTGGGGACTCTTATATGAAATAGTGCTGAAGAAAAGAGGCCCAATGAGAAACGATGATGTTGATTAGTATATTTTATATATATATATAGTCTAGTTATAAAAAATGGCATAATTCAAAGTCTGCATTTAGACCTGTGGGGGCTAGAGTGTTAAGATCAAAAATCCATTTTGTTTCAATTTTTCCTAATTTTCTAATTTCATCTTCCCCTCGCCAGTTAAGTGTGATTTTCTGGATAGCCATAAATTCTAGAAATTGAGGGTCTTTATTATGTATTAGGCTAAAGTGTTCTGAAACACTATGTTTATCATACCCTTTTTAAATGTTTCTGATATGTTCATTTATTCGTGTTTGTAGGGGACGTTTCGTTCTACCAACATAGAATAAATTGCAAGAACACTTTAAAACGTATATAACCCTCTTAGAAAAACACGTGATCATTTGGCGTATCTTGTATTTTTTCTCCCCTTTAGGGTCGTAGAATTCTGTAATGTGTCTTTTTGTGCTTCTACAAGCTAGACACTGTCCACAGCCCAAAAAACCTTCTTTCTGAAAAAAGGGGGTAGGTGTGTTTTCTTTGATGTGATTGTGTGTCAATTTTTGTTTTAAATTAGGAGCTCCTCTATATACTAATTTTGGTCTCTCTGGTAATATAGAGTATAGCATAGGATCGTTCCTTAGCATAGGCCAGTGTTTGTTTATTATTTGTTTATTTTTGTGACTTTCTTGGTTGAAATTACAAATAAATGGCAAATTTGTATTTGTATTTATGCTTTTTGGTTTATATTTTAGCAATGAGGTTCTTTCCATGGTTTTAACTTCTTCTATAGTGTTTGTGAGAGAGATTTCTTCATATCCCTTTTCCATAAAATCTTGTTTAATTTTAATAGCCTGTATCTCAAAAGTGCTTTGATCAGTGCAGTTTCTACGAACTCTCATTAGTTGTGCTTTAGGTATATTTTTTAGCCAGGGGGAAAAATGGCAGCTGTTTAGGTAGATATAATTGTTTACATCTACCGGTTTGAAAAAAGTTTTGGTTTTAATGTTGTTGTCTTCTATAAAAATGGTTAGATCTAAAAAATTAACACTTTCTTTGCTGTATTCTGTGGTTAATGTCACTCCCCAGTCGTTTGTGTTTAAAAAGGTTAGAAATGTATTTAAAAGATCCACTGAACCATTCCAGATTAAGAAAATATCATCTATGTACCGTTTATAGGAGACAAGGCTCGCTCCCCATTCCAAATTATTGTCTATAAATTGTGATTCCCAGTAAGCCATAAATAGATTTGCGTAGCTTGGAGCGAACCTTGTCCCCATAGCGGTACCGACCTTCTGTAGAAAAAATTCATTGTTGAACCAGAAATAATTATTATGAAGGATAAGATCTATTCCTTCCATAATAAAACTTATTTGTTCTTCTGGATAAACGTTATCCTTTTTGAGAAAAAATTCCACTGCTTCTAGCCCTTTCGTATGTGAAATGATGGTATAAAGGGAACTAACATCTGCCGTTACCAGGATGTAGTTGGGTTCCCATTGGATATGCTGTAGTGTTTGTATGATGTTTAATGTGTCCTTAAGATAATTTGGAGTTTTTTGAACCAGAGGTTGTAGACATTTGTCTAGGTATTCCGATAGCCTGCTGGATACAGAATCTATCCCTGAGACTATCGGTCTACCTGGAGGGTTGGTTAAATGTTTATGGATTTTAGGAAGGTGGTAGAAGACTGGGATTTTTGGTTTAACAATGTTGATATATTTGTATTCCTTTTCATTTAATATTTCTATTTCCTTTCCTTTGCTCAGTAGATTATCAAATTTATTTTTAATACTGATTGTTGGATCTCCATTTAATTTTTGATATTTTACTGTGTCTTCTACTAATCTGAGTCCCTCTCTGAGGTAATCTTCCGTTTTCATAATAACAATCCCTCCACCTTTATCCGCTGGTTTTATAACCTTATTTTTATCTTTCTGTAGTGCTTTCAGGGCTAGCCATTTTTCTTTACTTAAGTTCATATGTTTTTTATTCCTAGGTTTTATTTTATTAATATCCTGCATCACTAATTTTTCAAAGGTGGTCATTTCTTTAGATATGAAATTATTCGGGAAAAAAGTGGATTTTGCTTTCAAGTCCGTGTGTATATATTTAGAGTTATTAGTTGGATTAATTAGTTTGTCTGTTCTCATAAAACACTTTTTTAGGCATAATTGCCTTTTGTATCTATTAAGGTCTATGAATATGTCAAACTTATTTAGTGGTTGTGTGGGTACGAATTTTAGTCCTTTGTTAAGGATTTTTTGTTGTGCTTTTGGTATAGGGTCTCCTGTTAAGTTAAAAATAATAGATTTGGTCTGGGTGGTTACTTTATTTACCTTCCTAAGTGTCTTGCCTCCCCGAGTTCCTCTCCTCTTAAATTCCTTTGTCTTTTGAGGGGAGTATGCGGAGATGAGGAGATGTCCTGAGGGGATTGTGTTCCTTTGTATTTGCCTTTTTGGCGTCCCTCCTGAAAAAAATCATCCTTTTCGTGTCTATCTGTTAAAGTGTCAAACCTATTTGAAGTGGTGATGTGGTTCCTATAAGTTTCCTTTCTATTTCTAGTAAGGATTGGTGATCTCTCTCTGCCTTTTCTTATTGTACCATTTCTCTCCTGATCTTGTGTTTGTATAATCCTTATAGGTTGTGTTTGTTGTGTGGGGAACCGTACGTGAGGTGATCTTACTCTAGAGTGGTGTCTCTCATATGGTGATATTTCTTGTCTTTGCCATGAGTTGATCCTATTTCTGTTGTATTTTAATGGCAGGTATCTGGCCAGTGGCTCTGTCAAAGTTTTAAATGTGGATTTTTAAAACATGGACAGGTACAGTGTATGTCAGTCTGCGTGCGGTAACAATAAGATTATTAGCTAGATCGTAGCCGAAGTATATACGCTGTTCCTTCCGCTAGATTTTTAACAGGTCCAACCAGAGTAGGGCAAATAATAGTTTAGGTCAATACTTAACTTCACAGTACTGAACAATGCGTAGTCACCTAACAGTAGATCTGTATATGTTGGCCATGTGAGATTAAATTTGGGTACATGAGAGCAAGGCCAAATTAAATGGGCGGAGATCTGTTCCGTAGGGCCCCTATAAAATGTATATTCGGGTCCTAATGCTACATTAAGTATACATGGCAGATACAATATATTAGTCAGGCATCGTGAGGCAGTGATAAGTCATAACTATTAGCATTAAAGCAGCACGTAGTGAATTATGAAATAGGCATGCGATAAAAATGAATGCATAAAAAAGAAAAACTGTAACAATAAGGGAGCAAGGCTGGTCTTAATTTCAGTCCGATGAGGGCCTCCCATGGCACAGCCACAGTGCATCTCTTGAGTCGCCGAGTCTCCATCCTCCCCAAAACAACCCCAGCCCATCACCCGGGTCCACCGTGGCGTTGTGGGCACTCAGGAGCAGCGACAGTCCACCTTACCCCCACACCTAGAATCTGCGGGCCGTCCACTCCCTGCACCTCCCCATCACCAGCCAAGACCCAGTGAAGCGTGTGTCCCGATGTCTCTCCCGGGGCCGGCCACATACTTGAAACCGGTGCGGCCCGCTCCCGGCCACTGGTCTGCCGGAAGGACCGCGCAGACCCGCCCAACAGGGCTCGCGGCATCAATGACAAGGCTCTCCGGGGACCCCAGAGGCCAGGGCACTCACTTTTCCAGTGGACGGGCAGTAACTGCGGGGGATACATCCGGTGCTCAGCAGTGCCAAAGTCTGCATGGGTCATCCAGATCAACACCCCATGGTGAGTATTCTTCTTAGTTACTCCATCTCTGATCATTCAAAGGTGCCTTTTAGGAGAACATATGCAGGCAGTGGGGCACAGCCACGTCAGGTCCCCAATCTCTGTAACCTCTGTGATAGCTTAAGTGGCCTCTATCCCTATCAGGGTGCTTCCCCAGGGGATTGTGCCTTCCCCTCCATGGCAGTGTCCCCTTCTGCTGGCTGGCTGTCCTTTATATAACGATTGCCAGTGCAGGAGATCAGCATGCAATTCACTCGGGGGCCCCCCGCTGTGGCCTGAGCCACCGCCATGAGGCCGGAATATCCCCCGCCGGCCAAGAGGGGAGGGGCAGGGATGTGCCCTGGACCGAGGGTTACCCCACGCCAGAATGCTCATCATGTGGCGGGGTGTCTCGGTGATGCGCTGCTCCGCGGCGCCATACTGCATGTAATGACCGCAGGTGTTCAGGTTCTCGGCCGCATGTGTTCTCGGCCTCTCTGCCTGCCCGGTATGCTGTGAGGTTTGTGCGGGTATCGGGTGGGAGCTGGAGCCTTTCTCCATTCAGGGATGACAAGGAATCTGACATTTGAGCAGTCTGGAGCAGTATTCAGTGCCTTTTCCGCAGGCTTAACACTGGAGCCCAAGCAGGTGGCTTCCAGTCAGCCCGGCGGCCCGGCCCTGCCCCTAGGAACATTTTCTGTACTTTGTAGACTGTAGACAATGATGAAGTCTAGTTGTTTTGCTTGAAAAAGATTTTCTTACTTTTATTTCTTTCCTGTTTAGCTTACATTATTATCCGTTTGTTAAAGGGACAGTTACAGTGCATATAGTGGTCCTTTAAAGAATCAGTTGTGAAAATGTAAGTGTATGCTCGGTATTGTTCAAACTCAGTGGCTCACTTAAAAACTGAATGAGTGACACTCATTCACTGTGACACAAGACTTTCCCTATAGCTCAGATGTCAGTGATTGTCCCAAAAGGAGAAAACCATTTGGAGCTTGTTTCCAACATTGTCAGTAATTAGAGTTGAGCAGACACCTGGATGTTCGGGTTAGCCCTACTAAGCCTGGAGATTAAAAGCTAAAATCAAGTTAACAACATCAAATATATGCCATATAGCGATTCTCTTTATTATCTAAAAATAAATAATTAAACAAAGAATTATGGCATGGAAATTTTATCCTACCCTTTATCCTATTGTTAAAACACACAACAACAACAAGATATGTATTTATATATATTTTTTAAAAGCTGTGTTAAGAAAACAAATTAGTTTAGTATCAATGTTTCTCCATGCTTGCGGAACCCTATAGTAGAACCTTATTGCCCTACCATTCTCGCAGACCTAATGACTGACTTCCTTAATTAAATACCCTTTTCTACTGTTCTTGGAATTGTTCCCGGTCAATAGCAGGCTTATCCATCATCTGGTTTTGATGTTTTTGAATTTTACGAAGAAGGTTTTAGAAGGTCACCACGATTGTTGAAGCTTAACTTTGCAGACAGAGCTTTTGGTTGATTCTGAGTGAAGATTTCATTCAAGTGATGTTCGAGTTGGCACTTGTCACTTGTTAACTGTCACTTGAAGTCAGACATTGCCCTCAAAGGGGGAAAAAAGAGAAATTGGACTTCTCTCATTTTTATTTTACAATTTTTTTATATATTATACTAGTGATGTCTATGATGAAGTTTAAAATTTCTACAATAGTTAAATAGAAGGAAATCCACTTGTTAAAGTTTTGTGAGACTTCTTTGCAAAAGTACACAGGATCATAGAATTGCAGCATCTGCCCATAACTAATCACATAATAATTCCTCAAAGTAATGTAGTTTTATCAACATTTAACAGTGTATATCTAATCCTCTCTTTCCAAGCAGAAGTAAATAAAATGTAAATTATCCTCCTAATGCCTGAAAACCCAACGGAAATATATATATTTTTATGTTATATGCCTAAATTATCACCTGCAAGCCAGGGGACGTGTTCACTAAATATACAGCAAATATATTTATCATGGTGAGAGTTTTATGTCAAAAAACAAAAAGTGAGTTGTGCGCTATAATAAAAATATTTTACATTCAAATTCTTGCCCACATTTCTTCAGTAGCTCCGATTTGTGGAGTCCACTATGTTATTGTTCATATCAACAAATTATTTCCGTGTTAATGCCATTATTAGACAATACACCAGTCAGAATAGTAAAACATGTATTGTCAAAGTGGATGCTAAAATGAGGGCAATAGCTGACAATCCTTTTAATATAGCACTAAGCTGCCTGGTTTAAACAAAAATATTTAACAAACATGCATTTGTAAAGGTTGAAAAATAAAATGTAATCCCCACAACATGGATCAAATATCTTCATGGAGACAGAGTTAAACAATGGACAGGAAGGAACACAGTACGTAAGGAAGAACAAACAGGAACAATGCTTGTGTTCCTTGTCCTACAATGCAGTGTGTGTCTGGCTGTGCCTTGCTGTGCCAGGACTGAACTAGATGATGATGTAATTTATTAACTAAGTAATATACATTTAATAGATAACATTAAATGTAAAAAAAAAAATGAGATTTATCTACCCCAGGGGTGCACAAAAGGTGTCTTTTGGGCACACGGTGTAGAGCAGGTGTAGAGCAATGAATTATGCCATAATATGTAATATTTTGTAAGGTCCCTCCTCCCAAATCACTACATAAATAGTTTTTAAATAAATTTTACTTACCTTAACCCTAGCTACCAGCACTGCATTCAACTCACATCACAGTAGCCAATGTGTGGTCCAGTCACAGACTTCTTAAAGAGAAGACTTTGACTGGACCGTTGAGGCGGCTCAGAGTGCATGTGCGCTCTGAGCTGGCATGAGGAGGGGATGGGGAGTGAGGAGGAAGCAAGTTTAAAAAACATACACAGAGGGGATTGGGAGGGAAGGGATACATAATCACATTACATCTAATAATCACATGACATATGTCACCAGCTTGCAGGGCGCACAGACGACAGACATAAAATTTGCACATCCTTGACTTTAGGCAGCCTAAAAAAGCAGAGTTGTCAATGTCACGTGTGCCAGGTGTGCAATTCACCCGCACCACAAAAGTGCTAATTACTCTGGTTATGCAGTGATTCAAGTTAAAATTCAAAATCTTTACTAACACTAACAGGACAGACTGGAAATATACCATCTGAAAAATTCAGACAATCCTCAAAAAGTTCAATAAACAATGCAACAGTGACTTAAGTGTAACAAAAAAGAATCATAGTACAGATATGCTGATAATCTGGCTTTACAGTACTTCAGATATCCTCTTTAGCCAAGGCGTGAATAACATGTTTGTTTATTAAAAAAAAAAAAAACACAGTGGCCAAAATTCTACAATCAAATGAGATATTGTTCCAACTCCCCACAATTTTACAATCTTGACTCTAATAGAGTACACACAAGCTAATTCAATTTGTTTTCTTTGTCAGACACATATTTGAAATCAGTTTGTATTCAAACAGTCTTATACAGATCAATCTGCAAAGTAAGACAATCCACAGTGTGATAATAGAGAGAGCTAAATATAAATCACTGACAGATTCAAACAGCATTTGCAATGAGTGATTGACAAAATCCTTTACATATAAAATATTGTATTGTAAAGAAACCACTACCTATAATTTATTGTGACATGTAAATTTAAAAGGAAGAAAGAATTTTGTTGACATTTCTTTTAAGCTAATTGTATCGACAAAACGCTAGTAGGGGGGAAAAACCCCTCTTTTAAAGCAATCAAGGAATTCCGGCCATTAGGTAAATATGTCTTACTATAGACGATCAATAGACCATCTATCCTTTTAGACAGCTCTATGGTAATGCCACACAATAGAAACCTGGCTCTTATGTCTTTATTCACTTCATAGAAGACACAAATAAGCTTTTAGTTAATGTAAAAGGTTTAGGATATATGACTGTTCAATTTAACATCACATTTTTCTCTGCCAGTATATTGAGAAAGGTAATTCAGGATATTATTGTAAGTTATTGAAATGGTAGACACACAGCAAATAAATGTACTAAGCCTATATTACACATTACACTCAGACTAATAAACAATTAATATATTACATTAAAACATTACCCTGATTGTCAAACAAAATCAAATCACTACTAAGTTGTTCTCATCAAGGAGAACAAACGTCTTCAGTTTTTCTGTGTATGTTGAAGGAAGTTTAATATATTCATGTTTAGGTATAAGGTATACATAGCAGCTGTTCCCAAATTTCAAATTACTAACTATATATATATATAAATATAGATAAAAATATACATATATATATATATATATATCCTTCTCTGTATGTTCCAATTAGAAACTACCAACTATCCTCGATATGTGGTTCTATGAATGTAAGCATGTGTGCTCTAGAACATGGTGAATTAAGACAATTTGTGATAGAACCCATAACCTCAATGAAAACAGCAAATTTTATTGAAAACTGAACTAGAGAAGTTCACATACCCAAATTATCATTTGAAGTACATATTACCAATTCACCAGTAACCAGCTCTGTTGATTGACCCATCCGTATGTAAACAGACATAGATACTTACAATTTGGTTTTGAGCAAGTGAAACAAAAAAGCATGTTATAAATATAAAAAAAATTATATAGATAGATGTACGTTAATGAATGACCATTTTTCCTTGTAGACATGTAGAAGTAGTGTTACACACATTGCTGGCAAATGGAGCATTGTGGAAGGGATTCACAATCTCCAAGAAGTAGTTAGAAGAAGAAATACACGGGATTCACAGCAGTACTAAATCAAAATAAAATATATTTAGCGAAAATTTTTGTGTCCTATGTCTAGAAAAAAGTCCTACAGTAGTGAAGCTTGTGTATCTCTCCTTCTAACCTTTCTTAGTTTTACTCAGAAAAACTCCTGCTTCCTTCAAAGTTCAGTAAAATCAAAACCATTTGGCGCTAGTTTCCAATGTTGTCAGTAACTTTTAATGACAAACTGCTAGTTGCTTAGATGGTTGTTTTATAAAAAATGTAGACTTGTAATTCCCATCCAGTGAGGTTTTTAACATCTCCTATGGAATACAATAGGAGACGATAGCCACTAGTTAGTGAATGGTTTCCAGAGTATTCACTAGATTTTTTTATTTTATTTTTTTATAATTCTTTATTTTTGTTGTGCGTAAGCTTACAGTCGCTCTGAAGGTACCCCAAAGGTAATCCTCCGGCGGATTAAAACATTCAAACATTGAGGTACATAATAAAACAAGCACATTTTTTTTGTAAAGTTATACACAATCTAGTTTTACATTACGTAGGTATTGTTAGGATATGACAGAACGTAGTTAGAAAGTTGGCGATCAAATTTAATAACTTGCTAATGTTTCTCAGGCTTGGACATTTCTATAGTTAGTTACAGGTTAAACTGGCTTAAACATGTGTGGTTGTAGTTCGCTATAACAGGTAATATAAAAAGTGTTTCAGTCGTTCTCACAAGCATCGCAACGGATTATATCTCAGTAGGACAAACAGAGAGCGCGTTTACTCCACTCTGTTCTTTATAGGCACTATGTTTGGTTACACATATGTACATAGCAGTATTTTAGGCATTCTCGCTAACATTACGTCTGATGATCTCTTAGTACAAGAAATAAAGATCCCCTTTACTCTGAGCTGTACGTAATGGACCCTGCGCTTTGTTATCTATAAAACGCTTACTTAGCTCCGACTATTAACTGCCCATCTAAACTACACAAAGCAGCAGGAGGAGAGAGTGTGCAAGAAAGAAAAGGCCGCCGAAAATATACAAGACTAAGTAGTGAAGCCGAAAGAAAAAAAAAAAATAATAGTGAGAAAAGCAAAATAATGTTCCGAGGCACAAGTTACTGGCACATATGTAGCATAGTTCCAGGTGAGTGTTGAGGCTCTCTGCCGATGGCGTCTGTTATTTTGCCTCATTGCCTGGCGTGTTGGTGGTCAGCCGATTCCACTACTGGGCAGGGAAGCGCTCGGTGTCTGAAGTGTCTGTACGGCTTCCGCAAGTCCGGTTCCCCCAGCGGCTCGGTGTGGCGTGTCTGTTGCCCTTGCCTCGGCGCGCCGCTCTGTTGCAGCCCTGGGTCGCCACGTGGGAGCTTGGTGTTCTGTGGAATTGTGTTTTGGCGTGTTGCTGGGGCCTTGGGGGTACCCATCTATCACCTTACCCTGTTTGTGGAGGTGGGTGAGTGTGCCCGGGCCTGAGAGGTTCGCTTCTCGCCCTGTTGTGGGTCGATGCCTGTGTGGCCGGGCTGCCTCCCTGAAGGACCGCAGTGGGTCTCCATATCGGCGTCGGCGGGTCTCCGGACGAACCCACGAGGCTACCACCCGTGCTGCATGAGGGTAGGGCACTCCCCTGTCACACAGTATCCTGCAGAAAGCCGAGCAGAGCCGGTCTAAGGCTACTAGAGGATGAGGGTGCTCCTGGGTGATTTTGGTTGCTTCCTTTAGTGGTCGGTGGGCGGCCATCTTGGGCACACTCTGCTGGCTCGTGCCTTCGCCGCTGTCAGCGTTGTCTCCCTTGCCTTCTGCGTTAGCCTGCTTGTCTTGTGGGGACCAGGATATCCCCCACCGGTCCAGGGGGGGGGGGGTAGGAGTTCAATCGTGTGTTCTGAGGTGTCTGGAGTCAAAGAGAGCGGCCGCCTCTCCTCGGCTCCAACTCCCGCAGGCCTCAATTTGCGTTGCGGTCTATGTGCCCCTACAGGATCCAAAAGGGTATCCCCCGATTCTTTGGGGCTCCCCCAGCGTGGGTAGAGCACCTTAGTACGTCTTTGGGCTACACAGCTGCTGATATCGCCTTATTTTCTGCTCGCCCGCCGGGAGCTCCTTCCCCATGCGTCTGTTCAGCTTGGCGGTCAGACTCCGCCCCCCGTATTCACTAGATTTTACCGGCTGCTGTTATCTCACCAAATTTAAAACCTGTCATAGCCTAGAGATAAAATCTAATTAATAATATCAAATCTCAACATATCCTATATAGAGACTCTTTTTATTATCTAAAAATAAATAATTTAAACCTTTCCTATCCTTGTATTATTTTGTTCGCACACAAGAAGAAAAAAATATTCCTTAAATAATTCCTTTGAAAAATACAAATGTATTTTTTAAGAAAGCAAATTAGTTTAGTATCAGTGTTCCTCCATGATTGTGGAACCCTAGAAGAGGACCTTCTTGCCCTACCATTCTCGCAGACCTAATGACTGACTTCCTCAATTAAATACCCTTTTAAACTGTTCTCGGAATTGTTCCCGTTCAATAGGAGGGTTATCCTTCATTTAGTTTTGATGTTTTGAACTTGATAAAGAAAGTTTAAGAAGGTCATTACAATTGTTGAAGCGTAACTTTGCAAACAGAGATTTTGGTTTATTTCTGAGTCAAGCTCTCATTCAAGTGATGTTCGAGTTGACATGTCACTTGAAGTTTTATGAACTCAATGATCCTGAGAAAATAATTTCAATGGGTCTTAATTAACAGCTTTACTGCTCCATTGCAGACATATAGCTTTCCAGTTAGGAGAGAACCTTTTGCAATGAAGCACAAAATTCTCCAGTCTACAATTGAAATTCAGTTCTTCAAACACCTCAAGGTTACCAATGTTGAAAAAATATTTCATATATAAACAAGGTTAATAACTATAAAGTAGTTGATCTACAGTGTAAATGTGTGGACACCTGAATTCCGTAAGCAGAAACGTTTATATTCCACGTTCCTATTTTTTTGTTACTCAAACCATATGCAATTGAAAAGGATATTGTTTTGCTTCTATTAAACATTCCAGAGATACTGTCACTGCCAATTTCATTCATTCTAAATCAATCATTCATTTTACTATAGCATCCGTTCATTTTGGATGTTTTTTTATTTGTTGTAGCCGATCGTCATGGTCAGATGCATATTCTCCATTAGTGATAATTATAATAAATAGTATATGAAGAAAATATTATAGCTACTCTACACAGCATTCCATCTAGAATTGTTTGATTATTCTAATAATATTTGGTTCACCTGGTTAATATACACATCATGCCTTTTAATTAGTTTAATGTGTGTTCAGAATGTTATTTGCATTTTACAATGCTAAGATGTATAGACTGTATTCTCAATATAACAAAGATTAAATGAAAAGATATGAATGAAAATTTTTTTTTATTATACAGATAGAGAAAACGAACACTCCAGATCCATAAAGTGCTTTATGCGTGTCCTCTTTTTTAATTTAACAAAAAAGTGCAGATTTCAATAGAAATTTTCACTTTTATAAATTAACCTTGATATACTTCCTGACTGCCAATCACACTACTGATCCTGTTATTTCCTGGTTGCTTAGCTTAGTGGAGCTGAATGCAAGAGACAGGCCATTGCTCAGAGCACCTGCCTTGCAGAGCCTTCTCATTGAGTTGCATTGGGAAGTCTGTGATTGGACAGCTATAGAACGTGTGGGCTGGGTTAAAAGGGAAGGCTTGCAAGGGCTGCGGACAAGAGATCTGCAGCTTTGCAAGTTGTTTTGAGTTATACTCCCAATGCATAATGCATAATTAAATGAATACATGCTTTCATTTGGGGTTTATCTACTAAATAGTAATTTTTATTTTATTAAAGGTTTTATTTAGGCAGTGAAGTGTCCCTTTAATATATGTTATATTTGTGCGGTTAGTTTAAATTTCGTATCTTTATTCAACACTGAGTGGTCTTAACAAATAGATATATGAAATCAACAGAATATTCTTGGGAAGAAAACTAGAACACATGTATGGTAATAACGCATCCCATATTCCATTTTTTTACACAGCACCAAACAGTGGTGGCAGAAGAATGTAACTGGGTCTGTGGTTGGGGGTGTTATAAACGACAAATTCCCAAATTTCCCATGTATTAGTAGTGTGTGCCAAATCATCTGTACAATTATGAAAATCCATTAAATCAAACCTTGTTGTCCTGGTTGTCTTTCTATGCTGTCAGCTCAAAGCTGCAGACCACTACTGTGCTAATGAGTAGATGAAAACATTGAAATGCATATTTTGGGGCCCGATTGCGCATGCAGCCCACTTACATCCCACTCAACCCACGGGGAACGTCACTTAAAGATAAATACCATTTACAAACTCCTTTCAGATACTGTAACTCAGTGATTTCATTGCCACTTCTCTAGTTAATATTTCTGCTTAAACTAGGGATAGAGGAGAGAATGATGACATCCCCATAGATTAACTGGTATCTTCCTAAGGAAGGGTAAAAGTAATTGTTGAGCATTGCCGCTGGCCAGCCATGCTGTTATGGTAATTTAATGCGTGGCTTCACACAGCACTCGCTTAGGACTCTGTAATGCAATTGATCAGAGAAGACATTTGAGCAGAAGAGAAGGGGGAATGCAAACGTTGTCTTCCTTTGATCAAATTGGACACTTGAGAATTTCCAGAATAATGCATTCAAAAACACTGACCGCAGCACATGGGCTGCATGCAAACATCTTCACGGGGCATTTCCTTATTTCTAAAATGCAGTAGAAGACATATCTCGCTGTGTTAAATTGTTCATGGAAATGGCCACTACTGTGACATTAAAAGAGTGTGTGCTTTATTTTAACACATGTATTGTTTTACTCTATTTTTGCCCTATTTTATTTTGCATCCAATGTATTCTATTTATTAACGATGATATACTTTTCAGCCGATGTTCTTCAGGAATGCTAGCTTTGCGACTCATTTTGGGATATTCCTGCCAAATAATGGCTGTACAAAAATAAAACTCACATTGATTTAAATGACAATAAATGTGTGTATTAAGCCGTTTAACTGCATATTCGTCTTTCAGTTGCTCACCTATAGGTTCCTTATATAGACCTGGCAAACCCCCAAATAAGTGTCAATTATTGACATTTGAAATGCTGCAGTAATAATGTAACTCGTGTTCCCTCTTAGTTGAGTGAAGCATGAAGAGAAAACACACTGTGTTATGAAGACCGCATAGGGTAAGGATGCATAATAAAAGGGTGGGCAGAATGTGGGTTGTTTTTTTCTCTGTGCAAAATTTAAAGACACTTTCTTTTATTACTTGTCAGCATGTGAAAATGATATGGCTTGTACCAGCTTATACCATTTGTAAAACTAAGTTGGGGATAGGCACGTACACATGTTGGATGCACAAAAGAAAAATAAGCATGTATAAAATGATACACATTGTGAATGTGCCGATGTATAATCGTATTGCATCCAACATTCATTTTATCCACCTGCAATTCTGAGCCAAGGATCAGTGACACCCATGGTATGGCTAAACTAGCCCCTCCCACTCTCCTGCTCATTTTACATCTGCTTTATTTATGTGTATGACCGCCAAAAAGACTGGATTGGCATCGTAGGAAATGTGGTCATTAATAATGATTAACAATGATTTACAGGTGGCTGTGGACAATTTTCCATAATGCTAAGCTGGCCTTACGGTTACATGTGCATTGTGATTGGTGTCCACAGAAACCTACTTAGTCATTAAAAATGTCTAGCCTCTGGGGGTGGATCTTGCAACAGACCAGATAAATTTTTCCTGAGCTCTGCACTCTGCTACTGAAAACAGACTACTTTCAGTGGAAACTGGTGAATATTCTGGTTTAGACACCTTAGAGTATCATGGTCTGTAAACCAAAAAGAAAATGGCCATTCTCAGCTCTATACCAGGGCCAAACCTTGAGGAAGGGGAACCGATTACTGCAGCCCTACTTAAAAGTATGCTGGCTGAACTACGCTCTAACATTGCAGTGGACATGGCCCACTTCATTGACACCATTGAGGGAATCATCTTGTGGAACACAGTGCTAGAGGCCTCTACTGTCTGGGTGGATGCACCAGTGGAGACGCTGTAATCTGAAAATCAGAGGAATTCTGGAGGCTATGGGCATTGCTGACCTGACACATTTTAATAGATGACTCTGTATGGCCCTATTAATGCCCAAGCAGGCCAAATTAGTAATATTGGATGGCATGTTTAATTTTCCCAAGCCGTCTGCTGCACTAGCCTCCTCTATTTCAAACCTCATAGTTCATTTTCAATAAATGCAACATAAGGCCCTGTTCCCTGAGACATTTAGAAGGAAATCAATTTAAATGCTTGATAGTGAGGCGTTTGCTCTGTCAGGCCCTTTCCCTTGCCATGGCCTTTTGTATCAATTTGCAGCTCTCTGTATTTCTCCTTGTCCCCAAACTATATGGTTTGGAGGAGCCCCAATGAACGAGACAAGACAATGCAAGGTTCAAAGTGACTTCTGAACCTTTAATGAGCTGTGTAACAGGTTATATACTGCAGGAAACAGGGGTGGTCATTACAAGCATTATCAAATCTTAATAAAATCATCTATCTTATCTTAACATCGTAACCTATAGCAAGTATGCAGGTGTATGTTCGGGCCTTGCTCAAAGCTAAATTTCACTATAACTACGCACTTCAAAGAAATATGCATGCGCAATACGAATTAAAGATAGTTACTACTAAGTTCTAAATTACACATTGCTATGCAGTTATGATCAAATGGGAGAAAAACAGGAAATAAGGTCAATAAGCAGAAACATACAGGATATAACACCTATTACTTGTTACACGATGTTCTACAGCTTGTCTGGGGGTATATTCACTAAGCATTGGATATAGATAAAGTATATTGTTTCAAATAGCTGACAAGTTAACCAATTTTAAACAGACTGGCCATCCGGTCATCTGTAGCTTGAGCCTTGGGTCAGTATAGGCAAAGTGTATTATTCCCAACAATGCTCTACACTATTGATTCCTAACAAGGAACACTCTCATCTGGTGTTCGTCTTTTCAACCGCTATTCCAGGTCCTCTGTTGCAGGAACATTTGGAATCACAGGGGAGCTCCCAAGTTACTCTTATTTTCTTATCAAGGCTATACCTACCAAGCATGGAGACATCAAGAACTTGAAGCACATCTCCACAATCTGGGCATACATGCACCACTGGAAGTCTCTGGTGCAGGGTTGTCTCATTTCGATCCCTCTGAAATTCCTGGAGTTACTCCGCATTCCTTATCGGTCCTCTCACCCTAGTTATGAGCTGGCTGGCTTTTTGTCGTTGCTCTCATGAAGCCGTATCTTGGAACTACAAGTCCAGTTGCCTTCCAGGGGCTAATAATATATTTCTTTTTTTTTTCTTTGAATTTTATTGAATTTCGTGCCTAAAGGCATACATTCATGTCAGAGTATGGTAATTGAAAAAGGTAAAACAGAAAAAAAAAAAGGTTGTGGAGAGGCGTCCTCTGTTTTATGGATGAAGTCTCTGGGCCTGAACAGAGGGTCTCAAAAGCACGTCTGGTGCGCTGCTATGTCGGCTACGCCCCCGCTTATAGTATATTTATTCTGATGCCCATTGTTTTATTTTTATTTTTATTTTGATTTATTTTCTGGTGTGGAATTTTAATTGTTGATTTTGCTTTGCCTGGGGTCGCTCTCCACATGTAACCCAATTGTTTTGATTTGTTTTTTAAAAGACTTGGCATATCTAGGCTTCACCTCTGTTTCCTGGCTTTTATAATTAAATTTTTTATTGCTGTTGTAATGATTGTGCTTACTACATCCCCTCCTCGCTGTTTATTGCCTGTTTATAGTCTGAGTATATGTAGGTTGCCTTTCCCATTATCTAAACAGGGGTTATTCTCTCTATGGGGTTTTGCATCATTGGAGTATGTTCTTCACTCATAATTGCTTTCTCTTAACTCTATTAAGACTTTAAGTAATTTAATTTAATTTAAATCAAACAACTCAAATCTTACTTTTTTCACCTCCTGTATACCTCAGACTGCCTCTAGAGTATCTCCAGAATATTTTACCAGGAAGGATACATTGAGATTTATCTTGTTTTCATGTATGTCCTGGGCCCACTCTTTCGTTACAGGGTTATAGGGTACAATATAGTATTACAAATACCAAATAATATTAATACACAACACATATATAAATTTAACACATATAACCAACCATGATAATGGGTGAATTCTTTACTGAGATGTGTAGAGATGGATCTCTTAAAGGATTTTAGACTGGAGGAAGATTTCATTGCATCTGGGAGGTTATTCCATAATTGTGGTGCTCTGTAGGAAAAGATTTCATTGCGTCTGGGAGGTTATTCCATAACTGTGGTGCTCTGTAGGAAAAGGAGGATTGAGCTGCTTTTTTTTGTATTGAGGTAGACTAAATAAAGTGCTGGTACTGGATTGGATGTTATAGGAGATGGGGGACACCTTTGGAGAGCTTTCTGCTCAGGTATGGTGGGAGCTTCCCAGAAAAGCTCTTAAACACAATGATAAAAGACATAAAGCAAAACAGGACTAGATTACTAAACAGTTTATCTATATATGCTTTCTTTTCCCAGTTATAAGTAGATCAGCATGGCAGATGAGGTCTATAACCTCAATATGACCTGGTAGATGGTTTGCCAGGGGATTCAGATCCAGTTTTTCCAGTGTAAGATTGGCCAGCTCTGACCCTGGTTAGATACAAGGCTGTGAATTCTTAATTGGCTTTAATTTTGGACTGAGTGAAATCATCCAATGAATTAATAATAGGTTGCAAGGCAATAAATTATGTTTTTGTTAGAGTCTGTTTATTGAGCAAGGCTTCTACCCAGTCCACATGGAATAGGAAGAACAGTTTGCACTGGTTTTTATTAATTTTATAAAAACCCTCTCTCCGATTGTTTTCTGATGGATAATGTTCCGTTGTTACTTTTTGTTACCTTAATGCTGCTATTGGCATTGTGTCTCATGCTGTATTCCTCACCTGTAGATGGAGATATTAATAAAACATTTTTTTTTTTTTTGAAATGTCTACACTCCTACCCCCTCTGCCATATCTCTGTGTGTTTATATGCCTGAGTTTGATGGTTGGGTGCAGCCAGAGTTTGTCTTAGCAGGCAGCTGCAACAAAAAGTGCATGGTGCCACAGAGCCCCATATTTCTCACAGCAGGTGAGAGGCTTCTTGGTGATCTAAAGCGTCTGGGTGACCTGCGTACTTGCCTTAGCTTGCCTCTTGCAGGACAGTTAATAGGAACCTGAGTATCATATAGGCAACAAGAATGTTAAAGTGCATGTTGTAAATTGTTCAGGTTTTGTGTTAACATAACAAATCATGCAG
This sequence comes from Pelobates cultripes, assembly GCA_933207985.1. Classification (NCBI taxonomy): domain Eukaryota; kingdom Metazoa; phylum Chordata; class Amphibia; order Anura; family Pelobatidae; genus Pelobates; species Pelobates cultripes. The sequence continues at coordinate 333,939,249 of OW240913.1, forward strand.
GTATATGCCTTATCCTCCAGGTAACGGATTGCTAAAGGTGGTTTATTACTGATATGGTTGCTTGTATTGTTGTCATTGCACACAGGTTGTAGTGTGTGCATGCACTTGGCACAATGCATAAGTATGTTTATGACATGCACTGCATGCTCAGTGCTACTCCTTTACCCTTTTATGTGAGAGCAGTGATTGGCTAAAATAACTAAGCAAAAAAAACAAAAAACAACTGCAACCATGACCACTTTTAATCCATTTAATCATCACAGGAAGGTAGGCGAAAAACATACAGCATTTCATTGGTGATATTTTTTTTAATATGACTTTTCCTACAGGTTGAGTTGGATAACATTATCATCAGTCCTGCACCAGTAAAGCCAGGGGAATCACTGAACAAATGTAGAGATACTCTGTTAATATTACATTGCGTTCCTTTAGAGCCCCATTCACATGTATTGCCAGTGAGAGAGAGAGAGAAAATACCATATGGTATTGAGTTTATATTTAAAAGAAGAAAAACTACCACAACAAGAGGACATAGTCTTAAATTAGAGGGGCAAAGGTCTAAAAATAATTTCAGGACGTATTACTTTACTGAGAGGGTAGTGGACGCATGGAATAGCCTTCCAGCTGAAGTGGTAGAGTGCCACAATATAGACACAGAGATAGAATGCTGCATGATAAACCAATACAATATTGTTATTATTATTTATAAAGCGCAAAGAAATTCCGCAGCACTGTGCAATGGGTGTTCGAAACTACAAATTTAATGTTTAATGGTGCATGTTTAATATTGCAATGTTTAAAGGGGGCAATTTAATAATATCCCTTTTTTAAATAAACCCCCATTTTTGAAAACTCATTAATAACAACAATGATGTGAAATTGCACAATTTTCATTGCAGTGCTCCCTCCCTCCCCCCTCCTTCCTCGTCCCTCATCCCATGGTTTTTTTCCCCTCTCCCAGTCAGTGACTCTCCTAATGGCACAGCTGTTTTCAGGTGGCTCATCAACAAAAGCATGAAGCAAGTCACTAGGCATATTCTATCATCGTTATCACATCTAGTGATAACCTTATAATGTAAAAGAAGAAAATTCTCTGCGAGCTGTCTGTTTTTGGAGAAAAATCACTTCACCATAATGATGGCTGTATAAGCAATGGGAGACTGTGTGGAAAGTTAAACAATTCACGGGCTCAGACAGATTCACAGTGTCTGATAGAAGTTAATAGATTGGAAAATTTAAAAGACAGACAAGCAGAAATGAGAGCAGGCATGCTTACAGGAATGCTGGCAGAAAAGCTTTAAAACCTTATTACAAGCACCGGGGGTTTACCGAGTTCTGTGCTTTGTACTAAAATTAGCACAATAAAACCTAGCGTGCAATACAGGACAGGGAACACAACAAAGCACGTTAAAACACCACACAACGCTGGAAACATTAGGACATCCAAAAACACAAGTCAATATGCACTACACAAACACAGCTAGCACAGAACACAACACAACAACAACACAAAAGAAAACAACATTACAGTACACATAAAAAAGCAGGATGCCACATTGTAGAGCATGTGAAGAAAATGTTATCAATACAAAACAGAAATAAACTCAACACAAACTATCTTCTTGATTCAAGAAGAGATCTGACTGCTATTCTGCGGTTAAGAAGGAATTTTTCCTAGTTTGTTGCAAATTTCCGAAGAGCTTTAAACTGTGTTTTTGCCTTCTTTTGCATCAACAACAAAAACAGATGTGAAGTAGACTGAACTTGATGGATGCATGGCTCTTTTCAGCCTATGTAACTATATGACTATCTCATAGAACAAATTAAAACGCAACCAAATACAGTACACAGCACATCAGAGGACAAAACTTATCTCCACACAAAACATCAGACAAAACAATTAACACGATATACCAGCACACATTACTTGATACTCAATATCACCCAGCACCCGAATTAACAATATTCATTTATATAGGACCACTATATTTCACAGTGTTTGTACAACAAAGAATGGTAATAATTGACAAATAAATCCAATGAAACAAGAACAAACAAAGACGAGAAGTGATGATGGCCTAACAAAAATGACATTTTGGACCAAGAAGTGGAGAATTATTCCACAAAAAGGTAAAGGTGCTGTGTACACAGAAGAAAAGATAGATTGCAACCCAGACAACCTGAAAAGATAGATTGCAAATGCTGATATACCCTGATAGATGTTATACAACAGCAGCATATTAAATAGCACAGTAAGCCAAGAGAGACAGTAGAAGGACTCCTCGTTTAAGGTGAGACAAGGGTAAACTGCTGTAAGAATAGAATGTCGTTGGGAAGTTACTTTGGTTTCTTAAAGAAATGAGGTATAAACTACTCAATTTCATTACTCAAATCTTAAAGGATACAATTAGCCATTGTAGGGATTGATGCAAGATGGGGTAAGACATTAAGAGGGCAGCTGATAAGGAAAGTAAGCCTGGAACTCATATTTATAATATAGTGAAAATTATGTTGGTGAAGGAACCTCTGGTTGTTTCATTGTCAGCAACATTGCCAAGGCAGTGAGCTTGCACAGATTGATGCTTCCAATTTCTTGGTAAAAGGGACCAGGACAAAGTTGGATCTCCATGGATTTTACAGCAGTAAACCTCCTCCCACATTTATTCTAATCATCACCGATAGAATTACAAATTATCCCATTTGGTTGCCTTATTTTTCCCATCTACCTGTAGAACTCCTACAGGACTAGTGAGAGTTTGACAGCATAGTCTAAGCTACCAAAATCATTACTGATAGTTATGTTTCCAGAAATATCTTTGTGACATGCAATATCAAACAGAATATTTCAGCTGTCTTCTATTCACGTACTAATGGTCAGATTTAAACTTAATCAGGGCTTTAAACAATATTACAGGGCCACTCGTACTTCAACAATATGTTTTCAAATATTATCAACGTATAGTTTTACCTATAAATATTATAAACATTGTTCTATAGGTCTAGACCACTTTTTACATTTTACATGTCACCTTCTGTAACACCCTTTTCAGATGTTTGTCTCACCATAAAAAACCCCCCATAAAATTCCCCCCAATATATCTCCTCTCTTATTCACAATTACACCTCTCCTCAATCACTAATTACTAGTTACTTTCCTTTCTTTTTCCTTATTTAATACCACCGGCACCTGGTTTTGGTGCATCTTATAGTTTTGGACGTTTCCTGGCTTGAATTCTGAATTCGTAAATCTCAAGGCTTACCTTCTAGTGAAACATGGCTCCACTCAAACCATACTAAGAACTTTTTATGCTCCTGGGATCAGTTCATTGGAAAATCATGACACAGTCAACATTCTTTTCAGTGATAGATTTACTTCACTGTTTTGTTGATATTTTCTTCTTACCAAATTGATTCAGCTATCCCGAGACAATAAAACACTCCAAGCTGGTGCCATCAGAGCTTCTGCCCCTGCAGTCAGTTTTCTCGCAAGGCTGAGATCCAAAAATAATAGTAAATCAATGATAAGTTGCTCCTTCACTGGCAAGTAAGATACTGCTTCCATTCCTTTGAGTAAAAATAAATCAACTCGAGAAGAGACAGAGCTGTAGCAATGTGCGTTCAGTCATGGGATAATGACTAATGTCAGCCAGTAGAAAGAACTTTTGCAAAATCCATTCTCGGTTTTCACCCACAAATGGACGCTTTTGGGGCTTTGGCTATTGAATGATTACTCTCTGTATCCTTGATGATATTTACAAAACTGCATAAATCTGAAGAGTTCCTGACATGTTCCCTAAAACAAAACACAATATAGATTTCATAGAACTTGTGCGGCATGTCTGTGTTTATATAAATTAACGCAATCCCCCCACTATTTCTCTCCCCATACTGAACAGATACTGATGTAATCTGTACAATGATTCCCTGTAATGATTGTAAAATGTACTGTTTACCTAACTGCAAGAGTAGAGGTTGGAGGCCGTACTTGGACAGGTGTAAAATTCAAGAACTGACTGTTCACTTGCTGGCTAATATATCCCACCCTTGGCAGGAGCCATTGTAACAATATAATAATGTTATTCACTTCACCTGTCAGTGGTTTTAAAGTTCTGGCTGATGAGTGTATAATACACACACTGTTATAATACACGGTTCGCTTTTATAATCTATAGTATAGCACACTGTTATAAAATAAAGCACGGTTATAATATATAGTATAGCACACTGTTATACAGCACAGTTATAATATATAGTATAGCACATTGTTATAATATACTGCACTGTTATAATATATAGTATAGCACACTGTTATAATATACAGCACTGTTATAATATATAGTATAGCACACTGTTATAATATACAGCACAGTTATAATATATAGCATAGCACACTGTTATAATATACAGCACAGTTATAATATATAGTATAGCACACTGTTATAATATACAACACTGTTATAATATATAGCATAGCACACTGTTATAATATACAGCACTGTTATAATATATAGCATAGCACACTGTTATAATATACAGCACTGTTATAATATATAGCATATCACACTGTTATAATATACAGCACTGTTATAATATATAGCATAGCACACTGTTATAATATACAGCACTGTTATAATATATAGCATAGCACACTGTTATAATATACAGCACTGTTATATAGCATAGCACACTGTTATAATATACAGCACTGTTATAATATATAGCATAGCACACTGTTATAATATACAGCACTGTTATAATATATAGCATAGCACACTGTTATAATATACAGCACTGTTATAATATATAGCATAGCACACTGTTATAATATACAACACTGTTATAATATATAGCATAGCACACTGTTATAATATACAGCACTGTTATAATATATAGCATAGCACACTGTTATAATATACAGCACTGTTATAATATATAGCATAGCACACTGTTATAATATACAGCACTGTTATAATATATAGCATAGCACACTGTTATAATATACAACACTGTTATAATATATAGCATAGCACACTGTTATAATATACAGCACTGTTATAATATATAGCATAGCACACTGTTATAATATACAGCACTGTTATAATATATAGCATAGCACACTGTTATAATATACAACACTGTTATAATATATAGCATAGCACACTGTTATAATATACAACACTGTTATAATATATAGCATAGCACACTGTTATAATATATAGCATAGCGCACTGTTATAATATATAGCAGCACTGTTATAATATATAGCATAGCACACTGTTTTAATATACAGCACTGTTATGATATATAGCATAGCACACTGTTATAATATACAGCACTGTTATAATATATAGTATAGCACACTGTTATAATATACAGCACTGTTATAATATATAGTATAGTACACTGTTATAATATACAGCACTGTTATAATATATAGTATAGTACACTGTTATAATATACAGCACTGTTATAATACACATGATTGTTTTTGTACCAACGAACCTTGTGAACTCCTCTCCATCGCATACAATAAATACATATACTCTCACAACCTTTTTGTATAAATTGGTCGGTGTGTGAACCAAGCTGTGATATTGTCATGCAATCAGCCACTGTATAAATGGAGAATGAATGTTCTGCTGTAACAACCTTCTGCTTTTCTCATGTATGCATTACATATGCACAATGTATAACGGCTGTATAACGATGTAGTGTTATATAATGAAGGAATATTGCTTGTACCTACTTTTAACATTGTTGATTATCTCACTCAATGCCGTCTCCTGTTGTAACTTGTGCATCAACAAAAATTGTCAAATTTGAAGAAAAAAAAAATCAGTTTTCCCACACATTGTACCAGAGGTTAGGGATCAGCCTCGATCATCCTTCTTCCAGTGCACTGCTCGTCCAACCCCGATTGGCATTGACCATTTTCTGCCCACTGTGATAAGAAAAATAATTAGAACACAGAGAAATAAATAAAATAACCCATAAGGAGAGCGAGGGTGGAAAGCTGGAAAAGTGGTGTGTTAAGGAAACCTAGAAGGGTGTAACCCTAAATATAACATATAAATAAACACATAAATGTCTAATAGACACTTAGGCCCAAAAGACACAAAAAGGTCCCTTGTAGTTTAATTTGAAAAGAATAATAAATAAGAACTCACTATTTTATTTGTATAAGCAAGAGGGCAATTTCAAAAGAAAAAAACAGAAAAAGAAAAAAAACATTAAAAAAGCCTTAATGGTTCTACAGTTATTAGGTAAAGGGAAGGTTTAAATGGGCATGAAGGGACAAACTGGACGGAGCAAATCCAAATGGTGGAGGTTCGAGGGATTATATCAGAGAACAAGTTTCAATCTGACAGGTGCGGCAGAAGAAGACCTAATTGATGATCTAACCCTATGTTGCCTATATGTAGCTGGACAAGCAGCAATACAAGTAGAGGCAAGCTGCTACGATCTAGTGAAAACTCGTCCAAATTTATGGTAACCCCGTAAGCAATATATCATAAACGATCCTGAATTTCTAACCTACTTAGAGATTTCTATACTTTAGCTCACCGCTCAGGGGTGGGGGCCGGGGGGGAGGACATTAGGCCCCCCCCCCTTTTTAGTATTTAGGGCCCCCACCCACCGCTCAGGGGTGGGGGCCAGGGGGGAGGACCTTAGGTCCCCCCATTGTGATTTATTTGCCCCCACCCGCCGCTCAGGGGTGGGGGCCGGGGGGATGACCTTAGGTCCCCCCCCTTTTTAGTATTTAGGGCCCCCACCCGCCGCTCAGGGGTGGGGGCCAGGGGGGAGGACCTTAGGCCCCCCCCATTGTGATTTATTTGCCCCTACCCACTGCTCAGGGGTGGGGGCCGGGGGGGAGGACATTAGGTCCCCCCCCTTTTTAGTATTTAGGGCCCCCACCCGCCGCTCAGGGGTGGGGGCCAGGGGGAGGACCTTGGGTCCCCCCCCTTCTTAGTATTTAGGGCCCCCACCCACCACTCAGGGGTGGGGACCAGGGGGGGACAGAAGTTCCCCCCCTATTGTTTTTTTTTAGGGCCCCCACCCACCACTCAGGGGTGGGGGCCGGGGGGAGGACAGTAGGTCCCCCCCCCATATCATTGAGTAAACTTTGACAACCCCCACCCCCGAGCGGCGGGTGGGGGAGTTGTCAAAGTTTACTCAATGATATGGAATAGGGGGCGGACCGAACATCGCATATGTTCGCCCACCGTGGCGACGCGAACATGCGATGTTCGCCGGGAACTATTCGTCAGCGAACTGTTCGGGACATCTCTAGTAGCCACTATGCAGCTGTGCCAAATAGCCTAGATTACTCTCCTACTTCCAGATATACACTCTAGCTAAACCTCAGGAGTCCTTCACCACATCCAACCTGCTGTCCCTCCTTGCCCATTTAACCCTCACATTTCCATTATAAATGTAGAACCATTTAGGTTTTTTAAAAAGGCTTTTTTCTTTTTCTGTTTTTTCTTTTGAAATTGTCCTCTTGCTTATACCAAGAAAATTGTGCGTTCTTATTCATAAACTACAAGGGACCTTTTTGTGTCTTTTGGGCCTAAGTGTCCATTAGACATTTATCTGTTTATTTAAAGCTGTTAAGTCTGGTATTTAAGATGGCTGAACCCCCTGGGGAAATGTCTCCCTATATATCTGATCTCAACCCTTTATTCCTTACTCCTCCCCCCTTTATTCCAAGCTCTCCCCTCTAGTCCCCTATCTACACTCCGCCACTCTCACACATGTCCCTTTTTTCGTCAAGCCTTGGCCTGTCTCCTCGGGATCCTACTGTCAGGAGAGAAGATCTATACTCTTCTTCCACAGACATAGCTAGACCACAATAGGAATAGCCTTTACTATATTTTCTATTAGTTTGTCTTGCACAGTATAAAAATGAAATTTTAAGTTACGTTTGACAGTGCACTTTATGCACAGGCATGCACAGCCTACTGCATTAGGGTGTGCACCCTAAAGCACAAACACACGCCGCATGTATGTGTATATATATATATATATATATATATATATATATATATATATATACATACATAGACACACAAACATATACTGCTGTTTGTGTGTGTGTGCTGTTAGTGCACTGTGTGAGGGTGCTGTGTGTGTGTGTGAGGGTGCTGTTAGTGTGATGTGTGTGTGAGGGTGTTGGTAGTGTGCTATGTGGGTGAGGGTGCTGGTAGTGTGCTGTGTGTGAGGGTGCGGTTTGTGTGTGAGGGTGCTGTTTGTGTGCTGTGTGTTAGGGTCCTGTTAGTGTGCTGTGTGTGTGAGGGTGCTGTTTGTGTGATATGTGTGTGTGAGGGTGCTGTTTGTGTTGTGTATTTGTGAGGGTGCTGTTAGTGTGCTGTGTGTGAATGTGCTGCTTGTGTTAGGGTGCTGTGTGTGTTTGTGAGGGTGCTGTGTGAGGGTGCTGTTAATGTGCTGTGTGTGAGGGTGTTGTGTGTTTGTAAAGGTGCTGTGTGTGTGTTTGTGAGGGTGCTGTTAGTGTGCTATGTGTGTATGAGGATGCTCTGTGTGTGTGGGTGCTGTTTGTGTGCTCTGTGTGTGAGGGTGCTGTTTGTGTGCTGTGTATGTGAGGGTGCTGTGTGTGCACGCTGTATGTGTGTAGTTGCTGTGTATGTGTGTGTGTGCTGTATGTTTGGAGGGAATACCGAAGGTGGGGGCAGATTAGTAAATAACCCCCCTCCCTTCTTACCTTATGTAGGGAGGGGGGTTCCTTGTTGTCCAAGGGAGAGTGAACTCTAGCCTGCGGGGCTAGAGTCCACTCTCGCGAGATCTGAGCATTGCCGTGGCAATGCTCAGATCTCGCGAGAGGAACCTGGCGGAGCTTCTGTCTAGAGCTCCCCGGGTCCTCTCCTGTCTCCCTCCATGCTGCTGTGGGATGGTGAGGGTAGATCTTTGATCTCCCCGCCGGCCCATGGAGGCTTAGAGCAGAGCCGGCACTCAGATAGCGCCAGCTCTGCATGAGCCGACAGGGAAGATCTGGAGATCTCCCCTGCCGGCAGGGGTCAAGTCCTGGGGAATAAAGTGTGTGAACTCTCCCAAGATTCCCACCCCCCCAAAAAAATTATATACACTCGTGTGTTATATATACGCGTACACACACATACTCAGACACACACATACTCAGACACACGCTTACAGACACACACACATTTATTCACAGACACACATACACACACACACACACTTACAGACACATACACTCACAGACATACACATACATTCACATACACACACACTTACAAGCACACACACATACATTCACAGACACACACTCACAGACACTCACACACACACATTTCACAGACACATACACTCACAGACACACACATACATTCACAGACACACATACACACACTTACAGGCACGCACATACATTCACAGGCACACGCACACTTACACACTTACAGACACACACACATACATTCACAGATACACACACACACACACACACTTACAGACACACACACACTCACAGACACACACACACACACTTACAGAGACACACACACACACACACATTCACAGACACACTCACAGATACTCACACAGACACACACACATGCACAAATTATTATTTTTTTATTAAAAATTGTCCACCCAGCCTCCCTACCTGGTGTCCGGTGGGTCGGGCGCCTATCTCCATACAACAAGCGGCGAGGGAGCTGTGTGCTCTCTGCTCCCTCTCGCCGCGCAGGCAGTCTGCTGTAGCTGGGAGCCAGTATATGACGTCATAGTCTGGCTCCCGGCATCAGCAAATGGCGCACGGCGAGAGGAAGCAGAGAGCACACAGCTCCCTCGCCGCTTGTTGTATGGACATAGGCGCCCGACCAGGGGGGGTGTCCATCACCTCTTGCCCTCACCCATGATAGGGGAAACACAGGGGGAGGAGGGCATTTGGGGGCGGCAGAGTGCCTGCAGGAACAGCGGGAACGGCATTCCCACGCATTCCTGCAGGACTCACAGGCGTGCCGCAGGGATAAGGGTGTGCCCAGGCACACCCTGTGCGCACGCCTATGACTTTATGTCCTGTTTGTATATGTGGACACGCAAGTTATGTTTTGCTGACCAAATATATTTAAGTTGTAGAAGAGCATTTAATTGCACAGAAAATATGATTTATTTCATAAGATATTTCATAGATTCTCACTGGTTTAATCTGTGACTTACAATCATTTCTAGTTTTTTTGTTTTCTCATTTGTTGTGATAGTTTGAACATTTTGTTGTTGTGAAGCGTAGCATCCAATTATCCTGCCCCTCAGATAAAAAAGGCCAGCAGAAACATGTGGAATAAGCTCCCACTCAGTGCAATTATATAGTCTTTATTTTTCTGATATTTTTATTTAGTTTATTTCAAAACACAAACAACAAAAAACATAGTTTATTTCAAACATTTTACATAAACAAATTGCTGTTTACGAGTTTTAAGCAACGCTAATGGACTATCACACTTATTACAAGGAATTTATTTTAATAAATGAGACGTTTGAGAACATTTTACTTAGTGGAGCTAATTCTCCAGCACAGAATTGAGGATAATTGAATAATATTAGGGTTTCCCTTTATTATTAATTCTGCCGACTGGGTTGGGCTGCCATCCGCAAGATCTTCTCAAAAACGTTAATCCGTGCACTGTGTTTATTGTACTGTACAGCCCACAAATCCACAGAGCTTGGCCCCAACCAAAGCCCTGCCTTATTCTGTGTACCCTGAGCACTTAAATATATTGATGGCTTGATTGTCTTGTTTGGGATCAGATTGCTCATTGATTTAACTAGTATTCCTTGTATCTAGATATACAGGAATGGCCTTGACGCTCTAAAATAGTCTTAGTTTCCTCCATTAGACTAAAACATAGCTATTTTATAGATAATACTTTGTCAATAGAAGTATTTTCAAAAAGGGATAAAATCAAATGTATAACACATTGACAGAACCAACGTAAAGTAAACCATGTACTGATGTCAAGGCAGGAACCTATGGCGAGATGATTAATGTTGCTCCAAGCGTGAGCAAAAAAATAACATTACCTGCATTCAACTTATATAAAACAGGCAAATCAAAGGCTAGATATTGGGATGTAAAATAAAACAAAATTAAAAAATGAAGCTGAGAGTACAATAGAACTGGACAACAACACCTGTACTGGACAGGGGTACAAGATTATGATTTTACTGCTTTGACAGCCCTAAGAGAGGAGCTGATGTACTTGGCTGTATGATGACCAAAAGTGGGCACGCCAATTGGATCATCACCACAAAAGCCACTGTCTCCAGATATTATGAGCCTGAAGCTGCTAGACTTCAGAAGCTGTGAATTGATAAGGTTACTGAATAGAAACAGGACAGGCTAGATGCACCAGTTAAAACACAAGCTAGCACTGCTTCTGTTTATGTTCTACATCTACAGCCAACATCATATTTTGGCCACTGAGCAAAGTTATACATTTGTTATACATTTGTTTACTGTCTCCTTTAGTGACATTTAGTCATGTAACTTAAAGTGGGACTAATATCCAACCTCTAGTGTGGATGCCGGCCTTTAATTCTAGAGACGCAAACCGATTCCTAAAGGTAAAAACTGAAAGGTGGGCTACCCCATGTACCCCCTATGGGTAAGGCTCCACTCTGTGTATCTATCAATGGAACTCTCAAAGAAGCCCATCACTGATGGAATGTTTGATAACAGTCCATCTTTTAATTGATGGAATTGTATAGTTTCCTCTCCTTGAAGATGTTCTCCCGATCTTTTGGAGCAACAGTAACTACATGTCTGCAGTGCCATCACATTGGCAATGCATCTCTACATGTGGCTCCTCTCATTCCACTGGTATTCTTATTTATCAATTAGTAAATCACATTTTTGAGCAACATACTGCAATTCCACTTTTAGAGTTTCTTTAGGCTCGAGCTGGTATGCCTTTAACACCACTGCTTAGAATGCAAACAGTAAAACTGCTAGAGCACAAGCCAAAAATAATGATTATTTCATACTATTAACAATCACAATCATTTACCACGATTGTAAGGGTGTGTCTCAAGGACAGTAAGTTTCATAGATGTGGAACCAGTCATTTAACCTATGCAGCCTCTGAATCATGTAAGCTGCTGAATTTTACCCCTGTGCCTCGAATCAAGCAAGCTTGCGAAGAAGGCATTAATTAAATGCATGCAAACATTTACTTTAATAATTGCATGTTGTGTCTGAAACTCCTAGTTCCTGTTTTAAGACCGGGAAAATTACAGTAATTAGATGGTGTTTAATATCTATTTCGGGCGTATATAATTTAAATCTTTATGGGGAAAAGATAATTTGTTTCCTCATTAATTAGCATGTAGTAGAAAGTAGTGTTTTCTGAAGAAAGGAAAACAATCTGTTACATTACTGTTGTATTATCAGCTTCTCATGAGATCGTGATTAGCTTTTCTATGTGATGCTGCATTTTGTTTTAAATGTATATTAATGATCTAGCAATGACCAGCAGGAGCAGACTGGGACAGAAATTCACCCAGGCATTTAAAGGCAGAGCAGGCTTGTGTCATCACCAATAACCTGCATGCCTCTCCAAAGTGGGTATATCTGTTTAATGTCCTTCAGGACAGTGTGGGGGCATTGGGATGTTTGTGTGGGGGGAAGGATAGAGGATGTTGTGTGTGGAAGGGAGACATGGGGCTGCAGGTTGTCATAGGGAGATATGGGGGTGCAGGGTGTGAGATAGGGTCATGGGATATTGGGCTGCAGGGTGTGAGATGGGGTCATGGAGACATGGGGGTGCAGGGGGTGAGATGGGGACATGGGGCTGCTGGTTTGAGAGGGGGGCATGGGGTTGCAGGGTTTGAGATGGGGGCATGGGGCTGCTGGTTGAGAGGGGTCATGGGGCTGCAGGGTGTGAGAGGGTGGACACGGGGCTGCTGGCTATGAGATGGAGCTGCTGGGTGTGAGCTGAGACATGGGACTACTAGGTGTAATATGGGGGCATGGGGACATGGGGCTGCTTGGTTAGTGGGGGAAACAGGGGCTGCTGGGTGTGAGAGGGGGCAGGGACTGCCGTGTGAGGGGAACAGGAGCTGCTGGGTGAGAGGGAGGGGGCAGGAGCTGCTGGGTAAGAGGGGGACACGGGCTGCTGGTTGAGGAGGGCAGTGGCAGCTGGGTATGAGAGGGTGCAGTGGCTGCTGTGTGAGGGATGCAGGAGCTGCTGTTAGGTGAGAGAGGGGGCAGGGACTGCTGGGTGAGAGGGGCTGCTGGGTGAAAGTGGCTGCTGGGTGAAAGTGGCTGCTGGGTGAGAGGGGTCTGGTGGGTCAGAGGGGGCAGGGGCTGCTGGGTGTAGACCATTGTCACTGGGTCCACATAGTGCCTCAAGTTCTTTGATCTACCCAAAAGCCACAAAGCTACCTCTATGGGCCAAAGGTCAGGTAGCACCAGCCCTAAAGGGGCCGGTTAGAAAGATCCTTTGATCTCCCCTTTTGGACTCGGGCCATGGCCATCGTGGTCCACCAGGCATTTGTCCAGTTTACCTGATGGCCAGTCCAGGCCTGATGACCAGCACAACTCAGTTCAATTCTGGCACAGTCAAGGCACACATTGCATTGGAAGAGGGGAGACAGGAGCATTGTTAAAGGGCAGAGCGAAAACTAAGCACTCGTTTCTACAACAGAGCAATATAGATTTTTACGTTTAGTTGTATTATTGAATGATATTAAATATAGTATATGAGCAGGCATACTATTAAAAATCCAGGGAAGTGGGGTCGGGCCCTGACAGCCAAGATGGCCAGACATGTGTTTTGCTAGCTTCTGCAAACTTATACTAATACAATTGCAAAACCTCGGCTAATCCAGCGGGATACGACCCTAAGCTACCGGGGACCACCCTTACGATACCCGACTACATACTAAGCCTAAAACTTGGTGCCCTGATGGAAGCACGTCGTGGGTCAAAAATCTGAATTGGTCACCCCCACGCCCGCAGCATGCACCCTCGGCGAGCACAGCAAAAACCTGGTACTCAGAGCCGAAGCCAAAACAAGTCTTGCGAACAACAAGAGACCAGGGCCGCAAGTACTTTGGACTGCCTTTTGACTCAGGGTGGGGGTTTTGCAGTTAGGCCCGGCACAGACGACCATAACCACCGGGGGAAAAGTACATTAAATGCTAGGCAAAGGCAGAGTTAGTCGACAACCAAAAGTAGTTCCCCCTGTACAGAGGTGTGAAATAACTGTCCCCCTCATGTATCTTCATACCCAGTGGTCTCTATTTACTATAATTTTGCAGCTTGTCAGTTGATATTGATTATTGTGTTTTTAAATCTCTAGTTATACACCTACCTATATCTTAACAAGGCTAGAATACAAGTATTCACACCTGGCTAGGCTCCCTGTTTAGTTAGTTAAGCAACTAACCCCTGGAAGGAATGCATCCTACGAGCTCCTAGAGTAATGAATAGAGTGTATATAGCATGAGTAAGATCCACATAGGAGGCATCTCATAGCAATTAACCAGAGCCATACACTCAGTTAAATCCTAAACTTAATATATACGTATAGCAGTAAGTTCACGACAAGCTTGTACTGTCTTAATATATACCTTAACAAAAACATGCAGGGTCATCAAATGCCAACAATTGTATTCATAGGTCTCTTGATTAAGTTCGCAATAGCTGTTGTGGCTTTGCAACCGTACATATCTAACCTATGCAAAAAAAAAAAAATCCACTGAAGTGATAGTAATATGGTAGAAAAGTCAAAGAAATTTAGAATCGTTTATGGTTTTCTCCTGCTCAGAAGATATTAATCATCCTTTAATATTTGATCCATAGTAACACCTCCAAATTTCACTGTGCTGTTTTAATGTGAGCGGTTATGCAGCTTTGTTGTTTTTTTGGTTTTTTTTTCATGTATTTCTTCCAAAAGCTTTATTGCTTTATTGGTCTAAGACCAGATTATCTTACCATAAAGTGGGCAGAGAAGATGCAGTGGATCTACATTGATCAGACACAAAATTAAACATCTGCCTAATATCATGTAGTTCCCCCTCGTGCTGCCAAAACAGCTCTAATGTGTCAAGGTATGGACTCCACGAGATGCCTGAATGTGTCTTGTGTTATCTGGCACCAAGACATTAGCAGCAGATCATTTAAGACCTATAAATTTGCGTGGTGGGGCCTCCATGGAATTGGATTTATTGTTCCAGCACATCCCACAGATGCTCAATCGAATTGAGATCTGGGGAATTTGGAGGCCAAGGCAACATCTTGAACTCTTTGTCATGCTCCTCAAACCATTCTTGAACAATTTTTGTCAGGTCACTTGTTATCATCACCACTGCACTATGAAAAGGGTCAGAAAGGCACGTCTGATCTTTTCATGTATTAAAAAAAGTTATGTTACTTTCTCCTAATTGCTCTGGAATTCAGAATAGATAGGATATATTAATGAATTGTTATATTTACAAGGGTATTCTACAACAATATGGTAATAGATAATTGCTGTAGATTTTTCTAGCAAAATGGGTGAGATAAAAGAAATATGAGTTTTATGTACAAAAAAATGGTTTACTATATAGAATGCGATATTTCTTTCTTCTTAACCCTCTAACAGCTAATGTGGGATATATTCATTTGAAATAGAATAAAGGCATTTAAATGTTAAATAGAATACCCACCCATAGTTACATTTGAAAGAGGTTTTTTATTTTTTTATTGAAGATGTGTTACAGTTTGGCACGTCACTATAAAACATATACAAAGCTTGTCAATTATGATATCACCATAAAACAATAAACTACAATTTACTGAATGCACAGATATCCTAGCAGTGTGGCAGAAGGAATGTAAGGTCTTAAGGAACAATTATCAGGAACAACATGACATGGCCACAGTGGTAGGGGTTCCCACTCAGCTGCGGCTAATTTGAATGCAATCATAGTACATCTTTGATATCTGGATAGCTAGTGAATTGTTCCATTACATTTGCAAGCCGGTTAAGATATTCCATTTTTTTCACTCCACTGCCCATCACATTAATAAACACTTATAGCACAAGTTTAGAAAACAGTGCTAATGGGATAGACTTTTATTGACAGTGTAGAAAAACATTTTGGAGAGCATCAGACATACAGCCAAGCACCAGACTTGTAATTACTTGTAGCACGATTGCCCTTGAACATTTGCGAATGTAAACATACCTCTTTGAAAGGAATAAAAAATAAAATATTGTAGTTATACCTACTCTTGGAAAAAAATACTATATTAACCATTAATATTCTTGTAGTTGAGCCTGGACATGACTGATTTGTTTGTTCTGGTGAATAAGTATGTTTATTGAGTATGTAGCAATACAAATACAAATTAAAGGTGGACTGCATTATTGTGTTCTAAGGCAGGTTATAGTTGTGGTAGTGTACACCAGGGCCGTCTTTAACGCGGGGCAAACGGGGCAGCTGCCCCGGGCCCAGTTTCTCTTGGGGGGCCCGAGGCACCTGCCCCGTGGGCCCCGCTGACCCCGGCGGGCGGGTGGCCGGTCGGGCAGGAAGGCGGGCGCGCGAGGGAGCACTCACTGATGCCGGAGCCGGAAGATTACGTCATTTTCCGGCGCCGGCATCCCTACGCGGCGCGCGAGGGAGCTGAAGAGGAAGCACTGAGTGCTCCCTCGCGCGCCCGCCTTCCTTCCAAAAGGTAAGGAGGCTGGGGGGATTACATTTAAAAAAAAAATGTGTGTTTGTGTGTATATGTGTGTTAGTGTATGTGTTTGTGTGTTAGTGTATGTGTGTGTTAGTGTGTGTGTTTGTGTATGTGTGTGTTAGTGTGTGTGTGTTTGTGTGTGTGTGTGTGTGTATGTGTGTGTTTGTGTATGTATGTGTGTGTTTATGTGTGTTAGTGTGTGAGTTAGTGTATGTGTGTGTTAGTGTATGTGTGTGTTAGTGTATGTGTGTGTGTGTCAGCATGACTGTGTGTGTGTCAGTATGTCTGTGTGTGTGTGTCAGTATGTCTGTCTGTCTGTGTGTCAGTATATATGTGTGTGTATATCTGTGTGTGTCAGTATGTGTATGCGTCAGTATGTCTGTCAGTGCGTCAGTATGTCTGTTAGTGCATGTGTATGCATGTGTCAGTATATCTGTCTGTGTGCCAGTATGTCTGTGTGTGTGTGTGTCAGTATATCGGTCTGTGTGTGTCAGTGTATGTGCCTGTGTGTGTGTGTCAGTATTTCTCAGTGTATGTGGGTGTCAGTATATCTGTCAGTGTGTGGGTGTCAGTATTTGTGTCAGTGTATGTGTGTCAGTATGTTGATCAGTGTATGTGTCTGTGTGTGTGTGTGTCAGTATGTCGGTATATGTGTCTGTGTGTCAGTATGTCTGTATATGGGCCTGTGTCAGTATGTCTGTCAGTACGTCTACCAGTGTATGTGTCTGTGTGTGTGTCAATATATGTACCTGTGTCAGTGTGTCTGTCAGTGTATGTGCCTGTTTATCTGTATGTAGTCAGTGTATGTATCTGTGTGTCTGCTTGTGCGTCAGAGTGTGTACCTGTGCATCTGAGCCGCAACTTTAAATACAAATACACCCCTCCATTCAAACTTCAACACTACATATAAAACACCCTCCTGCATTGAAACGTCAACACTACATACAAGCACACTCCTACATTCAAAAACAAACACTACACATAAATGCACACTTGCATTCAAACTCCAGTACCACATACAAACATGGTCACACAAACATACTCCATACAAACACATGCTTACATTCAAACATACAAACATGGCTCAGTGCTAAATACAACCCTGCAAGCATGGGAAATTGGTAGAGTCCAGCTGTCAAAGCATTGTTGGAGTTGCACGACAGATGGGGTTCTACCTTTAGTCCAACCTTGCAATTGGGGGTCCCAATAAAATTCATTCTACTTTAGTACCGCCACTGCGTTGGGATGGATGCCATGATTGCATACCAGGGAGTGAGGGGTGAGAGCAGCAGGGCACAGGGGGCCCAAGCAAACACCAGGGTCCATTCGTTATTAAAGACGGCCCTGGTGTACACGCGCTGTAGACTCTCTTTATATCAAACCTACAAATATCATTTAAAATCGAAGTTTTAAATGAATAATATAGGTTTCTGGGAAGAAAATGGTAAAAGCAGCAAAAGGCTAAAATCTACATCTTTGGCCTGGACGAATGGCAAGAAGAATGACAAAAAATATAATGAGACAGGTGTATGTTAGGGACAAGACATCTTGCAGGTATTCCCACCATTTCTCACTCTCCACCAAGTGAATCCCAAAACAGGTCTTAAAGATAATTCAAATATAGGTATGTGGGCTCATGAACACTGATAGAGACAAACATCTTACAGGTTTCCCAACCATTCCTTGCCCTCACTCTCCACCAAATCTCAATGAATTCCGAAGCAGGTCTCAAAGACACTTCAGGTATGAGGTATGAACACAAAATGTTTCTTTCTGCAAAATGGCTTCAGAGCTGGTCACAACAAGGTAGCATACAGAGTAATTTTGCATTGCCGATATTTATTAAATCAACTATATGATCTATTAAATCTGAATAAACACTGCTTTGGAAAGATACATTTCAGAAAAGATACAAAACTGTAGTAAAGTCCTCCACTGTAGATACAGTAACAGCAACAGACTACACATTGTCAGGATCGTGACAGGGATCCAATACGCAGAGTGCGGACAGGAGGAGGTACGTATACCGGACCTTAGAATGGCCGGACTAACGTATAGACAAGACAAGAATGGTCAAAAGGTAAGCCGAGGTCGAGGGAGCCGGAGGACAGGTAAGCGAGGAACAAGCCGGGTCAAAGGAGAGGAGAGAGCAGCAGGACAAAGGTACAAACTAGGTCAAAACCGAAAGACACAAAGAGAGAGAACGCGCTGAGTGACTAGCAAGCTAGAACCACGACAGGGCAATGAGCAGTAGTAAAAGCTTCCCTTAAATACCCTGTCACCTTAATTATGACCACGCCCCCAAAAGGTCCGGAATTGCGGTTCCCGGCGGTTCACGTTGATGATGACGTCATGACGTCGACGATAGCTTGGGGATAGGAGCCCCTTAGGAAGAGAGACTGACCTCCTCAGAGGTTGATTTTACAGGTAACCTGACAGTACCCCCCCTTTTAGAAACGCCCACCGGGCGGATGGGACCGGGCTTAGAAGGAGACCGAACGTGGAAGGCTCGAAGAAGACGAGGAGCATGCACGTCTTCACAAGGAACCCAAGATCTCTCTTCAGGGCCATAACCCTTCCAGTCTATGAGGTATTGTAACTTCCCCCTGGAAATACGAGAATCAAGAATGGACCTAACAATATATTCTTCTTGACCATCAACTTGAACCGAAGAAGGAGGAGTAGGGTGTGAAGAAAACCTGTTACAAACAAGAGGTTTCAATAAAGACACATGAAAAGAGTTAAGGATACGTAGAGTAGGAGGCAGGTCCAGCAGATAAGAAACCGGGTTGATCCTCCTCAACACCCTGTAAGGACCTATGTAACGAGGAGCAAACTTCATGGAAGGAACTTTCAAGCGAATGTGTCTGGTACTCAACCAGACCCTATCACCCGGAGAAAAGACAGGAGCGGGCCGTCTACGCCTATCAGCATGCATCTTAAACACCGTGGAACTACGAGTAAGAATTTGTCGAGTCTGATCCCACAACTTTCTCAGGTTGGCAATATGGACATCAACCGACGGTAAACCATGAGAAGGTGACACTGACGGAAGAATAGTAGGGTTAAAGCCATAATTCAAGAAAAAGGGGCTATTACAAGTGGAACCACAAACAAGGTTGTTGTGAGCAAACTCCGCCCAAGGAATCAGACCGACCCAATCGTCCTGGTGTTCAGAAACAAAACAACGTAGATATTGCTCAATTTTCTGGATAGTGCGTTCGGCTGCCCCGTTAGATTGAGGATGATAGGCAGAAGAAAAATTCAGCTTGATGCCCATCTGGGAACAGAAGGATCTCCAAAAACGGGAAATGAACTGGGACCCCCTGTCAAACACAATCTCATTGGGAATACCATGTAAGCGAAAAATCTCCTTAGCAAATATCACGGCCAATTCGGGTGAGGAAGGAAGTTTAGGCAAGGGGATGAAATGAGCCATTTTGGTAAACCTGTCAACAACCGTGAGGATAACTGTGTGTTTATTGGAAACCGGCAAATCAACAATAAAATCCATAGCCAGACTAGCCCAAGGTTTGTTGGGAATGACTAAGGATTGCAACAGACCACAAGGAAGGGCCTGTGGTAGTTTATTCCTAACACAGATATTCCAGACCTTGACAAAGTCTTCCACATCCCTCCGTAAACTAGGCCACCAGAAGTCCTTGGAAATCAGACAGCAAGTTTTGTGGATGCCAGGGTGACCAGCAAACTTACTATTGTGAAAGCATCGAATTATGTCCATTTGGAATTTGGGAGACACGAAGAACCGGCCCTCAGGAGTACGTTCGGGAGCAAGAGATTGTTCATTCATTATATCTGCGAGCAATGGAGAGTGTATTTTGACATTATCGTGTTGGCGATAATGTTATGTTCAGGAACAATAGGAGACAATGTGTCTTCTGTGATGGTAATAGGTTCGTGCTGACGAAATAATGTGTCTGCTTTGGTGTTTTTAGAACCAGACCTGTAAGTAAGTATGTAATTGAAATGTGTAAGGAACACAGACCAACGTGCTTGCCTGGCAGATAATCTTTTGGCCTCTCCAATGTAAGATAAATTTTTGTGATCCGTCAAGATGGTAACCGGGAGAACAGTGCCCTCTAACAGATGTCTCCATTCTTTTAATGCCATAATAATAGCTAAGAGTTCTCTGTCACCAATATCATATCTCCTTTCTGTGTGTGATAATTTCTTGGAAAAAAAAACCGCATGGGTGTAAAGGTTTATCTAAACTTTGTCTTTGGGACAATACCGCGCCTATCCCTGTTTCAGAAGCATCAACTTCAAGTAGAAAGGGCAGAGAGGTATCAGGATGAACTAGTACGGGTGCTGAAGCAAAAGTCTGTTTGAGCGTTTCGAAAGCAGATAAAGCCTCAGTAGACCACGTTTTGGTATCGGCTCCTTGTTTAGTCATATTAGTGATAGGAGCAATAACAGAGGAGTACCCTTTAATGAAGCGTCTGTAATAATTAGAAAATCCAATAAATCTTTGTATGGCTTTGAGTCCCTTGGGTAAAGGCCAATCTAAAATCGATTTTAGTTTAATCGGGTCCATCATAAACCCGTCCTTGGAAATTACGTAGCCTAAGAAAGTTATCTGGGATTGATCAAAGCTACATTTCTCCAATTTACAATACAATCCATGTTGTAAAAGTTTCTGTAACACCCTTCTGACTTGTCTGTGATGTGAGTCAAGGTCCCTAGAATGTATTAGTATATCATCCAAATATACTATCACGCATTCGTGTTGAAATTCTCTAAGGACCTCATTAATCAAGTCTTGGAAGACGGCCGGGGCATTGCATAGCCCAAACAGCATTACGGTATACTCATAATGTCCGTAACGGGTATTGAATGCTGTCATCCATTCGTCTCCCTGTTTAATTCTCACCAAGTTATATGCTCCTCTCAGGTCAAGTTTGGTAAAAATACTGGAGCCCTTCAGTCTGTCAAAGAGTTCAGTAATCAAAGGAATGGGGTAAGCATTCCTGATGGTAATCTTGTTCAATCCCCGATAGTCTATGCAAGGACGTAAGGTACCGTCTTTCTTTTCTACAAAGAAAAAACCCGCCCCCGCCGGAGATGAAGACTTTCTAATAAATCCTTTGTCTAGATTCTCCTTGATGTATTCCTCTAAAACTAAATTTTCTTTGGTAGACAGAGGGTACACCGTACCCCTAGGAGGCATAGTACCAGGCAAAAGTCTAATAGTACAGTCAAAAGACCGGTGGGGAGGTAAAGTATCAGCCTTACTCTTGTCAAATACAGACTTGAGATCTAGATACTGAGAAGGTATCTGTAAGTCTGTGGATTGAGAAGAGTTAGTAGAGGAGTTTACTGGGCAAACAGAAGTGACTCTCAGCAAACATTTCTCCCTACAACCAGTTCCCCAAGAAACGATTTCTCCACATTCCCAGTCAATCTGGGGGTTATGTCTCTTGAGCCAAGAATATCCTAGAACCACTGGGACAGCCGGGGAGGATATTAACAGGAGGGATATCATCTCCTCGTGGAGGATACCGATAGTTAGTTTAACGGGTTTAGTCTCATGGAATATTACTGGTTCAGACAAAGGTCTACCATCTATGGCCTCAACGGCCAAGGGTGTGTCTCTCAGTTGGGATGGGAGACAATGCTTATTGGCGAAAGCTTGGTCTATAAAGCTTTCTGCTGCTCCAGAGTCTAACAAAGCCATCGTAGATATAGTGCCACTTTCCCAAGCTAAAGAGACAGGAATCAGAAGCCTATGGTCTTTATCATTATACATAGAGGACAATATAGAAACACCCAAGTCCCGTCCTCTAGGGGAACTTAGGTGCGAGCGTTTCGCGGGTGATTAGGGCAATTAAGACGTAGGTGACCTCTCCGCCCGCAGTATAAACAGAGACCCTCCCTTCTTCTGTACTGTCTCTCGGCTTCAGATAGGCGAGTATTACCTATC
Organism: Pelobates cultripes; assembly: GCA_933207985.1. Taxonomy (NCBI): domain Eukaryota; kingdom Metazoa; phylum Chordata; class Amphibia; order Anura; family Pelobatidae; genus Pelobates; species Pelobates cultripes. The sequence goes on from OW240913.1 coordinate 333,961,895, forward strand.
TGCATAGGTTCTGGTGGAGTAGGATTGTAGGAGTCAGGGTTCTGGAAGGAAGGAGCGAGTTTCATAGGAGGTCTACTAGCTCTTTCTCGAGTATTCTGCCTCTGTCTCATGCGTTCATCTATTCTGGAAATAAAAGACACTAAATCTTCTAAATTTTCTGGAAGTTCTCTTGTGGCAATCTCATCTAGAATCTCATCAGACAACCCATTCAAAAATACATCCATAAAAGCTTGTTCGTTCCATTTCACCTCTGCTGCCAGGGATCTAAACTCTAACGCATATTCTACCAGAGTTCTATTCTGTTGTTTAAGGCGTAACAGAGATCTGGCTGCATTAACCTTCCTTCCTGGGGGGTCAAAAGTCCTTCTGAAAGCTGTGACAAACGCAGTATAGTTGTAGACTAAAGGGTTATCATTCTCCCAAAGGGGATTGGCCCATCTAAGTGCTTTGTCTATTAGCAATGTTATAATGAACCCTACTTTAGCCCTGTCAGTAGGATAAGCCCGGGGTTGAAGTTCAAAATGTATGCTTATCTGGTTTAAAAAACCTCGACAAGTATCAGGCGAACCCCCATATCGTAACGGGGAAGTGACATGGGAAGATGCGCCTACAGTGGCTACTTCCAAACCAGTACTTAGAGGATGGCTAGCTGTGGAACGTATTTCTTCTAACTGGGTACTGGGACGTGCTAGCAAAGATTGCAACGCTAGAGCCATTTGGTCCATTCTATGGTCCATGGCCTCAAATCTGGGGTCAGGAGGACTAGCACCTGCAGGATCCATATGGCCCTGTCGTAATGTCAGGATCGTGACAGGGATCCAATACGCAGAGTGCGGACAGGAGGAGGTACGTATACCGGACCTTAGAATGGCCGGACTAACGTATAGACAAGACAAGAATGGTCAAAAGGTAAGCCGAGGTCGAGGGAGCCGGAGGACAGGTAAGCGAGGAACAAGCCGGGTCAAAGGAGAGGAGAGAGCAGCAGGACAAAGGTACAAGCAAGGTCAAAACCGAAAAACACAAGGAGAGAGAACGCGCTGAGTGACTAGCAAGCTAGAACCACGACAGGGCAATGAGCAGTAGTAAAAGCTCCCCTTAAATACCCTGTCACCTTAATTATGACCACGCCCCCAAAAGGTCCGGAATTGCGGTTCCCGGCGGTTCACGTTGATGATGACGTCATGACGTCGACGATAGCCGTCGCGTCATAAAAGGGGGAGGAGCTAGCGCGGCCGGCGCGAAAACGGCCGAAATGCTTGGGGATAGGAGCCCCTTAGGAAGAGAGACTGACCTCCTCACAGGTTGATTTTACAGGTAACCTGACACACATCACTCAATAATACCTGATTCTCAAAAGTGATTAACTGCATACTTAAAGCGGTTTGTTTGCTGACAATGCAAATGCGTATTCCTAACACTATAGTTACCTGTTAGCAGTTTACATCCCTTCCCTCCCCCCTGAATGAATTCTCTCTCACAGTGCAGGTCTCTGCACTGCTGTCCTGCCTCCATGGCTGAGATCATGAAGACTGATGATCTACACTTCACATACGAAAACATTGGGGGTCTAGTGCGCATGTTCAGCATCACGCCATGCAATGCCAATTAGAGGGCCTCTATGAGACGGTCTGATAGATATGGCTGAGTTTTACCCGTCTATTTTGGAGGAAGTGCCTCTCGTGGCTGTTAGAGTGACAACCACTAGAGTCATTTAGACTCTGCAATAAAAATTAGTGTCTCTTAAAGATTCTAAGGATTCTGGGTGCTTACAATGGTTACCTATATAGACACTTTAATCAACATATGTACTCTAGAAATGGCAGCAATGGTAACAGTATCAGAGAGAAACGTGTAAGACAGAAGTTTCATAGAACAGTGAGGGACAAGCTAAGCAATGCAGGTGTTTGTAAAAGGCTAGCCGAACACAGCAGATATAGATGTAGTCCACAAACAGGCTGCAGTACACAATGAAAATAATTACAAGTGAGAGTCTTGTAATGAAGCTAACAATGTATCGGGCGACTCAGTAATTTGATTTTAGGTTATTTGTCCATTTGTGCTTGTTTACGGCTCAGCACTGATGGGCTTAAATTAACTGTGAATTGAATTATGTGTTTCTCTGTGCTGTAAGATGGGGGCACAGAATGAATGAGTGTTACAAGGATGAATACTCTACTAGGCCAAAATGTATCCCATCCTCCCCCCTTCCTTGCCATTTGCTATAAATACAGTGCAAGAGGAGAATTCACAGAGTCTGGAACAAATAGTGTTAACCCCCTCCTTCCCTTAGAAGAGTTCCAGGTGTCCAAAGCCTTGCAAAGCATTGTGGGAGTTTTTTTCCACAACAGCTGCAGGGCTAGCTGATGGCTACCACCAGTCTATGTAGTTCAGTGCAAATTAACAAACTAACAAGTAACAATCATTTTATTCTCTGTAATAAATGTTGACAATACTGTACAACCATTACTTTCTGTCTCCGAGAAGTTCTGAGTCTAAATCTATTGCTTCCAAAAATATCTATCAATAAGTGCCTTCTAATGAGGCCTAATGAGCATTTCGGATCAAACATTAAATTCTCTGCACACGTTACCAGATGTCTGAAGTGTTCAAGCCAAAAAGAAATAGGTAACAAAAACTGTACCCATGTCAACCCTGCGTAAGATTTGTGCTCTGCAAAGCACGGATTGTGATCTTTTTGATGTACATCAAATGGGCCGTTTAAGAACTGACCTCTTCAGAAAGGGCAATTTTAGTATTGCCGAAAAATTTATTGTTACTGATCGCACAAAAGAAAATAAAACTGTCTCTGCAGAGTTCTGATCATCAGTTAAGTTTACTGTATGTGTGTCTCAGCAAAAGCTGTGCAATAAGTCTCAAACAATACAGCATCCAGGCCAGACAGGCGAGGAGCTTAAAGGATCTGCATGGCCTATATCTGACTTTGATGTATCTGTGTTTAAGGAAAAATAACAAAATACAAGACAAATTATTTTCTTTAGAAAGTGAAATGATTGCGTAGACATCAAACGGTTTGTTTGCTGACAATGCAACAGCAAATCATAGTCCAAAATAGATTTCTTGGGGGGAAAAAAGATAAATTGAACATAATGAAAAAAGTCTGCATTCTGGCCTAAAATTTTCAATTACTTTGTTAAGTCGCCATGCTTGCAAAATAAATCTGCTTAATGGGATGCATGTGGAGCTGAGAAAAATGTATTATACTTTCATCTTTAGAGCTATGCATCTGCTTTATAGGTAGTTGTTGTAGTTGTGTTATACATGACACAGAACACTAGCTGGTTGTAATTCAGGAAACATTTTATCATTTGTTAAGTAGAGGCAGGATAATAGGCCGTGTGACCCCAAAAAGCTGTGCCTTTAATAGGTATTTTTCATACCCCAAACGTAGCATTCAGCAGGTCTAATAATGGAGCAATCACCGTTGAATCATTGCCAGTCTGCCATCACTGTATACAATCGCCCGATGTGCGGGTTTCCGTCTTTAGCACAAAACCGTTCAGAAACTCATGAGTTCATTTGCCACTTTTTCTCAAGTTGTGTTTATATGATTGATACCATTAGCTATCTTATTGAAAGATCCAACATTACTAGATCTTCAGTGGTCTTCTCCTTCATGTAAGGGTAGAAAGAACATTTAATGTATTTCCACAAATACTTGACTATGTGATTTAACAATAAAAACAAACAACCACTCCGTGTACTTTTACCATAGTAACTATGGAACTAAGAAGCAATATTTATCAACAGTTTTTTATATCAGGGATCTAGAGCAACTATAGTATCCAAATACTTGTGTAGCGTGAAAGGCAGGTAGATCCTCTAGATGTTTTCTGGTAGGTAGACACTAGAGGCAGTCTTAGCACTGCAATGTAAACATTGATGTTTCAATAAAACTACAGGGTTTTACATTGCAGGGTTATGGGAACAGGGACACTGCACCCAGACCACTTCAATGAGATGAAGTGGTTTGGGTGCTCTTAGTGTCCCTTAAATGTGTATCTGCATATGTTTTCTGTACAAGTAATTTTATATCCAGCATTTTTGTAGTTTCTGGGTTTTAATTGATGTTTTACAGTCTATTAGCCCTTTTCATGTTGTTTTGACCAAAACCGATTAATTTTTAATCGAGAACAATAGAAAACTTGACATTCATTGATTATCCAGTCCTTGGAGAATGTTACATTATGTTATTCTCCAATTCATGTCTTGTGGGAATATAACCTATTATGTTATAGTCTAAACAATGAGCGCTAGTTATTAGATTATTAGCTGGCAAATCTAGTCTGCCTCTGTATCACCATGTACTTTATTTGCCTCTCCAGAGTAATGAGCTGACACACTTCTATCTGTCAAAAGAATTTTAAATTTGAATGTCGGCATTTTTATGATTCATTATTTTTGTTAGTGAATTGCTCATGCATTTAGTCAGTGGTGGCAAATAAAAATGGATCACGCTGTTCTTTTTATCAAAGGCAGCACGTAGAAACAAGATTTTACGCTGCTGCAGCACCTCTTAAAAATGTGAGCTGTCAGTCAATGTTGTTGCAAAATTGAATTACCGTCATCAAGTAGCTGCCAATTCTATACTGTAAGCTGTGTATATTTGGATGTTCAACAATGTTTTTCATTTTTTGTTAACAGTGTGGATTCTCAAAGGTTTCAATGAAGCAGATCTTCATATTTTTCCAAAATATCATCAGAACTTTATCAGGAATTTGTATGGAGTTAATGCCAGCCAAAACACTAGCAACCCAACCCAATAGTCGGGTCGGCTGCTTAAAAATAATTCCCTAAGCTCAAGGAGCTTTAAAAGCAAATTTAAAATCATAATCTAGCCCCCTGGTCTCCTATTGCCTCCCTAAATATAACAAAATCTTATTTGTATTCAAGTCTGCAGCTGCTGCCTCTGATCTGCCTGCTGTCTGCTGACATCATCAGAAGTGGTGGTCTGAGCCAATCACAATACTTCCCCATAGAGTTGGCTGAGACTGTCAAGAAGAAAGATCAGAGGCAGAGCCAGCACAAGTCAAACACACTCCTGGCCATTCAGCATCTCCTCATAGAGATTAATTGAATCAATGCATCTCTATGAGGAAAGTTCAGTGTCTCTATGCAGGGGGTGGAGACTTTGAATGTCAGTGCTGCACAGGAAGCACCTCTAGCAGGAATCTGAAGAGTGGCCAGGAGTTATCACTAGGCTGTAATGTAAATCCTGCATTTTCTCTGAAAAGACAGTGATTACTGCAAAAAGCCTAAAGGGAATGATTCTACTCACCAAAACATTTACAATAAGCTGTAGTGGTCTGGTGAGTATAGTGTCCCTTTAATAAAGATTATTATAACAGTTTTATTTTTTAAGTTAAAATTGCTATTTAAAGTTGCTATTTTTTTTTGTTTTATTAAAATGTGCTCGGTAGTAAAGAGGTTAACGACTAACCTTCTTAGTTATTAAAATAAATTAAATAAAAGTGGGGATCAATATGGCCCCCACATTTGTACAAGGGAAGTTTATTAACTCCCCCATGACGCCAATCACCATTCCACGAAAGAGAGAAGTGAGAATTGCAGGCCAGAGTGTTCTGATTGGTTGGCTTAGAAGCCAATCAATAAAAGCGCTCTGACTGAGATTGCATAGAGTGGGAACACCTTATAAGGGCCATGCGAGCACAGTCTGTGCACAGCCCTCGATGGCCAATACAGATTTATTTTTTAAGTGTTTCGGGTTTTTTCTTTGGTTGTCTTTTTTGTTAATTTCTTTTTTTTTTTTTTATGGACCTTATTTTTCACTGGCGATCCTCAGTGGTGGCTGGTGAAGTTTAAAGATGTTGGAGAGCTAGACTCCTTCCAGCGATCTGCGTACAGTGACTGTTTGTTTTTTCTTTACCACTTCCCTCACACTAATGAAAATCAGTTCTAAGCACTTGCGCAACACTGATGAATCTATACAAGTGCCTACAGTTTAAAGATTACATCATCTCTCATTTAAATCCCAGCGAAGTTTTGTTATCATTGTAACTCATTTATTACTTCTTGGTAATTGTTTATTTTATGTGGCTCGTTAATTTGTGCTACCTTGGTGCTTGTATTGTGAAACACACACTATTTTTATATAAGATAGCTCAATGTACGTGCATTTATTCCCATTTTCCTGAAGATTCAGAAAGTAATATATGTTGCAAACTGAATGTTTTCCAAGGCGAGTAATAGTAAAATAAATTTTTTTAAAAGCATAGCAGATCTATTGAACTGTGAAAATGCTTAGAGGTATGCACATTTAATGTATATATTTGATTATGAACATATGCAGGGTGAAATATATTAACAAATGGAGGAGTGATTTATATTAAAACATCCAGGAGAGGTTTATGTTAAAACATGCAGGGGTGATTTATATTAATAAATTCAGGGGTGATGTATATTAAGATATGGAGATCGGCAGTGGTAGTGTATATTAAACTATAGCGATATACTGGCCAAATATGAAGCCATGCATAGAATAATGCAGATATTAATGGGTTTTACTTGTCTGTCAGCCAGGCTTTGAATCTATTTAAACTCCTCCATTACCATCAGAATACCAGAATTTAATTTACAAATCATATAAAAGGCAAAGGCCTGAAATCACTCCTCTCTATTACAACTGCATTTTGTTAAAAATAAAATAAAAAAAATACTTTGAAATCTTTGCCTGCTTGCAACTGTGTAACACCGTCCTGAATTATTTATCTTTCAGATTCACTATAAGGTGCAGTTTTTCCTGTTGTACATAAAACATTAATGCAGAGCATTCTGGGATATTGAGACACTTAACCTGTTTTTATAGAGGCAAACATTTAAAGTATGTTTCATTTATTATGAAGAAGAGACACTACTAAGATCTCCAGGTATAAGTGAAACATACAGGGAATTGCACAATAGAATAAAATGGAGAAGGTGGGAGTGAAGGTAATGAGGCATTTAATCAGTACAGAGAAAGTACAATAATCTGATATAATGCTAGATTTTTATTAGGGATCGACCGATTGTCTGTCTGACCGATATTATCAGGCGATATTCTGTATTTTCAGCAATATCGGTATCGGCCAATAAAGATATTGCAGACCGCAGCGGTTCTATGGGGCCCAGCACACTCTTACTTACCTTCCAGCAGCTCCCTTCTGCTACCCTGTCTAATTCTCACGAGTCCCGCGGCAGGTTACCATGGCAACACTCCGCATGGCTCTAAGGCCGCAAGAGTTAGACAGGGGAGCTGAAGTGAGCTGCTGGAAAGGTAAGTAAGAGTGTGCTGGTCCCCCTCTGCACAGTCCATGCCACCGGACTACCAGGGAATGCCATATCCCCCCTTGATGGCCAGGTAAGAAGCAGGGAGGGGGGACTTAAACATAATTTTAAGAAATTATATAATTTTTTAAAAGGTGACAAAACTAAAAATGCTTCCCCTCCCTTAACATACCTACACAAACACTCACTACACAAACACACACACTACACAAACACATACTCTGCATTCAATATACACACACTACACAAACACTCATGGCACAAACACAGACTACACAAATACACACACTCTGCATTCATTATATACACACACTACACAAACACACTGCATTAATTATATACACAGACTACACAAACACTCACGGCACAAACACACACTACACAAACATACACACTCTACATTCACTATACACACACTACACACACACTGCATTCACTATACACACACTACACTTACACACACTCTGCATTCATTATATACACACTACACAAACACACTACACAAACACACACTCTGCATTCATTATATACACTACACAGATACACTGCATTCACTATATACACATTACACAAACACACACACTGCACCCTCTATGCACACACTACACAAACACACTACATTCACTATACACACACTACACAAACACGCACTCTGCATTCACTATACACACACTACACAAACATATTTTGCATTCACCATACACACACTACACAAACACACACTCTGCATTCACTATACAAACATACACTGCATTCACTAATCAAATACTCTCACTGCATCCACTACACAAACATGTATTCTTTAAAAAATAAAAATTCTGACTGGCATGTATATTTTGTACATTTACCTTAATTAAAAAAGATTTGCAAAAAAAGAAATAAATAATAAACATGTTCAGTTAACAGTAGATTTGTGTAGAAATAGTTTTTTTTTTTTTAAATGGTAAATGTACAGAATATTGGAATCGGTAAGTTATTATCAGTATCGGCTCTAAAAATCAATATCGGTCAAACTCTAATTTTTATTGATCTTGTGTAGTATTAATCCTAGGGAACGTAGGAATAAAACATTAACTGAGGCACTGGATAGAATACTCTGAAAGTCACAAAATGTGGATACATTTCGATGATGTCCCAGTGGAACTAGCAGGGCCACTATCAACGCTTTTTGACTCCAATATATATTTGCTTTTCCATACTAGAACTTGTTTTCCATTGGTAAACATACAGGGTTAATTACTAAAGTTAGAATTCAAGGTGAATTCAAAGTAAAATTAAAATGCAAGGGCAAAATAGCCAAACATGAAACATTCTCTAAGTCAGCAATGCTTTCAGTTCAATTACTTTGGCCTTACACTTTAAATTCTCACTGTAGTGAATTACCCAGTTGGTAAAGATTTGATGTGTTGGTTCTAATTAATGTTCTCATTGTTAGAAAGCTAAGCATTGTTCCCAGGTATTATGTGAAACATTTAAACAGCAGAATTCTCCAGTGAAGGTGAAAGACAGTTCCAACGTGTTTTATACACAAACTCTAGTTTATTGATAATGTGGCAAGTTTACAGCCTAGCTCTATACAGTAGAGACAATGCACTCTGCTGGGAAATAAACCATTACCGTGTATACTACTCATTAAAGAAAAGTCATTAACCCTGGACAGCCTTGTGGAAATACAATGTTCAGCACAATCTGACATTCAACAAAACACTGTTTATGTAGTTTCCAATGGTGCTTTTTTTAATCCATTACATACTCCCATTTACACAGATAGTGCATTACATATTTATATGGTTAAAAGTAATGTATGATTTATATATCGTCTTTAAAGCCTAGCAGGGTTTATTACATAGCTACATAGTTACATAGCTGAAAAGAGACTTGCGTCCATCAAGTTCAGCCTTCCTCACAAATGTTGTTGCTGTTGATCCAAAAGAAGGCAAAAAACCTGGTCTGAAGCACTTCCAATTTTGCCACAAACTAGGAAAAAATTCCTTCTTGACCCCAAAATAGCAGTCAGATGTCTCCTTGGATCAAGCAGCTATTACCCCACTAATTAGAAATTATATCCCTGTATGTTATGTTTTTGTAAGTATTTATCCAATTTCAGTTTAAACATCTGTATGGACTCTGACAAAACCACCTCTTCAGGCAGAGAATTCCATATCCTTATTGTTCTTACTGTAAAAAAACCTTTTCTTTGCCTTAGATGAAATCTCCTTTCTTCCAGCCTAAATGTGTGACCTCGTGTCCTATGTATAACCCTGTTTATGAATAGAATTCCAGATAAAGGTTTGTACTGGCCCCGAATATATTTGTATAAAGTTATCATATCCCCTCTCAGGCGCCGTTTTTCCAAACTAAACAGTTAGTATTAGTATTGCTGTAAGGTGTGCTTGGAGTATTGTAGTGACTGTCGTGAGCTTTTTATCTAGATCTGGCAGTCTGTGTGCACACTCACTGTGCAGGACAAAGGATGTCCCTACTCTTTGCCATAAGTGGGTGAAATGAGTAGTGATGTCTCCAAGGAGTTGTTGCTTAACAGGAATAAATAAATACTCACCATTTGTCTTGTAAATATTTAGTCTATATGTAACTTACCTGCTCACAGGTGTCAAACAGTAAAGATGAAAACATTTTATAACTCACTGAAAGTTTTACCAAGACTACTGTTTATTAGCTCTGCAATCATTAATAATGTTTGGGATGAATGTGTATGTAGAAATATATAGTGGCTATATATTTTAACAGCACACCTTTACGTGGTGAGCTAGATGTAGCAGTTGTGATGTCAGGATTGCCGTGGAAACCTCCCATCTCCATTCCAAGGAGTCAAACCATTTTTTGAACAGTTTGACTTCTAAAATAGGGTCTATCAGGCACCACTCTCTGCCTCCAATATCATTGCTGGAGAGCCCAGACTTCAATAGTTTAGAGCAATGACCATTATCTCATTGGTTGAGAATAATCAACACAGGGATTATCTCATTGGTTGAGAGCAATCAACACATGGTTTATCTCATTGGTTGAGAGCAATCAAAGCAGGGCTTATCTCATGGGCTGAGAGCAATTAATGCATTGGTTGAGAGAAATCAATGCAGGGCTTATCTCATTGGCTGAAAGCAATCAAAGCATTTTTTGGGACACCCAAAAAATCATCATTACTGGTCCCAGTTTGATCCTGGTTACATACACTAGATGTATCATTGATAATTAGATCAATCAATAAGAAAATATATTGAGCATTGTTCTCTGTGTGATAATACAATGTCACCTTTTTATACAAATGTGTTTTTCGTCTATGCATCCCTGTCTACACATGTGATATGAGCAAAGCCTTTTTTTTTGCTGTGTGTATTTCTGTGCAATTCTAGCACCGTTCTTTTATAAATTCTCCAAACAAGCTGTTACAAACATAGTGTAAATGTCCCTTTAATTACACGTTATTGTACGCAGTGTTGTAGAGGTTGCCAATTACATTAAGCATTCATGCTACAGTCATTGAGTAAAAGGTGCAGAGCAATTTTGAATAAAATCACTTCATCCTATGCTAAATTACCGGTAAGCACTCTGTCACTACACATATAACAACATGTTGGTAAATATGATAGACCAGAGATCTCTTAATTAATAAATATTTTATTACTTGCAGATTGTGTTCAGGAAAATAAGTGATGTGAAAAGAGAGGAAGAAGAATGGATGAAAAGCAAAAATGAAGCTCCTTTGATCCTCCCTCCAGACCATCCAGTCCGACGCCTGTTCCAGAGATTTAAGCAGCAAAAAGAAGCCCGGCTAGCAGCAGAGAGGGGCATTAGAGACCCCAAGGACCGAGATATAGAGAAAGGAAACATCTTGGTGGAACATTCTGCTCGCAACACAATAAAAGCAAGTCTAGTGACAGTGACCGAAAGTCCTGCGACTCCACTTTCATTCCAGGCTGCTTCAACGTCTGGTGTATCAGACCGTGCTAAGCTACATGCTCCAGTTACAGAAAGTATAGGAGGTAAAGTCCCAGGGGAATTCGTGAAACGGAAAGGGTGGGCCAGATTTAGAGATGCATGTGGGAAAGGGGAGGACTGGAACAAAGTTTCCAAAGCAGAGTCTATGGAAATATTACCTGAGAGAACTAAACCTTCAGGGGAGGTTACGTTAAAGAAGACAGATTCATGTGACAGTGGCATTACAAAGAGTGATTTGCGTTTAGACAGTATAGGGGAGACTAGAAGTCCTCAGGATCGAAGTCCTGTGCAGACAGAAGTTAAACACACTTTTTATCCCATTCCAGAACAGACTTTCCAAGCTACAGTGTTAGAGGTGAAGCATGAGTTAAAAGAAGACATTAAAGCTTTGAATTCAAAAATGACAAATATCGAAAAACAGCTTGCAGAGATACTAAGGATATTAGCTTCCAGAAGGTGCTCTCAATCACCACAAGAGATATTTGAAATATCAAGGCCGCAATCTCCTGAATCAGAAAGGGACATATTTGGATCAACCTAAGATTTACTGTGAGAAGAATAGAATTCTAAACACATGTGATGTATCCAGCTTTTAGGCCCGGCAGTGCCACCGGTGCCTTGAACAGTTTGTTCTGAAGCTGCAGTGTTATTAAGGAGGGCTTTGTCGTGGTCAAAAACTGGCGTGCTCCTTGCGTGAAGATGGGCAGTGTCTAATAACAAATGTGCATATGGCAGCTTCGTAGAAAACTCTAGAAATCAAGAACGTTTATAGGTTATAAAATATGTTCTCTTTTCAGGCTGTTGCTGGGAAATTTAAAGGTGCATTCATAATATACAGAATTAAAAGCTTTCAAAGGGCATCAATTATTGTTCCATCTAAACCTACAAAAAAAAAAAAAAAAAAATCTCTATAACAACCACAACCAAATGTTGGCATTGCTTATCCCGTTGCAAACTATAGGGTGCGGTTGTTGTGCAGATTCTTTATTTTTAATTGCATCAGTGCTGTCTTACATATAAAAAGTGCTTACAGTGAACGATGATACTGAGTAATTGCATCCACAGAATCATATAGAAAGCGTAGTAGAATTGTCTCCTATTATCCCAAATAAAGCACTGCATATTATTATTGGTATTATTTTATAAACTAAATTAAAAATTATTAGATGCTGTGCCAATAAAATTTGTGGAATCGATTTTTGGGGAAACTGAAAATGATCAATATGCCCAATGATATTTCGATTTTTGTAACACATAGAAGGATATTTTTTCTCTAGTGTGAGTGCACCTTTAAATCAGAAGGTTAGGACATCGGCTTTTATTTATTTGGCAGTCTTATCTTTTCCAGGAGCATGCCTTAAGATGCTTGTCCAGTTTAAGATGCTTCTCCACTGCTGCGGCCTTTGTTATCAGCTGTAACTGCAAAAAAAAAGCTCCTGAGCAACTTTGCTGGTTTATTCTGCCAAACATCAGGACAAGGGGTCAGGCAAAAGCCAAAATATCATGACAGTCCTGGCACGAAGGGGTTAAGTTAGTAGGAGTATGGCATTAAAGGAATAACAGAACTCGGCCTATGTTCTCACAAAGATCCACAGAAGCTTTTGCACAGCCCTACTTGTAAAATGTGCTGGAAATCACAAGTAAATAACTCACAGGCTGGGCTCATTGGAGCTGGTGGTGAAATGGGAGCAGTGGTACCTTAATAATAGAATAATATAGACATGTCACACATCTTCGTAACTCTGATATCACTTATCTAAAGTATGCGAGTCACAACACAGGAAAGTGAGAACATTTTAATATGCCGTATGCCATTTATTGAATCGTGGGACCATTTTCATGTTGACATATCACCGTGCACTGGCTGCTGAGTCTTCCAATGTTTATCAGAGTCACTACTGTTCCTATAATAATTGCGTTTCCTTATTAACTTGTTTTTAGATGCTATTTGAACATTTTCCAGTGTAACAGAAGTAGATGTTCCATTTATAGCTTTGATTTCATATATTTTGGGTAAGCTTATCAAGTAATATAATATTTTTGGATAAATCTTAAATATGATTTTTTTTCAAAATATTAAAATATCAAAAATAAATATATCATATATAAAAATATATATCAATATATCAAAAATCTTACCATATTTAAAAAAAATATTAAATAATTAAAAAAATGTATCCAAAAATATGAAAAACTTTGAAAAGCATATCCAATAATATTAAATCAAGGCCTACATCGATAACTAGAAAAAAAGGTTATTTTCATGGCATACCAAGAGTAGGATATCCAACTAACTTTAAGGGACCAAAATAAAATACTGTATTTCAAACGCCATAGCGTCTCTGCCCCTATCTATAGTAGTCCCAAGTCCCATTGCCAAAACATTAATAAAATTTGAGTTTTACTTATCTGTTTCCAGTGCCAGGATCTCTTGGCACTACTCACCTCTCTACCTCCCAGGAACACCATTCAGGAGTATTGACCTCCTCTGGCAATAGCCCAATCCACTGCTCCTCATAGGGACATGATGTGCATGCACAGCGACTAGAAGACAGCCACTAGAGGTGAATTTCTAAAAACAAAACAAAAAACATTGCAAAGTTAAAAGGACAGAGCTACTGCACTGCAGACAAAGTGGTCTGGGTGCCATTAGTGTCCCTTTAAGAAATAATGATGATCAAAATATTTAATCAACTATGTTAACAGAACAAAACATACAGTACACCAAAGAATACAGTGTACAGCAAGCCAGTAGACAGGTCTCCAATAGACAGGTCCATACAACAGGAACTCCCATGATCCTTCGAGGAGTCAGAATGCTGAAATCATAGTAGATCCAGATCCATAATAGCTTTAGAGTTAGTTACCTTTTGAATCTAACACTTTACAAGTGTATTGCTATGTATATAGGATGATAAAAAATGCAAAAATGTACTATAGAGGAATTAATAGCAACACTGACCAGGGATGTAAAATGGAGAGCAAGAACAGGGTGGTATTTTCTTACATAAATATAATGCAATCTGTAAGAATCCATAATGACATACACTGATCAGCCACAACATTAAAACCACCCGCCTAATATCGTGTAGGTTTCCCACTTCCTGACAGAACAGCTCTTATATGTCGAGACATGGACACCACAATACCTCTGAACGTGTTCTGAGACATTAGCAGCAGATTTTTTTAAGTCCTGCAAGCTGCAAGATGGGACCTCCATGGATCAGATTTGTTCCCACAGATGCTCAGTCAGATTGAGAACTTGGGAATTTGGAGGCCAAGGCAACACCTTAAACTCTTTGTCATGTTCCTCAAACCATTCCTGAACAGTTTTGCAGTGTTTCAGGGTGCATTATCCTGCTGAAAGACGCCACTGCCATAAGGGGACATCATTGTCATGAAGGCATAGATGGTATGTATCAAAGTAACATGCACATGCTTGCCAGGACCCACGGTTACCTGGCAAAACATTGCCAAGAGCATAACACTGCCTCTTATGGCTTGCCTTCTTCCCATAGTGTGTCCTGCTGCCATGTGTTCCCCAGGTAAATGATGCACATCCACCTGATCTATAAGAAATTATGATTTGTCAGACCTTGCAATCTTCTTCCATCGCTCCATTGATCTATTTCTGACACTTATGTCACGGCGGTATAGAGAGGTCATTGTGAGCACTCTGAGTGATCTGCGGCTACGCGGCCCCAATACACAGCAAACTGCAATGCACTGTGTGTACTGACTCCTTTAAATCATGGCCAGCATTAATATTTTCAGCAATTTGAGCTCCAGTAGCTCTTTTGTGTGATTGGACCATACGGGCTAGCCTTCGCTCCCCCTGTGCATTAAAGAGCCTTGGGCACTCACAACCCTGACACTGGAACCCCAGTTCTTTCTTGAACCACTTTTGGTAGGTACGACCATTGCATACCAGGAACATGTTATGAAGATTCACTGACCCAGTCGTCTAGCCATCACTATTTGGCCCTTGTCAAAGTCACTCAGATGATTTCGTTTGCTGCCTAATATATCCTTGACAGGTGCCATTGTAACAAGATAATCAATGTTATTCGCGTCACCTGTTTGTGGTTTTAAAATTGTGGCTGATCAGTGTAAGTCATAGTCTGATTCAATGAAACAATGAAGATTGACTGTAATAGAGCAATCAACTCTTGTTTTGGTCAACGCAATCTGAATATATATTGTTACATTCAGAAAATGTTTGAATTACTGTCTGCAGCATTTAGATGACAAATATTTTCCTACAAATATAGCTAAATACAAGTTAAACTACATAGTATAAACTTTATATTTATTTTGTTATATACATAGTTAGTATTTTATGTCTGCATTATTAAAAGCAGGTCTGGAATTACTTCCCAGGGACCCTTAGCCATATTCACCGCCGACAGACAGTCCCTTAGTGATCCAAAGGTCAAAACATACTTTATAAATGAATCTTCTATTGTGACCCTAAACAAGAATGCTTTCTAGGTGGGTGCATTACACATTATTAGAAACCCAGTCCTAGCTAAAATGTTATTTAAGCTATTTATAGGAGACTATAGGACTGTAGGAAGAGTATAGGAATAAAAAAATAATAATAATCTTCTGAAAATAAAAGTAATATTTTTGTTGATTTTCGCTGATATTTTTTTGACGGAGTATAGGAAAGTGTTTGATGCAGTGTATAGAAACTGGCACTGTAAGGTATTAATCATCTCATAAAGTATTTGACCTGACAATACAGCGTGACAAATAGTAAGACGGTTACAGAAAAACCTCTCTTTTTATAAATTGTTTCCACTGTCCGACATAGCCTAAGGGATGTGAGGAATGATACAACAAATGTTGAGGTTTATTGTGTTTGGCAAGTGGTTTTCTTTTACTGGGGAAGAGGAGCTTACCCGTTGGCTTTCAATCAATGGAATTACTTTCCTGTGACAGTAGCATCTTTCCTCTCCAGAATACAATTTTCTATTATCTCTTTTCACCAGAATAACATTTTCTATTAGCGGTCACATTATGTATGCCATCGTATGGAATCTTGGGACAACCTAAATATTTTCTTTGTTAAATATTCCAAAGATTGCAATTTTTTGGTAGTACTTCTCCCACGGAGTCAAACCCCCATTATGCTCAGGCTGCTTGCGTGGCTGAAGATGGTTTAGAAGCCGCTGTCTACACTGAATATTAATGATAAGCTGGTATTCATTAAATAGAGATATGTTGTGAGTTGTTCGCTAACTTACTAAATTTAGACCAGCACAGCAAAGAAGGATACATTTTCAAACAGAGATAAGTTTTATCTCTTGTATTTTGGCCAAATTTTGCGAGTCGATTATGAGAGCATAGCAATGCGATGTTTTGTGACCTCACCCCTAATCTAATAGATAGACAGACAGACAGACAGATAGATTGATTTGGTAAATTATACAATTGCTGGTTAACAAACTTTTGTGAATATGGAATTTCCTGTATTCTAGTTAAAAACTGTGATTTTGCTCGTTAGAGGTTAATGGAAGAAACAAAAATTAATTGATTAATATTTGTGTTCCCTTTGATTATTATTATTGGCAATACTAATATCCATTAATCAGTAGTTGTTAAACTTCACAACATGACCTAAAACACTATCGGTCCCCTTTCTGATAAAAGCAATATATAATATAATAATAGGCATTACTACTATTAAAAACATGTACACAGATAAAAAATATGGCTAATACAAACTGTCAGATGAATGAAAATAAAGTGTAGTCTGAAATAAGGAAACTTGTAGTTTTATGCCATTGCTCTGTCCTCCCCTCTTTGAACAAGTTATTTTATTTCCCTGTGCGTCAGCCACCAACAATTAGATTGTAAGCTCTCTTGAGTAGAGCCTCACCAGTGCCTGAAAAAAAGTCTTACAGCACTATATATAAATATATAACTAGATAGAGATATTATAATTGTTGTAGATGTGTATATATCTTATAAATACATTTATTTAGGCATCATTTTATCCAGCTTTCTGTAAGTCCTTCGTTTGCAATATGCCCTGTAAAAGCACAGGTACTTGAATGATATTTTGCTGAATACCAAACTCAAATCTAGGCCTCGATTTAATAAGCTTTCCAAATAATTCAGTACTGTTAGAAAACCTATCCAAGTGATTTATCTGCAGAAGTCACCATTGCAATCTATGGTATGTTTAGATTAACCCCTTAAGGACCAAACTTCTGGAATAAAAGGGAATCATGACATGTCACACATGTCATGTGTCCTTAAGGGGTTAATCTATAGGGATGTTTTTATAACAGTTTTGAATGATTTGGAAAGCATATTGAATCAAGGATGTTTCATTGAAACCTCATGTAACATTTATTCTATTTTCATACAGAGACACAAATATATATATACACACACACATCCTATATTTAAACTGATAATTAGAAAACCTGAATCTGTGACACATGTTGCTACTGAGTTATGGGTAAATCTCTAGCAACATTCTAAAAGTGGAACATTCAGGAGGGACAGTGTATTGATTTTCATGCTGATTGCTCTACCTTTAGAATCTTGTCCCATGTATGTTGTTTAGAAATAAAACTCAGCGTGTGTCATTCTCTTGATAGTGTGATTGTGGGTTTTGGGGCCATTTGGACACACGGCATATGGACCATCATGTTGGCAGGATGTACTTAAAAGAAAAAACACTAATTTATCGACAGCAGTGTCATATAGTTATTTTAAAATGTGGATATAAATGAATATGTTGGAAGGGGGTCACTGGTAAAATGGTCCTCAGATCCTACTTGTTATTAATCAGTGTCTGTCTGTACGTCATTCATTGTATTTTTTGAAATTCAGGGAATATTTACTTTTTCTCCGGTACTGCATATATCTGTAACTCAGTGATTAACCCATAACCCATCCAGCGATGAATTGCCTTACTCACTCCTGCCAAAATGTTGACATGTCGCTCCAGCAATTGATTGGGTTGATTGCAAATTAAACATCTTTTCCATTAAAATAACAGCTTTAAAAATGTGTTGATTGAATTGCTTATGCAAAATTATTATTTTGAATACATAGCTATCTAATTAGAGTGGAAACTAGGTTTATGATCAGAGAATGTATTTTTTTTTTATTTATTTGTGTATTTAGTTTTGCATTTTCCTTTGGGGGTTACTGAAAACCAGAAATGTGTATTTTTTTCCCTAAAATATTTTTTTTAAAGCAAAGTAACTGTGCTGCCAACTGAGATAGATTTAATTTTTTTGTGAAAGAGAAAATTCACTTCCCCATCTTAAAGTGACTCTATCACCCTAAACTTACCGTTCTTCAATCTGTTCCTGTTCTCTTACCCCTAATCTGTTCTTCATTTCCAGTCTATTTATCCTAAAATACATAAGGCAATCCTTACTTTGCCTTATGTACTTTTCCTCCACTTGAAAATTGGAGCTACCTAATTTTGTCATGAGACAATATCAATGGATCTCAGTTATGTACTCTCATGTATGCTCAAGAGAACAGCACTGATATGGGCTCCTGGCTGATGAAGAGGACCAGAAGGAAGACCATGGCTGGGGTACTCTATAGCTACCAGACAACAAGCGGCAAAGTCACCACTGTGGGTCTTGGTAAATTATGCAAAGATCCTGTAAGTTGACAGAGCTGCTTCAAACAGGTTTCTAAATAGTAAACAGGATGACATGTCCCCAAAATTTTGACAAAATTCTGCCATATTTACATAGTTGGTAAACTACATCACCCAAGATTATCTGTGTCGGTAAGCAGTTGAATGGCAGGTAAATTTTCTAGAAGCCGTGACGAGTTCTAAATCTACATTTAACATATTATAACATATTCTAACGAAATCTTGGACTGCATTCTCCATAATACTTTGCTGTTGACATTGCTTGGTTCTAATGCATTTTATTGTTTTTAATATACTGGTGACATAAGGGTCTCCTAACAAGATGATAATTTCCTTTTAAACAATATATTAGAGTGATATTTTCATTACAAGAAAGAATACTTGTATTTTAGAATACAGAATAGTAATTATTACATTAATATATACAGAGTAACTTGTAGAAACATATTAAACATATTGATATATTCCAACTAGACAAGATTTTCCTATTTCCATAAGAGTTAATCTTTTCTTAATCGGGAAATGACTGCAAAAAGCCTTAGAATACCTTATGCTACTGATCTTATTCATTACATTTCTTGTCATTGTT
Organism: Pelobates cultripes; assembly: GCA_933207985.1. Lineage (NCBI taxonomy): Eukaryota > Metazoa > Chordata > Amphibia > Anura > Pelobatidae > Pelobates > Pelobates cultripes. Next base: position 333,981,382 of record OW240913.1, read on the forward strand.
GATATCATAAATCCAATTATCTCAGCAGAAGAGACTTTTGCAATAAGAAATGCAGAGTTTTGCCTTAAGATGCGTTATGAGTGATGGTTTTGAGACTGTGATTCATCTATCGACTTTTTGAAAAGCATTTTCACTATTTACAGTCTTTGCCTGGAGAAATAGCGGATACTTCTTCACGATGTCATCAGTGCTTAAAAATGATAGCCAGTTAAAGGTGTTTTCATACACTGCACGCTTACCTTAAATGTAGTTCAACTGGAATGCTATACTTTTAAAGCAGCTACACCTTACTTTGTCATATAGGTAACGATTCCCAAATCAACAGGGCAGGTCCTGCGTCCCATAGAATGGGTTCTATTTATGAAGGGTGTTCTTTTGGTTTTGCTTGGCGGCTATGGTATTTTTAAATTGCAGGGGATACATTAAGGTTAATGCAGGGGATACATTAAGGTGGATTGCCCCATATAGTCTTGGAATGCATTTTGCATGTGAATTTACATTGTCATATCATGGTAGTACTAGCTAGCCAGATAAACACAGTAATAGAGATGTGTGTAATCTTTCGAAACTTGAGATTGTTTGCTATAGAAACTGCACACATTTCTACGAATTCTGTTAAGCATGGATAACACAAGAGAGTTAAAAAAAACAACACAAACACAAATAGCTAATAGGATATATTTTAACGATGAAAGAAATATTTTCAGTTCACATATTTACTTTAAAGTTCTAAAATCATATACATCAACAGAAAAGGCGAAAATACAGAGCGAAAACTGTGAAGTCTCGCCAATATACAAATGATCAGGCCTTGATGAGATCTCAAAATGATAACGCCGGACATGTCACTTAAGATCTTTGCCAATTTAAACACTTTTTATGATTACTGTACATCATAAGATTTTCTATACAGAGTTTGTATCCAGGTGTTCAGTCAAATAAGTGATTATTTCTGTGCAAATCAGGAAACCTTGTCAGACTAATGAAGTGGTATTGTCCAGTGTCTCAAAGTACATGGCAATATAATATAACCTGTCATTCGATATGTAAACAGACCGCACTACTGGTTATATTCATTCGATATGTAAACAGACCGCACATCTGGTTATATTTAATGTGCTGATGTCGTATGTTAAACTTTTTCTAATTTGGATTAAGGATTAAAGGATTCTAGATGTAAAGACGGAGAGCATGAAATTATATGATTTTTTTTATTCTATTTTGCAAGAGCTCCCTTCACTATGAGACGTACACAAATGTTGAATGTTTAATATTAGTTGCACAAAGTTCTATCTAATATCCATAAAAAGTCTTACTTTCCCTCTATGAGTGGACAAGGGATTATTCTTGGTTGCCTCCATGAATAAATATTATTCAAAGGATCTTAAATAATTAGTAATATTGATTTGCCTCCAAATAAAAAATCCAAACAGCACTAGAGGACGATAAAATCAGAGCAGGCCAGTCGTGGGTTTAACAATGTGACTGAAAAAATGTTGAATGTCCTTTTTATCTCTAATATGTATTGTCCATTCTGTATGTACGAACATCCACTCCACTCTGTGTCAAGACATCTCTGCACGGACATTTCTGTTGTAAAGCGGTTTCCTTGGCTAAATTGTGTGTATTGATTGCTTTAATCTTATTGAAGGCAATTAGATGTTCTGCAAGATACATTATGCTCCCAAAGCATAAGCAGATAGTGTAAGAAACTGTCTTGGTTATGGCACTATTGTTGTGGTCAGCAAAGACGCTGCCAGTGAGATGTTCATCATCTGTTATATCATCTGTGAATGTTTCAATAAATTTGTTTCCATGCAGGCATTTTTTTTTTTTAAAGAGCACAAATAATATTTATAAAATAAAAAAATTTAAATTTTATTTATGATAGTAATAAAATATTTTGTACATTAATAGTTGCTGTGTGTGCGCATTATTTCTCTTACAGAATTTACCCTTTAAGATATGAGATTGCTTAGAAATGGACCTCCTGCTTAGGGTTTCGCAGACAAGTTGTCTAAGGCTGCCAAGGTCCATGCCATTGACATTGTCCATAGTTAAACAATTGGTTTAATGCCAAAATTCTGGAACAAAAACAGGTCTGAAGGCCACTCTGTATTGACCCAAACATTTGATACAAACATGTACCATTAGAATGTCCAGGTTACAAAGATGGATAAAAAAAGGAACACATGTACATAACACACTTCTTTAATATAACTAGTGGTTTACACAAATTCCCTCCACGCCAGGCACCCTCTAAGGATGTTTGCACAATATGAAATCCTTTTACGTTTCTCAGGTGTAGGTCAATACCACCCTTAAACAGTGTCTGTATGCAGGAGTTTCATGCTATAGACTCTAAATCCTACATCTCCTTTTAATTTAACTATTCCCATAACCACAATCATCTCCATGACTATATTATACCAGGTTATAAGCCATTTTCCCATGACACTTGCCCACTCTGCCATCCCCTCTCATACAATTGACCTTCTTGTTAATGTCATCTCCAACAAACACTACTTACTGTCCTGTTGTTGCCCACAGTCCTGTTTTTCCCTTTGCCACTTTCCTACCATGTCCACCCACCACCTTCCATGCTACTTGTACATTGCTTGCCTCACATTATCACTTGTGTCATTTCTGCCCAGCGCACTCACTCTCTTACCCAAGACCTGCCCTTAAAGGTGCTCTGCCAGTCTGATCAGCTAAGGGGAATCATAGGAGAGGATTCCAGTTCTCAAAAAGGATAGGACACTTACATTACCTGTATCTTATACAATAATATTAAGCAACATTCATCTGTACCCTTCATCATGATTGCCAGCTAATTCTGTACCTCTGTAGATCTTTATGACATTTTCTACAAATAGTAAAGGCAATATTAATATTTGAGGGTTTATAGAGAAACACCCACAATTCCAGAAATCATTAACACTTTAAATATAAAATAATGAATTAAAGAACACTCCAAACATCAAAACCACATCAGCACATTGTAGTGATAATGGTACCAGAAGTACCTTGTAGCCCCACTGTAACTAGTTAAACTATTTAAATAATGGTTTGATGAGTCACCTTTGGTCCGTCGGGTACCAGTCACCTCTTCTATGAAAGTCCAAGCATCGAGCTAAGCCTGGCAGAGGTGGCCCTGCATGACAGGAGAGCTGATGGATGCAAACTGTAGACTACTTACATTGGAAGGGCTCCAGGGCACTCATGGCACCCCGTTCAGCTTGTTGCTCGGAGGGTTCCTTTAATGGTTTTGTAATGAATATATTTAAAACTGCTAGTCATAATGTGATATTTCCCCAACCTTTGGTAAGACATGAAGTCAGAGCAGGCCCACAGGTTCAATAACTTGATTATTGATCTTAAACAACGGCGATCATCTGGGATATCTCAGTCACAGAATGTCCCACCAGAGGGTGGTCATTAAGGCTGTATATAACATATTGTTACATGGATAGTTTTCATTGCCTATAAGTTTTTGCAACTTCAGACTAACATAAACTACCCCTTAATATTTTCTGTAATAACAACGATGGACAGGTCTAATAACCTTATCAATTTAACCACAAAACGTCCCGCCACAGTTATCTTTACACAAACCTCATCAGACTCTCCCTTATGTTCTACCTACAAACAAGTCAATTAAAAATATGCTGAGCATCTTTGGTCAAGTCTGGAATAAAGTATTTAAATTTTCTTGAATTATTTCTGGATCCATGTGATATTTTTCAATTATTTTCTTGTAACTTTGACCAACTCACGCATGCCACCATTGCCCTGGAAAGTATTCAACAACTCGGAGATAGCATTATATTCCAAAGTTCCAAAAGTTAAAAGTTAGAACACAAAGAATGACATTTTATATAAAGGAAAACGATCCAAATTCACAGGTATAATGTAATGTAATGATTAATGCTGTGTTTTTACATTCTAAGTAACATTGTCCTCAATTAACATTTTTGGAAATGCTTTTTTTAAATGATTTTATATTTTAGGATAAACATTTAAAAAAACTTATTTTTGAGTTTTCCAAAATATTAAGATATAAAAAATATATATAAAAAATATATAAATATAAAATTGAATTCAATTAAATCATTAGAAAAGCTTATCCAAAAGATTACATCACAGCCTTAATTAGTTAAAGGCTGGGAAATAAATAAAATGTAGTGAACTTAAAACCAAATTGCTAAATTTTGACTAAAATAGTGAAGCTACAATTATAGTCTAATTCAATTCACTGCAATTTGATGCTTGTTGACTAAATCCCTGAAGTGTAATTTGTTAGAAATTTTAAGTGAATTGATAAATCAAAGCCAAAATAAACTAAATCAAAACATAACTTACTTGGAGAATTTTCCAACTTGACCAAAAATTTGAAGCTCACTTTGAATTCATTTAGAATTTTCTCAGGTTTCAGACGTAGCCATATTAAGATTATTCATTAAATATCAAAGTGCAGCAAATTGAAATTCCAATGACTTAAAGGGACCCTCCACTGACCAAATAAAAAATAAATGAAAAATCACTGTTTAGTAGGTATACCCCAAATGAAAACCTGCATGCATTTACTTATTCATTTTTTAATTGAAGTTATATCTAAAAACAGCTTGCAATATCCACAGATCTCTTGTCTGCAGCCTTTGCAAGCCCTCCCTTTTGAACCACGCCCAGACTTTCTTTGGCTGTCCAATCACAGACTTCCCAATGCAGCTCAATGAAAAGGCTCTTTGCAAGGCAGGTGTTCTTGGCAATTACTGTCTCTCCAGTTCAGTGCAATTAAGCTAACCAAACCAGAAAGTAACAGGACCTGTTGTCTGCTTGAAAAGTCAGGAGGTGTAGCCAGTGTAATTTATAAAAATGTCAGTTTCTATTGAAATCTGCACTATTTTCAAAATGAAAAAAGAGGACACTCTCTTGACACGTAAAGCTTTAGAGGTCTGGAGTGTCCCTTTAAGTCTAAAAGAGCCAAGCTGTAACTATAGCAGTGTTGGTGAATTTCTCCAATTCAGAAAATTTGCCTATTTTTTCTATTCGGATATTAGTTTGTTACAATTCAGCGAATATGCACGCATGTTAATGCATTACTCAGGGATACAGGAGCTCTCCTTTATAACTGCATATGTTACAGAAGTGTATTATTTTTTTTCTTCAGTAAAATACATTTTGGAGAAATCTGCCACATCATGTCAATACATTTTCCCATGCAGATGACAACACCGATTGAAATTCCTGTAAATAAACAATGCTTGATAAAAATACATAATAAATAAACTCCCACTTTATAAAGTGTACTATTCAATCCTGCCAGCAAACTGCAAGATCTTGTCAGTAAAAATCACTCACTCTTATGAATGCTTTGTAATAAAAGCCCTTGTTAAAATACAGAACCATGAGATGGATACAAAATAAATAAAACTGATGATGTGCAGGAATTGAAAACCGCGCAATCCAATAAATGAAAAACTTGCAAATACTACAAAACTACGCTGTATATTCAGCAGACGGAAACTAACCTTTTAAAATGAAATGATTGTCTGTGCCACCACAATAACCTGCTGTTTAACCCTTTCATGGGGAATGAGTGACCGGAGTAGTCACAAAAGCTGTTGTTGGAAACAAGTGAGAATCTCAAGAATTTCATTCTTAACCCATTAAGGACACATGACGTATGACATGTCATGATTCCCTTTTATTCCAGATGTTTGGTCCTTAAGGGTTTAAAGGGACACTATGGTCACCAAAACAACTTCAGCTTAATGTATCAGTTTTGGTGTATAGATCATGCCCCTGAAGTCTCACTGTTCAATTCTCGGTCATTTAGGAGTTAAATCACTTTTGTTTCTGTTTATACAGCCCTAGCCACACCTCTACTGGTTGTGACTGACACAGCAAATATGAAAAAAGGCTTCATTTTCAATCAGACTTCAACTTACTTTAAAAGTTTTTATCTCCTGCGCTGTAAATTGAACTTTAATCACATGCAGGGTCTTAGAGGCTGTAGCAGAAAAGGAGACAGGAAATTATAAATTAAATAGACAGTGCAATACAAAAATCTGGAATATCTAGGTTCAGTTCCAGGAAGTGTTTAGGAAGGCTGAGGAAGTCACATGCAGTGTAGTGGCGGATCTGGGGGTTGGGGGGGAGGGGGGCGAGAAAATAGTGCAGCTGCCATCTGTGGAGCTACCTCATTAGGGGCTCAGTCGGGTGCTGCAGCCCTTTGGCAGACCGGGCCCCTTTAAAGTTGCAGGGAGTGCTGGGAGGAAGTGATTGTTACTTCCTCCCAGCATACAGACCGTGCGGGGTGAGAAGATGCAGGCAGCTGAGAGAGAAGACACAGGCTGCAGGCAGCTGAGAGAGAAGGAGAAGGAGGAGGAGGGAGGAGAAGGGAAGAGGGAGGAGGAGAGAGAGCTCTGCAGCTTCAGACTCCCACCAGGATCAGCCAGCCCCAGAAAGTCACCTCCCTGCAACCAAAAGGTATGGAAGCAGGATGGGTGGTTAACATAATGGAAGCTGCAAATTGTGTGTGTGCCAGTGTGTATGTTTAGGTATGTGTACATCTGTGTGTATCTGTGAGTGTCTGTGTGTATCTGTGAGTATGTGTGTGCATCTGGGTGTGTCAGTGTGTATGTGTGTGTATCTGTGAGTGTCAGTGTGTATCTTTGCGTGTCAGTGTGTATCTGTGAGTGTCAGTGTGTATCTGTGTCAGTGTGCTAAAGTGCAACTTTTCAGCCCTAGACGGACTTAAACATGATTAAGGCCCTCTAGGGCCAAAACGTTGCACGTTTGCACTTTTAAGGTGTTCTATACTCCAATAAATAAATTTTCAGTACCTGGAGTTTTGCCTGTATATTCTGTTGCCCTGCATCTGTGTGTGTATGTGAAGGTATGTGTGTCATTTTGTGTATATGTAGGGATGTGTGTGTGTGTGTGTGTGTGCGACAGTGTGCATGTGTAGGTATGTGTGTATCTATGTGCCAGTGTGTGTCTGTGCAGGTATGTGTGTGTATTTGTGTGCCAGTGTGTGTATATGTATAGGTATGTGTATCTGTGTGTACCTGTGTAGGTATAGGTTTGTATCTGTGGGTGTGCCAGTGTCTGTGTGTGAAGTTTTATGTTTGTATCTGTGTGTATGTGCCAGTATGTTATTGTGTTTCCAGATCACTGTGTGTGGCCGCATATGTGTACAGCCTCCTATCCCCTAAACAAGAGTCCCCTATTCCTCCGCTGCAGCCCTTTTCACCCCGCTCTAGCCCATCACCAGTGCCCCTCCCGAGATTTGGTTCTGGAATCCGCCACTGATGCAGGGAGGTGTGACTAGGGCTGTATAAACAAAGTGATTTAACTCCTAAACATCCTTAACATCCAGCATGAGAAGTTATATATCAATCCAGGGTAAAAATATTTTGTTTGTTCATTAAATACTGTTGAGCAAAGACAGTGAAAATATGAAAATTGTCCTTGTCATTAAGGTACAATACAGTCTTTATCGAGAACGGTTTAATGATCCTACTCCGAATTGCAATGTCCCATTATGTAATGGTTTTACAGAGTTCCCAGTGCTCAATCATACTTATCATAAGACATTTAGGGAACTTTTTAAGATAGAAAGATATCAGTAAATCTTTAATAGAGAAAATTGACCACATACAAAGGTAAGTCACATTTTGTTTTCGAAACACCTTATTATTTTAAATTTGATGGCGCTATATAAATTAAAAAATAATAATAATATCCAATTAATGTTTTAATTTCCTATAGTAATTTTAAGTGGGTACTAGATAATCAGGAAAATCACACATCTTACTTTCACTATTATTTGCTGTTGTTTTGTCTGTTATTTGAGGTTATCTTATCAGACTAGTCCAGTGTCCCATGTACATATTCACATACTAAGGTTCTTTCTGGCACAATGTTTCCTTGTTTTATTCTGTCCCATGTTATTTACCAGGTTTGGAAATTCCTGTGTGATTCACTGCTGCCCGTTGTTTTTCGTATATTATAGTGAGCGCTTGTAAACTAACATTTTGTTGTGACATCTTACTATAACAGAAAGAAACGTCACGTGTGCTGACACTTCTTTATCCCCGATACCTAGAGCTGGGTGTACTGGTATATTAAGCACACAATAAACAGGTTTTATTCTTGGCTAGGTCAAAACATTTTCGCTATATTAAACTAACACAGAATCATTGAACAAGCATATTTTAATGCTGATATGGTAACCAAGGCATTTATAGAAAATATTCAAAGAAAATATTCATAACCGTCGACCAGACTCAACTGTTTATCATCATCAGGCCATTATTGAGGTTAAATCAATGTCTTACTGTTAATTTAAACACCGGAAAAACACAGATATAAAAACAAAAAAAAAAAGGGACCAGGTAATACCCTATGTCACAGAGTCAAATCACCTCTTATGACTTGAGAGCCGTACTTTAGCACTGTGAGGTCAAAACACAAATATTGTGATATCCAAGCCATACTCAGCCAACGTAAAGTGAGCCATACTCAGCCAGCGTAAAGTGAGCCATAATCAGCCAACGTAAAGTGAGCCATACTCAGCCAGTGTAAAGTGAGCCATACTCAGCCAACGTAAAGTGAGCCATACTCAGCCAACGTAAAGTGAGCCATACTCAGCCAACGTAAAGTGAGCCATACTCAGCCAGCGTAAAGTGAGCCATACTCAGCCAAAGTAAAGTGAGCCATACTCAGCCAACGTAAAGTGAGCCATACTCAGCCAGCGTAAAGTGAGCCATACTCAGCCAACGTAAAGTGAGCCATACTCAGCCAACGTAAAGTGAGCCATACTCAGCCAGCGTAAAGTGAGCCATACTCAGCCAGCGTAAAGTGAGCCATACTCAGCCAACGTAAAGTGAGCCATACTCAGCCAGCGTAAAGTGAGCCATACTCAGCCAGCGTAAAGTGAGCCATACTCAGCCAGCGTAAAGTGAGCCATACTCAGCCAGCGTAAAGTGAGCCATACTCAGCCAACGTAAAGTGAGCCATACTCAGCCAGCGTAAAGTGAGCCATACTCAGCCAGCGTAAAGTGAGCCATACTCAGCCAGCGTAAAGTGAGCCATACTCAGCCAACGTAAAGTGAGCCATACTCAGCCAACGTAAAGTGAGCCATACTCAGCCAACGTAAAGTGAGCCATACTCAGCCAGCATAAAGTGAGCCATACTCAGCCAGCGTAAAGTGAGCCATACTCAACCAATGTAAAGTGGGCCATACTCAGCCAACATAAAGTGAGGTCAAAATGTAACTACTGTGGCATTTTTTTCATTTTCTACTGTTATTTTTCAGCTAATTTTTATTCTTTTCCTTTTTATTTTTAATTTATTTCATTATTGCATCTTTTTTTTTCTAGTTTGTTAAAACTATGCTTGTATTGTAATCATATGCACTTCATATGTTCTAGACCAAGTTTGGAGCTATTCGTATATCTTCAATGGAAACTTATATAGTCTATTAAGTCTATTAGCTCACCCTTTCTGCAGCCACACAGATAATGCAGAAATTACATCCATTATGGATTTGCATAACGGATAGTCATTGGTTGGAATGCTGATTGTATGGAAGTTTAATTGTATATCCATACCATACTGTCATTGGTCAAAAAAAGACTTTGTTTGTGGTTGCCATGGAAACGGTTTTACAAATCATTGTGACAGCTTTGTTGCAAGGGGCTTTTAAGTTAGAATTTTTGCTCCATAGCACAGTCCTGCAAGTATTCTATTTGATTTGGTGTATGACACATTACTTGATAAAAGACATGGACAGTTAAATTGTCTACTTGTCAGCACCATCACTTTATTACAAGCTTCAATATTTCATCAACAGACAAAGCAACCTATCGTTTAAAGATTTCACAGAAATAATTACACAAGAGAGATTACATGAAGGTATGAAAGAACCTCTTCTGTTACCTGTATTTAATATAATTTTAACAATAATCTTCATGAGGCAATGACCAGTAAATATTTTGTTTCCTTTTTCTGGAAAAGTTAAAAAACAATCCAAGCACCATGACCACTAGTGGCAATCATGTCAAGATTGCCCTGGCACTCCCCTAGTGTATATAGTCATACAATTTTGTTCTGATAACTTACCTGGGGTTCTGCCTGCCACCTCCTTTTCCCGCAGCAGCTCTTGCACTGTACTGAAGGGTAACACTCGTTGTTTGAAAGTGCTTAGATTACACTCACAGCCAATGAGCCAATCCTGCACTGCTTAGCTCGAGGGAACAGTGTCAGTAGACCCCAGGTAAATTCTTAAACTGTTCTTCAAAGGTTTGGGAAGGTGTCAATGCACTCCTGGCACCATAAACACTACAGTAGGATGTAGTGATTAATGTGCTTTCCCCTCCGCCAATCCAATCAATTAAACTTACATTTATTCAAGCTCGTGGAGAGTCTCCTCAATGCAGCTCAAATCCTCCTCCTGTGAAGTCATCATAGCTGATGAGCTGTGTCCAATCAAATACTTCTCATAATTAAGTATTGGGAGTGACACCAACAATGTTTCACTTGTGCTTAGCATTAAATTTCAAAGGGATTCAGGGAATTTACAACATTTAAAAAAAAAAAAACAGATTCTCTTAAAATCAGAACTTTTGTAAGAAAAAAAAAACCCTGCAGGAACATACAGTTAACTCGTAAAGTACTTCAGCCACTTCAATGTGTTCCTTTAATTGATTAAACCTCAACAAATGCAACTCAAATAATTTGCTCTTTGCTGAACTTGTAGTGACCATGCTTTGTTCAGTCATTTCAGAATGGGCCCCACTTATCATCTGGACATGTCAGCTACAGTTTCTAGCACTGAGTAGCAGGAGTTAGCCTTTTTTTCATAGATGTAACATTGAGTTTGACAATCTCCAGGCTGCCAAGAAGTCTTGTGAGTTCAACTGTCAAATCCAATAGAGTTGCAGTCATCTGATAATAACCAACTCAAATTTTCTGAACAGAATTCTTTGCAAGTCTACCTTTATGTGTAAGATTACAATAAATACTGCCTTTTCAGCTGTTGATAAGTGTATTAATAAGTGTATAAATGTGTGTTAGTCTTCAGAACAAAAAACACCATCTAATGTTTTCCACGTTAAATGGAGACCAAAGATGATTAACATTGTGCGCATCAGCCCCTACTTAACGCCAGATGCGACTAAGGTGTTGGTCCATTGCACTGTCCTTTCTCGCGTTGACTACTGTAATCCGCTTCTCAGTGGTCTTACGTGCTCCCAACTAGCGCCGTTACAGTCCATAATGAATGTGGCGGCGAGGCTCATCTTCCTGTCCGCCCGCACCTCCCATGCCTCACCCTTCTGTCAGTCCCTACATTGGCTTCCTATAAAATATAGAGCTCAATTTAAAACTCTGGTTCTTGCTTTCAAATGGCTACATAATGCTGCTTCCACCTATCTATCCTCCCTTATACACAAGTATGTCCCGTCTAGGACCTTACGATCTGCTGAAGACTTACGTTTATCTTCTGTCCGTACTCCCACCTCTGATGCTCGCCTTCAAGATTTCTCGAGGGCTGCACTGTTCCTGTGGAACTCGCTTCCCTCCTCCGTTAGATGCTCACCCAGTCTCCACTCCTTCAAAAAATTGTTAAAAACCCACTTCTTCATAAAAGCATATGAATTAAACTGTTAATAGCTCCTGACTGATTCCTCTTCTGCAGCTGTCACTAGTCTAATACTATCCTTACATTTTTTGTGTCACTTTACCCCACTCCCTCTAGCATGTGAGCTCATTGAGCAGGGCCCTCAACCCCTCTGTTCCTGTGTGTCCAACTTGTCTGGTTACAACTACATGTCTGTTCGTCCACCCATTGTAAATCGCTGCAGAATTTGACGGCGCTCTATAAATATCATAATTATAATAATTATTTTTTTCATTATTTTATATCATATTATATATTTTGGTTTTGTCTTTGGAGTACTTTAACATTACTCACCAGGTCAAACTGGAGCCTTTTTAGTGCCATTTTCAAAGAAGTCACCAGAGTATAAAGTAGTCAAGTGGCATTTCCCTCACACCTTTTCCATCTTGTATATACAATGCTCTACTGCAAATGCACTCCTTTTGTAGAAAAGGCTTTGTTTCCCAGTGCTGATCAAAAATAGGAGAATGTTACTTATTCTTTCTTTTATATGAGAAGTAGCTAAGCAAGGAACATGAGGTATGAAGAAAAGCTAATCTAATTGAATAGAATAGAAAGACGTGCAAACCAAACATCCAGTTCCAGATGCCTCCAACTCTCCATTCTGTTACGTTACAGAGAACATATTCTATCGAGCCAGGAATTTGTTTTGACATTTCACAAAGCTCCATTCTTTAATTTATTTTTTTTATGCACATTTGTGAGGAGTACAAGACCGGAACATGTTTGTTTGTGTTTGATTCTGATTGTGATGGGTAGATGAGTTTGCAGTGAACAGCATCCAAAAGCACGTTAGAATCACATGCAAAGCGATAACATGTGCCTATAGTGTTTTAATATTTTTAAAAGACGTACAAGGTGTAATAGGATCAGAGTAGACAGAGCGAGGATAAGTTACATAGTTAAAAAATTTTAGATATAAAAATTCTGCTGTTAATCCAAAAGTAAGCTATGGCTATGTTTGGCTTGTGCTGACTCTGCCCCTTATCTGCCTAATTGACAATCTCAGCCAACCCAATGCTTTCCTATGGGAAAGCATTGTAATTGGCTCAGATCCTAACTTCTGATGATGTTAGCCAAACAGGGAGATCAGGGGCAGAGCCAGCAACAGCAGACTGGAATAAAAGTTATATTTTACTATATTTAGAGAAGCAAGGGGGAGCCAGGGGGATAGATGGTGTTTTTAAAACTATAGGGTCAGGAATACATTTTGGTGTTCCTGACACTATAGTGTTCCTTTAACTCAAGTCTTATGAGGGGAGATGGGGAAGACTGTTGTAGCAATGGTATGGTTTATGTTATGGTTTTTTAAAGGTTGGATACCAGGGGAAAATGTGACAGGACTGATAAGGATGTAACTGAAAATTGGTGGTAGAGTTGTATTACAACCAGGCATACCTGAAAGTCGTCACTTTTTTAATGCAGCTATGCAGAAGTCCTTCAAACTAATGAGAATTAGAATCTTTTTGCAGAAATGTATGTCACAGAATTATCTGATTATATGTGTGAGATTGAATGACATATTGCTATTTTGCTAAATGTGCTTCGATTTCCTATACTTGAATGCACAACTGAATAATTTGAAGCATGAAGGTTACCTATCTACATTGTGCCTATGATACTCATTATATAATATAATTATACTTTTCAACAGTGTTTAATTGGATCTGTTCTCCTCATGTCTTAAGGAGTCATTTAAGTTAGCTGATGTTTGTATTGAACATAGAATACTTTTTTCCCTCTTACGCTAATTTTCAGAGTTTTCTTACACTCAATACCACCAATGTTTTAATGTGTACTATGGTGGTTGATGCCGCCGAAGAGCAGTGGGAGTTTGAGTGCAGGATTTATTTTTGTGTGTTTAAGAAACTTTGCCTGTGTTCTATTAAAAAATACAACTTACCTATTTAGGATTTCCCAAACCCATGGTAATCTGACACCATTAGTCCAAGTTATGCTCACTAGCCCTTAATGATCTACACATATTGAATAATTTAGGTGTCTTAGCCTGTCCATGTACCTTTGCAATCATGCGCCTTGTCTGGATTTCTTACATCAATTAGCTGCTGCTACAAACCTCTTTGTAGTAGATCAAAGACTATCCCAAGATCTGTTATCTGCTTACCAGTGATTTAACCAGAATATATAATCTGCTTTATTCAGTGAATAATTGGTTTATGATCCCCATTATAAAATTGAATATCACCTTTCCAGGTGGCTAATCGGACTCAGAAGACACATTTTCCAGATGATTGAATGTTTACCAAAATTGACTAACTGCCTGCAAAGTCCTCCATTACAGTCATATAATCAGGGATTTAATATATAGAGCAGTGGTTCCCAAACATTTTAGGTTCAAGGCGCCCTTGATATTTCAGTATTTTTCCAAGGCGCCCCAAGTCAAAATTTCTAGGTTGTATATCTGTACAGCACGGCAGCATTAGTATAATATACAGTCTTGGTGTTTGAAGGGGTGCTTGTAAATAGTTACTGTGTTTTAATACAGGGGTGTGTTTTTATGTAATGTTTGTGTTTGAATGTAATTTTCACTTTTAAAAGCGGATATACATTAGTGGGAAGTACTTGTGTATGAGTGAAGGGGTAATATGATGCATTACGTTGGCTTTATACATATACAGAAATTAATATATCTGCCAATATAGCGATATCCTGATTTTTTTATTAGTTTGGAGGGGGCTCATTCAGATTTTTTTTTTTCTGTTGGAATTCTGTCTAATTCTTCTTTTTTGCCTACCATAAGGCACGCAGGGTAAAAGAAGAGGGGGAGCACTAGACAGGGAACTGGAAACCTACATATTTTTAACATCCCTCATCTAACATACTATATGCAGGGTAAGAGAACTGATCTACTGCCTCAGAGTTAAGGCCTCATAACGCGTTGCTTTTATTGAAATAAAATATATATTTTTTATTGTTGTATTTTTCTATTTTGGCCTCAATGCTGTTATGGAAATGTTTCATATGACTATTTAGGCTAAACGTACCATTACACCAAATGTATATTTTTTTTACACCCAGAAATGTTATGCACTCGATATAGTAATGGCACCGTAGGTTCTCTCCTGAAGCTGTAGATATTTTTTCTGGCAGTCTTAATTTTTGACCTTGGGAGGGTGAACGACTTAGTTGACGCCACTGGTATAAAGAATATCACATTAACAGAATATTGTGTATTGTAGGTTTCCATTGAAAGGGTGTCAGTAAGCTAACGGCAAACCAAAATCTCTTCTATGCCAAATGACCCAATTAATCACCTTAGAAAATACTTGAATTATTGCATATAATTTAGCATAATTCATATGGAGAATAATGTCTAGGAATAAAATAATAAATGGTCCTTTTTATTAATGATGAATCTTAATATTTAGAAAGCCTTTCATTTAAAGTACTAGCAGTCAAAGTGCTAGGATCCTACTACTGTTAGTATCACGGGGAACCTTTAATTATAACCAACTTACATTTCATTTACTGTATTAGGTTAGAAAAATGTGTGCCTTTGAACATCTTAAACACCATACATCGCAAAAATGAAATAAAGTGCATTAGCCCATGAAATTACATACTTCAGGGCAAGACTGATGCAATGCACCATGTCACAGAAATGTCATGTAATAATTGCAAAAAAAAAAAAGAGAGAAAAATGTATATAAGAAAGAGAGAGAGGGAGTTTTAGAGTTATAATAGTAAGTCACATAGTGTTTTCATCCTTTCTGAGAATCACTACTGATGGGGTAGAGGTGCAAGCGGATCATCTTGGCGCACATTCTGTTTCCCTGCCAGTCTTTGTGGGAGAGAGAGTTAAAGTGGCACTGTAACATTTTTATTAAAAAAACAAAAAATGTATATATTTCACTGAATTAAAATGCAATTAAAAGACTGGGTTGTTTTGCCTTTTTTTTTTTTTTTTAAAATCTGCTGTCCTCCATTTTGACTGATGGAAGAAAGGCATGTTATCTCGCAATGCACACTGGTCACCTAAAACAGTGCTCCTCAACCCTCTCCTCAAGGCACACCAACCAGTCCAGGATTTACTGATTTCCCAGGTGTGTCTAAGGTGTTAAGAAAAAGGAAAAAAATGATTTAGACACACCTGAGTAATCAGTAAATCCTGGACTGATAGGTGTGTCTTGAAGAGAGGGTTGAGGAGCACTGACCTTTAACATCTCATTGCAGATGTACAACAAGACACGTGGCAGATCCAAGCCTTTCAGAATATTCCATAAAACCCCAATTTGAAAATCTTGCGAATGTATGAGGATATTTTCCCTTTTTGCCAAAATGCAGAGAGCCCACAATTTACAGGTCAGTTTATAGTTTAATCTGAGAAGCCAAAAAATGGTCAATAATTTGGTATCAAAAATCATAATTTTGCTTTCATGGCATCAACATATCAAAATATATTTTTAACATTAGTACAACCAATACAATGGTTATACGTTTAATTGGAGTTAAGTGAAATCTTTCTGGAAGGCTTTGTTAAATTGCTGACCTGTGCTCAGAATATTTTAAAAGACATTCAGTATATGGAGGCATGCTCTTTATCTGCAGATATGAAAGGGTGGCCCTCCGTGCCCCTTAGTTAAGTGTTCTTGCATAGCAAGACCACTTAATGTTATCTCACATATATATTATTATTATTATTAAGTGTTCTTGCATAGCAAGACCACTTAATGTTATCTCACATATATATTATTATTAAGTGTTCTTGCATAGCAAGACCACTTAATGTTATCTC
>OW240913.1:334000660-334048878 GCA_933207985.1 Pelobates cultripes
TTGAAAAAAATTTCTTAAAGCAAAATAAACGTTTTTATGGTTGTGGCCAGTGCTTAGCATGCAGAAACACTAAAAGCAGGAAACGCCACATAATGGATATGAAACCGTGGATAAACCAAAAGTTTCAAAGTCGAGATCACTTAACCTGCTATTCCAAAGGAGTTATTTATGTCCTGAAGTGTCAGTGTAATCTCCTTTTATGTAGGAAGAACCATTAGATGTCTAAATACGAGAATAGCAGAACATACGAGGAATATAAAAAATGGATTGGAGTCACATAGTGTCTCCAACCATTTCAAAATATTCCATAACCAAGACCCTGAAGGATTGTTCTTTTGTGCAGTAAAATTGGTTAAAAAAGACTGGAGAGGAGGAGATTATATTAGAAAAATAGGAATAGAAGAAATGAGATTCATTTTTAGCTTTAACACTATGGCACCTCATGGTCTAAACCAAGACTTTGAACTATGTCATTTCATGAACTAAGCTCCCCTATATTATTGAGTATTTTTTAATATTTTAGTACCTTCAAGAGAATAGAATTCCCGTCCATTATATAGTATTTTTAAATATATTTTAACAGTTTCAAGTATAAACATTTTAAGGAAGGACATCATTTTTAAAACTGTTTTTTAGTTTTTGAAATGGCATATACTTGAACACTATTTTTAAAAAACACCATAAGAGCACTTTAAAGAGCACGTTAAGGTACAAGATCACTTTAAAGTTTACATCACTTACACAATGTAAGAGTATTTTGAAACATCTACATTATTCTCTTCTTATAAGAACACTTTTAGGCAAAATGTCTTGTATATTGTATAAGTACTTCAAAAGGTTGCATTATTTATATGGTTAATTATTTTTGTATGACACTTTTACAGTATATAAAGCAGAAACTTTAAATGTATATATAGAGTTCATTAATAGATATGTATACATATGCAAAATAGATTTCCAGTATTGATATACAAATAGAATTGATGATAAACATGTAAATTTGTTGAAGATTATGCAGTTTGTTTGAAAATAACAGAGATGCCGAGAGATGACGTCAGTGGAACGCATTATGCGTTCCAATTGATCGAGACCGAAATGCGGAAGTGATGTAAGAGGAACTAATGTGTTCCATATTGACGGAAAAAAGGAACCGGAAGTGACGAAACCGGAAGCGACGTCACTGGAACACATAATTGTGTTCCATAGAGGCAGAAACCGGAACCCGGAAGTGAAAACAAGCGGACTTTTTAAAATTGAAAAGACTAAGCAGGGGACAATTAAGCCGACTGAGGAAGCCTGTTGTACCAGGCGAAACGCGTTTTGGCGATTTTAAAGGATTTTAAAGGACTATATAGCCCTACTTAAGCTTTTACTTTTTTTTTTTTTTTTTCAATTTGACAATTTTTATTGAGTTTTTGTTGTCAAGGGATACAGAAGACAAAAAGGGTTAGGGGGAAAAGTTCACACTGGTGTACAGTGATATCAACACATTAGACATTCCATGACATTTACACTGGCACCTTCACTCCTCCACTTATGTGTATATCTATATTGTATTTTATTCATTTATTTAGTTTTTCCCCTTTGTTCGTTGGCCCTTAACCCGCAGGGATACGATTCCCTGCTAGCAATCAGGAGGGAGGGGTGCAGGAGGGGAGGGGGAGGACAAAGGGACCTGTGCAAGGGACTCGGAATAGCTTTTGGCAAGCGACATTCCATGCCATGATTCTTGCCATCATGTGACAACCAATGCGCACTCCTCCCACCACCCCAGCCCTGACAATGCCCTCCCATTCTTTGGCCTATCTTCGCCTTGTTGTCCGTTCCCCGTGTTGCTAATCCGTATGGGCTTTTTTGAGTCTGTACGTGATGTCTGTTACAGGCCTGTATAGCGCCCCTTGAAGTAAACTGTAAACTAGTACCAACTATAACTATATACATGTGGGTTTCTAATTGCACCGTTCCGTGTGGCTTGGCCCCTGTTAGAGCCTATTTTGTTCTACGACCTACTGGGTTGTCCCTCTCCGAGAATTTATTTTTATTTAATTTTTTTTTCCTCTCTACGTGATTTGCTCCCCTTCCTTCTCCATGCGCATTGTCCAATTCGCATATGCCAGATTAGCATATTTGTTTGTAGGGTTTTGTCTGTACAGTCCCCGTTCATAGAGCAGATTAGTGGTTATCTGCCTGATTAGAGCCTCCCTAGTGGGTGCCTGAGTCTGTTTCCATGCCCTGGCTATGAATGTGTTTGCTGCAATTAAGATGTGAAATAGAATGCGGAAATCTGTTTTGTTAAGCGTGTCTAGTCCCATGAGCAGAAGTCCGCTCTCTGGTGTTATGGTGAACTCCCTGTCCAGCGCTAGATTTGTGATTGACTCCACTTCCTCCCAGTATTTGGTTATAATGGGGCATTCCCACCATACATGGTACATCGTACCCTTGCTTTCCTGACATCTCCAACATGTCCCTGAGGCATTTGGATAAATTTGTGCCAATCTCTCCGGCACCATGTACCAGCGATATTGGATTTTGCGCATCTGCTCTAAGTGAGCGGCGCAGTTCGTTCTTTTTTTGTGTGCTAGGAATGCCTTCCCCCATTGGTGGTCAGTGAAGGTCGTTCCTATATCTCTCTGCCACGCTGCCTTGATCCCCTCTAAGGGGTCTTCTTGTGTTTGGATCAACATGTTATAGAGGGTAGAGAGTAGCCTCTTGGGTTGTTTGGCATCTCTGCACAGTTGTTCGATATGTGTTGCAATGGGCGGTGCCGTGCTAATTGTGGAACCTTGAAGCATGGACTTCAGCTGGAGATATTGGAAAATGGTGTTGTGTAGTAGTTTGTATTTGCGTTGTATGTCTGGAAAGTCTAACAACCTGCCACTTTCGTATAGGTTGCCCACCCTGGTGCAGCCCTGTCTTATCCAAGGGCGGTAATCGAAGGCCTTGTTTACTAGGTGTAAGCAGTATAGTGGGGCTGCCAGCGCCCACCCCTTGTTCTGCCCCCATTGCTTCCTAGAGGTGTCCCATATGTTAAGTAGGAGTCGTGTCGTGGGCGGCACTACCTGGCGTACCTCTCTCTGTTCTCGGGGTACCCAAAACAGATAACTCAGGCCCTGTGGGCAAGCCCAATAGGTCTCCATTTCCACCCACTGTGGCGTGTCCTCTTTAGCGTGTGTTTGTATGACAGTAGCCAGGATGGCCGCTCTGTAATATTGCTTAACGTCCGGCATTCCCAACCCCCCGTTCGCTTGTGGTCTGCACAGCACTTTAGCTGCCACCCGTACTTTGCGGTGTGCCCATATGAAACCTGTGAAAATCTTTTGGAGTTTTCCGAGGTAGGTTTTGGGTATGTGTATTTGTAAGGTTCTTATTAAGTATTGGAATTTTGGTAACACTACCATCTTGACCGCGGCCATCCTACCCAGCCACGACAGGAACTTCCCCTCCCAGTATTTCAGTGTGTTTGCTATACCTTTCAGTAGTGGGTCATAATTTGCCGAAAGCAAGTCTGTTGGATTTTTTGTAAGTTTAATCCCAAGAAATGTGATGTGGTCCCGTCTCCAGTACAGTGAAAATGAGTTTTGTAGAAGGTCCATTATATCTGCCGGGATTCCCACCCCCATGGCTTGTGTTTTTGTAACATTGAGCTTATAGTATGAGTGTTGCCCATATGTGGTGATCTTTTTCAGTAGGTTGGGGAGGGAAATCTGCGGCTGAGTAAGTGTCAGTAGGACGTCATCCGCAAAGAGACTGGTGATATATTCGCGTGTATTGATCGTAACGCAGTGTATGTTTGGATTGTCCCTTATTTTCATAGCTAAGGGTTCCAGTGCCAGGACATACAACAGCGGCGATAGGGGGCATCCCTGTCTGGTACCGTTTGATAACGTTATTGGTTCCGAGAGGAACCCTGAGTTTAGCACCTGAGCCCGTGGGGAGCTATACAGGGCTTCCACTACAGCTATGAACCCCTCTGGTATATCAAATTTTTGCAGTACTGCACGCAGGAATCCCCAATGTAGGCGATCAAAGGCCTTTTCTGCGTCTAAGGAGACCAACAGTCCCCCTTGTGTCTTTCTGCGGAGATAATGTACTATGTTTAGCACTTTCCTCGTGTTATCTGATCCTTGCCTCCCTTTAACAAATCCTACCTGATCATTCTGGATAATGTTCGGCAAGATTGCTCCTAAGCGGAGTGCATATGTTTTGGCCAGGATTTTCGCGTCTGTGTTGGGAAGAGATATGGGCCTAAAGTTTTGCAGTACTGTGGGTGGTTTACCTGGTTTGGGCAATGTGACGATGTGTGCTGTTAACATTTCTGGGGGCAAGGTTTTGTGAAGAGTGGCTTGTGTATAGGCTTTGACCAGGTATGGTGCTAAAATGCCACTGAACTTTTTGTAGTATGTGTTGTCTAACCCATCTGGTCCCGGTGCTTTGCCTGACGGGAGGGTCTTTATTACAGCTAGAAGTTCCTCTGCACATAGTGGCTTTGTGAGTTCTAATTGTTGTTGGGTTGTAAGTCGGGGCAAGTGCGTGTCTCTCAGATATGCCTGTATGTCCCTCTCCGTTGGTTGTGGGGCCGCCGGGTCTTGGTGTAGGTTATAGAGTTTGGTATAGTAGCGCGCAAACTCATCGCTTATGGCCTTTGGGGTAATCAGTTTTTCGCCCTTTGGTGCAGTGAGGTACGCTATCTTTTGCGCTGCCTGTTTCTCCCGAAGCCTGTTCGCTAGTAATTTACTTGCATTGTTGCCTTGGGCATATTGATTTGTTTTCAGTCGTTTGAGGTTGTGTTCCGTTTGTGCCAAGGCCTGCGTGTGCAGACTCCTGGTGAGTTGGAGTATGCGTCTGCGTTTGTCGTCTGTGGGGGAGATTTGGTTTTGTAGTGTTATGTTGTGTAATTCTTTTTGTAATTCCAGTGTTTGTTTTTGGGCGTTCTTTTTGAGGTATGAGGCCCTTCTAATCAACAGTCCTCTCGCCACCGACTTGTGGGCCATCCAGACCGTGGAAGTTGAGACGTCTGGTGTCTCATTTTCTATAAAATAATGCTGCAGTTGTGTAGATAAGTCGGCCTCGAATTTTGGGTCATGGAGGAGAGAATCATTGATTCTCCAAGGGCTTCGATGTTTAAATTCGTAGAGGTCTTTCATCTCCAGGAGCACTGGAGCGTGATCTGACCACGTGATCGGTGCTATGGTACATGCTAGAATTTGGTCTAGGTGGGAGCCATGGAGGAGATACCCATCTATTCTAGAGTAGGAGTTGTGAACATGTGAGAAATGCGTGAATGCGTTTTCCGTGGGGTGCGTGAGTCTCCATGTGTCATAGAAGTGGTACTTATGTATTAGGGTTTGGAGGGCTTTGCTTTGTCGTCTAAGGGTTTGGTATCTGCCACTAGCGCTTTTGAGGGTTGTGTCTATTGTCGTGTCGAAGATGTGGTTGAAATCGCCGCATATTAGTGTTATGCCTTGTTGTATTGGTGTCAGAATTGTAAGTATCTTGTGTAGGAAGTTTCTTTGATTTTGGTTCGGCTCATATATGTTTGCGATTGTGTACATCATGTCGTTTATCGTTCCCACTATCACCACATATCTGCCCATTGGGTCTAGGTATTGCGATTTTAGGGAAAAGGAGACATTTTTGCTGAGCAGAATAGATGTTCCCTTTGTTTTAGTTGGGGAAGTAGAGTGGAATTGATGTGGATAGTCTACCTCCAGAATTTTTGGGTGGTCGTTTGTATGGAAATGTGTCTCCTGTAGGCAGACCACTTCTACTTGGTGTTTCCTAAGTTCTCGGTTCAATAGATGTCTTTTTGCTGGGATATTCAATCCCCTTACATTATGTGTGTATATCCTCATGTAGGGTCTAACATAAAGGGTTGTGCTGTGTATTGAGAGTGTTCTTTTGTTACGGGGTGCCTTGCTCCTCCCAGTGCCATCCAGCAGAGTAGGCCTTCCCCTGAGGACTGTGACAACCTCCCACAGGTATTCCGGTGAGAGTTAGGTCGTATTCCTTCTTTTCCTGCATAGAAGGTGTGTGTTTTGTGCTTATAAAAGGTGGAACCCCCCACTAGGTCCCAAACATGCTTGCCATTGGTAGGGGCCACGGGCCATCTCTCAATGGGTGGAACAACGTAGTAACTAAACCGAACAACAAAGAAAGTATATACAAGACTTAACCATGCCTTTTCCGTGGCGAGGCACTTCATCTAAGTGCCACGGGGGGTAGAAGCCTCTAGCTTCTGTGCCTTGGGGGGGAGATACGCGCCAGCCTTTCTTGCTACGGCTTCATTGCATATGGTGTCTCCCATCTGCCCTTTTAATTAGTGTTAATTGTCGATGTTTGTATGTTTTTTTTTTGCCGCTGTGTTGTAACCTATGCGATTTGTCTTTTACACCTCCCAGGGGTCTCAATCCTCTCCGCTATTTACTCGCTTATCTCTTTTTTTGTTTTTTTTTGTTCTAAATATATATCTCCCTGTGCCCTGCTGTGCTATTTCCACCTCCCCGGTTACATTTCGCATATGGAGTACCTCTGGTCCTATACAATCCCGCAATTTTTAGCCCTGACATATGACATAAACATTTCACTTGAGTTTTATACTTGCGACACCACATCGTCCGCGACTTTAGGCCCACCCGAGCATCACGCGTTACAGCCTATGTGTGTTTCGCTCTTTTCCACTCCGGGGTTAATCTTCTTGGCTCTGAGGTTAGGTTCTTCTGGGATTCTCTTCCGAAGCCCCATTCTCGCAGTGTCGCAGCTCCCTCTTCTGGGCTTGATATTACAGCTGTCTTGCCTGCCCTCTGCACCAGTAGTTTAACTGGGTACCCCCAGCGATACGCGATTCGGTTCTCTCTGAGTGCCGCTGTGATGTCTCGGAACTCCCTACGTTTTTGGAGGGTGAATGCTGAGACGTCTGCGAAAAGCACAATGTCCCGGTAGTTTTCAGGAAGCTCTTTGCGGGTTCTACTGTTTCTTAAAATGGCGTCTTTAATGTGATGGTAGTGCATGCGCACCAAAATGTCTCTGGGGGCATCTTGGGGCAGGAACTTGGGTCTCCCCGTCCTGTGTATGCGGTCAAAGAGGAGCATGTTTTGTGGGATGTCTGGCACTAGTGACTTTAGGTAGGTCGTGACATGTGCTGTCAGGTCATTTATGCCCACTGTTTCTGCCACCCCCCTCAGCCGTAAATTGTTTCGCCGGCTCCGGTCTTCCATGTCGGCTATTTTTACCTCCTGGCCGCCAAGCGCTCTGACATCTGCAACAGCCTGTCTGCAAGGTCGTTATGCGCTTCTTCAGCGTCCGCCATCTTGTCTTCCAGTTTTGAGGTTCTGGAACCGAGGTCTCCCAGGTCTTTGCGCAGCTCTCCTATTGATACCTGCACACTCTTCATTATTTTTTCGGACATTTCGTCCAACATGTTCTGCATTATGTGCTGGGTCAGGAGCCCCTGAACTGTAGGCGCACAGTGAGCTGCTTCGTTACTGTCTTCGGCGCCGGCGCCATCTTGGATTCCCGCCGTCTGCAGTGAGTCCCGTTGTGTGCTCTGCTTTGGGGCAAAGAACTGTGTCTTGTCCGCTTTCTCCGTGTGCCGCTTCGTTTTTGGGTGAGACATTGTATGTTTCAGGTATATTGTGCCTTAGTATTTTGGGGCAATTGCTCAGGTTAGGCTGTGGGACGCTGAGCTGCGTTTACATGCGACTTCTCCCGCCGGCGTCCGGGCCACGCCCCAGCTTTTACTTATTTTTAATTCAATAATTATTTTATTTTAATTTTGAATAAAATTATATTTTTGTGGAAACCTATTGCTGACCCGACATTTTCTGTCTGTGAGTTGGCTAGGAGTGGCCACCAACAGAGTCTTGCAAGGAAAAAGGATTTTGGACATCCTGAAATGGTCCAAAGGCACACACCATCCGAGTCATATGAGATTATGACTCCAGGCTTGTGAGTGGAAAACCTACCGTATATATACTTTTAATTTAACTTGTACTACTGTATTGCACTATGGTCTATATTTTATTTTACAGAATATCTGTTATACTGTTATTTTAAGAAGCTCCACCTGATTTATGTATGTATATTGTATATTTCACATCGTTTGTTCGTTCTGAGATATGATTTACCTTTTGTGTTTCCCTAGGCGCATATGTTTTCTCAAGGTTTTGCAAGTTAGGTGTATACTGTGTTTAGCTGCTGTGCAACATGGTGGTGGGTGGTTGACGGGCTCCACTTTAGATCGGTAGACATTGTAAGGATATCTCATACAGATTGGAAAGGCTACTGGTCGGAGGGTTCCTCAAACATAGAACTAGGCGCGGGATATGCGAATCGGCGAGGGGAGAGGCGGTCAACTGAGTCTCTACCTTTTCACTCCCTGCCTCCGACTCAGGGGAATGCCCCATGCCCTGCTAGATCCGAAACATTCACGGGGCCATAGCTGGTGATGTACCGGCTGTACAGGGGAGTTATAGAGTGAGCTTACATGGGCGACTATGAATCTGGAGACACCTTTGTAACACCAGTGGGGGATCCAGTGAGCTTCTTGACAGATCGGGACGGCGAAAGGAACCGGGGGACGGCGAGATGATGGGGGGTAGGGAAAACCTGGGAAGACTCCCAATTTTGATAAACCCAGGCTGATTGTAGAGGGCTGACCCTACTAGGTAAATGTACCGGAATCAGAGGTTTGAGTTAATTTATGTTCTGATGCTGCCTCAATAAAACTTGGGTTGGTCTGTGTCCCTGTTCCTGTGGAGCCTTTCAGGAATTCTGGAGGGACAGAGACCCACACCCCACATAAGCCTGGCTATAGGTAAGACCAGGCACAAGATGTACATAATATGTTTTTCAACTCTTTTCTTCTTCTCTTATACTTTATTTCTACCCCGTTTCATCCCTTTTCATACCCTTCCCTACCTTACCCAGGAGGGGGGCGCGAGGGCAGCACCCCTAAGGAACGACCGGAGCACAACAGAAGAATACCCAGAGGATAAATGAGCCCAGTACAGGAGAGAGGACGTGAAAGCTGGTAGGAGTAAAATGTTATAAGCCACGCGCACTAAGCAGGCTATTCTGCGCTGGATGAGGCGGAGGTTGACGGCTTGAGGAAACCGATCTCGGCGGAAAAAATAGACTTGGCAATCTATACATCGAAGAGCAACAAAGCACCGGGACCAGATGGCTTTGATGGCACCTATTACAAAACCTTTAGGGAAGAACTCACTCCATATATGGAAGCTTGGTTCACCGAATTACTAGATTGAGGTCCACCCGACAGAGAAATGTCATTAGCGGACATTGTCTTACTGCCAAAACCAGGTAGAGATCTTTCAACATCAGAAAACTTCCGCCCGATATCCCTTATCAACCATGATTCCAAAATATTAGCGAAAATTTTGGCTGCCAGGATAAACCCGATGCTGACTCATTTGGTTCATCCTGATCAGGTGGGGTTCATACCGAATAGGCAACTTTTTGAAAATACGAGACGTAATGTGGATCTCATATGGAGACAAACCACAAGGAAAATACCGACGATGTTACTGTCATTAGACGCTGAGAAGGCGTTCGACAGGGTTAAGTGGCCTTATTTGTTTACAATGCTAGATCATTATGGCTTTCCAGAACAATTCACGAAGGCGATACGAACTTTGTATACTAACGTCAGGGCGCAAATTCGCATTTCAGAAGCAAAGATAAACCCGTTCGGTCTGAGCAATGGCACTAGACAGGGATGCCCATTGTCGCCCTTATTGTTCGCTCTTTCGCTAGAACCACTCCTTCAGGCGATCCGCGCAGCTCCAGCCATTAAAGGGGTAGATGATGGAGGGCAAAGATACGTGGTGTCAGCTTTCGCAGATGACGTCTTATTGACGCTGACAGAACCAAGGGAATCCATGGTGGCGCTAACAGATATTCTACAGGAATTTGGAGAACTGGACGGATATAAGGTAAATATGGACAAGTCCAGCGTATTGCCCATAGGTATGTCAGAGACGGATACCACCTACATAGGGATGACCTATAAATTACGAATCACGAGAGATCACATTAAATACCTAGGCATACGACTGACAGCAGACCCATCTACACTATTCCAACAGAATTATACCTTGCTGATTAAGACATTGATGACAGACTTGGAGAACTGAACAGAAAAGGCAATTTCCTGGATAGGGAGGATCCATTCCGTGAAAATGAATGTGCTACCTTGAATATTGTTTTTGTTTCAGGCGCTCCCGATTAGAGTGACCAGATCTGACTTGGGACCGCTCCAACAATCCATAGGCAAATTTATACGGCGGAATAAGAAACATAGAGTCTCACGCAACATCCTTTACCGGGCTAGGGACAGGGGCGGCCTGGGCCTTCCGCATCTATATTTTTATTATGAGGCAGCCCAGCTGGCTCAGGTGGCACTGTGGCATTCTCCACCGGAGGAAAGAAGATGGGTAGATCTAGAAGCTTCCCTGATGGGGATGGATATGCCCCAGTTTTTTATGTAGACCCCTAAGGAGCATAGACCGAACATAAGCGTGACCTGCCCTGCGGTTTCCAATTCACTGAAGATCTGGGACGCAGTCGCTCCTAAATATGGCTTGATATCCTCCCCTTCTCCATTGATCCCTCTATTGAGGAACAAAGCTTTCCTACCAGGAATGACAGCCCAAGATTTTAGAGGCATAGAACGTGCAGGACTGCAGAGATTACACCAACTGTTTGAGGCGGGGTCATTTGTGACGTTTGAGGATTTGCAAACTAGAACGCCTCTACGACCCTTTGACTTCTTTAGATATCTCCAGATTAGAGACTATGCCCAAGATCGACAGGTTAAAAAAGCCACAGAGACACAGATGACATTCTTTGAAAGAATGTGCGCAAAGGAACAGTTCCCAAGCGGGCTGATTTCACTTCTATACTCACATTTGTGTAATAGCACGGCAGAATGGGGAGGTATTACATACATAGACCAATGGGAGGCGGATTTAGGAGAGACGTTGGAGGGAGTGGAATGGCAGGAAATATGGGAAGCAGCCGTGCAGTCCTCTATGTGTGTCTCGTTACAGGATCAATCATATAAGACGTTATTTCGATGGTATGCTACGCCGGTAAAGTTAAGCCGTATAAATCATCTTACGACAGACTTATGCTGGCGGGGGTGCGGTCTCAAGGGCACGTATATCCACATGTGGTGGGAATGCCCGATCACAAAAGTTTATTGGCAACAAATTGCGCAGTTGCTGCGAGAAATATTTGAGAGGGAGGTTAAGCTAGACCCATGGGTATTTTTGTTAGCTAGATCTATAGAAAACTGGACGATATCAGAACTGACCCTGTTACATAAGGTGAACCTAGCCGCTAGGAGAGTTTTGGCACAGGTATGGTTGCGCAGAGAGGCCCCAGAAATCGCCGTGGTGATTCAGAAAATTAAAGATAATTATTTGATGGATGACCTAACAGCCCGGGTTCGGGGTACAATGAAAAAGTTTGAAAAAGTTTGGGGCCCTTGGGTAGCTAGCGCAGCAAGTGCGTGATGTACACATTAGCGAGACTCCCTTGGGCATGCTTGGATGGAGTGGGTGTAAGTTAGACTGGATTCCTCCGCGCTCCCCCTCCACTTACTTCTTTCTCTTACTTTTCCCCTTTCCTTTCCCTGTACTATCTCTTTCTATCTTCACACGTACCCCTCTTATATCTTTACTCTTCTCTTACTTTTGTCTGAGAGAATTATATACATCTGACCTAACATTGCCTTACAATGTGTAAACAACTGGCACTGCTAAAGGATGTGGTCAGATGATTATAGGTGCAAAAGGATAATAATTCGATAGAGCTAGAGAAAAAGACATATGGGGCCCGTGCATAATCGCAGGGGAATGGATGGGGCACGTTCTATTGACAAAAGAAATGTTTGTTTGGCGGTCTTAGCCAATATATATTTTTTATATTTTTCGTGTAAAACAAAAATCTACCAGGGAGAACAGAGATACAGTGCTGTAGTGTATGATAGATACACTTCATGTTACTATGTTGCAGTAAGGGGGTGCAAAGATTGTTAGCTCACTGTTATTGCAAATACGATACAATACTGTTTTGCACGGTGTAACAATATATTACAATGTTTTGATGCATCATGTTCTCAGTGTAATGTTCTGCCTTGGAATAAATAAAGAATAAAAAAAAAAAAAAAAAGGGGGGAGCTTGCAAAGGCTGCAGTCAAGAACTGCAGGTTTTGAAAGCTGTTTATAGATATACCCCCATATATAAAACGGATAATTAAATGCATGCATCTTTTCATTTGCGGTATATCTACTAAACAGTGATTTTTTTTTTTTTTTAAAGGAGTGTTCCTTTAATCATGTAACTTCTATAAGTGTGTATTACTGACTCTAACATTGGCAGTAAAGGGTATGAGGTGGTTTGATACCGAGGAAAGCACATTAAATAACAAAACTGAGGCTACTAGCAGGGTAAGAGAAGATTTCCAAATCAACTATTTTTGCCTCATTTTTGCCATTTGGATTTAGTTAGCTAAAATGAAATGTGTATTGAATAAGCCCACCAATGCTGTTTACTTCATAAACGTATAATTAAACAGACTAACCTACAGAGACAAATCAGTTCAGCTAAAACCAGCATCAAGCATATGATCTGTTCTAATCTTCTTTTATTTACATTTAATTCAGATTATTATGCCCTATTGAACACAGGTGTGTATATAGTTCTGTGTAGTTTGGGATGTAGCCGATTGTGGACTAGATGTACGTGGACTACATATCCCATCATGCTAAGTCAGCCTTCGGGAATTGTAGTCCTCAAACATTTTTCTGGATGGGACACCGGAGGGAGAACCATTTGTGGATTACATTCACCATTCAGTCGACAAATATTTGCAGTTTTAGAAAATCTTGAATTAGCTAGGAGTTGTTTTGTGTTTTGTTTTGTTGTTAAATCCATTTATTGAAACATTTATTTTTTTTTTTTTATAATTCTTTATTTTTGTTGCGCATTTGTTTAACATAGTCGCTTGAGATGCCACAACAGCTGTCTCAGGCTTCAAACAGAAAACATGAATAAACATTTGGCATTGAAATACTTTGCACAATTTTAAATTAGGAAAGTAAGTTCCCACGTTACATCCTTCTAATTAGAATTATCGCTAGATCGCCATAGTCTCCTGTTTGGAGGAAGAAGTTGTATGGATATAGTGTAATCTGTACATCCAGTATGTGTGTAGGGTTCTGAGTAGCTATTCCTCCTCCCATGTTAGTGATTTGAAATATGTACTATGGCGATAAATAATTTTGCCCCACTCCTTGTTAGTGTGGCTCAGTTTGGGGGTCCCAGGTTCTGGCTCGCTTGGTGTGGGTGTACTTAATGTCAACCCTGGGTCTTCCCATGTGTTTAAGTGGTATTCGTGCGGTATCAAGTGGTTAGTGGCCCCTAACCAGGGAGGCCGCGGGGGGGCGGAATATACCAGCGGCCTATAGTTGGCCCTAACCTAAGAGTGTTTTGCCGTGTAGTGTGCTACTCGTCGTGGCTATAGCGGTGTGCCGTATTTTGCCATTACGTGGATTATATAATCCTGGGAAACATAGTGTGCCTTACAGTGGTGCCTAGGTGCCAAGCCTTAAACAATTGAGAAAAATCAAGTCGAAAACCAGTGAAAGTCAAATTATAGCGAAACAATAATTATAGCGGTAGAGGCTTCGTAGTTGAAGCGCGTTTATGGGTTGAGAGACAGTCAGTGGTGTCAGGTGGTTGCCTCAGGGGCTCCTCTTCCCCTCGGTAGAAAAGGGACAGTCCTGTTGGGGTCCCACATATGGGAGCTGGCGGGTACTTCTGTGTGGTCAGATCCTTGTGGTAGTCCCAGTGCCTTAATGAAAGAGTCCACCTCCTGAGTGGAGTTGAGGTGTAGAGTGGTGCCGTTGTGGTCCACCGATAGTGTTTTTGGTGCAGTCCAGCGGTATACTAACTTGGCGTCTTGGAGGCGGCGGGTCATAGGGCGCAGGGTTCTTCTCCATTGGAGTGTGGATCGTGTCAGGTCCTGATAGAAGGTAAGACTCGCGGTTTCAAAGTCCAATGGTGTTTTGCCTTTTAGGGCAGCGAAGATGGCATTTCTGTCTGTTTGGGTATGGCACCGTACGATCACATCTTTGGTTGCTTGGGGGGGTGCCTGTGGCGATTTCCGGATGCGAAATATCCCTGCTATATTTAATTTTTTGGCCTGTGCGTGTGGCATTATGGTGGCGGCCAGACGTCTAAAGTAGTGTGGTAGTTCCGCCTGACTTATTTCTTCAGGGATACCCCTGATTTTCACATTGCTCTTACGGCTTCTCTCTTCTGCTGCATCCAGCTTGTTGATCAGGGTTGTGTGTGATGCTTTTAGTTGGTGCACTGTTTCTTTTAGGCTTCTCATTTCGTTTTGAACATCTATAATGTCTTCTTCAGTGGTCTTCACTCGGTCTGTGACCGCCTGCACCTCCGTTTTCATTAAAGCCATGTCTGCTGCGGACATTTGTTTCAGCTCCATGAGGAGGTTTTTAATGTCTAATTTTGTGGCAGGTGTCAGTGCATCAGGGTCAGTTTGGGCTGAGTGATGTTCTAGGGTGTCCCCCAGGGCAAGTTCCGAGCACGTGGAGCCTGTGTCTGGGTCGGGTGTGGCCGCCATTTTCGGTGCCGCTGTGCGCTGGAGCATGGTGCTAATGTCTTGGGTATCTTTGCACGCACCTGTAGCTATCCGCTGGGATTTTCGTCCCATGTTTATCGGGTCGGTGTCTGTGTGCTCCGTGGGCGGTATGGCAGTGGAGAAGACCGCGTTGTGGAGCGCCGTCTCAAAGGCCCTGTAGTCTGGATAGGCCTTGGATGTGCGGCGTACTTTCCGTCCCGTCTGGCGGTATAAAAAGGGCATCGATCAGGTGAGTGCTTTGCCCCTCTGTCCTGGCCGTCGGTTGATAGGATTATAAGGGCTGTGAGAGGTTTGTTTGTCGGTAATTAGCCGCGTTTTTGCCGGAGCTCGCTACACATGCGACCGCTCCGTTCCGTGGTTAAGCTCCGCCCCCCCGAAACATTTATTTTAAAAAAACTTTTTTTTTTTTTTTTAGAAATAACAGAGCTTGATTTAACCCCTTCCCGACCCAGGACGGTTCGGGACCGTCATCGGCATTTTTGGCTTGCCGACCGATGACGGTCCTGAACCGTCCTTGGTATTTTTGGCTTGCCGACTAATGACGGTCCTGAACCGTCCTCGGCATTTTTGGCTTGCCGACCGATGACGGTCCTGAACCGTCCTCGGCATTTTTGGCTTGCCGACCGATGACGGTCCTGAACCGTCCTAACGGTCTGAGCTACTTACCTGATCGCTGTCGTTCCCCCGGCGGCGATCAGCGTGGCTCCGGTTGTGGGGAGACTGCCTGCAGCCCAGACAGTCTCCCCACGGCGGATTAGGACCCCTGTGGCCATGTGATCGCTTAACACAGCGATCACATGGTCACAATGGGTGTCCATGTGTCTGTCTGCAGGGGGACTGCCTGTGCTGACAGGCAGTCTCCCTGCTAGTGTAAAATCAGAAAATAAATAAATAAAGTTAGTGTTAATAAAAAAAAATTACTTATATATGTGTATATATGATATATATATGTCTATATATCATATATATATAATGCCATACTAAGTGTATTTTTATATTTATATGTACTTATATTAATATAAAAATACACTTATAATTAAATTACACACGTATATATATATATAATATATATAATAACTATATATATTGTATATATATATTATTATAAAATATAAATAATAAGTCATTTAAATTAAATAATTTTTTTTTAAATAATAAAAAATTTAAAAAAAATTATATAGCTATATGAAATTTTATTCTAACTGTATTTTACAATTAATATATATATATATATTTATATCAAAATACACTTAGAATGAATTTGTATATATATCTATGTATATAAAAATAAATAAAAATAATAAGAAATATACATATGTCCATATACAAAATTACATAAATAATTATATAAATATACACGTAGACTTCAAATATATAAATATGCATATATATTTAAATTCTACGTGCGTATTTATGTAATATTTTTACATAATTCAGTAATTTTATTTATTGCAATTTGAGGGACCTGCCTGCCAACCCAGGCCGAAATTCCAGAGAATTTAATTTGCTAGCACTGTATTTTACCCTGTAACGTTCTACGACACCCTGTTTTACTCGGGAGACTTCGCTGAACACAAATATTAGTGATTCAAAACAGTAAAACATACTTACTTTTTTTGCATTTTTCACACACAAACAGCACTTTTACTGATGATATTGTTGTGATACGTTTTCCAGTTTTTAAACACTAATATTTGCATTCAGCGATGTCTCCCGAGTAAAACAGTACCCCACATGTACAGGTTTTATAGCATTTTTGAAAGTTACAAGGTCAAATATATAGGTCAAATATTTTTACATTGAAAATGGCCAGGTTGGTTACGTTGCCTTTGAGAGCGTATGGTAGCCCAGGAATGAGAATTACCCCCATGATGGCATACCATTTGCAAAAGAAGACAACCCAAGGTATTGCAAATGGGGTATGTCCAGTCTTTTTTAGTAACCACTTGGTCACAAACACTGGCCAAAATTAGCGTTCAATTTAGTTTTTTTACTTTTTTCACACACAAACAAATATGAATGCTTACTTTGGCCAGTGTTTTCGACTAAGTGGCTACTAAAAAAGACTGGACATACCCCATATTGAATACCCTGGGTTGTCTACTTTAAAAAAAATATGTACATGTGGGGTGTTATTCAGAGATTTATGACAGATAATAGTGTTACAATGTCACTATTGATAAATTTTAAAAATGTATGTTTTGAAACCGCAATATCCTACTTGTACCTATAGCCCTATAACATGCAAAAAAAAGCAAAAAAGCACGTAAACACTAGGTATTTTTAAACTCAGGACAAAATTTTGAATCTATTTAGCAGTTTTTTTCATTCGCTTTTGTAGATGAGTAAAAGATTTTTCAAGTAAAAGTAAAAAAACATGTATTTTTTTCAATTTTATCAGATGTTTTTTATTTTTTTTTAAATTAAAATACATGAGATTATATAAATAATGGTATGTAAAGAATGCCCCTTTTGTCCTGAAAAAAACAATATATAATTTGTATGGGAACAGTAAATGAGAAAGCGGAAAATTACAGCCAAACACAAACACCACAAAAGTGTAAAAATATGCGTGGTCGCAAATGTACAACATCGCAAAAACAGTTCAGTCCTTAAGGGGTTAACAAAGAAAACTCCAGCTAAGTAAACAGAAATACAGTAGGCAAAATGAAAGTAACAACAGAAAGTGAAACTAGATGTTTTATGTAGATAACACCTCAGGCTATGGGTATCAGATTTTGCACTTGATGTGTAATGCCACAAATCTCTTTGAGTGCTTGAGAGCAAATGCAAAAGAAGAAAGTAACAACTTCAGTGATGTGATCTCATTGAACTTATATCTTCTAAGAAAAGACTTACTGGCAGAATTATACCCCAAACAATACAAAGCTTCAAACAACTTGTTCAAGAGGATTTGCATAGATAGACACTAGATCTGAAAAGACAACCCCATGTATCAATACTAGATAAGACAAGGTAACTGCGTGTACACAGGAAATATGTAAGTCAGAACTTTTGAGGTTTCTAAGATTTGGTATATTTCATGTTTTAGAATTCCGTACTGAATAGATAGTGATGTAATCCGTCCAATTCTTTCTAGTAACGAATGGATTATATTGCACAGGTCACCTCCATGCAGTTTGGGGGCCTAATCTCTGGGCAGAACCAGGACATATATGTTTCGGCCGCCCAAGATTGCTGGGAGCTACACTCCTGGGCACACTTGCATGCATACTAATGAGGGCAGCTGAAATAGCTGCCACTCAGGACTGTAACTCCCACTAATCTCCGGTAAAATTGTCTTTTTTGTTTCCTTGTGCTATCATTACAATAAAGTCCTCTCCTTAACTCATCCATACCCTAATACAATACACTAAACATTAACGTCTACACTACACAATCCCTAAACATGATCATATACTACACCAATCATGTCAAACCTGCAGCCCACAATGAATATCTTTGCGGCCCAGTGAGTCGTGAGTACATGCTTAGTGTTAAGGCAGAGTAGGCACCTGTTCTCCCAACATTGCAGGTGCCTACTCTGATAAAATTTACACGGCTGGCGGGAAGAGGACGCTGGCGGAGCTCAGTCTCTTTTTTTCTGCTCCTCACTGATCCCTCGCATGCGCCCTCTGTAATGATGCCATGTACTGAAATAGGACGTAATTCCGACCCGGCATCATCAAAACTGCGCACTGTGTAAATGTGTGTGTCTGTGAGTGAGTGTGTGTGTGTCTGTCAGTGAGTGTTTGTCTGTCAGTGTTGCGATTGTGGCGGCTGGTCAGTGGAGGACCTGGAGGTACACGGAAGCAAGCAACGCCATGTCACATTTCAAAGGACGTCAACGTGCTCTGCCTTCACAGGGTTTCAAAGTGTATCGGGATGATCTGCTTGGCTAGAGGTGCCATTGGGGGTATACCAGAGGCCAGACTCCGGAGTTGCATACTGGCAGCGCCAATGTGAGTGGTGTCTGCTTGTTGGCTAATATTGTTTTTTTTAAACAAGGGCAGGGGTTTAGTAGAGGGTGATGCTGGGATTTAGTAGAGGGGGGTACTGGAATTTAGTATAGGGGTGGCTGGGGTTTAGTAAAGGAGGGGGCTGGGGTTTAGTAGAGGGTGATGCTGGGATTTGTTATTTACTGTACTTTTCCAAATAATTCTACGTTTCTATGAAAATTTTAGTTTTGTTTTTTTTTTGCATCCCACATAAACTTTATATAACCTTTTTAATTGGCCCGTGCTAGCCTTTGAGTTTGATATGCTTGTACTACGCTAACACAAAACGTAAAAAGAACACTCCTGTGTTATAAATACTTTTGGATTCAGGTCCCAGTTTCCTGTTTAAAAAAAAATATATATATATATCTACCTCTGGGAAATTATCGTTAAATAAAACTTGTATATTCTGTGAGTCTTGAAATTGCTGTTTAGTGCGCTGTCTCACAGAAAATAGTAATTTTATTTAAAAACACCTCACCTAGGCAAAAATAATGGGGGTTTAGTTACAGTATATGATTATACATTGCATAAGCCTGCTACAACGTCAATGTACCCCATTCTTGGCAGGCACTAAACCCCCAATATTTTTGCCTAGGTGAGATGTTTTTAAATAAAACTATTACATTCTGTGAGCCTTGAAATTGCTGTTTAGTGAATGAGTGAGTGAGCTGGATTTTGTATGAATTGCCCCCAGCAGCATCCTTACAAAAAAAAGTATGTTCAGGTGAGTGCAGTCCTCTGTGATACATTTATAAATCAGGATTATTGTCAAAATGTACAGACTTTCAGCTGTTTGCAATGAACAAATCAAACAAAAGCAATTGAAATAGCTCAACACAACAGATGCTTCATATGGTTCCCCCAAATTCAATTGGCTCTGAAATTCACACAGGATCTTAGCCCTGTCATTCAGATCCGGTCCATATTCTGTACAGATACATAATCCCAGCAACTTGGTTGTGCCTCTCAGTGTATGCTGTCCCTGCTAATATCTTGCACTCGGCTACTACGTGCTGGGTTGTCTCAGAGGCCTCTTGCACTTTCTGGACCTTGGTGGTAGACTCCCACTTCTATTGATTTTGGTGCTGAGTGCCTGTTCCTGTGCTGCTAGGTTTAGTACCTCAGTGTGGTTTTCCAGTCCTGCACTATGTGCCGGTGGTACACCCCAAGGAGCGGTTTGTCTTGCTATGGAACCTCCTCCCCCTTTTCCATCTATTGTTGTATCAGACATTCCCTTAGCAGATCATCTTTGGGAGCCATCTTCGTGATGTACTTGTGGATGCTCTGTATTTCATCCAGGACTGTGGCCTTGAAACTCATCAAGCCCCAACTTCGTTCCAGCTGGTTTACAGTCTCTAGGTGCTGGAATTGGGGTGGAATTCTCCATTCATAGAGAGTAGTTTCCTGGTCTTTACAACCATGGTTATCAACTCTTCTCTTGGCCATTATGTTCCTATCTTAAAGGAATACTATAGGGCCAGGAACACAAACATGTATTCCTGACCCTATTGTGTCAAAACCACCATTTACTCCTCCCCCCAGAATGCCCCTTGCCTCCATAAATATAGTAAAATCATACCTGTATTCAAATCTGCAGCTGTTGTCTCTGCCCCTAAACTGCCTGCTGTCTGCTGACATTATCAGAAGTGTTGTTCTGAGCCAATCAGAATGCTTCCCCTTTAGGATTGGCCGTGGCTGTCAAGGAAGCAGAGCCAGCACAAGTCAAACACAGCCCTGGCCAATTAGCATCTCCTTATAGAGATTCATTGAATTATTGCATCTCTATAAGGAAAGTTCAGTGTCTGCATGCAGAGGGTGTGGACACTGAATGGCAGTACTGCACAGTGTGCAGCACTGCCCCAGGAGGCACCTCTAGAAGCCATCTGAGGAGTGACCAGTGGAGTTATAACTAGGTTGTAATGTAAACACTGCATTTTCTCTGAAAGTCAGTGTTTACAGCAAAAAGCCTGAAGAGAATGATTCTACTTACCAGAACAAATTCAATAATCTGTAGTTGTTCTGGTAACTATAGTGTCCCTTTAATTTCCATTTCCAATTATGTTTGATAAAGCAATATGTTCAAAACATATGTTCGTTATCATGAGAACAGAGATGAAAGAATGTTGTTTATGGTTCTTATTAGTTATTTAACGGAATAAACCGTTAATCAGGCTGTCAAAGGACAAGACTGACTTGTTGTTCTGGTGTAAAATGAAAATTCCCACACAAGTCACACATTAGTGATATTTTGTATTAAAATAATTATTAATTTTTGTATCACACAGGAATTTAGGTAAGGTTCAATGTGTGTACCAGAATCTTGTTCTGCAAGTTGTGTCCACCAGGTAACCCCTGAGTAGTGGAGTGTTTGACTTCATCTTTCAGATTGTAAGAAGGAGACATTATAACCAAGAAATTGTATTAGGGCATAAACAAAGAAAATTTCCCCCCACCTGTAATAAACAGACAAGGTTTTAATGAAGAGACACATGCAATAGAGATGACAATTTCCACATTGTCAGATACACTTCCTGAAAGGAATTATAGCAGCATTTTATTTTGAGTTTTAGATTT
The DNA here is from genome assembly GCA_933207985.1 of Pelobates cultripes. NCBI lineage: Eukaryota > Metazoa > Chordata > Amphibia > Anura > Pelobatidae > Pelobates > Pelobates cultripes. The sequence continues at coordinate 334,021,925 of OW240913.1, forward strand.
TCTGTCCAAGGTCACGGAACAGCGAGGAACAGAGACCGATAAACAATTTTTCTATTCCAAGGAATTGCAAAGTTTTTGGTTTTTTTATTCCATTTTATAAACAACTTTATTACACACAATCATAAAGAAAAACACATGGCTTTAAAAACAAACAAAAAGAAAACACTCATATGCAACATATCTTTTATATATATTTGCTTACTAGTTTTTATTTTTACATAAACAGAGTTGACAACTATACTTTCCCTAGATCTGTTAACAACAAGAAATTTAGCACAAGGGTAACAGGTTGTTATAAATCCACTGCTTCACTAAATGCTCTGCAAAAAAACAAACAATTATGAAAAAAACGTAAGATAAATCAGGGCAAAGTCATTTTTAATTGAAAAGTTTTATTTCAATAAAATGTTAAATACACCTTTGCATCTTGCCGAATATTGATCAAGTTGTTAGATCCCCCACAGACTTCAAGTTTATATGCACCTCAAAAACCCATACTAAAAGAATGTTATCAATGGCTTACAAACTTCTGTACAAAACCCTGCTCCAAAAGTTGCCCACATACACTAGTCTTTTGGGAGAAGGACTTAAACATATCCCTGACAATACACCAATGACAAAAAACCTTCCAAGTAACTTATACCATAGCCACAAGCTCCAAACACCTAGAGCTGGGATTAAAGTTACTTGCAAGACGGCACCACACTCCAGATAAGTTACACAGATGGAACTCTTCCAATCCCGAGGTGTGCTGGAGATGTGGCGCTGATAAAGGCTTGATTATTCATCTATGGTGGCATTGCCCCCCTAATTAAAAAATATTGGGATGAGATAGTCCCCATTAATATCCTAGCCAGTGTGAAATTGTGCTCCTACACACCGACATTCCCCTTAATACACTATGCAAAACTGGCCTCACATTCTACTTTTAGCAGCTTGTGATGAATTGCCTTTCGCAACTGGCTTTTGGAGGGGCCTGATTGCCAGCCTCTTGCCCCAAGACTATGGGCTCTGCAAAAAGACATGCTAATGAGTGATTTCCATGGGAAAATGTGCCTCTTCACCTCACCCTTTTTCTTGTCCTGTTATTTCCCCAGCAGGGTGTTGTCCCAGGGACACTGCCAGACCAGTTTAAACTGGCTACTTTGTCCCCCCTCAATCTCCCATCAGACCTTGCTATTGTCTGACCACACCCTTCCTTGTACTATAGGGCATTTTTAACATTGGACTTAGACCGGCTGCACAGCCTAAATCTGTGGAACTATTTTGGGCATGAAAGCCATGCTTGCGGTCGGTCAAAAGAGACTTCCATAAAACTTTTGAACCCCTGCTCTGATGTGGGGATATGTGGTGTTTTGGGGTGTTTTCTGTGCTTTGGGTAAAAAATTAATATTTTCTGCCTGTGGATAATTAGCTTATTCCTTTAGCTAGCTTAATTAGATCACAGGCAGAGGGACGGGATTGCTGACTGTATGTGGGAGTGTTTCTGTGTTAATTACTGTTCCTATTGGTTTGTGTCCCTTTTGTTCCTGTGTTCCATCAGGTTACATAGTTACATAGCTGAAAAGAGACTTGCGTCCATCAAGTTCAGCCTACCTCACATTTGTTTTTTTCTGTTGATCCAAAAGAAGGCAAAAAACCCAGTTTGAAGCACAATTTTGCAACAAGCTAGGAAAAAAATTCCTTCTTGACCCCAGAATGGCAGTCAGATTTATCCTTGGATCAAGCAGTTATTACCCTACATTGAAGATTATATCCTTGAATATTCTGTTCTTGCAAGTATGCATCTAGTAGCCGTTTGAACATCTGTATGGACTCTGATAAAACCACTTCTTCAGGCAGAGAATTCCACTTCTTGATTGTTCTTACAGTAAAAAAAACTTTCCTTTGCCTTAGACGAAATCTTCTTTCTTCCAGTCTAAACGCATGGCCTCATGTCCTATGTAAAGTCCGGTTTGTGAATAGATTTCCACACAATGGTTTGTATTGGCCCTGAATATATTTGTATAATGTTATCATATCCCCTCTCAGGCGACGTTTTTCTAAACTAAATAGGTTTAAATTTGTTAACCTTTCTTCATAGCTGATATGTTCCATTCCTTTTATTAATTTTGTAGCCCAGCCTCTGCACTTTTTCTAGTGCCATAATATCCTTCTTTAGAACAGGTGCCCAAAATTGCACAGCATATTCAATATGGGGTCTTACCAGTGATTTATAAAGCGGCAAAATGATATTCTTGTCCTGAGAATGAATGCCCTTTTTCATGCATGACAATACCTTACTGGCCTTGGCCACTGCTGATTGACATTGCACATTGTTGCATAGTTTGTTGTCTATAACAATTTCCAAGTCCTTTTCATGTGTTGTTATCCCTAATTCGCTTCCATTAAGGGTATACGTTGCTTGTGTATTCTTTACGCCGAAGTGCATAACTTTGCATTTTTCAACATTAAATTTCATCTGCCATTTGAGTGCCCAGTCCCCCAGTCTATCTAAATCCCTCTGCAGCAAAGTAATATCTTGCTCACATTGTATTGTTTTACAAAGTTTTGTGTCATCTGCAAACACTGAAACATGACTTTCAATGTGGTCTTCAAGATCATTTATAAACATGTTAAATAGAAGGGGTCCCAGAACAGAGGTTGAGGGGGTGTGCCTCTGGCCTGGAAATGTGTATAAAAGAAATGCCTTTGTGCTCATTAAACCAGCTCTACTTGACCATCAACTCGCAGCCTCGACTCGTGTTTGGGGGGGGGGACAGCTATAATCACTACAGGGATTGCTATGCTCTTCATACTCCCTTAGCTTCACTAAGCGCTTGTAAGAGCTTGTTCCTGTTCCTGCTTCTCTCTCTGAAGGAAGAGAGGTTCACCCACTGGAGCCTGTAGCCTTGTCGTAGGTGGGTAGGAGACGGCGAGACCCCAACCAAGCTGTGGCAGTTTGTGGTGTCTGCATTGCTTATGGTGTCTGGTGCGGTGCTGATGGTCCTTGGTAAGCGCTAGGAGCATCCATCTACGGTCCAACTCTCAGCTAGCCTGGGGCAACCGTAACACAGCTAAATCTCTTATTTCTCTCTATTGGAGATCCCCGCGGATCCCCACCATAGCGGAATAGAGGAACAGGGTAGACGGCATAAAACAGATGGAGGAACTAACCGCGTTCTCCCTTAACACTCACGCCAGGTTTACTGCCATGTGGCACTCCTGGATGGTATACACGCCTAGACAGGATATAATCCCCTCAGTACAAGGCCCTAGCATTACATCATAAACGTTGTAAAATTGCACCTGTACCCACGCTGTTGCACATACCACTGTATATTAAACACTGTGAGTCCTAGGCATGTGCATGGGAAAAAAATTTGGTTTGGTTTGGCACTCCGAAATTCAGGACTTCGGGAATTCGACAACTTCGGCACTTCAAAACTTCTCTTGCAGCCGCTTGGTAGATAACGGTATTAGGGCGTTATCTACCAAAAGGCTGAAAGACCTAAATTGGTCTTTCAGCCAAATTTACTAATACTAAGTAAAGATTACTTAGTATTAGTAAATTATGCCCCTAGTGGCATCTCTAGTAAACAGTGCTCACTGTTAAAAAAAAAAAAAAAAGGGGTCCCCCCTCCCGAGCCCCCACCCCTGAGCGGCGGGTGGGGGCCCTAAATTAGAATAAGGGGGAGACCTATTGCCCCCCCGGCCCCCATCCCTTAGCGGCGGGTGGGGGCCCTAAAGTAAAATAATGGGGGGACCTATTGTCCTCCCCCCACCCCTGAGCGGCAGGTGGGAGCCCTAAAGTAAAATAATGGGGGAGGACCTAATGTCCTCCCTCTGGCCCCCACCCCTGAGTGGTGGGTGGGGGCCCTAAATTAGAATGAGGGGGGGGACACCTAATGTCCTTTTCTCTGGCTCCCACCCCTGAGCAGTGGGTGGGAGCCCTAAAAACTAATTTGGGGGGACGGGACCTAATGTCCTCCCCCCAGGCCCCCACCTCTGAGCGGTGGGTGGGGGCCCTAAATTAGAATGAGGGGGGACCTAATGTCCTCCCCCCTGGCCCCCTCCCCTGAGCGGTGGGTGGGGGCCCTAAATACTATTTAGGGGGGGACCTAATGTCCTCCCCCCTGGCCCCCACCCCTGAGTGGCAGGTGGGGGCCCTAAATAAAAAAATTACCCCAGGTGACTAGGGGTCCCCACCTATCTTGCAAGATGCATGGAAAACAAATAAGGCGGTGATACAGTTTACTGAATAAAATACAGGAAAGATAAAACATTCAATATGAAAAAATACCTAAATATTAGTATGCAGTCCAATAACTGGACGTGATTGCTTGGAAGAAGCTTTCAATTTGTATGTGATCCGGATGAAATGTATCTGTCAGTAAAAGGCAAATTGCAAAGAACACTCATATTATTTTCTAAGAATAACAAGGAATGTAGCAAAATTCGTAATATCAGTTATGAAGTTTATTTCCATTGCTAGATTCTTAGAATATTGTTCCCCGCTTTCTAACATTCCAAAGTGAATATATAAACTACTAAATAAATGTAGCTATGGAGATACAATGATTTCAATTTAAACCCTCAGGAGTTGTCCAGCTCTTGATATCTTTGTATTTCAGGCCCATTTGACCAATTGGATGATTTGAGCTTTTTCCCACAAACCTCGATCCACTACATGTCTCTACGACACTGTATGTCATATCATCCACTTGCCCCCTGGTCTAGCCATTTAGTTGGTACAAGCCAATCCTACCTTCCTCTGTTAGTTTGATAGCCCACAGGATACCAGCCAACCTCAATACAGGCAGTTATTGTCCATGGTCCTCCCCCAGGTATGTCAAACCCCATGTTACTCCCACAACAATTATATGGCTGTAAAACATGAGAACATGTATACATTCAGTACATCCTGGCCCGGCGTGGAACGATTGGTGATGGAATTGGTAATCTGTATAAAGTACATGCTAAGCTCAACCGGGATAGGACGCAGGTATAACAAATATATCGACCCATACTGCTTTATCTGTTCGTTATTGAAAATTATCTTCAATAAAAATATATTTACAATTAAAAAACAAACAACCAAATACAGCAACAAAAAATAGTTTACTTAAAAATAAATAAATGTATAAAACACAAGTATTGCCTATAATAAAATGTATCTAGTTTTCATCCAGGGGGCTGAAGCATTTCACTAACTGATGCATGATGAGTATTTGTGACTTGAGAACCAACATTAAGGGTTACTCCAACCAAAAAACTGTGATTTAATAAAACACTGTTTTAAATCTGGGTATTTCTTACATTTCTGGTCCTTCTGCAAAAGTAAAAAAAACAAAAACAATTTAGAATTGTTTTACATTAGCCAGGCTGGAACTCTTATTCCGAGCTGGCTAACGATGTCCTAATGATGATGGGGGTTAAACGTTGTATGTGCAGTGGGTCATAGTAAAATTCTCCAAGCACCATGACCACTTCAACTCACTGAAGTGGTTATCGTGTTTGGAGTAACCTTTTAACCAGCAAAACCTTAGACAAAATTAAAAAAATTGTAGGAAATCTCAATTTCGGCAGAACTGAACATATTTTTGAATTCTGCAATTTTGATTATTCTAAATAGAACAGTTACCACAACTGGCTGCGTAATGAATGCTTTCTAATTATGTAATCATTTAGAAGAAACACAAATAGTTTGATGTTTTATGTCCATAACTTTGTCACAAGAAGTATTTTTTTTTTTTTTTTTTTATTCTTTTCTTTCTAAACAGCTGGAAAAAACCCGATTATCAGATTATTGAAAATGTCATTTACGTAGGTGGATTAAGGAATTTTAACAAAAGCTTGCATTGTGTTTATGAGTTTTCATATTTCAGCGGCGTCCATCTGTATGACACAACCTGCCAATAACAAGTTCAAATACTCTTTCACTGACAAAAAAAAATAAGAAAAAAAATAAATGCATAAAAAAAGACAGGATTTTTCAATTGATGAAAAACAAACATTATTAGCATTTTCAAATGTCATAGAAATGATTCATGGAATAACACTTTGTATGCCTTTTTGCATTCCGTCTTTCTACACATTCAGACCTGCGTGCCGACTTCCTTCTGCTAATGCAAACATTTCCAATATCATCTGTAACCAATTTAGTAATTTGCCTTCACTCAAGAGAGAAACCACATGCCGTTTTACCCATCTTCCTCAATATCCTACTATACTTTTGCAACTATTAGTAGTGTATGCCTTGTAACTGTTAATTACTGTATAGTTTGTAAATAATACTTTCGTATTGTGTATGCACCTGCATTATTCATTTTTAGGGAGATTTTATTTATTTGCCAATATGTTTCCGTATTGCACCAACTGCTATACATCCCATCACCAATCTCATCCTCTACAGAAAAGCATGTTTATGGATTTTGAACATCCTTTGCATTCCTTCTTTCTTCAAAACCAAACCTGCACTCTGATTTCCCTCCGCAAACACAAATATTTCTAACATTGTGCTACACCTTGGTGCCTATAGTAACTCTTTAATGTCCGAATGCCCATATTCAATCAATAATATATTAAAGCTATTATTTACACCTTACTTATACTTGTCACCTAGTTGCCAATGTGTATGTTTTTTCCAACATTTTGCTACAACTTGGTGCCTATAGTATCCCTTATCCTAATGCCCATATTTTATCAAAAATATATTAAAGCTATTACTTACACGTTATTTATACTTGTCACCTAGTGGACAATTTGTTTCTTTTGAACATATTTTATTTTCTAAAAAAATGTCTTTTATGCTTTATGACCCTTCTGCCTTACCAGTAACACTCAAAGTCCCAGGCTTTCAATTACTGCCTGCATGAGACTGTAGTGATGGGAGGGAAGGGAAGGAGTGCGTTATTCATTACATGGAGCCAGGGGAGGAGTAGGAGAAACTGCAGGGGAGCATGGAGCAGGAGAATCACCAGGCTTAAACAATGCAGCAGGCATGGATTCAAAATAATGGTTGCACCAGGTGAAATGCCACCTCCACTCCCCAGTGCTAGCAGCCTATGACAGCTTAGTAGGCAGGCATGTATTTTAGGAAAACATATTTGCAGCCTGGAAATGATTCATTGGAAAGCACTGTCAGACAATCAATCGGGGTAATTCACACAACTTCTCATATATTCAGATTTGTGGGCAAAACACAATAAATCTGGTTATGCTTTTTTTACTCTACATTTTTTAGGAATGGAGATAACCCACCACGCAAACCTAATGGAAACAGTAAAGGAACGTGTACAGGTCCTTAGAGTGGCCGGGCTAGTGCATGAGACAGATAAATTAAATGTCTGCAAGCAGTCAGAGTATAAACAAGAGACGGGCTAAGGTCTAGGATAATAGAGATACTCAGAAACCAATAGTCAGGCCAAGATCAGGATAACAGAGAGCAAGAATAGTCAAAAAAGCCGAGATTAGAAAACCGTAAAACCAATACACAATATAAACACATCAGGTAAAAAAAAACAAAAAAAAAAGACAGGGTAAGGAAACATGGACACCCAGGAAGTATAGATCCTATACTGGGTTGTGATTGGTTACCGAGAACCATGACGTCACAAGACATTATAAAAGGAGACCGGGTTCCATGTCATATATGATGTCATAATGAGACATCAGGAAGCTAGGGATGAATAGGTGTGCATTAGTATACAAAAGACATAATTTCTGTGATTGCACTGCGCTGCGAGGGATAGATGTCGTGGACAACTTTACATTGTGAACTCATGAGTTATCTTGCTAAGCACGTTGTATAAAAAGGGCAGTGTTTACTAGTTTGTTTTAGCTGACGGGCAAGGTCTTCTTTTTAAGCATTACGTGTTCATTATTTGACTATATTCCATCTAATGTACAGCACTACAGAATATGTAGGCACTATATAAATATCATATAATAATAATAATAATGCTAGATAAACTATTGGAAACGTCAATTATGTTGCACTCAGCAAGTGCAATTAAACCTGAAATTAAGTAAAACATTTCTATAAAGGATTTATGACAAGTGATGTCTATAAACTAGGCAGACACTAATAGACAATTCTAATACCATCAGCTCTTTTCTCTCTTTTGGGGTCTTTTCATATCTTTCATATTTTATTTCATCAATAACTTTTTTCACAACTTTCATTGTTCCTTTTAAAAGTCTCTTTAATTACTGCACATCTATATGCCATCACGTCCATCATATTTACTGTACACAGTTTATACATTTTCTGTCATCCGATAGTGAAAGTCTCATTGTCATAGGCTTCTTTGATGATTTAAATTTTTTGTCAAACCAAAAGTGCTCTTTCCCGACAGTCAGTGACGGTTTACAGTAAATACTACTTAACAAAAAGTATGTTGAGTGACAAAATAAGTACTAATTCTTGCAAAGAAATTCCCAGGGGCTGCATGATGTAGTTGACATTGATTGTTAATAAGACGTTTTGACAAAGGCACCAGGTTTAGAAAAGACACCAGGAGTGTCGAAACATTGCCTAGTCCTTTCAAGCTCCGTTCTGAGGATATCATTTCGCTAATATCACTTTAAGATTTGATGAACAGACAACTTACCTGTGGCAGCGGCACCTAAATATTGGCACTGTTGGAGTGCTCCATATCATCTTTCTATTCAATATTTCAATTAAAGTAATTGTCTTTTGGTGGGTTTTGCTTTTTAATTTTCCGTATTTGGATTCAGCATAGTCTTTGTTTTCTCATTGTACTTGATTGATTGATTTTACCTTTTGATATTTTGTATTTTCCCTTTCATGTGGAGCTTAATGTGTTCCTCAAGTGATTATATTAACAGTTCCTACTTGTATAAGGTTGGTTTTTGTCCCGAGAGCTGGATGCAGCAGCCATCTTACTGGAGTTAGTAGTATTTGCATGCATATTCTTTCATTTTCATATGTTTGTTACATTATTTTTTAAAATGGAAGGAATCAATTGCCTGAAGAATCTTTATGATAAATAGATTGGCTTGTGAAAGCAGAAATGAAGCATGTAGATCTCACTCCCTCCAAGCATCTAGTCCTTGATAAATATTTTACTGTTTATCTGGAACAAAAGAAAGGGCAGTTTACGTGCCTTCTTTTTGGTATCACTTCAGTTTTAGGGTATTTTAGAAAACATCTGAAAGAAGTTACAGCGCGCTATAACGAAGAGGAGCTTAAAGGTTTATGTAATTAGATGACATTCTAATAATGTATCAGACTTTACAAAAACTCAACTCCGTGAAAAAGAATTTCTTATCGCCTGCTCTGTTAGTAGCCTCCTAGACCCCGCAGGAGCCTCCGCTGTGAGATTAAAATGTTATTTGCAGAGCAGGAGATAAAATGTATAAGGCAAGTTAACATCTGATTGAAAATAAAAAAAATAATTTTTTTTCACACAGCCTGTGTCTAGTCACAAGCAGGGGAGGTGTGTTTAGGACAAGAAACAAAAGTGATTTAAGTCCTTATCGACTGAGAATTGAGCAGTGAAACTGCAGAGGCATCACCTACATACAACCAAACTGCTTAATTTAGCTAAAGTTGTTTTGATGCCTGCAAGTGTCACTTTAAACAAACACTTTACTGCACACAAACCTGAAGTTGATAAAGTTAGTCTGTAAGAAATATTGTTTTTCACATCAGAGCCGTAGTTAGGATCTCGGGTCTTTTGTCTGCTTCAATTCAGACAATATTTCCATAGGTTTTATTGAGCTCCTCCTTATATATTTAAATATATGAAGGGAATCAACACAGTAAAGGAGGAGACTATATTTAAAAGAAGAAAAACTACCACAACAAGAGGACATAGTCTTAAATTAGAGGGGCAAAGGTTTAAAAATAATATCAGGAAGTATTACTTTACTGAGAGGGTAGTGGATGCATGGAATAGCCTTCCAGCTGAAGTGGTAGAGGTTAACACAGTAAAGGAGTTTAAGCATGCGTGGGATAGGCATAAGGCTATCCTAACTATAAGATAAGGCCAGGGACTAATTAAAGTATTTAGTAAAATTGGGCAGACTAGATGGGCCGAATGGTTCTTATCTGCCGTCACATTCTATGTTTCTCCTGAAAGGTTAAAAGGCCAAACATAAGAAATTGTTTTTTTTTTCTATTCTGGTAAAATCCCTTATCAGTATATGCAAAAGAAGAATTGATTTGGAGGTTGAAACTCTTCAAGGCTTGTAATGGAAGAGCAACTTTGAGTCAGATATCAGTTTGGTAGAATGGGGTACACATTGCTGAGCGCTCACAACTGGAAGAAATGGTTAAAAGAGGAAACCAATTCATATACACTGCTTAGATTTGTTAGTTGGTTCCTTATTGCTGTACAGCCCTATCAAAGACAAAGTCAATTGTTTTATAAAACTAGCAATGGAAGACATATCTGTTGTTTAGTTCATACATCAATTAAGAGGAAACAAACCAAAAGTACTAGCTGATCTAATAAAAGACATTTTGCACGTTTGTCTTGATCGACACATACAATTCAACTGGGGACTTTTGATTGTAGTAGCAGATTGAAGCTTTGTTTTGGTAATTATTGAAATCAGTGTAATGAGTAAACATTATTTTAGGTGACAGTTGTCCTTTAGCATAATACGAGCCTTCTGTCTTGCATAACATGCAGGATTTTTTCTAATGTTAGTGATGGAAAGTCACAATTTTATTAGAGAGGAGGTTAGCATTATACAACGAGACACTAACAGCATTCTTAAGTAAAGTAGAAATTTAGTACATGTGCTGAGAACAAAAAGTTTATAACTCTTTGACGAAGCAAAAAAAAAAAAACCAACAACTGATTTTATCTATGAAACTTGGAAAACAAAATCCATATTGAACTTGAAAACAATTGACGTTCGGTTGAAATTCCAACTGAAACAAAACCATGAACAAAAAAGTAGAATTAAAGGGACAGTATAGTCACCGGAACAACTACAGCTTAATGTAGTTGTTCTGGTGAGTATAGTCAGTTCCTGTAGGCTTTTTGCAGGAAACGTGTTTAGATTACAGCCTTGTGATACCACCAGTGGCCACACTTCATATGGCTACTAGAGGTGCTTCCTGGGCAGTGCTGCACCCTAAGCTTTCCCCGTAGAGATGCGTTGATTCAATGCATCTCTATGAGGAGATGTTAATTGGCCAGGATGGTATTTGGCCAATATTGACAATCTCAGCCAATCTGGCTGAGATAATCACTTTTGATGATGTCAGCCAAGGAGGCAGATCGTGGGTGGGGCCAACGCTAGCAGACTGGAATAAAAGGTAAGATTTGACTATATTTAGAAAGGCAAGGGTGGGTCGGGGGGGGGGAGCTCAGATGGTGTTTTTAACACTATAGGAATACATGTTTGTGTTTCTGACCCTATAGTGTTCCATTAAGAGAAATATATAGAAATAAAGCAGTGGGTATCATAAAGGTAATATAAAGATGGGAAACTACCATGTTTACTTTTACTTTTAGATTTGATGGCACATTAGATTTGCGTATGAACGGGGAAATTCGAAATTCGCCGGGGAGAAATTCACATTTCCCCATTTGTATTTGGATCTAATGCGCCAAAACCCGCAGCATTTCATAATTTTTTTAATTCCAAAACCTATGCCAAATTAGAGTGAGGATAAACCTTATTTACTCTACATTTTTTTTAAAAAAAACAGCAAGACAGAATGTGTACCTAATATCACAGCAAATCAGATGAAGAATAATAAGCTGCATATTGCACCCTTTTAAGTATATTTACGGAAGGCCATGGTTGCGGGTAACCCTAAATCTCCAGTAAATACTCAGTAAGATGAAAACATGGCTAGCTGACCTCTGCAGGGTTCCTTTTAAGAATTTATAGTAATCTCTGTAGTGGCCACCCTTTAATTTATTACTGGAAAACCGCAGACTATGGTATTATGAAACTGTACATGATCTTATTCCTCTAAAATACCAATATCTCTTCACCGGGGCGAAATTTGCATCACTGCAACAGGGATGCAAGACTTGGTTTCTGTGTACAGTATCTTCTTCTACAAATGCACATTACAGTCACCAGCAAAAATATTTTTCAGCTTCTAGTTTTCAAAAATGTAACTGCATTAGATTTGATAACGCATTAGATTCGAGTAACTACGGTAGTTTCCCAGCACTATATTACATTTACCTACTGCTTTATTTCTGTATATTTTTTTTTTTTTAATTCTACTTTTCTCTCAAATGTTTTGTTCCAGTTGGAATTTTAGTCAAAGATAATCTGTTTTCAGGTTCAATATGGCTTTTCTTTTTCAAGTTTCGCAGATAAAATTAGTTTTTCTTTGTTCTTCAAAGAATTATAGACTGTTTATTCTCAGCACATGTAATAGATTTCTACTTTACCTAAGCATGTCATTTGTTTCTAGTTTTTTACAGAATAACGAGGACGATGAGGAGAGTGGGAGAGATTTTATAGATTGTGCTTTGTACTTATTGGTGGATTAGGGATTCTGTTTCCAATTCTTTTTCCAATAGTTTTAACTGTTTCTGAAAGGGATCCTATAGTCCCGAAAATAACAATCGTTATTTTGTGATGATAGGTTCCCTTACAGCGATGCGATCACAGTTCACCCTCTTTGCTGTGTAAAATTTAAGTCAAATAAAGTCTCATGCCCTCGTACATCTCTGCTGCAATCTCCAGCTTCTCCACAAATTATGTTAGAATGGAACTTGGCAAGTGCAGCAAAATACCATTTTCCTCCAATCAAATGCTGCTATTAGCAGTATTTGATTACAGGTCTGAGTTTCAAATAGTTCTAAGGAGGATCTAATCCTGCAATGTAAACACTACAGTTTATACAAAGCTTCAATGTTGTACGTTGCAGGGTTAAAATGACAGGACCACTGCACCCAGACCACTTCATTGACATGAAGTCTTTATTAAAATTGTGATTTTATGTCACTAACGCTCTCACCTCAATTCTGACTCATATAACCCGTTCCCCCCCAAAAATGAAAAAAAATCTTGAGAAATTAATTGCTATCAGATATCTGTTCTCAAAATTAAAACCTATAACCATAAATACTCTGCTTTCAATACTAGTGTTGACTGATATGGCACACAAAGTAAAAACTGACTTAAAGGAACATAATTTGTAAATGTAATTTTTAGAATGTAGTATATATTCCCAAAAGAAAACATGTATATACTTTTTTTTCTGCATGTTTTCTTTGGAGGTTTATAAAAAAAAAACAGCTTGTAAAAGCTGCAGACCTGCTGTATGCAGCCTCTGGAAGTTCTCCTCATTTTCCCCCTGTGCTGTTGCCGTGAGCAAGCTGAATTGCTTTATGTGTGTGGAGTGTTCCTTTAAAAAGATTTTTAGTTTAACCAGCTATTACATCTCTAAAAAAAAAAAAAAAAAAAAATTCACAACATTCTAAAGAAGGAGAGAGAGTGTTAAAATACCACTGTGAATTTCTGCAGATGCTCCATAAAATGATTAATTGTATAAACATTGATCAGCCACAACATTAAAACCACTGACAGATGAAATGATTAACATTGATTATATTGTTAAAATGGCTAGTCTCAAGGGGTGGCATATATTAGGCATCAAGTGAACAGTCAGTTCTTGAATGTTCTGAGTTGGAAGCAGGAAAAATGGGCAAGTGAGAAGATCTGAGTGACTTTGACAAGGGCCAAATAGTGATGGCTAGACGACTGATTCAGAGCATCTCCAAAACAGCAAGTCTTGTGGGATGTTCCCAGTATGCAGTAGTTAGTACATACAAAAAGTGGTACAAGGAAGGACAGTTAGTGAATCCGATCCATGGAGGCCCCACCTCACAACTTGCAGGACTTAAATGATCTGCTATTAATATCTTGGTGTCAGATACCACAAGACACATTTTAGAAGTGCCATAATGCATCAGAACTGTTTTGGCAGCACAAAGGAACCTACAAAATATTAAGCAGGGGGTCTTTCTGTTGAGGCTAATCAGTGTATATCAGAAAGGAAGGGCTCGAGAAGCATAATTTATGTGGACATTTCTAAAGTTTTTCAAAATAATAATAAAAAAATAAAAAAAACACACAAAACCAAAGCATATTCAAAAAAGAAAATCATGTTGGATAATAGTAAAAGAACAATGATGGGATATTGCATAGAATAGTAAAAAAAATACAAAGAAAATAAATCTAGTACCTTTTGTATCATTGTAAGTGTTTGTTGGATTTATTTGAAGTTACCGAATGACTGGAGTTACTCTTTATGTACTTCCATGTATACAGTAAAGTTTGCATGGCTATGTATACTGGTAAAATATTGCAGATAGGAGTCATGTTATTCATCTTAACCAAGATTATGGCTGTGCTTCCAATAAAGCAGGGTTGTGAATTACCGTAAATAGATTGTCTCAACCAACAATCCAGGCAAGGCAATCTTCTGCTTATTTCTCTGCCCTAAGCCATTGAAGGTAATGTTCTGCTCATTTTTTCTCCAGTGAGAATGTGCAACAAAATGACAAATGCAGAGCACTATTTCTCTTATTTTCTGGATCATTACAAGACAATGCAAATCTTTATTAGATCCAGGCACCACGCTGTGACGTCTGTTGGTTCAGCTAAGTACTCGCCGAGTATCCAGAGACAGCGTGCGCAGGCAAAGGACAGTTTCCATTTCAGTTTATCAATGTCCATACAGATTTAAAGATGTACATGGAGTGAAGGCATTCACAGTCAGCTCTTTACCAACTTAGATCTTGAACATAATGGAAAAGATCCTTTATATTGGGGGAAGTGAAACGTATCCCATTCGATTCCGATTTGAGAGAAACAGTACAGACAGCCAAAAATTGCAAGAGGGACCCACGGCCAACCTGGAACATTTAAAAAAAAAATAATCACAATGAACAACCAATGATAGCAACTGATCGAATCTGGCTATAACACAAAACACAATACACCAAAGGCACTCAGTATCACACATATAAATTAATTCAAATTAAAGATGTAGGAGAAAAACAAAACAATGTATAGTGTGTTCTGTGGTTTTAATGTTTAAACCTTTAATATGCTTAAGTTTGACGTTTTCACAGTTTGTACGCATTAATGGGAAACTACAGCGTTTGGAATACAAATCAGTATTCCTAATGATAAAGTCTTCTGTCCTAGTTAATTTTAGACAGACCAGTGAGCACTGGAAAAAAAAAAATTTACTTTTCTTGGCGCCGCCACCTGCTCTTATTCATGTGGCTCCAGGATGAGGGTTTGTTCCAATGCTTCTCATTATTATTATTTTATTATTTATATAGCGCCATCAGATTCTGCAGCGCTGTACAATGGGATAGACCCTACTTGGTCACATGCGCAGACCTCATAGAGATCCACCAATGATTCTCTTGTCATAGAGAATCACTAAATCCAGTGATTCTCTGCGACAAGCTGTGACTGCACTGCGCATGCACATGTGATGTAACGATAAGCCTGGGCACGAGAGCCGGGAAGTAATATTCCAGGATCTTATATTCCAAGTCTTCCAATTATTAAAAATATATCAATTTGGAGGCTAATGCATGGGGGAGCTACTGTGGCACTATAACAACCTCAATTAGATTAAGTTATTACAATTAGTTCAGTATTCTTTTTTTGACAATCCATAGTTTATTATTAAAATGGAGTCTTCCATTTTCTAATTTACAGATACTCAAACACATCTGTTTTATATAACATACCCCTAACATATGATTATATATCATACATCACTTCATAGTTCAAAACCTATAATACCTATTGCATGCAGTATGCTGTTCACGATTCCTTGGGATAAACTGTACAATGACACAGTGGTAATGTACTGTAATTAAGATAGATATCAAAGTTAAATCCCACTTATACTGTACCATTCACAGACACGGATATGATGCAGTATGGCAACAATATTGACTATAAAAGAAGCAGTGTGATGTTTTTCACAAGTAAAAGTTGCCAATTGAGTTTTCAGATGACTGGGGGGTATCCAGATGCTTCCATGATATTAGGGAACACTGGGGTGACTTGTAATGTGCACTTTATGGCACTAAGTGTGATTCTAGCTTGATTTCGTTCCATTCCTAAGGAAACCGATGTATACGGCTTCTATTTTTAGGGCTAATTATCATTAGTGTATGAGGACATCTGACTTACCTCTAGAACTGTTAAAGCTTACAGGTGGCGTGGACGATACAATTGTATAATTTCATAAGGAATTCTAGTGCCATAACAACATATGCCCTTTGTAAGAGTGAAGGTTGAATGAGATCCCATGTGCCCACACAGGGTCTTCTACCAGCAATTTGCAAATAAAATGCTGCAGCTTTAAGCCCACTCCTTCGGTGAACTAAGTCACAGAAGTAAGCTTTATATCTTCTGGCTGTTCAAATATTTGCACAGAATATACATAATATACAAATCCCCACCTCCGCTTTACTGTTTACAGCCAGGGAGAATGAACCGTAGTTGTGTCTCATTCATTTTCCAAAACTGTAAATGAAGTTGTCTTTAAGCTGGCGGCTTTAACACCTGTTCCATTCTCTTAGCTGATGAATGGATTTACTAAGAAGAGATGTCATACATGCTGGGCAGGGGGTATAATGGACATGGTCAGCTCTCTTTAAAACAATGGTTGCAACCTGATTGGCTGAACCATCATCTCATCTGCGCTCAGCTAGCTGCCTGGGGATTCGCATCAAGTGCAGGAACTTCAAACATGAGGTTTCTGTTTTTTCATTCTATTAAAAAAATACATTAACAAATATGGGTAAGTTCAAGTCTGCAGCATCTCTCTAATAACCAGGGCTGCCACCAGAAATTTTGGGGCCCCTGACACAGCCCACCATCTGGGCCCCTCGGGGCCCGCCCCCCAAGTCAGTCCACATGACCTGCCCCAAGTCTGCCCACATGATCCGCCCCCAAATCCACCCACAAGTATGAAGTGTGTGTGTGTGTACTGAATTTGTTTGTGTGTGTATAGTGGTTATAGAATGTGTGTAGTGGATACAAAGTGCGTGAGCAAAGTGGATACGCAAAGTGGATTCAGATTGTATGTTTGTGTAGTGGACAGAGTGTGTGTGTATAGTGAATGCAGTGTGTGTGTTTGTGTACTGGATGTAGTATGTGAATAGTGAATGCAGATTGCGTGTTTGTGTAGTGGATGTAGTGTGTGTGTATAGTTAATGCAGTGTGTGTTTGTGTAGTGGATGTAATGTGTGTGTGTGTGTGTGTATAGTGAATACAGTGTGTCTGTATAGTGGATATAGTGTTTGTGTGTATAGTAAATGTAGTGTGTGTGTTTGTGTAGTTGAAGTAGTGTGTATATAGTGACTGTAGAGTGTATGTGTAGTGGATGTAGTGTGTGTATAGTGAATGCAGAGTGTGTGTTTGTGTAGTGGATGATGTGTGTACCTGATGCAGTTTGTGTGTTTATGTAGTGGATGATGTGTGTGGTTGTTTAGTGGATGATGTGTGTGTGGTTGTGCAGTGGATGATGTGTGTGTGGTTGTGTAGTGGATGATGTGTGTGGTTGTGCAGTGGATGATGTGTGTGGTTGTGCAGTGGATGCATTTTGTCTGTTTGATGTATGTGTGTGGTGGATTGAGTGACAAATGCTGCTGGGAGGTATTTTTTTATGTTGAATTTTTATAATAAAAAAAAAAAAAAAGTTCTCCCCTCCCCTCCTGCCTCTTAGGGAGGGGGGGGGGGCACTGGATTCCATGGTGGTCCGGTGGCTCCACTTGTTGGGCCAGCAAGGAGGAGCCCAGCAGACTCCCTCCATGTTCTCCCTCCTGCCAGCCAGTGCTCTATTTCTGACGCGAGCACAGCATGACAACTCACGGCAACGCTTTACTGCTGTGGCTCGCGAGAGTGCTGGAGAGGAAGGTAAGTATATCCTGGGCCCTGCTTGGAATCCAGCAGAGGCATATATACATAGCGGTACTCGCTATATATATATATGCAGATTGAAGGGCTGGGGGCCCGGGCATGCAGAGGATTACCTGTGCAGTCCGGGCCCCCCAGGACCGCCGGGCCCGTGACAACCGTCATGGTTGTCACCACCTGATGGCGGCCCTGCTAATAACCATAAGCAGTTATTAGTAGCTGTTACATTATCATTTATTCAGGAGATTGACTTGGTTTCATTGTGTTTTTTCATTCTTTCTCTCTATGGAAGCTGATTATCTCTGGAAGCCATGATTGTCAATAAAATACAGCCATGGAGGAATATAATTTGAGAAAGTCAGTAGGCCTTTGTGGCTCAAAAATGCTCACAGATTTCCTTGGTCAACTTTTGCAATCAATATTGTAAAGTGCTACGGAATCTGTTGGCGCTATATAGATAGCAATAATAAAAATAATATCAGCACGATTAGCATTTACCATTTTATTACTCTTCATGTGCATCAACAAAATTGCATAATTTATAATTTTATTACATGACAGGAGGCTTCCTATTTTGCATAAACTTTCTTTACTTTATGCCTCCAGCAGCACAAGTCAATCAATCAGAAAAGAAAAAGTTTAACCAATCAGAGTCCAGCACCTCTTGTATATAAGTCCCTGACAGGTTTCCCATTTCCTCTTTCTTTGCTGCTTCCAGCCAGGACACAGGTCAGAGCGATTTTACCTATAACTCTTACAGTATATATATTGCTTTTTAAATAATTTTGTTTATATTGTTATCTCTTGCCTAGTAGAGGTCTTTATTGCTATTTTAAGGGTTAGCCCCCCTTTCTTTGCGCCTCACCCCCTGCCACTTCCCCCCCCCTCCTCATTTCTGCCCCCTCTCTTTCTCGCGGTTTTTACCGCGACCGCAGCTTTAAATTGCCGTGGTCGCGGGTGATTAGCGCGGCCGGCTTCTCCGGCGACTCGGGCAGCTCAGGGCGAGCGGGTGGGGGCCGGGGTCTGTTGACACTTAAGCGGGCCGCGATCAACGCGATCACGGGCCGCGCTTAGTTTTGGCGCGAACGGCCATCTTGGATCTCGCTACTCGCGAGATCCAAGTCGGCCATCTTAGGTGGGGAAACCGTGATTCACACGGTCCCCCGTTTTGCATCCCCACTCCTATCACCCTCTGTCTGCCAGGCCCCTCTATAGAGACAGGGGACCTGGGAGGGAGAGGGTGCTAGTATTGCTCATACTTACCCCTGCTCTGGGGGATCCTGGTCTAGGGAGTATCACCATATATATAGTATTGTCCCCCCCTACCTGCCGTTTTGGGGTACTGCAGAAGCAACCTGAATAAATAAAAAAGGAATAGAATAAATATACAAACACAAAGAAAAGAAAAAAAAAAAAAAAGGAATATATATATTTTGGAAATAAATATTGAAAAAAAATAAAATAAAAAAAAATAAAATAATAATAAGCTCTTCCAGAGGTGACCCCTCTGAGTGGGGTGACCCCCCACTGGCACACTATTATTGTTATCAAGGGGTGACCCCCCTGCGCTGGGTGACCCCCAGGCGTGTGCCATACTATCCGAAGAGCGGGGTGACCCCCCTACTATTTATGCTGTTACGTGTGGTCGGCACCCTCCATACTACGACTGGGGTGTCCTGCTCATGCCTTTTCCACTGGGAAAATCTGTCACACTTCTTCCCCACTGGGCTTTGAATTAAGGGCACGACCCGTGCAATATCTAGGCACTACGACCTAGCCGAGATTTCTATATCCTAGACCGCTCAGTCCGGTCAGCCGGAGGGTGACCCCCTCGCTAGCCCAGAATTACAGGCAGTGTCAATACCTAAAACAGGTTGTTTGATCTGGGCCCATTGGCCACACTAGACGACCCCCAGTCGTAGGAGGAACGCCGTACCTCCTTATTACTGCCTTGTACTATTCACGTACTTCGGTACCTGACTCTACCCTGTCTTTACAGACAGTGATTGCAACAATGAACATGGGTGAACCCTCACAGCAAACTCCACCCGATTTTCAGGCACTAATTAATTCAGCGGTGGCGGCCTCAATGGAAAAGGCCATAGCGAAACTATTGGTCCAAACCCCACAGGGGGACCCGGACACCAAAGGCCAGGAGAAGCCTTCAGGGGATAGTGCTCCCCCTAAGAGACATTGGAAGGGCAATGGCCCAGCCCCACGGACGGCAAAGGGCAAAGCCCCACTCAAGAGGAGCCGCCCATCGGACCGCTTAGATCCGTCAACACCCCCGCTGACATCATCCGATGACGAGGGAGGTAACTCACCAACCCCGCTGGAAGTTATGGACGAGTGGGGAGTGGGGGACTCCCCATCTGAGGAGGAGGACTGGCTCGACATACCCCGCGGCCACACAGGGTCGGACCGGGTCGAGGAGCAGGACATCCGTCATGGGCACTGGAAGGCCGATACACAGGCAGACGACCTGGAGGACGGCACCTTCGTGGACCCCCAAGGCAATCCGTTGTTTGATCCACGTACGATACGTCACCCGAGATCATTGGAATGGGGCCTACCGGACCATTTGGCCCAATTCATTCATTTTTGGCTACGACAACCTATGGACAAAGAGGTCCGGGCGAGACTGAAGTCCGAGTGTCCAAGACCTAGCCTACCGGACAAGATTGCCCACACGCCTGAATTCGACACCACGGTAGTCGTATTCATGTCACGGACGGGACGTGACCCGCGTAAGGGCATCAAGAAGGGCCTCAAAGCTTCGCAAGATAAGTTATTAGATATGCTTGGCCCACTCGCTAAGATCCTGTACCTCGCAGACGGAGCGCTTACCCACGGGAGTACCTTGGACGCCCACGATGTGAGAGAATGGGCGCAACGCGCAATCTGCTTATTGGGCAACACCAATGCCGCACTCTGCGCGGAGCGACGTAAAGCCGCGCTTCTCAAGATGGACTCCAAGCTCCTGGAACTCGGCAAGAAAGAATTGGGGCCACGGGCCAATGGCCAACTATTCGGAGAAGCACTGGCGAGCTAAAGAAACATGTGAACTTATTTACGACATTGAGCAAGGCCCAGACTTCCATTAAACAAGTTTTTCGTAACCCTACTCCAACCAGAGGGGTTTTCGGCAGGGCTGGTCACCATCGGGGCCGAGCCACCAGCCGTTTCTGGCCTACAGGCCCCAGGAATCAAACTTCTCAGTCGTTCTTCCCATCGAGACCACCCTTCTCGAGAGGAACCTTCAGACCCAGAGGAGCTCGTACCCGCGGACGCGGGCGCTTCAATACAGGTGAGCACCCCTCAAGTACCATTGTGCCTCTCCCCTGTTACTGCTGGCAGACTGTCTCCTTTTTCGCAGAACTGGGAAAAGATATCCTCCGATGCCTGGATCCTTCAAACGATCAGGGGATACGAGATCGATTTCGCGCACACACCGACCCAATCACGTCGACCACAACCGATACGAACGTCGGTGGAACTCACCAAGCTCATAGACGACGAGGTCCGAGCACTATTCCTCAAAGGGGCAGTCGAATTCGCCCCCGACGACACGGGTTTCATCAGCAACATATTTCTAGTTCAGAAAAAGACAGGAGATTACAGACCTGTCATCAACCTACGCGAACTGAATTCATTCGTAGCCTACAGACATTTCAAAATGGAGGGCATACATCTCCTCAGAGATCTACTACTGGAGCACGATTGGTTCACACGACTGGATTTAAAGGATGCCTATCTGTCAGTTCCGATGGCACAGTCCAGTCGACCTTTCCTTCGATTTCACTGGAAAGGACGCACATGCCAGTTCACGTGCCTCCCATTTGGTCTCAGCTCTGCCCCTTGGTGCTTCACGAAGCTTCTGAAGCCAGCCATGGCGCATTTACGGACAAGAGGGATCCGATGCCTAATCTATCTAGACGATATACTTATTTTCTGCAACAACGACTCCAAACTGCGTTCTCAGACGAAATTCATAGTGCACTTTCTGGAATCCTTGGGTTTCATCGTGAACATGGAAAAGTCAGCTCTCTCCCCATCGAAAGTGGTGCAGTTCCTCGGATTCGAGATAGATTCAGTATCATGCACACTCCGCCTTCCCAAGACGAAGATTGCGAATATTCGGAAGGAGATACGGCGTTTTCTTCGGAAAGACATGGTCCCTCTGCGATTACTGGCCAGGATTGTCGGCCTACTGTCATCCTCCATTCAAGCAATTTTCCCGGGACCCCTCCACTACCGAGCCATGCAAAGGCTGAAAGCTCACCACCTGAGACAGGGTCACTCATACGATCAAGCGATCAGGATAACCGCGGAAGTTCGGATGGAACTCCGTTGGTGGCTGCTCCACATGGAGGCTTGGAACGGCAGAGCCATATTCGGTTCGAACCCGGATTTCATCCTGGAATCGGATGCCAGCCTGTGGGGCTGGGGAGCCCACTGCGCACACGCATCCACGGGAGGTGCCTGGTCGGAGGAAGAAAAGTCACTACACATCAATTGCCTGGAGTTGATAGCCGGCTCATTCGCCATCCGCAGCCTGGCCAAGCATGTGTCCAATTGTTGTATACTGCTACGCATGGACAACATATCGGCAGTCCAATACGTGAACAGACTAGGAGGAGCCAGATCACGGACATTGACGGAGGCTACCAAGGACATCTACCAGTTTTGTCTCCCTCGCAACATAACCCTCAGAGCGGAATACTTACCAGGCCTCAACAACCTCACGGCGGATTGGTTCTCTCGTCATTGGCGGGACTCCAGCGATTGGCATCTGGACACGGAGATCTTCAATACGGTGAGATCGATCAGGGGACCACTCCACATAGACCTTTTTGCCTCACGCACGAATACGCAACTACCGAGGTACTACAGCTGGTTGCCGGATTCCCAGAGCGAAGCAGTGGATGCCTTTCTACAGCACTGGCCTTCGATGGGAGCGTATGCCTTCCCACCTTTCTCGATGTTAGCAAGAGTGCTCCACAAACTACGCACATCCAAGACATCGCTGATCCTGATCACACCCTTATGGAGAAGCCAGGCATGGTTCCCCGACTTGCTCGCACTATCTCACGACCACCCGCTGGTCTTACCAACTTTCCCCACACTCCTTACGAATCCGGATGCGGAACCTCATCCTCTCATACTTCAAGAACGTCTAGAGTTGGTAGCCTGGACGCTTTCAGGGGATCTTGGGCAATCCCAGGCTTATCGCAAACGGCTAAGGACCTCCTTTGGGACTCTTGGGCACCAGGGACTAGACGTAACTACATGGCAGCATGGAATGTGTGGGACCGCTGGTGTTTGGGAAGGAGCCTCGATCCCTTTACAGCACCTGTATCAGACATACTGAATTTCCTTTCCACTTTGTTTTCCAACGGGAAATCATACCGATCCATTAACGTTACACGATCCGCTATATCGGCGGCTCATGTTCCAGTTAACGGGAATCCAGTGGGTCAGGAAGCCTTAATATGTCGACTATTACGAGGGATCAAATTGGCTAGACCACCGACACCGAGGTATCGCCAACTGTGGGATGTGGACGTGGTCATTCGTTTCATTCAGAACTGGCCGGATAACGCTGACCTATCACTCAGACAATTAGCAGCCAAACTTACCTTATTGTTGTGCTTAGTCTCTTTCCGACGGGTATCGGATGTTCGGGCTTTCGACGTGGACGGATTTACGATAACGCCCGTCGGTGTTACGTTTTTGATATCCCGAAGGACTAAGACGGACTCCAAATCCGTGTCCTACCCGTTTTTTCCGGCGGTTCCTCGTCTTTGTGTCGTCTCCACTTTACTCCGTTACGTGGAGGTTACGGCGCCGCTTCGGGCTACCGGATCGGGACAGCTGTTAATCTCGTATACCAGACCATATAAGCCAGTGACCACTACTACGTTAGCTAGATGGATACGATGGCTGCTGTCACTAGCCGGGATAGATGCTAGTTTCGGGGCCCATTCGGTTCGAGGGGCGGCGGCTTCTAAGGCCTTCTCGGCGGGTGCCTCCCTTGCGGACATTCTACGTACGGCGGATTGGACCAGAGAGAATACCTTTAGGGTGTTCTACTTTCGCCAATCATCACACGCGTCCTTAGCGTTTTTACCCCAGCGTTAAAAATGCAAAATAGGAAGCCTCCTGTCATGTAATAAAATTGTAGATTATGCTAGCGTAGTGTACAGATAATCTTAATTTTAATAATGACAGGAGGCGAGTATTTTCCCCCCCCCTTTTTTTTTTGTCATTCCCTCCCTATACTCTGAGGATTCACATACTATTTCAGTTAGCTATGGGTAAAAACTGGGACAAGGGACGCTTAAACCAGATGTCATTTACTAATTAGTTCAGTTATCAGATCAGACTATAACCTCTCTGTGTACATAGGATTATATGGCTGTTAGAGATGCTAACGTTGAGGTGTTAATTTTAGAATTTAGATACTAACATGAGTTTCTTGCTAGAGTTAAGACTAGACTTAAAGGTTGATATGCGGACGACAGTCGTTTTCCCACGCCTTTCACCTTTTTTCTATGTCTTTCAGCTTAATCTCACTTCATGAGACAGAAGTCGGACCCTAGACGTTTCTCTACGTTCCACAAGTTTCCACAAGTTGACAAGTTGACAAGCTATTACGTTCAAGTTTCTGCATTTACGAAAGAATTGTCGCTTTCCGGCATGATCACAACAAAGAAAGAGGAAATGGGAAGCCTGTCAGGGACTTAAATACAAGAGGTGCTGGACTCTGATTGGTTAAACTTTTTCTTTTCTGATTGATTGACTTGTGCTGCTGGAGGCATAAAGTAAAGAAAGTTTATGCAAAATACTCGCCTCCTGTCATTATTAAAATTAAGATTATCTGTACACTACGCTAGCATAATCTACAATTCATTGACATAGCAACTCCACCAGGATGCTATAAAATAATTATCTCAGCAAGTTCTGAGTTGTGAAATTACACAGGAACAAGCTTTAAAAGAAAACATACTCCACGTCATCGCAGTCTCACTCTCTCCCACCCTGAGTTTGAAATCAGTAAAGCTGGGAAATAAAACAGTGGCACATGCAATTCCCATACCTCCCAACTTTTGGCCTCAACAAATGGGGACGTGTAGGTGGAGTTCTGACGGGATGTCCAGAGTGAAGCAAGCTGTGTCATTAGCGACGCCCACAACGTTCAGAGCTGCCTTAAAAAGGCGTGGTGTCAACCAAAAAGGTGGTGGACCTGCCTGAAAAAGGGGTCGGTCCACCATCTGATGGGCAGTTTGGCCGGCCCCCAGCTATCAGGACCATGTCCTGCAAAGTGCTCATGCTGTGCTTCCCAGGTACAGACACCAGGGAACTAAAGCAGAACGGGACACAGCATTCCAAAATCGGGACTTTCTTGCTAAAATCGGGACAGTTGGGAGGAATTAATTCCTTAAAATTATTTGTGGCATCTTCTACACTTCAATAATCTTTTTATCAATAATTTGTGGTATCTTCCACACTTCGAGAAACGTTTTATCAACAAAACCACTTGTAAATAATTAAGCATTGCATATTACATTTACTACAACTAGCACACAAACTAAACTTTTTACCACCTGATCAGAGGCATAATGAGAAACCACAAGGCCCCGGTGCAATAATTACCATGAGCCTCCCCACACACATGCAGACATACACATCTAGACACACACACATACATACAGACGCACATACACACAGAGACCCATACATACATACAGACACACACATACATACACACACACATACAGACATGTAGACATACATACATACACACACATACGCGGCTGGAGTGACGGGCCAGGTTGCAGCTGCGACCCCTGAAACCGCGGTAGTTCCACCACTGCACCCGATGCAGATTTACAGAATAGCAGAAGGTGTGATGGAAGATATTTGGTTTATAAATTGTTTATTCTGTATATATATTGACGACATTAATTGATTATAATAATTCATAGGATGCCGTTTATTCATCTACTATACAAAAAAATACTATATAAAGAAACAAATTATACTAAGTAAAAATGTACTGCAGATATATTCAATGAATGAATTTTATATTTTAAAGTTTCAAAGCAGCTTGTATGAGATGTGCGGTGCTACTATTAATGAAATTTTAAAATCACAGCTTAATTAGGTAGGTCTGTGTAACATGAATGTTTCAATTTTTTAAGTTGAGACATGAAAATGATCCTATATTCCTACCCCGTCTTAATCCTTTAATCCGAATGCTTATTTTCCTTAAACAAGAGCGTTATCCATTTATCAAATTACTTTTTTTTTTGTTATAAGTCTTGTCAAATGCTAGACTCAAAGCTGTGTAAAAATTTAATTATTTAAAGGCCTGGTTAAGCTCATTACTACTAATATAAGAGCATATGAAATGCAAAAGATTCCAATACACTCTTGCTTCAAGGTGACTCGTAGAATTGTAGAGAGTATAAATTACTTTTCTTTGCAAGAATGGAATTGATGTCATACTATATAATTATGGGTGTCGTTACTGCTGTATAGATCATTTTACCAAAGTCACATTTAATAGCAATTTTTCCCCTCAATAGTGTTAAAATATAATTTATAACAGATAACAGCCATTCTATTCTGACATTTGGTATTGCGACATTTGATTTTGTGCATCAAACTGTTCATTTTATCATCTGTATCAAATTAAAGAACAGATAAAAAATAAATTAAAAAAATAACCCTAATCGAAAAGCAGAGAAGGGTACCAAGCCACAATTCATCAGACAACTGTCAGTGTTGCTTGCTGACAATGGGGAACATGTTGGGCTTTAAAACTAAACTATGCTGAACTAACTGCATAAAACAACTCCAAAACTATTTATGTCCCTTTATTAGATCATGGTACAAGGTGCTTCTTGTCTTTCTGCACCAGACTCATATACGGCACAAGGGAATCTATACATTTACATGCGTTATTCTAGGAGATTGCACAGCATGGCTTTATGAAATTTGTAGCTCTAAGGCCAGCACTATACAGTTGAAAGTCAACAGCCATATGAGGATGGCCATAA
>OW240913.1:334048978-334246671 GCA_933207985.1 Pelobates cultripes
CTGCTTCCAGCCAGGACACAGGTCAGAGTGATTTTTACCAATAATTTTTACAGTATATGTATTGCCTTAAATCATTTGCTTATTTTGGTTAGCTTTACCTAGTAGAGTTTTTTTATTGTTATTTGAGGGTTAGCCCCCCCCTTTCTTGCGCCTCTCCCCCTGCCATTACCCCTCCCCCTCCTCATTTTGCCCCTGGTTTTTCGCGACGGTTTTACCGCGACCGCGGCTTTAAATTGCCGTGGTCGCAGCTGATTAACATGGCCGGCTCTCCGGCGGCTCGGGCAACGTAGGGCGGGCGGGTGGGGGCCGGGGTCGGATAGCTCCTAAGCGGGCCGCGATCAACGCGATCGCGGACCGCGCTTAGATTTGGCGCGAACGGCCATCTTGGATCTCGCTACTCGCGAGATCCAAGTCGGCCATCTTAGGTGGGGAAACCGTGATTCACACGGTCCCCCGTTTTGCATCCCCACTCCTATCACCCTCTGTCTGCCAGGCCCCTCTATAGAGACAGGGGACCTGGGAGGGAGAGGGTGCTAGTATTGCTCATACTTACCCCTGCTCTGGGGGATCCTGGTCTAGGGAGTATCACCATATATATAGTATTGTCCCCCCCTACCTGCCGTTTTGGGGTACTGCAGAAGCAACCTGAATAAATAAAAAAGGAATAGAATAAATATACAAACACAAAGAAAAGAAAAAAAAAAAAAAAGGAATATATATATTTTGGAAATAAATATTGAAAAAAAATAAAATAAATAAAAAATAAAATAATAATAAGCTCTTCCAGAGGTGACCCCTCTGAGTGGGGTGACCCCCCACTGGCACACTATTATTGTTATCAAGGGGTGACCCCCCTGCGCTGGGTGACCCCCAGGCGTGTGCCATACTATCCGAAGAGCGGGGTGACCCCCCTACTATTTATGCTGATACGTGTGGTCGGCACCCTCCATACTACGACTGGGGTGTCCTGCTCATGCCTTTTCCACTGGGAAAATCTGTCACACTTCTTCCCCACTGGGCTTTGAATTAAGGGCACGACCCGTGCAATATCTAGGCACTACGACCTAGCCGAGATTTCTATATCCTAGACCGCTCAGTCCGGTCAGCCGGAGGGTGACCCCCTCGCTAGCCCAGAATTACAGGCAGTGTCAATACCTAAAACAGGTTGTTTGATCTGGGCCCATTGGCCACACTAGACGACCCCCAGTCGTAGGAGGAACGCCGTACCTCCTTATTACTGCCTTGTACTATTCACGTACTTCGGTACCTGACTCTACCCTGTCTTTACAGACAGTGATTGCAACATGAACATGGGTGAACCCTCACAGCAAACTCCACCCGATTTTCAAGCACTAATTAATTCAGCGGTGGCGGCCTCAATGGAAAAGGCCATAGCGAAACTATTGGTCCAAACCCCACAGGGGGACCCGGACACCAAAGGCCAGGAGAAGCCTTCAGGGGATAGTGCTCCCCCTAAGAGACATTGGAAGGGCAATGGCCCAGCCCCACGGACGGCAAAGGGCAAAGCCCCACTCAAGAGGAGCCGCCCATCGGACCGCTTAGATCCGTCAACACCCCCGCTGACATCATCCGATGACGAGGGAGGTAACTCACCAACCCCGCTGGAAGTTATGGACGAGTGGGGAGTGGGGGACTCCCCATCTGAGGAGGAGGACTGGCTCGACATACCCCGCGGCCACACAGGGTCGGAGCGGGTCGAGGAGCAGGACATCCGTCATGGGCACTGGAAGGCCGATACACAGGCAGACGACCTGGAGGACGGCACCTTCGTGGACCCCCAAGGCAATCCGTTGTTTGATCCACGTACGATACGTCACCCGAGATCATTGGAATGGGGCCTACCGGACCATTTGGCCCAATTCATTCATTTTTGGCTACGACAACCTATGGACAAAGAGGTCCGGGCGAGACTGAAGTCCGAGTGTCCAAGACCTAGCCTACCGGACAAGATTGCCCACACGCCTGAATTCGACACCACGGTAGTCGTATTCATGTCACGGACGGGACGTGACCCGCGTAAGGGCATCGAGAAGGGCCTCAAAGCTTCGCAAGATAAGTTACTAGATATGCTTGGCCCACTCGCTAAGATCCTGTACCTCGCAGACGGAGCGCTTACCCAAGGGAGTACCTTGGACGCCCACGATGTGAGAGAATGGGCGCAACGCGCAATCTGCTTATTGGGCAACACCAATGCCGCACTCTGCGCGGAGCGACGTAAAGCCGCGCTTCTCAAGATGGACTCCAAGCTCCTGGAACTCGGCAAGAAAGAATTGGGGCCACGGGCCAATGGCCAACTATTCGGAGAAGCCTTCATTGGCGAGCTAAAGAAACATGTGAACTTATTTACGACATTGAGCAAGGCCCAGACTTCCATTAAACAAGTTTTTCGTAACCCTACTCCAACCAGAGGGGTTTTCGGCAGGGCTGGTCGCCATCGGGGCCGAGCCACCAGCCGTTTCTGGCCTACAGGCCCCAGGAATCAAACTTCTCAGTCGTTCTTCCCATCGAGACCACCCTTCTCGAGAGGAACCTTCAGACCCAGAGGAGCTCGTACCCGCGGACGCGGGCGCTTCAATACAGGTGAGCACCCCTCAAGTACCATTGTGCCTCTCCCCTGTTACTGCTGGCAGACTGTCTCCTTTTTCGCAGAACTGGGAAAAGATATCCTCCGATGCCTGGATCCTTCAAACGATCAGGGGATACGAGATCGATTTCGCGCACACACCGACCCAATCACGTCGACCACAACCGATACGAACGTCGGTGGAACTCACCAAGCTCATAGACGACGAGGTCCGAGCACTATTCCTCAAAGGGGCAGTCGAATTCGCCCCCGACGACACGGGTTTCATCAGCAACATATTTCTAGTTCAGAAAAAGACAGGAGATTACAGACCTGTCATCAACCTACGCGAACTGAATTCATTCGTAGCCTACAGACATTTCAAAATGGAGGGCATACATCTCCTCAGAGATCTACTACTGGAGCACGATTGGTTCACACGACTGGATTTAAAGGATGCCTATCTGTCAGTTCCGATGGCACAGTCCAGTCGACCTTTCCTTCGATTTCACTGGAAAGGACGCACATGCCAGTTCACGTGCCTCCCATTTGGTCTCAGCTCCGCCCCTTGGTGCTTCACGAAGCTTCTGAAGCCAGCCATGGCGCATTTACGGACAAGAGGGATCCGATGCCTAATCTATCTAGACGATATACTTATTTTCTGCAACAACGACTCCAAACTGCGTTCTCAGACGAAATTCATAGTGCACTTTCTGGAATCCTTGGGTTTCATCGTGAACATGGAAAAGTCAGCTCTCTCCCCATCGAAAGTGGTGCAGTTCCTCGGATTCGAGATAGATTCAGTAACATGCACACTCCGCCTTCCCAAGACGAAGATTGCGAATATTCGGAAGGAGATACGGCGTTTTCTTCGGAAAGACATGGTCCCTCTGAGATTACTGGCCAGGATTGTCGGCCTACTTTCATCCTCCATTCAAGCAATTTTCCCGGGACCCCTCCACTACCGAGCCATGCAAAGGCTGAAAGCTCACCACCTGAGACAGGGTCACTCATACGATCAAGCGATCAGGATAACCGCGGAAGTGCGGACGGAACTCCGTTGGTGGCTGCTTCACATGGAGGCTTGGAACGGCAGAGCCATATTCGGTTCGAACCCGGATTTCATCCTGGAATCGGATGCCAGCCTGTGGGGCTGGGGAGCCCACTGCGCACACGCATCCACGGGAGGTCCCTGGTCGGAGGAAGAAAAGTCACTACACATCAATTGCCTGGAGTTGATAGCCGGCTCATTCGCCATCCGCAGCCTGGCCAAGCATGTGTCCAATTGTTGTATACTGCTACGCATGGACAACATATCGGCAGTCCAATACGTGAACAGACTGGGAGGAGCCAGATCACGGACATTGACGGAGGCTACCAAGGACATCTACCAGTTTTGTCTCCCTCGCAACATAACCCTCAGAGCGGAATACTTACCAGGCCTCAACAACCTCACGGGGGATTGGTTCTCTCGTCATTGGCGGGACTCCAGCGATTGGCATCTGGACACGGAGATCTTCAATACGGTGAGATCGATCAGGGGACCACTCCACATAGACCTTTTTGCCTCACGCACGAATACGCAACTACCGAGGTACTACAGCTGGTTGCCGGATCCCCAGAGCGAAGCAGTGGATGCCTTTCTACAGCACTGGCCTTCGATGGGAGCGTATGCCTTCCCACCTTTCTCGATGTTAGCAAGAGTGCTCCACAAACTACGCACATCCAAGACATCGCTGATCCTGATCACACCCTTATGGAGAAGCCAGGCATGGTTCCCCGACTTGCTCGCACTATCTCACGACCACCCGCTGGTCTTACCAACGTTCCCCACACTCCTTACGAATCCGGATGCGGAACCTCATCCTCTCATACTTCAAGAACGTCTAGAGTTGGTAGCCTGGACGCTTTCAGGGGATCTTGGGCAATCCCAGGCTTATCGCAAACGGCTAAGGACCTCCTTTGGGACTCTTGGGCACCAGGGACTAGACGTAACTACATGGCAGCATGGAATGTATGGGACCGCTGGTGTTTGGGAAGGAGCCTCGATCCCTTTACAGCACCTGTATCAGACATACTGAATTTCCTTTCCACTTTGTTTTCCAACGGGAAATCATACCGATCCATTAACGTTACACGATCCGCTATATCGGCGGCTCATGTTCCAGTTAACGGGAATCCAGTGGGTCAGGAAGCCTTAATATGTCGACTATTACGAGGGATCAAATTGGCTAGACCACCGACACCGAGGTATCGCCAACTGTGGGATGTGGACGTGGTCATTCGTTTCATTCAGAACTGGCCGGATAACGCTGACCTATCACTCAGACAATTAGCAGCCAAACTTACCTTATTGTTGTGCTTAGTCTCTTTCCGACGGGTATCGGATGTTCGGGCTTTCGACGTGGACGGATTTACGATAACGCCCGTCGGTGTTACGTTTTTGATATCCCGAAGGACTAAGACGGACTCCAAATCCGTGTCCTACCCGTTTTTTCCGGCGGTTCCTCGTCTTTGTGTCGTCTCCACCTTACTCCGTTACGTGGAGGTTACGGCGCCGCTTCGGGCTACCGGATCGGGACAACTGTTAATCTCGTATACCAGACCATACAAACCAGTGACCACTACTACGTTAGCTAGATGGATACGATGGCTGCTGTCACTAGCCGGGATAGATGCTAGTTTCGGGGCCCATTCGGTTCGAGGGGCGGCGGCTTCTAAGGCCTTCTCGGCGGGTGCCTCCCTTGCGGACATTCTACGCACAGCGGATTGGACCAGAGAGAATACCTTTAGGGTGTTTTACTTTCGCCAATCATCACACGCGTCCTTAGCGTTTTTACCCCAGCGTTAAAAATGCAAAATAGGAAGCCTCCTGTCATGTAATAAAATTGTAGATTATGCTAGCGTAGTGTACAGATAATCTTAATTTTAATAATGACAGGAGGCGAGTATTTTCCCCCCCTTTTTCTTGGTCATTCCCTCCCTATACTCTGAGGTTTCACACACTATTTCAGTTAGCTATGGGTAAAAACTGGGATAAAGGACGCTTAAACCAGATGTCATTTACTATTTAGTTCAGTTATCAGATCAGACTATACCTCTCTGTGTACATAGGATTATGTGACTGTTAGTAATGCTAACGTTGAGGTGTTACTTTTAGAATTTAGATACTACAGGAGTTTCTTGCTAGAGTTAAGACTAGACTTAAAGGTTGATATGTGGACGACAGTCGTTTTCCCACGCCTTTCACCTTTTTTCTATGTCTTTCAGCTTAATCTCACTTCATGAGACAGAAGTCGGACCCTAGACGTTTCTCTACGTTCCACAAGTTTCCACAAGTTGACAAGTTGACAAGCTATTACGTTCAAGTTTCTGCATTTACGAAAGAATTGTCGCTTTCCGGCATGATCACAACAAAGAAAGAGGAAATGGGAAGCCTGTCAGGGACTTAAATACAAGAGGTGCTGGACTCTGATTGGTTAAACTTTTTCTTTTCTGATTGATTGACTTGTGCTGCTGGAGGCATAAAGTAAAGAAAGTTTATGCAAAATACTCGCCTCCTGTCATTATTAAAATTAAGATTATCTGTACACTACGCTAGCATAATCTACAATTCATTGACATAGCAACTCCACCAGGATGCTATAAAATAATTATCTCAGCAAGTTCTGAGTTGTGAAATTACACAGGAACAAGCTTTAAAAGAAAACATACTCCACGTCATCGCAGTCTCACTCTCTCCCACCCTGAGTTTGAAATCAGTAAAGCTGGGAAATAAAACAGTGGCACATGCAATTCCCATACCTCCCAACTTTTGGCCTCAACAAATGGGGACGTGTAGGTGGAGTTCTGACGGGATGTCCAGAGTGAAGCAAGCTGTGTCATTAGCGACGCCCACAACGTTCAGAGCTGCCTTAAAAAGGCGTGGTGTCAACCAAAAAGGTGGTGGACCTGCCTGAAAAAGGGGTCGGTCCACCATCTGATGGGCAGTTTGGCCGGCCCCCAGCTATCAGGACCATGTCCTGCAAAGTGCTCATGCTGTGCTTCCCAGGTACAGACACCAGGGAACTAAAGCAGAACGGGACACAGCATTCCAAAATCGGGACTTTCTTGCTAAAATCGGGACAGTTGGGAGGAATTAATTCCTTAAAATTATTTGTGGCATCTTCTACACTTCAATAATCTTTTTATCAATAATTTGTGGTATCTTCCACACTTCGAGAAACGTTTTATCAACAAAACCACTTGTAAATAATTAAGCATTGCATATTACATTTACTACAACTAGCACACAAACTAAACTTTTTACCACCTGATCAGAGGCATAATGAGAAACCACAAGGCCCCGGTGCAATAATTACCATGAGCCTCCCCACACACATGCAGACATACACATCTAGACACACACACATACATACAGACGCACATACACACAGAGACCCATACATACATACAGACACACACATACATACACACACACATACAGACATGTAGACATACATACATACACACACATACGCGGCTGGAGTGACGGGCCAGGTTGCAGCTGCGACCCCTGAAACCGCGGTAGTTCCACCACTGCACCCGATGCAGATTTACAGAATAGCAGAAGGTGTGATGGAAGATATTTGGTTTATAAATTGTTTATTCTGTATATATATTGACGACATTAATTGATTATAATAATTCATAGGATGCCGTTTATTCATCTACTATACAAAAAAATACTATATAAAGAAACAAATTATACTAAGTAAAAATGTACTGCAGATATATTCAATGAATGAATTTTATATTTTAAAGTTTCAAAGCAGCTTGTATGAGATGTGCGGTGCTACTATTAATGAAATTTTAAAATCACAGCTTAATTAGGTAGGTCTGTGTAACATGAATGTTTCAATTTTTTAAGTTGAGACATGAAAATGATCCTATATTCCTACCCCGTCTTAATCCTTTAATCCGAATGCTTATTTTCCTTAAACAAGAGCGTTATCCATTTATCAAATTACTTTTTTTTTTGTTATAAGTCTTGTCAAATGCTAGACTCAAAGCTGTGTAAAAATTTAATTATTTAAAGGCCTGGTTAAGCTCATTACTACTAATATAAGAGCATATGAAATGCAAAAGATTCCAATACACTCTTGCTTCAAGGTGACTCGTAGAATTGTAGAGAGTATAAATTACTTTTCTTTGCAAGAATGGAATTGATGTCATACTATATAATTATGGGTGTCGTTACTGCTGTATAGATCATTTTACCAAAGTCACATTTAATAGCAATTTTTCCCCTCAATAGTGTTAAAATATAATTTATAACAGATAACAGCCATTCTATTCTGACATTTGGTATTGCGACATTTGATTTTGTGCATCAAACTGTTCATTTTATCATCTGTATCAAATTAAAGAACAGATAAAAAATAAATTAAAAAAATAACCCTAATCGAAAAGCAGAGAAGGGTACCAAGCCACAATTCATCAGACAACTGTCAGTGTTGCTTGCTGACAATGGGGAACATGTTGGGCTTTAAAACTAAACTATGCTGAACTAACTGCATAAAACAACTCCAAAACTATTTATGTCCCTTTATTAGATCATGGTACAAGGTGCTTCTTGTCTTTCTGCACCAGACTCATATACGGCACAAGGGAATCTATACATTTACATGCGTTATTCTAGGAGATTGCACAGCATGGCTTTATGAAATTTGTAGCTCTAAGGCCAGCACTATACAGTTGAAAGTCAACAGCCATATGAGGATGGCCATAAGAGGCCTGGCAAGAACGGCCTGGGGTGCAATGCCCCCCTATGCCACATGCTAAAGAGGGCTGGCAAAAAGTTACATTTGTGCATTGGCTGATGGCCTGCAATCACAATTTTACACCTTGTCTTGGACTGGTTAAAAAGTGCAAAACAGCATCTGGAGTTTGACCAGAATGAGGTATTTAATTGACAGATTAATAAAACAATCTGGCTGTCACTGGTGACAATAGAGTTTCAGGAACAGTGGCTGTGTCTCATAGGGACGCAGTGATCTCTGTGAATACTTATGGAGGCTGAAGTCATATATGATGTCACACCTCACCACTATCTTGTCCCTCCCCAGTTTATATTTTACAGCTCCCAACTGCTACCTATGGGTGGGGGCTGGGTGGCACAATGGCATGTCGCCTGAGTATCTATTTAATAGAAAAACCCTAATGCCCATAAGGTAGGCATGTACTATAAAATCTATAATAAGACCCCCACCAACTTCCTACAGGTAGAGCTGGGGCGGGGGGACAATGGTAAACTGCTCCCTAGATCTGTAGTATAGACCCCACTCACCGCCCATGGGTGGCGGCATGGGTGGCGGCATGGAGGGGACATCGGCATGTTCCTCACAATTTATCATTTTAGAGCCCCCACCCACTGACCACAGATAGGAATAGAGGCTGAACATGTCACGGTTAACATTTTAACCAGTGCCAGATCCACTCACATTCATTTACTTGCCTTTTAAGTGACATGGATACTATCTGCTCAACATCCAAAAATATACCCTCAACCACGATGTTAAACTTTACTATAGTTAA
The DNA here is from genome assembly GCA_933207985.1 of Pelobates cultripes. Taxonomy (NCBI): domain Eukaryota; kingdom Metazoa; phylum Chordata; class Amphibia; order Anura; family Pelobatidae; genus Pelobates; species Pelobates cultripes. The sequence goes on from OW240913.1 coordinate 334,058,139, forward strand.
AAAGACTTTTTTTGTTGCAAGCATTTGATCCTGAATTTTTTTCTAAATACATGATATAAGATACAGATGCAAAAAGCACGGATTTAAAATGTGACACTGAATGACAATAGACTTAACAGAGAGTCCACTGAATTGAAGAAATCAAATAATCCCATCTTTCATTATAGCACTTACAAAATGTTAATTGTGTCTAACTCTACAGCTAAGAATGGATTAGTCAGTTACACAGATGCATTTATATGGAATGATAGACTCACAAAAACACAAATAATGTATGGATACCCAAAGGAGATGAAATTAATATGTTTATCACAGCGCTGCGGGCTTGCGGAAATTAAGCAAAATGATGACATGTTGTGGAAATAAACAAATATGACACAACACAAACATTGCTCAAATATAAAAAATGTCACATTTTGCAGACAAGCCTAAAAATAGAGTGTTGGCATATTCTACTGCTGCCAGACTAGCACAGCTGTCCGTTATACATTATATAATATTATATATGAAATAAATAGTGTTACTCGTTCCAGTGTCAGCATTGCATTTGAAACCTGTCAAATTGTTCTTACATTTTTCATAATAGTATTAATGAAGACAATTAAGCATGCATGTCTTAATTAAAAATATGCCTCAACAAAATCAACTCATTAGTTTTTAATTGAAATAAAGATGTTTGCCAACAGCTCCATCTGGGTACCAAACAGTGAAACATTAAACACAATTTAGATGAGAAATCTCCAATAAAATGCACTTCAAATTTACACTTTTTTTTTAATATACAAAACATGGGAGCCATAGTGGTAGAAATGTAAAGTGTTTAAGTAATATTGGCCACGGGATGTTTTAGACTATGAATTACATATATGTTCAGATACACACTGCTACAATTTAGGTAACACATAGAATGGGGCTCAGACACAAAAGGAAAATAATGGCACTCCGGTTCTGCATGTTTAAAAATATAAAGAAAGAAAAAATAATTTATTGTTCAATTGACACAGCCTATAAACATGGTAGGTGACAAGTGTGTACAGAAACATACACTCGCTGCTGATTGAAATGTTCTCCTTTCTAATTTTCACCATTCCTGCAGATGTCATTGAAGGTAATCTCACTGTTAGTGTCATCTCCTTTCATAGATCTTTTGTCTATATGTTGCCAGTCAAACGTTTAGATGGCCCACAGATGGCACTGTCTGCATTGAGATGCCACCAGTGTGATGTTACCTTGGCCATCTTGTACACATAGCGATCTTAACATTGAAAAAAGCACACCATTGACAAAGCGCTCACAGTGGTAGAAAAAAGGTTATTGGCACCAAACAAAACCAACACGGGGGGAAGCACGAATCTCCTAATGGGGTGCAGACCCTTAGGTCTCTTATTCATTCATAGATTCAATTTATTAATTAGTGATGCAGTACTGTTTATTTCTGGTCCAACTATTACATGGATTCAAGTTGTACTTACCCACAGCAGTATATCTATCTCCTCTCAAATCCCAACTTACTGCATCTTCCTATACCAACACTCTGTACTGTACCTGATATGGATCTGGGAATAAATATGAATGATTTGAAACACAACTGTAAATTGTATTGGCTCCTTAAAGGACCACTATAGTGCTAGGAAAACATACTTGTTTTCCTGGCACTATAGTGCCCTGAGGGTGCCCCCACCCTCAGGGTCCCCCTCCTGCCGGGCTGGATGGCGAGGAAAGGGGTTAAACTTACCTTTATTCCAGCGCCAGGCGGGGAGCTCTCCTCCTCCTCTCCGCCTCCGATCCTCCTCCACGGCTGAATGCGCATGCGCAGCAAAAGCTGTGCGCACATTCAGCCGGTCTCATAGGAAAGTATTTACAATGCTTTCCTATGGACGCTTGCGTCTTCTCACTGTGATTTTCACAGTGAGACGCACGCAAGCGCCTCTAGCGGCTGTCAATGAGACAGCCACTAGAGGCTGGATTAACCCATTTATAAACATAGCAGTTTCTGTGAAACTGCTATGTTTATAAAAAAGAAAAGGGTTAATCCTAGAGGGACCTGGCACCCAGACCACTTCATTAAGCTAAAGTGGTCTAGGTGCTTAGAGTGGTCCTTTAATACCAAGGTTACCACAAAGTAGAACCCTGATTTATGTTATGTATCTCAAAATGTTGCTACATGTAGAAAATGACTGAATACTAATCTCCCCACTCTTGTACCCTCTCTAAGCAAATTATATCACCTACACATGGGTCTCCTCCACCTAATAGTTAAACTTGAACCTCATGAACATCTGCTAATTACAATATGACCAACATACTGTGATAGTTGGCAGTAAACCATTTGTAAGACACTCCACACGTGAGAGATAATGTGTATCAAGGTCATAAAACTGCATTTTCACAGATACATTGACACATTAACACATACATTAATTAGAGTAAACAAGTCATTAGTGTGTGCTAATGTAATTCTGCGTGTAGAATGGCTAATGCTGTAACAGTAACAAAGCACGTTTAACCAGAATATAGATTTTAACTCACATTTCAGATTATATGTATTTACTTAATCTAAATTGTATTTATTTTGGAGCAAGTTTTCAGTGTTTTTAAAATAAATTAATGTGCCTACCCAGTATTGCAAACTGACACATTTCATTTTTAAACATTGTATATATTTTAAATGTACAATGGATCAGGTCCTGGTAACCCTCTCCCCAATTGGGGTGAGATTACTACCTGTTGCCATCACCCCCAGTAGGAGCCCTCTATCCTCCTTATCAGTATGTGGTAACATATATGTTGTGTATGTGAAGTTAAAAGCTGAGTAACATGTTAAATGTCAATCTGTCTGTAACCTTGTTATATGATAATGCTCTGCAGAATGTGTTATATCTCTATAAAGAAATTTTAATAATATTCCTAATGCCCATTTATAACATGACAAAACAAAATAATTTATTAAGGTATATTTTATTTTTTTAATGAATTAATTAATAAAAACATACTCAATATGTTCTATTAAAGAGAGGAGAAGCAGTACGTAGCGTTAAACAACGTATATTGTAAGGAAGAAGGAAAAAGTGATAAGTAAGTACGCACAAAGAAGTAATAGAAAGAGTAATAATTGCAAATATAAGGTAAAAGGCAGTGCTCATTCAACATTCAAATACCAGGTTTAGTATTCATTCCTTTCAGGTATTTTCATTTTTCAGAGAAAAGGCAGTGTTTACATTGACCCCTAGGGATACTTCTACTGGCCACTCCTCAGATGGCCACTGGAGGTACATCCAGTTTCTGTTTCTGATCCGGGTACACGTGTATCCTCAGGTGGGGATTGTTCCACCTAAAGTTCTACACACTGGAGCAGGTTTGTGCTCTAGGTTATGTAAGTAGGATATTATCCTTTTACAGCTACTGTTACTCTACATACCATACCATTGGATTCTCTGTTTCTTTCTTTTTGTATATGGTGACTATTATCCACCTGGGAATCAAGCCTTGCTGACTTCTATAAAGAAGTCCGTAGATGGGGATTGTACCATCTAGGCCCTCTTAAATATAGCTTATATAGCTCTATAAAGTGTAAGTGTTCCTTTGGCACATTTTTAATAATATTTGCGCCATTTGTTATCACGCTGCACTATTATTTTGTTTCTTTTCTCTTTAAGATGCATATATTGGACATAACCCTCTTCCTCTATGTATGTATGTTTGTTTTGATTTGTATTCACAAGGGTGGGGGAACTCCTTGTTTGTGAACTGCAGCTATTGCATCAGTTAGAGAGCGCTTATTTTGTATATAGTTTAATATAAACATTATGGTTTTTAAAGATGACATTATTCCCATGATGACCTTCAAGCAGTGGTGTATTTAAGATTTGTGCTGCCCTAGGCAGGACAGTGCTCGGGCACCCGCCATCCCCTAGTTTAAATTTTCCCCACCCCCTTCCTGTCAAGGCCGCACTTTGACTGACAGACACACACTCACTGACAGACACACACTCTCATACACTGACAAACAATGACATACACACACTCACTGATTTGACACACTGATAGACAGACATACACTTACTCGGACACACACTCACTGACAGACGCGCGCACTCACTGACGCACACACACACATATTCACTGACACACACTCACTCACATTCACTGAAACACACACACACACACACACACACACTGACACACAATATTTTTTTGTAAAAATTGAAATCCACCCAACCTCCCTACTTTTGGGATAGCTGGGTAGATTTCTCACCTGGGGTCCAGTGGAGCTGCTGGGCAGAGAGGCGGCCAGACATGCAGGCGGGCGGGCGGCGAAGAAGCACTTTCCCCTGAACTCTCTCTGCTCAGCTCCCTCGCGCGCCGCAGAATGATGCGGGGAGCCGGAATATGATGTAATATTCCGGCTCCCGGCATTAATGCGGGTCGTGTGAGGGAGCTGAGCAGAGAGATCTCAGGGAATAGTGCTCCCTCGCCGCCTGCCCGAGACACAACCGCCTGCTGCCCAATCGGAGCCCAAAGGTGGCCAGCCGGCCAGCTCTTGGGCTCCCATAAATCGAGGCAAACCAGGTATTTGCCTGGGCATTTTGGGGTGGCGTTTTTTGCCACCCCCTGGAAATTGCCACCAAAGGCAAATGCCTTGTTTGCCTTGCAGCAAATATGTCCCTTTAAGTTAAACACATTTTGATGCTTTTTGTCTCAGAGTACACTATCCATTTAGATTGCAAGCTCATGAGTCATTTGCACAGTATTTTGTATAAAAGTGCTACAAATTAACACCTGCAAGATTGGTTCTCTGCCCCTCTTGAACAACTATGTCTAGTTATGCATGCCTCAGTTGGCAACCCAACCAAAGATCGGTTGCTAAATTGCTATGCAAGAACTTATAAATATAATCAAATAACAATGCATAAAATTTATCTAAAACATCAACAGCAATAAAACAAGAACAAAGAAATCAGAAACATTTATTACTGATCCAGGGAATTAAATAAATAAGCAGACACGGAGTTCCAAGACATTTAAAAAAAGTCAAGAAAAGTGAAAATGACATGTATTAAACATTTCATGTGGAAGCAGATGTTTTGCAGTAGATAAGCATATTTGCAAAACATATGCTGTAAATTAAACTCTGGATTTGCATGCAAGTTGTTGCTATGTTTAAAGAATATAGCCAATTTCAAAGCTGGGAAAGAAATATGGAAAGGTGAAAAACAAAAAGACTGGTTTAAAGAATAAAAAACAAATATGGGAATACAGGCTAGTGAGAATAATTGACCTGTGAGAAGGGCACGTAACAGACACCAAATGGTTCGGAAGGTTTTAGATGGTGGTTTAAAAAAATATCCTGTTTTCAATTTGGTGCTGATTTTATAAAAACATTTTTGAACATTCTCGAGTTGATTTTCTTCTCTTTACTTTATAAGGAGAAGCTCTGACAAATAAAATGATTGAGCATGCATTTTACACCATGTTAATAGCAGCCAATTGTTATGTCAGAACATCATTAGTAGCAATAAAATTACAAAAATATAAAGTGGTTCATTATAACACTTTTGAAAAAGCCTTGAACGGGCAAAACGCGTCAAGTGGGATCTTGCATCTAATTTTAGATTCTTTTATTGTTTTTATCACTTTGTTTCAATTAAAAGTTACTTTTTATAGCCACTACCTTTCTATTTGCTACCTGAGTCCAATATATCCTTAGGTGGGGATCATACCACCCATGCTGTTTTAACTAAAACAAGTCTTGCTCTAGCAAATGTAAGTACATTAAATTTTATAATTTCATCTATTTGCATTCCATTTGGAGTACCGGCACTGCCTATACCACCATACATCCTTAGGCGGGGATTGTACCGTCTACGCGCAATACAACAGAGCTCTTAGATAGCTCAATCAAATGTGAGTGGGTCTCCTATAGCAGTAATTTCATAATCTGTATTCTATTATACTGTATTGCACTATTATTGTGTTTTGTTTCTGTTATTCTGAGGTCTAAAGTATTACACCATCTGAAGCTTTATCTACATATAAACTTTAGTCGCAGTATACGCTATTTATTTCACTGTTATATGTTCCCCAGTATTATTTCTCTACAACTAAATTCTTAGATGTTTGTTGTTTTTATAAAAATGAAAAAATATGATGGGCAGTTTTTTTAGTGCTTTAAAGATTATTTAAGGCCTTTAAGGCCAATATATAAACATTAAAAGAACAGTCTGCACTGTACTCCCTGTTTATAAAGCATTATATAAATACAGCTTTAAAACACTTCAATAAAATTATAAATAGAAATAGGTTCCTGAATGTTACGGTTTGTTGACAGCTCACTACAGAAGATGCACATCTGGGGTATTTAAAACTTCAGTACTAAGCTCTCACCAAACCAGGAAGTGATCTTCACCTCTAAGCCACACTTCGTCCTTCTATTATTTTTAATGGCAATGCTAAGCACACACCGTAGTCCCATGGTAAGGAGAAGTTTGTGAGATATGTAATTCAGGATTCAACGGCAGTTATGTTTTTGTCCGTTCCTACTCTTCTCTTTTACTGTTTGACTAGTTTTAATAATCTTATCGTCTGCCTAAGATTAAAGGAAAACTCCAAGCATAACAACCCTTACAGCTCGCTGTGGTGTTAATGGTAACAGGAGTGCCTGGCGTCTCCCAATGTAACCAGTCTAACCATTTTTTAATGGTTTCACTCCTTACAAGCATTCCACCATGTGCTGTTTCCTGCCTCCACTACTAACACCAAAGTTGGAAGTTCCTGCTTAGTGCAGGGCTTAGCTCATTGGCTGAGAGCATGGCTGTTCTTTTACATTCTTGGCATGAACCTCCACGTTGGATAGAAAATGTAACATTTTGAATAATTTAGTGTTTTAGTATAAATCCTCTGAACTACACAGTTTATGCAAACACTGAGTGACTCAGTATTAGACTACAGTCTGATGAGGTTCTGTTCAATCAGAATATCTTTATCCAAAGTCCCCGGGGTTTTAAGTTTATAACTGCTGCAAGTCATTTGAGTGGAAAAAAATAAGAATAAGACTCTGAGAAGGTACAATAAATGATAGTTCTTGATTGAGCTTCATCATGAAGAATTTGCTCATCCATTTTAATTGAAGCTCATTAAGTGTTCAGACCCCTTTCCACGTGCAGTTATCACGTCGTTTCCTATTGATAAGAAGCGCAGTCTGTCACTTTGCATTGATCAGCAATTCCCAGTGCAGCTGTACACATTTTGGGTTATTTATTGAAACATTACTTTCAATACTTCTGTGGAGTAAGTTTATTAGATGAAAATATTCCACTTGAGAATTGATTAGCGTCTTGAATTTATAATTTATAATTACTTTTTTTCTTATAAAAAACATTTGCTAAAGTGATAAGAATTAGACTGCAGATCTTGCACACACAGTTATCACAATAAGAGCATAAATGTAGTATTAAAAAAGACCCTTATGTCAAAATGATGTATTCATTCCCCCAATAAGGCTGCAGGAAGTGGATGTTGACCATACCGTACAGTTTAAAAGTGCGCAGCAGGTAAAATATAACAATTAATTAGCTTCAGTTTCTGCTAGCATTATATAGAAATAGCATTTTAATGTCCATGTAAAGGGGACATTTGCAGGCTGACAGATCCAGTCGAATATAACAAGACTCATTCGTTTCAATGTGTTTAACACAGTTAAAGAGCATTTTCATTATTCATGAACAAGTGCAGAATTCTTAGTGTATAAAGAAAAGAACACTTCCAGTAATTTTTAGTAAATTAAATGTATACATGGTTTTAAAATTGCTGTACAATGCATGTCTTCTATTCGTGTTTAGTATACCTTTATCACAGGTTATAGAGTACCTGACACATAGTTGTTACACAGAACTCAATATTTGATATACATGTCGATTTATATCCACATTCCTGTTTTTTGTTCATGTAGCAGTTAATTTGTTGTGAATACATTTGTTTGTATACATCATGATGATAACCTTGTGTTGTGCAGCCTTATCATCACAAAAATATGTCGTTGGAATTGGTGTGTATCCACGTAACTACCCAACAGAATTGTCACACTGCATGGGGGGGAACCACAAACCTTGATCAATTATGCTACAATATGATGTAATTTATCTCTATCTACCAATCACCCCAATCTCCATTCGAATGTGTAGCTTTTTCTACTCTTACAAATTACATTTTTCGTATTCATCCCACCAACAACTCCACCTTAGTTTGCCTTCCACTACCTCCCTTGCCACGCTTCCTCTTGTAAATGGGTATATCCGTGCTACCAACTCCCTTTCTCCAAACCATAACAACTAATCGCTACCACTGTCTCTACTTAGCCCCCTGACCTTCATCTCAGTTCACCTCATGACCTGATTATGGCCTCAATTTAATACGGTTCCAAACGATTCAATACTGTCAGAAAAACGTTCCAAATGGTTAACCTACAGGAGTCACAGTTAATGTTTGCGGGAATTTTTGTAGATAAATTATTAACTTACAGAGTCACTATTAATGTCTGTGGGAATTGTTTTTCTAACAATATTGACTCTTTTGGAAAGCTGAATAAACTGAGGCCTGAAATGTGTTTCCCCCATAATTTTTTTAAAGTAGCCTTCCTCTCGTTCTAAAGGACAATCATAGAGGGCTATTCACTAATGTGAGAATTATCAGGAATTGAAAGTGAATTTAAAATTCAAGGTCAAACTAGCCAAACTAGAAAAATTCTCCAAGTCAACAATGATTACAGTTCGACTACTTTGTCCTTAAATTTTAAATGAACCTTGAATACCCTGAAATTCTCAGTTTAGTAAATAACCCTGATAGATGTCACATTTTTGCCTGTATGAGGCTTCCCTTTTAATACAGGGAGTGCAGAATTATTAGGCAAATGAGTATTTTGACCACATCATCCTCTTTATGTATGTTGTCTTACTCCAAGCTGTATAGGCTCGAAAGCCTACTACCAATTAAGCATATTAGGTGATGTGCATCTCTGTAATGAGAAGGGGTGTGGTCTAATGACATCAACACCCTATATCAGGTGTGCATAATTATTAGGCAACTTCCTTTCCTTTGGCAAAATGGGTCAAAAGAAGGACTTGACAGGCTCAGAAAAGTCAAAAATAGTGAGATATCTTGCAGAGGGATGCAGCACTCTTAAAATTGCAAAGCTTCTGAAGCGTGATCATCGAACAATCAAGCGTTTCATTCAAAATAGTCAACAGGGTCGCAAGAAGCGTGTGGAAAAACCAAGGCGCAAAATAACTGCCCATGAACTGAGAAAAGTCAAGCGTGCAGCTGCCACGATGCCACTTGCCACCAGTTTGGCCATATTTCAGAGCTGCAACATCACTGGAGTGCCCAAAAGCACAAGGTGTGCAATACTCAGAGACATGGCCAAGGTAAGAAAGGCTGAAAGACGACCACCACTGAACAAGACACACAAGCTGAAACGTCAAGACTGGGCCAAGAAATATCTCAAGACTGATTTTTCTAAGGTTTTATGGACTGATGAAATGAGAGTGAGTCTTGATGGGCCAGATGGATGGGCCCGTGGCTGGATTGGTAAAGGGCAGAGAGCTCCAGTCCGACTCAGACGCCAGCAAGGTGGAGGTGGAGTACTGGTTTGGGCTGGTATCATCAAAGATGAGCTTGTGGGGCCTTTTTGGGTTGAGGATGGAGTCAAGCTCAACTCCCAGTCCTACTGCCAGTTCCTGGAAGACACCTTCTTCAAGCAGTGGTACAGGAAGAAGTCTGCATCCTTCAAGAAAAACATGATTTTCATGCAGGACAATGCTCCATCACACGCGTCCAAGTACTCCACAGCGTGGCTGGCAAGAAAGGGTATAAAAGAAGAAAATCTAATGACATGGCCTCCTTGTTCACCTGATCTGAACCCCATTGAGAACCTGTGGTCCATCATCAAATGTGAGATTTAAAGGAGGGAAAACAGTACACCTCTCTGAACAGTGTCTGGGAGGCTGTGGTTGCTGCTGCACGCAATGTTGATGGTGAACAGATCAAAACACTGACAGAATCCATGGATGGCAGGCTTTTGAGTGTCCTTGCAAAGAAAGGTGGCTATATTGGTCACTGACTTGTTTTTGTTTTGTTTTTGAATGTCAGAAATGTATATTTGTGAATGTTGAGATGTTATATTGGTTTCACTGGTAATAATAAATAATTGAAATGGGTATATATTTGTTTTTTGTTAAGTTGCCTAATAATTATGCACAGTAATAGTCACCTGCACACACAGATATCCCCCTAACATAGCTATAACTAAAAACAAACTAAAAACTACTTCCAAAAATATTCAGCTTTGATATTAATGAGTTTTTTGGGTTCATTGAGAACATGGTTGTTGTTCAATAATAAAATTAATCCTCAAAAATACAACTTGCCTAATAATTCTGCACTCCCTGTATGTTAAATCAAACTGGGCAACACACACTGCCTGACAGTCAATAGCAAAGTCAGACTTTAAAGTGTTTATATGACCCCAAATCCAAATAAAATATTCTCAGCGTAGACAAAGAGACGTGTTTCATTATTAAATTATAGATCTGACTGCACACTGGAATTAGGTACGTGCATGAGGTTAATCTTTCAATGCGTGCAATGCATCTAAAAGCACTCACAGTAACTTTATAATTTATACGTTTTAATACGCCAGCACAGTATGGATACACATTCACAGATGACTGATTCTGACGAGATATTCTGTACAATGTCAAATTACAGTGTTATGAGGGTTAATTAGAATGAAGATAGCACAAATGTATTGCCTACACAGGCTCTTATGATATGAAAATAAAGAGTATATATATGAAAGTGGCATTCAATGGTTAAATAATATATACATTTTAAAATCTTAGCTATTGATATGGCTGTAATGATTTGTGACTTAGACCTTGAAATAACTTGACGTAGACTAAGGCCTCTAGGCCGAAACGTTGTATCTTTTTTTGTCCTTTTTGATCTCCAATAAATAAGTTTTTGCCTTCACCCTACATTGTGAGGCCTGTGGAACTCTACTTCTTGTTGTTCCTGGTGGGCTGCAGACCCCCCTCCACAGAGCTCCTACGTAAACTTCCTATGTGCAGCACTCCTTTGACTTTATACCTTGAAATAACTATCCGAATAATTAGTAATAAATAACAAATAAGACAGATTGAAGCATCCCCTCACCCCCCTGGCACTTTCTTACCTAAAGGGGTTAAACTGTCCTTGAACGGGTAAACTCCAAAGGCTACCAAAAGCTTCAGATCTTTGGGCCTGATATTAGGGCAACTGTTCTTGAAAATGCACATCTTATTACTTATCCCAGTCTGAAATGAATGCTACACGTTTTATTGCTCATCATGCATGTCTTCTGCTACACACCCACATGTTAAAAACATGTACTACACACACTGCAGGGAATCAGCTTGCAATCACTGTTTATTATTTGACCACCATTCACTATGGCAGTCAGTGGTGATTTACATTTGTTCTGTGACCAATGATACAAGAACAGATCAAAATTTCTCAAAGTTAATTTAGCATGCTACACGGGAAGCAATTTCTTATTCTTACATAAAGTCACTGCTGGACATAGCATTTATTACTAGCTGTGCAGTCATTGTTGATCCCTGATCAAATGTAATAATAGAATTCAGAGTTTAAAACATAGAAATTATATATATGTGTGTATATATATATATATATATACACATACATACATATACACGGATCAGCCACAACAATAAAACTATCTGCCTTATATCAAGTAGGTCCCCCTCGTGCTACCAAAACAGATCTGATGTGTCAAGGCATGGCCGCCACAAGACTTCTGTACGTGTCCTCTGGTATCAGGCGCCAAGACATTAGCATCAGATCCTTTAAGTCCTGCAAGTTGAGAGTAGGGTTGCCACCTTTTTTAGAAAAAAAATACCGGCCATACTAATGGCATAATAAATAATTATTCCTACTCCCCATATTAAAACCTATCTATGACCCCCATATTAATAAAAGGGAGGTAAAATCCTTCTGCATGCTGTGAGTAGGGGCATGTCGCCTAAACAGCTACAGAGGTATGCCGTGAGTAGGGGAATGCGAGAGGTATTAACCTCCCTTTTATAAATATGGGGGTCATAGTGACCCACTAACTGATTTTTATTTAGTTTTAAATTACAGCGAGAAGCCACTGGCAGCGAGCAGCCATAGGCGACATGCCCCTACTTGCGGCATGTCGAGAGTAGGGTCATGAGGGAGGATTTAACCTCCCTTTTATTAATATGGGGGTCATAAAGACCCCCATAGGTTTTAATGTAGGTGGGGGGGGGGTAGGAATAATTATTTATTACAAGGAGGGAGCTGGTAACGCTACCAGCTCCCTCCATGCTTTTTTTATTTGCGCATGCGCAGTGCTGTTTTCGTCCAAAAGGACAAAAACAAATTTTTTAATTTTTAAAAAAAAATTAATTCGAAAACGAATGGTTTGCGGATGAAATTCGGGATTGATTAATTAAATTTTTGTTTAGTAAGAAATCATTCATATGAAACGAAAATTTCACTGGTGCACATGTCTACTTTCGGCAGTGGACAGAAGTCATCACGGGCACTCTGACTTGTCTACATTATATAGTTATAGTTCATTATATATGTTTTCAAGCATATGATATCCGTTAAATAATTAGGAATTATTTTAAAACATTATCTGCAACAAACCTAAGGTAAAATATATTGGTTAAAAAGTAATTAAATAAGTATCTAAAGTGTTTCAGCTTATCTGATCTAGTCTTTGGGGAAACACATTAATTGTTCAGCCATCACATCCATTCTAAATTCTGCAAAATGGAAAAATTCAGGCTTGGGCAGATAGGTTGGCATTACACAGAAACACAGCTCTCTGGCCTCATTCATCCCTATGCCCTGATCAGTACTCGAGTTCATATAGCCTCATCTTGGATGATATCTAGGGTATGAAGCACAATGGAGTACACGGCATGGTTCTCGTTGGAGGTGGTGGCGGGTCTCGTTTGTCCAGTATCCCAGTTCTATACACTTAGTATGGTTAAATACATTACTGGATCTTTCAATCCATACGCGGGTGACTTGAATCACAGGGAGTTGTTGAATTACCCACCGGTTTGCTCCTTTAGCAACACACTAGTATCTCCTTCATTGTCACAGTAGGATTGTGCAACAGCATTGTTGATTGTATGAATTACCACTTGCTGATAATATTAGAGGTCCATATGATCGATAAGGGTTCTATTAATGCTTTGCTGGGGAGTCCTCAACAGTAGCTTGCTGCCCAGACCTCTTAGGGAAGTAACTCCACCCCTCCCTTGAAACCCATAGGAAACGTATTCCTCAAACCTCTTAAATTCATTTAATACCTTACCCTATGCACAATGCTTAAAGTGGGCTTGGTATGATTCCTAGTGAGATGTTGTGTGACTGTCTTTTGGGGCACAGTTATGACCACATGGACTGAACATTCCTGGCAACTTTTTGGAGCTGGATGTTAAAGTTCTCCTTTTCTTTTTTTTTTAATTTAGTTTCTCACGCTCTGTTTCTTATGGAAAAAAGTGAATGCTCAATATTTTATATGTTTTGATTGATGCTACCATGTATGACATGTGAATTCTATTTTGCCATGGTAAATGTAAATGGTAAATGTCTACAGAATAAACAAAGGTCCTCAGTCAAGGGTTAACTGAACAAAGTGATTGGAAGTGTTCCCTTTCTTAAACCTTCAAAACAGAACTGACTTATTCAAGTATTTAAGAACCACAGATTTTCTGTAGTCTGTTCCCATGTTTTGAAGAACAATCTTCCTCCTACTTTTTTTCCGTCATACTTCCTTCTATAGTCTTGCTTGGTATTTTGTTTCTCACTGAACCTTGACTCCCGTTTCTGTTTCCGAAAAATACGAGATTGGTCATTATATTGAAACGACCCTTGATTCCAACAAGGAAGTCTCCTATTCCACTTGCACCAGCGGTCTTCAGGTAGCGCCGTCATCTAATGGAGAGCCAAACAATTTATTTCTCTCAAAGGGTGATTCACACAAGGTAGATTTTGAAGCTTTGTCTGCAGTTTACGATCTGAGCCATATGACCCTTTTGGCGACAGATGACAAACCCATGTTGCATGTGGAAATCTTGAGAGCCTCCTCAGACATATCACACAAAAATTAATTTGCCAGCTTTATGTTTCTGATCAGGCGCCATGACTATTTTTCAGACCCACCCAAACTTCTAGTTACTGTAGCCAAACATATTGTGCTCTTGCTACTGTGGCCTCGTCTCTGGATGCCATGCATTGAAAGTCTGCCAAATGAAATAACTTTCTACAAGAGTATCAGCTCGTTTGTCCATTGGGTCCTTGAGACCTGCTACTTCCCAAATTGATACGGTGATCTTAGAAAGCTGGGCTAATTGTACATCTACATTAGGTAGATCCTCCCAATTATTTGCATCATGTAATTTAAAAATCTGCTTGAAATCTTTGGAAATGAATGCCATTTTCTCTAGGTTTTTTCCATTCTCTATGTACCAACTCCAGCAGTTTGTGATTTACAGGAAAGCCTTTCATCTTTTTCTGTAACTGCTGTAACCTCTTTAACCCCTTAAGGACACATGACATGTGTGACATGTCATGATTCCCTTTTATTCCAGAAGTTTGGTCCTTAAGGGGTTAATGAATCTTTTCAGTTCAAGCATACAGATCAGCACAGTATAAAAAGGCTAAACGCAATTCAAATTTTGCGCCAAAATTGAAATTCTGGTGGCACATGCTCAGTAGCGCAATTGGAATTTTGGTGAAACACAAAGGTTCAGCTGCGGTGTTACATTGCTGTGCGCAAACATCAGGTCTGCCAGGTGATTGGTGTGCCACCCCATCTGCTGAAAAACCCTATAATTCAGGACTCGTTATGGCTTCTTCGTGATGCTGGATGATCCAGAGATTGACACTATACAGCTCACAACCTAGACAGCTATCAGGCTGTATAACCCCTAGCATCAGCCCATGTGCTTCACCATCTTATGTCCAAGGAGTAGCTGTCCATTCTGCTTGCGGGACAAGTAAGAACTAGGGTTCTCAGTCTGGAACAACCTACAACGTTTTGACTACTGTAACTCTCTCCTAATTGGTCTTCCCAATAGCCGTATTGCCGCGCTACCGTCTGTAACACATTGGGTTTCTGTGTACTATAGGAGTCAATTCAAAGTGCTAAACCATACCTATAAAGCACTGAATAATCTTAGCCCCTCTTATATCTCTACACTGATGCACAGGTATGCCCCTTCTCAGTCTCTCCGCTCTGCCCGTGACCTTCTTCTGTCCGCTGCTCGCACCCGTATGGCCAACTTGCTCTTGCAGGACTTCTCGCAGACTGCTCCTTTCCTATGGAATAGCCTGCCTACCGCCATCAGACTCTTCCCTAGTCTTCAATCATTTAAGAAGTGCCTTAAAACCCATCTCTTTAAGAAAGCCTATGGCCTCCCAGACTAACCTCTACCTTACATACTGGTCTGTTGCTCTCTCCTAAAGGGCAGCACTCTACTCTCTCCTCCAGCTCTGCTTCACTCCCACCTAAGTTGACTGCAATTTCCTGTCCTAATGTGTTTTATACCCCACCTCCTATAGACTGTAAGCTCGTTTGAGCAGGGTCCTCTTCAACCTATCGTTTCTGTAAGTTTTCTTGTAATTGTCCTATGTATAGTGAAATCCCCCCTCTCATAATATTGTAAAGCGCTACGGAATCTGTTGGCGCTATATAAATGGCAATAATAATAAAATAATAAAGGTATGAGCGAGAGGTGAAAGAGCTTGTTTTATTATTTTAACTTTATTTCTATGAGTACTCGTCCACCATGATCCCCCATTGGTATGTCCACTGTCTGTGGGGGGAAATGGTGAAACAGTTATATGGAATGAATTGAGGTATATTTAAACTCAAGCCTTATTTTAGGTTTAAAGAATTACACCTGTAATCCATTTTAATGCAAATTACTTTTATTTAACAAAGTGCAATTCACTGGTATTTCAATACAAGCTTATAATAATCTACTTTCCTTCCTTAGTGATTTTAATTAACCTCACTAATTTTAATCAAGATGACTTGAGTGATAAGTGCTAAACAAACAATTTACAAGAATGTGTTTGAGCGTAGGATTAGTCATCTTTAATGCATTTACGTAAGACTACCCTAAGACGATGAGAAGTAAACTCTAGAATTAAGAAAGCAGTGCCATCTACTTGGAGGAATTAAAACAACCACTGATTTTACTAACTACATCTGAAATGATTGGTGTTGTAGATCCAGCAAACACAAGACATGCCAAGTCATACAGTACCTTTATGTAACACGCAGGTTTTTTTTTTATCAATCCTCTCAATCACCCAATAAACCACCTCTGTTGCTGACGATTTTGTAAAGACTGAGAGAAAGTGCACCGCAAGCCCATGGTTTTCCGAATTCATGGTGCACTTGGAGTAAATTTAAGCATTGCACCTATGCTTGGCATTTTGGCTACTCTGATTGGCTAGCCTGTTGGGCAGCCTGTTATCTTGGTATGCATGCCACACACTCTTTTGGGGCAAGTACACTGTGCGTAACAGAATTAACACTGCATGACTTCGTACAGGGCAGCTAATGGAAGGTCCTGGCAGGACTTTCATCAAAAAAGGAAGGGGTGCCTGGCAGACCACAGTAAGGGTCAGAAATTGTTTTGGCTACTTACATTGGGAGGGTGCAAGGGCACTCCTGGCACCATAACTACTAGAGTGGACTTAAGATTGTGCTTGTAGTGTTTACATAAAATGATCTGACTTAAGCGTATATTGATATTGATATAGAATAACTGATTAATTAAAGATAGTAGATGCCCTTTGTAGTTTACTTTGTAATAATATTAACCATGCTTAGAAATCAGGGATATGTAATAAAAAGTTCAAACAGACATTCAGCTGAGTAATAGTAATTGACAAATTGACAAGTACAAAATATATTTTTTTTCTGCATAATAAGACAGAATGACACAGATCTAGTGATGCTTAGTGATGCAAAATATATTTTTTTTCTGCATAACCAGACAGAATGACACAGATCTAGTGATGCTAGTGATGCCATGTGACCATTTTGTTTTTGCCTAAAGTAAATTAATTTTAATAAAAAAAATCAATCACAACAAACTACAGATAGTACTACATCCTCTTATTTACTCATTTACCCATGAGGGATGCAGAATAATATTCGGCACTAAAATTATATGAAATCAGCATAAAATATCCACCTTAACTGTAGAAAATACAGGATATTGATTAAATGATCAAAAGGAGGGCTGTCCAACCTGCAGCCCCCAGATGTTGCTGAACTGCAACTCCCATGATTCCCTGGCTATCTGTTTCATTGAAAGAATCATGGGGATTGTAGTTCAGCAACATCTGTGGGGCCGCAGGTTGGACAGCCCTGATTCTAAAGGGCATTCTTGCCTAATCGCTTACTTATTATCATATAGTTTCTGTAAATATGGATAGCGCCATACATTAGGATGTATAATTCCAGACCCAAAGATTAATTCCTTTTACTTTTGGTGCTGGCCTGTAAAGACTGCACTTTAAAAATTACTGCTTATACATGTCTCTCACACCAATTTCCTGTGTGTGCAAAATACATTATACATGTATAATGCTAATGTATTAAAACCAATTCATTGACCATAGCTTTGTTGTTAATATCTAGATGTATTCTGGAGCACTGGAGCTTCAAGTAGAATGTTGATGATACGATGAGAAATATCCCAATGCATCTGTTTTGCATTTCTTTTTATATATACAAGAAGGATATATGAAGTACAGTGATCAATTGAATCAATCTTAAATGTACAGGTTCCCTCTGTAAAGGCACAAGTAACTAAGATCTAGTTTCGAGACAAAAGTGGGAACTACTAAAAGGGCATGCTGCCAAGTGTGTGTAAATTCTCAGTGTTCTCACGGGTTATCCAAATGTTCACATTATCACCACGTAAACTTGCCTTGCAGATCTGTAATTTTTGTTAAAGCTGACGTATCTTTTTAAGTAGCGCTATATATTAGTCTGAAAGTTCTCTGTAGTGGGTAATGACTTTATTATGTGGGTTTTCAATGGTTTTATGTTGGAATTAGAGTCCATTAGGACTCTACTCAAATTATCAGCAAGGAATTTTAGGCCTGCATTTATAACATTCCTCAATTCAGAAAGTAACAGTTACAAACATTCTCATTCCAACTACTTGCAGGTGGGAGTCCATTAGCTTGCATTCTACCTCAGGCAAGAGGCTTAACCCATGGGTTATATCTTTGTCTGCTTTATCCGTTATATTGAATAGGCAAATAACAGGATGATCTTGTCCTGTGCATGCTGGTAGGGTCTTGAAGTTATCCCATATACATTGAAACTAAATAGAGAGAATATGAGAACTCTGAGAATGGACAGAAGCTTAGACAAACTTCATAGCTTGTCCTTGGTAAAGCCCTACTTAGGTCTAAAAATAGTTTTTGCTTACTTGTGCCGTTAAAGACTGCACCAACGCCATTTGTGTAACAGACTGATAATGCTCACAAGTGCAGTCCAGATCCAAAATGCCAGAAAGCTTGGTAAAATTGGTAAAAGTTGTATATCCAGTAAAACTAGTAGCATTTTAGATAACAAACATTTACCTCCTTAAGGAGCAGCAACTGTCTTTAAACTTGATTTATTAAGCTTTCCAAGTGACTCAATACTGTTAGAAAAACTTCCCAAGTGATATATCTACAGAAGTGATCGTTAAACAATATGGGAATTTTTGTAGGTAAACCATTTTAATCATGTGGAATGTTTATTAAATCAAGGCCTATGTGTCATAACACAGTTTTTTACTGATAACATTCCAAAGTGATTAAATTCAGTCATTTAATTGGACTTCGCTACAGTACCATTTTTGGCAAGACAGCTGTGATTTCATGGTCCCGTTTTCAGGGGCCCGGCCATGCCACCCCTATTTAAGTTCCTGCATCTGCGGACACCAGGGAACTGCCCCCGTTCAGCACAGCGTGAGTGCATCATTAGACGTGCTTGCACTGCACTAGGACCCGAGAGAGAGAGTTTCAGCTGCGCTCCCTGCATAGTCCTAAAGGCTGGGGGATGGCCAGTCCGGCCACCAGTGGACCCCCTCATTGCCCTGCCTCTGCTGGTTGTTGAGAGATATGATTTAAAGAATGTAAACTCAATAAGCAGGATATCCCATGCTGATAGAACCGATACAGGGAACACATTATGAAGAAGGCAAAATGAAAACATTTAGTCTTTAGGAATTAATAGGTTTTACTCAGAAGGTGCAAAATTTGTACAAGTATAGCCTTAAGGTTTTGATTACTGCAAACACAAAGAGGCATTCCCTAAACCAGGAATTGTGGATAGTTGACAAGAGAATGTTATATTTAAGGCCAAAATAGCTAGAATAGAAAAAGGAAATTAGAAACTCAGCTTTTGCATATGTTCAACTAAAACATGCAATTCCCTTGTTTTTTCTCCTCAGTTTTTGTTTAGTGAATAAACTACAAGAAGCATCACACAGACAGATGTACAAATGTCTACTGAGGTGCTCTATGGCAGTAATATGATGCTAATATTTTTGCCCTGGGTACAAAAGAGATTTAAAAAATAAAATAAATATATGGGTCTTTGGTTTTTTTGTTTTGTTTTTTTGTTACCCACTAACTCTACTCCAGAATTCAGTAAGGTCTCTAGGGAATTCTGGAATATCACAGCTGTACTCTGAATACAAAATGCATTATGTCTGGCCTTGAATGTATCTAGGTATTACCGTATTTCCCTTTAAATGGGGTCTAAGGATTAAAGGAAACATCTTGGACCAAATTAGTTCTAAAACAAATAAACACAAGTAAAAGACACATCGATACCAATGAACAGTGAAACTTGGTTTACAATACATTTTTCATATTAACGTGTTCTTTTGGTTCCTTGAAACTACGCATAATGTGGAAGCGTGAAAAGGCTGACATTTGTGAAGAATCATTCTGCCCAAATCACTTTGATAGACGATATAAAAGTTTGGCATTTTAAAACAACTACAAACCCTGGTTTCACCTCATGCAAAACAATTTAAAAGCAGAACTACAAAAAAAAATGCTTTCAGTGGCTGACCTCCAAGGTGAGAAATTCAAACTGAATAATTAAATGGATTATTGCCGAATCATTGAAGAGAAAGGATGCTGTTTCAACAAAGTTGCCTTCCCCTCAAGAAAGCAAACGTTAGCTATGTATTTCCCAAAGCGCCTCAAACTAAATCGAACCCTGACTTTGATTTATGTACGGCTAATTTAAATGTGCAACAAACATTTTTTTTTTCTTCCTATTAATGTATGGGAAAAAAAAGAGTAACATTTATAATTAAATTAGTGACGAAACTGCAAACTATGACAGAGATGCTGCATATTTGTATGGTAACAGAATTTATCTCAGTATACTCTCTCGTTTCACTCTTAAACACACACAGTTCATCCCTGGAGTAAACTTGAAGAATTCGTTTTGAAGTTTCTGATGGGTCAGCAGTTATCAATGCTAAGTAATAAGTGAGTTATTTGAATCTTTAATTATAATCTTACTAGTAAGTTGCTTCAGCAGCAATACAAAAACAAGTGGTATATGTGTTGGTAGTTGCTTATATGCTCAGCAAAATTTTTAGTTTACAAAATGCAATCATGACAAAATGCTCTGATTTATATAAATCACAAATTTGTGCACTACATAGAAGTTAAGAGTTCTAAAGAAAGTCATAACTCTCTACAGATAGGAATATGGGACTGAGGGGTGGAATGCGCCAACAGGAGTTGTGTCTGTAGTGCGTTTTTTGTCATTGGTGACAAGGCGGGTGGTTCTGCCCCAAAAGGGTACATGTCAGCTGGTAGTATAGCACGCCAGGCTGTTGAATGGCCTTTATATGGGCAGAAAGCTCAGTGCGGGCCCTCCTAAAAGAGAGATATCAGTGATCAAACCCGAGACAGAAGGACGGGAGTTTCCTTAAACTTCCTAGCAGTGCCATCTGACAAAGTCACTGATTAGTACCTCACCTGTGCTCAAGCAGGGTTTTCCTAACAGAAAAACAGGATTACATTAAATGTAGCGGAACCTGCAGGCACTGCTCTAGTCCTGGCTAAATTGCAAACCTTAAACAAATAAGTTTAAAATTGTTTCAGAATGGGGCAATATGTTTAGTGTTTTGCTTTGTTTACATCACATAAATGATTTTTAAATAGATCTATAATAATCTCTAAATCACAATCATTAAGGTGAATATATTTTCCAATTTGTGTATAATAAATATACGATTTCTGTGCCCTTTTATCTGCCTTTCAGATTTGACTCAATAAAATGTTAAAACAGGACTCATTAGGGTTAAAAGTGCTGTTACAATGTAGTTAAATGGGCAATGTAGACACCATAATCACTATGACTTATTGTTCTAACTCTGAGGTAATGGTTTAAGAGAGTGCAGATCCTTCATTTTAGGGCAAATTCACTTTTGTACACATAAGAAGGCAGGTGAAATGACTTTATAGGACATTCCAGTCCAAGGAGGTGGGCTTTGGATGACTGGAGTTTCAGGAAAACCGCTTGTAAATGGTTTGACAGAAAGTAGGAACAGGGCTGAGAAAGATACAATGTTGTTAAAGGAACCCCTATATTTTCGTCAAAATGTTATTTGATACACATAATAAAAAAAGCAAAAATCCTGACCAAAAAAAAATTGTACTGCAAACAATGCTATAACTTACAGTATTTATGGTGTTTAAAGCATCCCTTTAAGAATGATTTTTATGGCAAAGTTTGCATCTCCTGTGAGATGTGTGGGTACGTAGTTGATACTCCTACGCTTTATAAAACTGAATTGACCTTTCCTAGTTGATCTGCAGCATTACAACAAAACCATTACATATTCCACTGCCTCCGAAATACTGGAAACTTTAATTTCAAACTGTGCGGGGGAAGGATTCATTATAGGGCTGCAATGCATGACTAGAGTTTTTCAGATTGTCAGAACATTCTTACTTTCCAGTGTTACAATATCCCAGCACCCCTGGAACCACTGTGACTTTGATTTCAGAAAAGAACAAAGTGGTGTTCAAAACTCAAGGTAATTGCAAACAACATTAAGAAAGTGTATTCTGCGTAAGGAAAATGTGCAGGTATCTGCTAACAAGTTTAAACATCCCTTACACTGTTTCTGCTCTAACATCCTCACATTTCTCAGTGTGAAATAGCATTCAATCTGTTTTCTAAAATAAGTTCTGCTCAAAATGTTCTCAACTAACAATCATTTTATGACAACTGGTAAGTCAAAAAGAATAAAAATAAAAAAAAATAAAAATAAACTTTTTTTTCTGGAACATGATCTACAAACCTTTAAACGGACACGGTAGGCACCCAGACCCCCTCAGCTCATTGAAGTGGTCTGCGTGCCAACTCCCATAACCCCGCAAGTGTAATTATTGCAGATTTTTATAAACTGCTATAATTACATTGCAGGGTTAAGTCCTCCTCTAGTGGCTGTTTATCAGACAGCAACTAGAGGGACTTCCGGCTTCTTAGACTTCTTTTGGTTGTCTAAACGACACTAGACGTCCTCACACTATGAATGAGGCCCTCCAGCATCGCTGGAAACCCCATAGGAAAGCATTGAATAATGCTTCCCTATAGGGAGGTCTAATGCATGTGTGCGGCCATTGCCGCGCAAGCGCATGCAGTCTCCCCCGCTGGTGGACGTCGGCGGCGGAGGGGCATGGGCTGAGCCTGATCTAACCCCGAGGGACATCGGCGCTGGATTCAGGAAAGTTTAACCCCTTCAGCGACGTAGCATGGGTGTTGGGAGGGGGGGGGGGGCACTCCAGGATTCTCTAGTGCCAGGAAAAAGGTTTGTTTTCCTGGGACTAGATAATCCCTTTAAATGCAAAGAAAGGAAACAGCATGATAGATGCTATTTTCTTTATGTAACAGTTCCACTCAGCCTTGAGTGCAAAGATTATATATAGTGTGTCCATACATAAATACACACAGGGAAGGACAAAATACCCTGTTTCCCTGAAAATAAGACATCCCCGAAAATAAGCCCTAGCTTATTTTCAGTGAATGCTCATAGTATAAGCCCTACCCTGAAAATAAGCCCTAGTTTGCTAATCTATGTTCGGGGAAGTTTCTCGGGATTCTATTCGCAAGTACCGTATTTTTCACTCTGTAAGACGCACTTTTCCCCCCCTAAAAAGTAAGGGGAAATGTCTATGCGTCTTATAGGGTTAATGTGTAAATTTACTTACCTGTATTGTAGTGTGGGCCAGCAGAACAGCGCGCACTGCGGTACAGGAACTTAAATTTCCGTTTCCGGTTTCTGGCCGGAATGAAAGGAAGTGCGCACTCAGGGTGCGCACTTCCTTTCAGTCCGGCCAGGTACCGGAAACTGAAATATAAGTTCCTGTACCACTGTGCGCGCTGTTCTGCTGGCCTACTCTACAATACAGGTAAGTAAATCTACTGGGGACCAAGGGGGTAAGTGAGGGGCACTATGGGACACTATGGGAGGGGGGGATGATCACTATGGGACAAGGGGAGGGGGGAGAACACTATGGGACAAGTAGAGGGGGGGAGAACACTATTGGACAAGGGGAGGGGGGGACACTATGGGAGGGAAGGGGGGGGGAGATCACTATGGGACAAGGGGAGGGGGGAAGAACACTATGGGATGAGGTGCGTCATATGGAGCGAAAAATATGGTAATCAAATCTATGTATGGGGAAGTTTCCCTTAACATAGATTTGCGGGATTCCATGCCCTAGTGAACTGATCTACGTTCGGGGAATTCCCCTGAATGTAGACCTGCTTTCTAGCACATGCTTGCTTCCATTTTCCCTGAAATAAGACATCAACCAAAAATAAGCCCTAGTGCGTTTTTCTGTGGGAAAATTATAAGACCCGGTCTTATTTTCGGGGAAAGATGGTAGCTTCAACAACTTATTCAATACGGAGTCTGAAGTATAGATACCCCAATTGCAAATATTCTGTTGAGTCATATTACGTAGATTGCCAATTAGAAATATTTCACAAAAAATACACATTTGTTGTGTTGGTCTTTTTTTATTTTTTATTTATTTGTTCATTGTAAACAGCTGAAAGTCTGTAAATTTTGACAATAGACCTGATTTTCAATGGGGGTTGAATAATTATGATCACAGCTCTAGATGGACACTTCTAAATACCACAAAATGCAAAGTACAGCCTCAAAAATGAACACAGGATCAGCACCAATTATGGTTATTTATTAGAGTGTGATTTGTTTGTAATTCAAACTGAATTAAAATTTAATTTCAGATTATAGAACAAATTGGTGAATTGGAGACATTTTTCAATTAAGCTATGTTTTTTGGCCTAAAATAACAATCCTCAATATTGTGAATAATTCTGTATGACATCCTCATTGTACAAAAATGTTATGTCATGGTAGAGGTTATATAAAAGTATCTAAAAAATAGATCCTTTTGCAGAGGTAATATGAAATGGTTCTTTGCAGGACATACACAACAAATGCCACATTAAGAAACTGAAATTTGTTTAGTTTCTACCTTAAAAACAAAAACCCAAAACCTAGAAAATATGGAGGGCATTGAAATACTCAAGTATTTACATTTGCAGATACTCCAGCATTCTGATGCTACTTCCAAACTATTACATTAGGGCAAAATTAAAAAGTATATTAAAATATATCTAAAAGAGAAAAAAAAATCCACATTTATAGGCAAGGAAGGCACCCCTGGTAGCAAAGAGTCCGGCAATTACCTAACTCTGCTTAATTGCAATGGATTACATAAAAAACGGTTTAAAGATATAATTTTCAGGCTGCATGTAATATATAGTATATAGAAATGCAATGAAAATGTTAAACAAGTAAAGGTAATGGAATACAAATTCTTCACATCAGAGTTGAACAGGCAACAAAACATCCACTCACATCATTCTACATAACTCTTTTGACTCGTCCTCTAGATCAGGGGTAGGCAACCTTCGTCATTACAGATATTTTGGACTACATCCCCCATGATGCTCTTACAACCATAATGCTATGAAAGCATCATGGGAGGTGTACTCCACAACATCTGGAGTGCCGCACATTGCCTATCCCTGATCTACAGGGAGTGCAGAATTATTAGGCAAGTTGTATTTTTGAGGATTAATTTTATTATTGAACAACAACCATGTTCTCAATGAACCCAAAAAACTCATTAATATCAAAGCTGAATATTTTTGGAAGTAGTTTTTAGTTTGTTTTTAGTTATAGCTATGTTAGGGGGATATCTGTGTGTGCAGGTGACTATTACTGTGCATAATTATTAGGCAACTTAACAAAAAACAAATATATACCCATTTCAATTATTTATTATTACCAGTGAAACCAATATAACATCTCAACATTCACAAATATACATTTCTGACATTCAAAAACAAAACAAAAACAAATCAGTGACCAATATAGCCACCTTTCTTTGCAAGGACACTCAAAAGCCTGCCATCCATGGATTCTGTCAGTGTTTTGATCTGTTCACCATCAACATTGCGTGCAGCAGCAACCACAGCCTCCCAGACACTGTTCAGAGAGGTGTACTGTTTTCCCTCCTTGTAAATCTCACATTTGATGATGGACCACAGGTTCTCAATGGGGTTCAGATCAGGTGAACAAGGAGGCCATGTCATTAGATTTTCTTCTTTTATACCCTTTCTTGCCAGCCACGCTGTGGAGTACTTGGACGCGTGTGATGGAGCATTGTCCTGCATGAAAATCATGTTTTTCTTGAAGGATGCAGACTTCTTCCTGTACCACTGCTTGAAGAAGGTGTCTTCCAGGAACTGGCAGTAGGACTGGGAGTTGAGCTTGACTCCATCCTCAACCCGAAAAGGCCCTACAAGCTCATCTTTGATGATACCAGCCCAAACCAGTACTCCACCTCCACCTTGCTGGCGTCTGAGTCGGACTGGAGCTCTCTGCCCTTTACCAATCCAGCCACGGGCCCATCCATCTGGCCCATCAAGACTCACTCTCATTTCATCAGTCCATAAAACCTTAGAAAAATCAGTCTTGAGATATTTCTTGGCCCAGTCTTGACGTTTCAGCTTGTGTGTCTTGTTCAGTGGTGGTCGTCTTTCAGCCTTTCTTACCTTGGCCATGTCTCTGAGTATTGCACACCTTGTGCTTTTGGGCACTCCAGTGATGTTGCAGCTCTGAAATATGGCCAAACTGGTGGCAAGTGGCATCGTGGCAGCTGCACGCTTGACTTTTCTCAGTTCATGGGCAGTTATTTTGCGCCTTGGTTTTTCCACACGCTTCTTGCGACCCTGTTGACTATTTTGAATGAAACGCTTGATTGTTCGATGATCACGCTTCAGAAGCTTTGCAATTTTAAGAGTGCTGCATCCCTCTGCAAGATATCTCACTATTTTTGACTTTTCTGAGCCTGTCAAGTCCTTCTTTTGACCCATTTTGCCAAAGGAAAGGAAGTTGCCTAATAATTATGCACACCTGATATAGGGTGTTGATGTCATTAGACCACACCCCTTCTCATTACAGAGATGCACATCACCTAATATGCTTAATTGGTAGTAGGCTTTCGAGCCTATACAGCTTGGAGTAAGACAACATGCATAAAGCGGATGATGTGGTCAAAATACTCATTTGCCTAATAATTCTGCACTCCCTGTAGATATAAATAGGGCCGTTTTAAGTGAAGATTATTAAGGGAAGATACTTTGTCTAATTGTATATTGCAGTGCCGAGTGCTACCAGCACAATAATATTAAAGGACCACTATAGGCACCCAGACCACTTCAGCTGAAGTGGTCTGGGTGCCAGGTCCAGCTAGGATTAACCCTTTCTTCTATAAACATAGCAGTTTCAGAGAAACTGCTATGTTTATAATAGGGTTAATCCAGCCTCCGATGGACTGGCTGAATGCGCGCACGGCTCATGCCGCGCATGCGCATTCAACCGATGACGACGAGAAGGAGGAGGAGAGTACCCCGCCCGGCTCTGGAAAAAGAGGTAAATTTAACCCCTTTCACCCCCTAGAGCCCGGCGGGAGGGGGGCCCTGAGGGTGGGGGCACCCTCAGGGCACTATAGTGCCAGGAAAACGAGTATGTTTTCCTGGCACTATAGTGGTCCTTTTAAAATAAGTGTTTTCATTTAATGGGAAATTCATTTGTGTACATTCTTGACACTGCAAACTGTCAAGAAACTTCAAATACAATCTACAGTGGCATCATTTTGATTATACAGAAAAACTTGTGTTATCAAATTTGTTTTGTAATCTGCTCATTTCTAATTAGTTTTATCTGGTTCAAAAGATATATTCTATCATAGACAGATTTATCTTTCATCTAAGGAGATGACAGATAAAGAACACGCATTGCTCATTGGCATTAAGAAAACTGTATCCTTACATTACAATGCCGGTATTGAATATGGTACAAAATGAGAACCGTCACTGCTAATACTGAGTTACCACTGGAAGCAGGGAGACAGAAAGACCATAAAGGACCTACTCGATGATTGAAATATTGGATGTACTTATATTTACACATCCTGTCAACAATAAAGAATAAAAAAAGACAGGCAAAGGATTCATGCCAGCCCCAAATTAAATAAAGACATGCACCATAGTGTTAAAGATTTTAATGCTAAAGGGCACTCTGCAAACACCATAACCACAACAACCCACTGTAGTAGTTATGCCAGAAGTACTCTAAAAGCTAGCTTAGCATCATGGGAAATGGAGTCCAGAAACAATTTATGGTGTCAAGGTTAGCCATCACTGGATTATACTGAGAGAATGTCAGGGTGTTTCTGGCATATACACACGATTTCAACTGAAGTGCCTACGTGGGCACCCCTCCAGGGGAAGAGCCATTATTCGGTGAAATGCGCGTCAGTTTAGTGCAGTGGGTGGCAGTTAGATAAGGGATGATGCTGCAGCTATAATATATTCTATTCTTCAGAAAAGTCATCACGCTGTGATTTTAGTATTTTAGTAGAATATCTAATCACTAGCTAGCAACAGTTAGCAATCAAGGTGAGGGGAAGGGTTCTGGCTCTCTCCTCTATTTTGTTTTTGGGTTTTGGGGATTGGAGACTTTGGGAGTCTAGACATTTATATAGTGGTGCCCACGAAGGCACTTCAATTGATATTGGATGTATATAGGTTTTTCCTATTATTAGTGAATACTCCCCTCCCTGTTCCCAGTTATTATTTAATCTTTGATTTCTCTAGCCAACAATCCTCCCCTCTCCTTATTTTCAGCAATAATTGTGGTGATACTTTTAATATATTTGTTTTAACATTTAATTGATTAAAGGTTATGTTTTCATTTATTTAATTATCTATTCATGGGTTTCATTTGTACTTGGAAGGTATAGGTTTGTGAGGTATGAGTTATTGTCTATCTCCGATCCTCTCTTTCCCTTTGCTCCTACGTATCTCAATTAGGGGTTACCCCACACACTTAACCAGCAACCTGACACACTCTCCCTGCTTACACTAAATTTAAAAAAACTTAATGTATAAATGATGAGGAGCATCTGTTTGTATTAGTCCTACTAAATCACTGTAAACAACATCAAAAACAATTCTTTAGTGTTTTCATGTAAAAAAAAAATTCAGTAAAGGACTCTCTGATTACTGTTCCAAGTATACGGTTGTGATATATATGTCAGATAAATTAAAGTACACAACACAAAAGGCCTGCTGGTAAAAGATATGTAACAGGTTGTAAGCTATTTACTTTTGTTTTGTACATTATTACTTTTAAATCCGATTCAATTGAAAATAGATCCAGCTCAAGGCCAGATACAAGTGTTTATCCTCAGATATCCCTGCAGTACTTTCAAAGATGTAGGATTATGCTAATCACTCAATCTCTTGTTTTTTATGGAAAACAAAATTCGCTTTTAATACACACCGGAAGAATCCTTTTCTCTACAGTGGAATGGGCACATCAAATCTTAAATCTCATGGTAAATGTTAAACACATCTGACAACCCAAACACCTCTTTACAAATATATTTATTTTATATAAGAAGTTACCTGAATGAATCAATGAATGCAACAGGACAGGTGGGGAATACTGAATCTTTTCCATTTTTTTTTAAAAAAAGTACATAAAATGATTTAATATACTTGGTATCTCTAAATACACAGTAAAGGCATTTATTATTGCTACACAAACTCAAATACACCTTTCTATTATATTCAGGAAACTACTATATATATATATAAAGCAGCCTATTGTCCCTGCTTCCTTTTCTAGGATGATGGCACCCTAAACTAACATTATTTCATGCTATTCCATGGATTCATGTTGTTTACACTGAATGCTGATCGTTCCATTTTAATAAAAACAACAGAAATTGAGAATGGTCAGTCCAGACTGACAGACACACTATTTGTAGAGAATCTGAATCAGTAAACATGAGGGTTGGTTGTTTAGTCACAAACAGTTTTGAGATTAACATTCCAAAATAGAACTCTGATGTCACTAATACAGATAGACTATATCTGAGCAAAGAATGTTGTTTTTTTTTCCAGCCAATGGCAGGCTTTGTTTAAAACATTAATATACGTTGCCTAGCAACACTTTGTTGCAGACACACAGTTTAAAAGATGCCTTTGCATCTTTCCCTGTCACTCTGCTCACATAGTTACTGATAATCAGTTCATCTTTTCACACCAGTTGTAATTTTTATTTTTAAAAATAAGGAGGGCGTGTGTAACCTGTAGTTCAGTGGCACATCACTGCTGCAAGTTTGTCTTGTATATCAGTGTTCAGCATCAATCACGTAAGTATCAATGGGTATGGGAGTATTAGTGGCCTGGCTAGCTCATGCTGAATGAACTGTAGTCAGTATTGTGGATAACTGAATCCTGTAAGTGTTATGAGTAAGGATTCTGTGTGCTCAATTAGGAGGTAGAATCAGCAACAGCATAATGGAATGGTCCAGAGGAACCTGGTCTGTAGGACTATTTTAAATGCAGAGCAGACTATAGTCCAGAATTTAAAATATAGGACCATCTTATGAAGAGCGTAGGCTCAATTTAATATTTCATATTTTTGGATGAACTTTAAAAAATTTATAAAAATCAATATATTAAAAATGTCTAAATATTAAAATGTTTTCAAAACACAAAGTTTGTAGAAACAAATTACATCATTTGAAAAGCGTATCCATAATATACTAAACGGAGGCCTTACTACTATTCCTTCTCTGCACCACCAAACAGTCTGATGCATGAATTAGACATTTCTGCCAGTTATGCAGCGACTAAATATTATCTGTAAAGGATTTCTCTATATTGTTCAAGTTGGGTTTCGCCACTTCACTACTTCTCTATGTGGTTTGTTTTCAAGTCTGAAGGCCAAAGTGCTTTTCAGATATTTGAGGTTAATGGTTGAACATTATCAGTTGCCACATATTGAAATGAGATGTTTTCCTGGAAATTGTTTTATACATTTTACTTCAAACCGACTGAGGTTTTTTGAGTGATATCGGAATACTGCATTTCTTTTACCAGTCTCCTCATAAAGTGGAAAATATATAAATACGGAAATGCTAGAGTATGCATAGCTCTCTTCTTAAGTTTGAGATGTGGCAAGCTCATGTGGAAACATGCATGAACCTTAAAGGAGGAGAAACCAAGGAAATATGATTGTTGTTGCTGTATTGGAGTTTTTGTAACATTAATACATAAATATTTAATAATGAAGTAATTATTTACGGTCGTACTAAACCGTAAAACTGTAATAATAGAGTGATTAATACCTATAAAAGAATATGTGGTTATATTCTTCAAACATTTTAAGGAGGACTGGTAGTGATATTAAGAATTGTGACAATATTACCAGCACGTTGGTGAAGAGAACCAATTTGTTCTCTTTATCACACCTGATATTGTTACATCTCTTATAGTGGGTTCTCTATAAATGGTACCATTGTTATAAAATTGTAGAAAAATTTAAACCTATTGGTATGTGAGCTGCAGGTGATTACTAATGAGCAAATATGGTATGGAGGAGGCTTTAGGGGAAATAAATGGACACTCCAGGCACCATAATAACTTTTTCAAAATGAAGTTCTTATGGTGCCACGGGTGGTCCTTTAATATTTTCTGAAAACCTCCCTTTTGTAAAGCCAGTCAGAGTAATCAAACACTTTTTTTATGAGTAGATTTATAAAATTAAACCTTCTTAATTAGATCCTTGTAGGTGGTGGGTAAGGTCTATTAGCTTGTGTATGATCTGTACCTTGCCATTGCAGAACAAACCCTGCTTGATCATCAATAATGAGTTATGGTAGGCATTTATTGGTTCTGTTGACTAGTTACTTAACATACATTTGTACACCATTATTGAGGAGTGAAAGAGCAGAAACGTTTACAGTTGTGTGTGGGCTTGGGGTATGTGACTACACTTGCTAAGATGATTTCCAGAGGTAGTTGGTCGATTCTTGGAACTTCATTATATGAATTAACTGGGTAGAGTGCAAAATTATCTGAAGGATGAGGGGGCGGAGTCAGCAAGGCAATGGAGCGGTCGCATATCTCGGAGCTCCGGCTCTTACTAACATCAACGAGGCCTTTTTATGGGGGATTCCGCGGCCCAAAGACCCCACAAACCTCACAACAGCTGGCAGACCCACCATGGGCCGCAAAACGAAAAAAGTAAAAGCGGACAGAAACTCCCAAGGGAGAGATATCGGAGACATGCTGCGGAACTCGCAACAGGCCACGTGGTCCAAGATGGCGCTGGCAGACGACCTCACCTTCTACTCCTCGGAGGAGTTTGCATCGGACCTCCTAGACGGAACACCCTTTGAGTCCACACCAGACCGCAAAACGGCACCGCAGAAAGCCGGGGACCAGGTCACTGCAGACCAAATTAAAATGATGCTGGCGGATCTCCGCAAAGACCTAGCGACTGACATGGCCTGCTAGAAAGAGGCCATTGAAGGGGCCACGACAAAAATCTCACAACTGGAGGCCTGCTCGAGCAACCACGATACCAGAATCAGCAAGGTGGAACAGCAGGTAGCAGACCTGGCACAGCAACAACTAACCACATCAGACAGGCTGGACGCTATAGAGGACCAAAGGAGGCGATACAACCTAAAGGTCAGGGGGATCCCGGACTCTATCGACATCGCCGACCTACCCCACTATATACGGCACTTTATCAGAGGCTTGCTCCCACCAAAGCAGGTGAAATCCCTGAGGCTAGATGGTATGTTCAGGCTACCGAAGCCAGCTAGAGCACCAGCATCAGCAACAGCCGACCTCGTCCTCAGATTTCAAACCCTCTCAGACAAAGCCTCACTCCCGGCGGCACTGCGAGGGAAAACTCCTACACCATTCGAGGGCTCTTCCATCACAGTCTTCCCAGACCTCACCAGGAGCACCCTCACATGGCGGAAATCGCTACAACCCCTGCTGCAACACCTACGTGACAAAGAAATTCCCTACAAATGGGGAATACCACGAGTTGTCATATTTACACACAACGGGACTACCCACAGAGCACAGGGATACCAGGTGCTGGAAGCGCACCTCCAATCAACGGGCATCTGGTGAGCCTTACCGCCGACGGGAACAGGACTGTCCAGGCTAAACCCGGCTACCATTCCGGAATTCACACCGAGAGGCAAACAACAAGTCTCACCTAACCGACCACCCACCTGAGGGAGCGGAGGTTGAATCCCCCAAGGGGACTTTGTATACCATCATCACTACACACCATGTCTACCACAGTTGGAAAATGTTTTCTTTTCCTTTCAATACTTATATGTTATTATTTTCCTTCATTTTCTATTATCTTCGCTCTGCTTGTTGAGCAACCCTAATTAACCTGCACAGCCTAATAGCCTAGAATGCGACCACCCAAGTAGTTTCATAACGAGCACTATAAATATACAAAGAGAGGAAGTATTAGCATTTAGTAAGGGCTGCCAAACATACCGCATAACCCAGTAATCACTTTCGCTCACCACTCCATACCCCACCCTCCTTCCCGGGAACCAACACTAACAACCAACTCTAATACACTACACACATAGTCGAGGGGAAGGAGGAAAGACCCCGTAGTGGATACCACCAAACTGACTCACACTCTTACCATACCCACAAGGGGCTCACTGGCTGATTTCTCTTACCATGTCTTGCATAATGTACTTATAAAACATAAAAAATGTGCTATGTTAATTGATGCCAACAAATGTTTTCTACTGTTGAATGTAAAGCTAGCAACAGCTGTTGGGGCATTGCTGGCCTATTTGTACCTTACATGCATGAATAAATAAAGAATTAAAAAAAAAAAATTATCTGAAGGATAATCCATCGTCAGGACCAAGTGCTTGTCTAGAGAGGAAAAAGAAAAATTAAGATATCTAACCATTAAAACATAACTTTTATTGGTAAAGGTAATTTTGTTTACGTCTCTTTGCAGCATGTCAGCTAAGCTACTATATGCTTCAATTAATTTGTGTTTTTTTTGTTCCACTTGAGGTGTTCTGGAACATACTTGTACTGGAACTTCCCTGTGGTTTCCCTTCCTGCTTTGCTCCAGATAGGTTCAATTATGCCTTAATGTTTGATTTATCCTTTTTACTATTCCATGTAGTTTAGTCTTCTCCAGTATCCATACTTCAGCTGTTACCCATCCACAAATGTCATATGCAGAAGGTTAGAATGAATAGGTCAAAAGAGAAACTGCAATGTTTACATTCCAGAGCTAAACACACCTCAAGTGGCTGTCATACTGATTCAATGTTTTTCTATGCGAAAATATGAGGATCATCGTATTGAACATTGGAGGAGGAGGACATGCCTCCTCCATGATGCTGCAGAAGGAGGAGACTTAAGCAGTGCCAAAGATGCCTTGACACTGGAAAAAAGGTACATTCTACATTCTGCCTCCAGGACAATTAGGCACTGTTTTTGGTTTTGATAATCATTCGAGTGTCTGTGGAACCCACCTTGCTATTAAAAAAAAAAAAAAAATTCTCATGAAGTCTCAAAGACTCAATTGTAGAAATATATTTGAGGAAACTATTTTTAATTTAATGTAATTCACCACCCTAGTTAATTTGCTTATCACAGGTTTCCAGATGTGCTCACAGCAGGGTACTTATGTTTATGTGTCTACTTCATTTCTACATGCGCTAAAACAATGATTGAAAATAAGTTAAAATCACTGAATAACGGTAGCTTGTGCATCAGCATCGAAGATGTCTAGGGAAAACATTTTGCAATTGTATTTTATGTAACCTATTAAAAAAGACTCTCAGGAGCTCTTCTACTAACACAGGCATGTCTAATGTTTAATAAATAACAGTTCAGCATTAGATTTGGAATCATCTCATATGTTAAACTGCTAGAGTTTGTGTTGTTTTTCTCTTACGGACCATACGGTGTGTTTGGTATATTTTACATCGTACGGATTTCTTTGTCCATGGTTATAGGTTTCTAGTTGACTAAGCAATCACATTTTGCTTTATCAGTCTACTGCTAGTTGGTTTTCCACCTTACACAGCGAGAGACTACTACATTTTTATTAGGACTATACTTTCTTATTGCTTTAATGTGAGTTATTCAGGCAAAGGGAATTAAAACGGCCATATCTATGAAGATTAGTGGTTAGACAAATGAGGGGTAATGTGGGATAAATATTTTATAGAAATTGCAGTAGTTACCTGGGATTGCTAACAGAGTAAAATCTTTCAAAAATGCTTAGATTGTGCATTAAGTTATTCTTAAATCATTGGTTCTAAACCCTTGGTTTAGGACCCACAAATAGATCCGTGTGATATTCTTTTATGTCCCCATTGTTTTGCTAGTATATTCATTCAGGCTTCATGCAAAGGCTCACAAGAAGTTGTTTAAATTAGTATTCCCCAGAGTGGAAAGAACTCTTTAAAGGGACACTATAGTCACCTGAACAACTTTAGCTTAATGAAGCAGTTTTGGTGTATAGAACATGCCCCTGCAGCCTCACTGCTCAATCCTCTGCCATTTAGGAGTTAAATCCCTTTGTTTATGAACCCTAGTCACACCTCCCTGCATGTGACTTGCACAGCCTTCCATAAACACTTCCTGTAAAGAGAGCCCTATTTAGGCTTTCTTTATTGCAAGTTCTGTTTAATTAAGATTTTCTTATCCCCTGCTATGTTAATAGCTTGCTAGACCCTGCAAGAGCCTCCTGTATGTGATTAAAGTTCAATTTAGAGATTGAGATACAATTATTTAAGGTAAATTACATCTGTTTGAAAGTGAAACCAGTTTTTTGTTCATGCAGGCTCTGTCAATCATAGCCAGGGGAGGTGTGGCTAGGGCTGCATAAACAGAAACAAAGTGATTTAACTCCTAAATGACAGTGAATTGAGCAGTGAAATTGCAGGGGAATGATCTATACACTAAAACTGCTTTATTTAGCTAAAGTAATTTAGGTGACTATAGTGTTCCTTTAACAATGGCAAGAGTCTTATGAAAGTGTTTTTTTACAATGAATTTTAGTCTTTATTAATTTATATATATTATTATAAAACATTAGGATTTGGTCTCCAATTCCAAATATATAACTTGGGTACTGTTAAAAAAAATATTACCTAATCTTATCTTGTGTCAGCACCTGTGTTTCTACGTTTATAGTGCTTTAGTTCTAACCATGTGAGAGCAAATGTTTTGTTGGTTTTGTATTTAACTTCTAAAGCAAGCATACAAAATTACTTATGGCATTTGCCATCTTTGGCATTGCTCAGAAATGCCATAGGCACAGCATTCTTATTTTAACTAAGGAATGGGAACAATATAATTATGGATGTTGGTAATGAAAACTTGCCAAACAGACTCACAATGGCATATTTTAATATTATTTCTAATTAACAGCGAACTGCAGTAATTATCTTTTTGCCTTTAGTTGACCAAACCGTGAAGCAATTTAGATTTTTTTTTTTTTGTGAGAGTGAAACAAAATGTCCTCTAGTCTGCAATTATAGGAAATCAAACTTTGTTCACTACAGTATTATAAAGACTACTGATAAGAGGTTTAATTCAGATGAGAAATCTGCTTTTAAACACATCGCTGAAAAGTGTTTATTGCATGCAAATGCTTTTTGATTGAATTCTTATTCTAATTCTACAATTCTTACATAACACATATATAAAGTATTACTGGTTGGGCCAACATAATAACAGGTTACTACAAGGACAAACTCAAATGTTAATTGTTTTGCCAGAGGCAACAGTTATATATATGGAACACTCAACATTTTAATCATTCTAAAGGGAACACTTTCTAATTTCCACTGTAACAACTAAAATGTCTAAACTACTAGTACGGTACATAATTCCCAATTAAACATGAACTGTCATGTTTTAGGATTTTAAATATTTTGTTTACTTAATCCTCTTTTTCTATTCTTTCTAACAGGTGCCAAACACCTGAGTGTATAATAATATTTGACATGGAATCAAGATAGAGGAACCAGGATAGTCAGGTGTGAATTCCTACATTTAGAAAAAATAAGCAACCAAACTATTACAAATTCTAAAGATAGAAATCACCTGCACCCCTTTTAACAGTAAATAAACTG
This sequence comes from Pelobates cultripes, assembly GCA_933207985.1. Lineage (NCBI taxonomy): Eukaryota > Metazoa > Chordata > Amphibia > Anura > Pelobatidae > Pelobates > Pelobates cultripes. Next base: position 334,094,865 of record OW240913.1, read on the forward strand.
TACCCCAATACTTCCCACTTACTTAAATGGATCCAGTGTAGACAACATAGAAAATTTGCTAGTTTATGTACAAATTACATTTGATTTAAAGGGACACTATAGTCACCAGAACAACTACAGCTTATTGAATTTGTTCTGGTGAGTAGAATCATTAACGTCAGGCTTTTTGCTGTAAACACTGTCTTTTCAGAGAAAATGCAGTGTTTACATTACAGCCTAGTGGTAACTTCACTGGCCACTCCTTCGATGGCTGTTAGAGATCCTTCCTGGGTCATGGCTGCCTAAAATGCATCCAAACATTCAGTGTCTCCTCCCTCTGCATGCAGACACTGAACTTTCCTCATAGAGATTCATTGATTCAATTCATCTCTATGAGGAGATGCTGATTGGCCAGGGCTGTGTTGAATCATGCTGGCTCTGCCCCTGATCTGCCTCTTTGTCAGTCTCAGCCAATCCTATGGGGAAGCACTGTGATTGGATCAGGCTACCACTTCTGATGATGTTAGCACACTGCTTGTTTTTCTAAGTCTAACAGCATGCAGAGTTACAGCTTCAAGTTTGAATACAGTAAGATTTTTACTATATTTATGGAGGCATGAGGGGCACAGGGGGGCTAGATGGTGGTTTTAACACTATAGGGTCAGGAATACATGTTTGTGTTCCTGACTCTATAGTGATCCTTTGATGTTGAAGATTCAAGTTTATTTGTTTATGCTTTTTGCAGAGTGATGTAAAACTGTGCTGATAGCATTGTGGGATTAAGAAACAAGTTACTGTGTTGATAGCATTTTGAGATTCAGAATTGAACACTAACAGCGGGACCGAGAATGTTCCAAAAACTATCTTTATATGTACAGGAAAGAGACAGTCATATCCGTGAATGGCATTAAAGGAACACTTCCATTACATATAAACACCGTCAGCTTGCTGAAGCACTTTGTGTGTCTGGAGTTTGTAATTTATATATATATTTTCTAATTTATAAAAATGCAGATTTCTGAGGCGCTTCAACACGACAGAAAACTGGGGAGGTTTCCTAACGTTAATGGAGATAACAGAAGTGTCAGGAGCCCTAGACCAGAGAGCACGCTTGCCTATACATATGCTGGCTGTGCACTTGCTGGCTGCTCTCAGATTGGAATTGCTAATGAGCTGAACTACAGCAATAGAACAGCATTAATTTGTGTCCTGGAGCTGAGAAAATGATCCACTAAACACAGGATTGAAGCGAACTGAAAACCGACATGCAAAATTTAGGCTACAATAAGCTAGCTCTGACAATAGTTGAGTTTGAGAATGTTTATAAACCAGCACTGAATTTTGCAATTTAGTTTTCAATTTCACGAGTTCAATGTTTAGTGAATAAATCAGAGATACTGGCTAAACTCCTGGTATGAGAATATACAACCTCAGGAGCAGCCTTCAGGTAAGTATAATGCTTATGGTGTTGCTGGTTTCATAAAATGTGTGGGAGACGTATCACCAACAAAGTAAAAAAAATGAACTCTCTTATATTACATTCAATTTGTTTGCACTGTGTGTAATTTCCATTTTCTTTATTTCGAGAACTGGACTAGAAATATATGATGAGCTCCATCTTCACCCGCCTAACATAATAAAAGCATAATTATCCAATTTCTTGCCAAGTTCAAAAACACAGACAATATGGTGGAACATTCAAAAACCTTTGGCTTTTTTTTTTTTAAATCTCCTGGAGACAATGTTCAATAAACATGATTCTAACTTCCAACCAAATGCAAATAAGCTGTACAATGTCTGTATGAAGTCAGGCGTTTAATCCCTTCAGCTATCACATAATGGATTTGCAGTTTGAAATAAAAAAACATTAGTGCAAAATACAAACAGAAGATGTTCATCCTAAGATACCCGTAAAACCCTACATTGCAAGATAAAACGCATAAAACAGTGTCATGTGTTCGCCAATCCTGTGCAATATGCTTAACAGTAAATAAAAGCGGGATCAGAGACGTATGAGAATTTCAGCTTTTTAATTCTCTTTGTCATATTAATAACTCTGATGAGGCATTCCAGGGGATTTAAATGTGTGCCAAACTGGAAGAAATTACTTTAATGAGTTTAATTAGCTTTCTCTCAAAACAACATCTAAAAATGATAAACTGGAAGCTGATCTACATGTTGTTAAAAAACTAAATAAAAACAATGGGCATTTGTTTTGTCAGGGGCACCATCTAAAAAAGTTTTGCTCAGGTATAACTTTCAGGGACATTCACTAAACTGTGATTTGTTAGGAATGCTGATGTTGGGACTCTATAAGCACCCAGGCCACTTCAACTTGAAGACTTGTTCTGAGTGCTATGCATCTGGTGGTATGCTGTGGGATGGAATTAGCTTCAGGAGCAACAGACCTTAGGGCACATCGGCAGGGGGTAACGTATCTTGTCGTCCCATCAAAATCAGCAATATATTAAATTTAAAAAGAAAGATTCACTGGTGATCAGGTGGTGGAGTGCATGGTCTGCACTTCCACATGGTGCAGACCAAATGAAGCACTCCCCTGCGGTCTCAGTGCTTAGTGAAGGAGTCAGCACAGTCGCCAGGATTTCCAGCATGTGTTCAGACTTCCCCAATTATTGATGGGGAAAATGATGATTAATGGCTAGGGAACAACTAAATGTTTATTTTATTCACAGATCAAGTGAGAAGTGACCAACAGAAGGAAAGAGGAGGAAAAACAGTAAAACATCTCTATTTATATTTATTTACCAAATTTATCATATGTAAGTAGAGGTTTTTTTTTTACTAGACTCTTTCTCTTTTTCCTATATTGGTCATTACTTCTTACGTGATCTGTTAATCAAATGGCGGAAAAACGGGAACTTCAAAATATATACATAATTCATTTTGGTTCCTCCACATCTTGTTTTCGTGAAAGGATTACATTGAATTCATTTCCAGAACCAAAATGCCACAAGGAAGAAACCATAATTGGCCAAAATGTTTTTTATTATTTCAGACAAACCAAATGTTTTGCCAAGTCGAGTATGCACCATAACATGCAATAGGCACAAGCTGGTATGGTTCTTTGAGGGTTTTTTTTCTAAAGAAACTTATTACAAAATGACTGGTATTTTCATCTGTATCCTGACATACCGGTACCTTAAACAAAAATGTTACCAACCAACTTTGCCCTGACTTTATTCTGACACAATCTCGAATATCATACATTTCAGCTGGAAGATTCATTAAATGATGGGTAGAGAACAAGAGATGATTTTAAAATTAGCTGATGTTCTCAAACATTTCTAATGACTCAGATCCCCAACGTCTAGAAGCAACTGTGAAATGCTTCAGTCATCGCAGATCAATGAATCTTAACAAAGAGAAACGGAGTTCACCATTTGTCTTTATTGTAATAACACTTATGGGAACAGTTTCTTGTCTATTTCCAGATAAGGCAGTTTGATCAGTAAACATTGCACAGCAAAAATTCACTGAGTTTCATTGCATCAGCTTGAACTCTCTTAAACTAGATTCTCATCTTATTTTCTATTTTTAGGGTTGAAATCGTGGCGTTTTTGCTCGCATCTCTTGCCTTTCATTTCTGCATTTACAATCATTACATTATAGTTTTACCCATATAGAGACATCTTGATTAACCCCTATATGTTAGAAACATAGAAACATAGAATGTGACGGCAGATAAGAACCATTCGGTCCATCTAGTCTGCCCAATTTTCTAAAAACTTTCATTAGTCCCTAGCCTTATCTTATAGTTAGGATAGCCTTATGCCTATCCCATGCATGCTTAAACTCCTTTACTGTGTTAACCTCTACCACTTCAGCTGGAAGGCTATTCCATGCATCCACTACCCTCTCAGTAAAGTAATACTTCCTGATATTATTTTTAAACCTTTGTCCCTCTAATTTAAGACTATGTCCTCTTGTTGTGGTAGTTTTCTTCTTTTAAATATAGTCTCCTCCTTTACTGTGTTGATTCCCTTTATATATTTAAATGTTTCTATCATATCCCCCCTGTCTCGTCTTTCCTCCAAGCTATACATGTTAAGATCCTTTAACCTTTCCTGGTAAGTTTTATCCCGCAATCCATGAACCAGTTTAGTAGCCCTTCTCTGAACCTCTCTAAGGTATCAATATCCTTCTGAAGATACGGTCTCCAGTACTGTGTACAATACTCCAAGTGAGGTCTCACCAGTGTTCTGTACAATGGCATGAGCACTTCCCTCTTTCTACTGCTAATACCTCTCCCTATACAACCAAGCATTCTGCTAGCATTTCCTGCTGCTCTATTACATTGTCTGCCTACCTTTAAGTCATCAGAAATAATCACCCCTAAATCCCTTTCCTCATATGTTGAGGTTAGGACTCTATCAAATATTCTGTACTCTGCCCTTGGGTTTTTACGTCCAAGATGCATTATCTTGCACTTATCCACATTAAATGTCAGTTGCCACAATTCTGACCATTTTCTAGTTTACCTAAATCATTTGTCATTTGGCTTATCCCTCCTGGAACATCAACCCTGTTACATATCTTAGTATCATCAGCAAAAAGACATACCTTACCATCAAGACCTTCTGCAAAAAGGGTTAATCCTAGAGGGACCTGGCACCCAGACCACTTCATAAAGCTGAAGTGGTCTGGGTGCCTAGAGTGGTCCTTTAAATTTCAAATAAAGAACTTCTTACCCCTTCCCCCTTCTTACTCCCCCCCCCCCTCTTCTTACTTCCCCTTCCCCCTCTTACCCCTTCTTACTTCCCCTTCCCCTCTTCTTACTTCCTCCCCTCCTACCCCTCCCCCTCTCTTTTCTATCCTTCCTTTTCTACTTCCCTCCCTCTTTCTTATACCCTCCCCTTTCTTACCCCCTTACTTCCCCTTCCCCTCTCTTGCCCCCTCCCCTCTTTCCTACCCCTCTCCCCCTCTATTTACCCCCCTCCCCTGTAGCGTGGCCGAGCTGCTCTGCTGTCCGCGGTGGCCGACCGGAGTGATAGGAAGGTGCACGCTCAGTGTGCACCTTCCTGTCAGTCCGACCAGGTACAGGAAACAGAAACTCCTGTTCCGCGCGGAACTGAGCGTGCACCTTCCTATCACTCCGGCCGGCCACCGCGGACAGCAGAGCAGCTCGGCCACGCTACAGGGGAGGTGAGTACCAATTGCAGCCGCCTGACCGCTCTTGACAGAGCGCTCAGGCGGCTGCAGTATTTAAAGGGCCGGCGTATAACACGCACCCACAATTTCTCTCCTATTTTCAGGGAGAAAAAGTGCGTGTTATACGCCGATAAATACGGTACTTTAAAAGAAATCCTAGGTGGGGATAATTCCACTCACGCCTGGTTCATAGAGCAGTGTGACTGCTCCATCTATTGTAAGTACGTTTCATTTATCTTTTAATTCCATCTTATCCACTGAAAGCACTATGGGCCTTCTTTTGTGATTTTATTTTACATATTACCTGCAATGCAAAACATCGCTAGAAGAATATCCTACATGTGGGGAGTTTAAATACCACTGTACGCTGTTTTACTCAGAGCTGGTTATAGCTCTCCCAATTGTAAGTTGGCACTCTCAGGACCTTAGTGTTGTCTGCAGCTGCAGTAGACTTACGTTATTGCACCATTGGGTTTTCACTTATTTTCTGTATTTTATATGCTGACATGTATCTAAGACGCTGTAAGAAATATTGAAGAATACCTCCTGTTGCCCAGTTATATCCTACATGTGGGGAGTTTCAAATACCACTGTATGCTGTTTTACATAGAGCTGGGCATAGCTCTTTACATTGTGAGTTTACACTTCTCTACTTCTATTTTGTCCGTGGCTATATTTTAAACGGTTCTGCACCATTGGTCCCTTTTGTTGTTTCTGCTTTTGAATTTCATATTTACCACTGAGGACCCGAGCAAGAACCAAAGAATACCCATCCAAGGTCTACATTTTATTCTCAGAGACTTGTGTACCATTTCCCCCTGTTCTGCTTAGCACACCCTGTATTTGTTGTTTTCCCATTTTTTTTAAACAAAGTTGCATTTGGAGCAAGGGAAAGTTATGCATATTTAGATTTTATTATTTATCTATTTTTAAAGATACACATTATTTGTTTTACCCCTCAAAAAACATTGGTTCTGAATATGGCTACAATCCTAGATGTTACATTCATTGACACACTTTTTTTCTCCAGAAAACATTAGGCATGAATAGGACTATAACACAAAACACAAAAACAAATAATAGTGCTTACAGCATCCAGGTGAATATAAAATAGTAAAACACTGTTTTACTCAGAGCTGATCTATAGCTCTAGCAAATGTGAGTGTGATCTCACTTATCCTTGTTGTGTGTCCTACACTAAGTATCTGGCTATCTGCACTATTACTGGTTATTTTCTACTTTATTTACATATACTTACCACTAACTGAAACCTGGACGAATCCAAGTCAGGATCTTCCAAAGAATTGGACTTAATAAATACAGTATTCAGCACTACCTGTTTTTTGTATTTTGAGTTGTTTTGCTTCATTTCAGTAAGGTGTCGGGGTATTCCTTACTATCAGTGTTTGCAGCTTAATTTACTGTTTATATTAATGGATCCCTTAGCGCTTATCCTACCTTTTGTACTTGATGAATAGGACTATACTTTATTCATGGTTCCATGTATAAATATAGGCAGATATATTCAACTGAAACAAAGCTTGTAAATTGTAGTCTGGCCTGGGACATACATATCCTGCCTTAAAGTCCACCCCATACTCATATCAGTTGCCATTTCATTTCATTTCCTATCATGTCAACAACTGCAGGTCTCCTGTGCAATGTTGCTGTACATATTGCCTCTTTCCTGATCAAACTGCTGGCAGCATTAAAGTAACACTATAGGGTCAGGAACAAATATATGTATTCCTGACCATATAGGGTTAAAAACTATCTAGCCCCCCTGGCCCTCCCTTGCATCCCTAAATATAGTAAAATCTTACCTTTATTCCAGTCTGCTGGCGCTGGCTCTGACGACCCTGATTTGCCTACTTGGCTAACAAAACGTTTCTCAATAAATATGGTATTTCAGCTCAGTTTAATATTGCAAGCTTCTGATATTTCAGCTCCTCAACTACAACATATACAGTGCCTTGCAAAAGTATTCACCCCCCCTTGACTTTTTACCTATTTTGTTACATTACAGCCTTATGTTCAATGTTTTATTAATCTGAATTTTATATGATGGATCAGAACACAATAGTCTAAGTTGGTGAAGTGAAATGAGAAAAATATATACATAAAACTATTTTTTAGAAATAGAAAACAGAAAATTGGCATGTGCGTATGTATTCACCCCCTTTGTTATGAAGCACATAAAAAGCTCTGGTGCAACCAATTACCTTCAGAAGACACATAATTAGTGAAATGATGTCCACCTGTGTGCAATCTAAGTGTCACATGATCTAAGTGTCACATGATCTGCCATTACATATACACACCTTTTTTGAAAGGCCCCAGAGGCTGCAACACCTAAGCCCTAAGAGGCACCACTAACCAAACACTACCATGAAGACCAAGGAACTCTCCAAACAAGTAAGGGACAATGTTGTTGAGAAGTACAAGTCAGGGTTAGGTTATAAAAAAATATTCAAATCTTTGATGATCCCCAGAAGCACCATCAAATCTATCATAACCAAATGGAAAGAACATGGCACAACAGCAAACTTCCCTTACCCTCCTTTTTTTTCTCTCCTCTCTCTCCCCCATTTTCCAACACAAATGGTCACTCTGAGGAACTTTATCTATACAACTGACCAATTACACATACAGTTAAATGCCGTAATGTACCTGAAAAATGCACCTATCTTCTAAGGTCACTTAGGACCTCAGTGGCCCTCCTACAGGAGACCACTGACTTTCTTTGCCAACCATAACGCAGCTAGGAAGGCAGGAGTAGCAATTATCATGCACATAATACTCTCCTTTGTACATGTAGATACCCTGAGTGACCCAGGTGGACACTTTCTGTTTATCAAGGGCACTATAGTGGATCACATATACACAATCACAGTCATGTAATCCCCCATTTCTAAACAAAGCTCATTCATAACCTCCACACTCAAACGCATAAAAGCATTCCAGGCAGGGACTGTCATAGTCGGAGGTGATTTTAATTCCTCCCGTGATCCACTGATGGATATCTCTAGTGGGATGTATAACTGCGATCGTGTATATGTAGCCCACTATAGTGCCCTTGATAAACAGAAAGTGTCCACCTGGGTCACTCAGGGTATCTACATGTATAAAGGACCGTATTCTGTGCATGAACAAATACTTCCCTTAACAAATACTTTGAGGCAGCCCACCTTTCAAGACTGGTGGACTAGCATATGTCCACCTACCACAAGCACACTAGATTAACCAGGGACTAGAGGAATCTAGTGGCTTTTTGCCAGCAATGTCCTGACTAGAGAGGACCAAGATCGAACAACCAATCTGCAGCACCTGTTTATGAACGTTTGGATAAAATGCAGACAAACACAACTTCACAACCATTCCAGGTCCCATACTCCCACTAACCCACAACCCAGATTTCCCTACGTGTACTTATCACTCACATTTAGCTTTCATAGACAAGGGCCTCTTGGTACGCATGCTTCATTTTACTAAGAATTTGTAAATTCTCCCCTAATGTAATTACTCACTTCTATAAATCACTGTCTCCCAAAACCAATCTTCACAGGCAACTCTCAACTTTCAGATCCTACTGCCAATCCTTAGAAAGACTAGCCTGGAGAATCTTGGTCTTATACCAGTTACTTCTTCTACCAATCACCCCTGTGCCTTTTGGATTTGACACAAAATGGGAGACTGACCTGGGATGTGTTCCCTGGGATGACCTGGGATGTGTCCACAACTAATCCATAAGAACTCCGTCAGATCCTCCCTACAAGAAACTAATTACAAGCTGTTGACCCGTTGGTACCGTACCCCTCAGCTCCTATACAGATTCTACAATGAGATCTTTGACTTGTGCTGGCGTTGAGGGAGAACAGGATTCTATTTTTTATATATGGTGGCAGTGCCCTGCCATAGTCCTTTACTGGGAATTTACACACTCCACAATGAAGCAAATAGTGGGAAAAGTGATATTGCTGCAACCTGCATGAATGCTACTTCACCACACCTCAATGCCAATATCTACGTGCAAAAAGTTTCTCACTAAACACTTGCACAATGCGGCTAAATATCTGATCTCTGTCCTCTGGCGGTAGAAGGGTGCCCGGACACTCCATCAGTGGCTTGGCAAAGGTGTAGGAGATATGATTCAACATAATATGGTTCGACTTTATACCAAAGCTAGGAGACCTGAGACAGATATCCAACGATAACTAAAAGGGCACTGCTAAATAACTTTTCCCTTCCACCTCCTTTATTTCTCTCTCCACCCCCTCACACAACCAGGCACCCACTCCCCTTCCTTACTTTCACCAGTTATCCCTTGACTCCCCCTCTCACTCTCACTTTTCCTCATTCTCCCCACTCCAGTTATTTAAAAAAAAAAAAAAAAATGATACTTTAATTTGTTTACTCTATCATGGACTCATATAGAATGTTTTTTTCCCCCTTGGATCCTTGTCTCGTGTCAGATTGTCGCTAATCCCCAGTCAATTTTCCTGACTTGTTTTTAACCAAAAAGTTGAAAATAAAAATTGTCAAAAAAGAATATATATATCTAATTATAGTTTAGTAATTAAAGGGATACTATAGCCACCTGAACAACTTTAGCTTAATGAAGCAGTTTTGGTGTATAGAACATGCCCCTGCAGCCTCACTGCTCAATCCTCTGCCATTTAGGAGTTAAATCCCTTTGTTTATGAACCCTAGTCACAACTCCCTTCATGTGACTTGCACAGCCTTCCATAAACACTTCCTGTAAAGAGAGCCCTATTTAGGCTTTCTTTATTGCAAGTTCTGTTTAATTAAGATTTTCTTATCCCCTGCTAGGTCAATAGCTTGCTAGACCCTGCAAGAGCCTCCTGTATGTGATTAAAGTTCAATTTAGAGATTGAGATACAATTATTTAAGGTAAATTACATCTGTTTGAAAGTGAAACCAAAATTTATTTCATGCAGGCTCTGTCAATCATAGCCAGGGGAGGTGTGGCTAGGGCTTCATAAACAGAAACAAAGTGATTTAACTCCTAATTGACAGTGAATTGAGCAGTGAAATTGGAGGGGAATGATCTATACACTAAAACTGCTTTATTTAGCTAAAGTAATTTAGGTGACTTTAGTGTTCCTTTAAAAAAAAAAAAATATATATATTTTTTTGACTTGGGTTTTAAATACAAAATACCGAGTGATTTATTGCTGTGGGGCTCTGCAATATTTCCTTATAAACCTCACATTACCTTGAGTTCTATAGCTATGTAACTCTAAGATATTCAGAAACACAAAACAAACACAAAACAATGTACAATATCAATAACTCATTTTGTTCCATATTACATATATATATTAAACGTATGTACTGCTATAGATTGTCTTGACTAGGAAAACAACCATATATTTATTTATTTTTTTAAAAACTGCACCGACTACATATGCTTATTAAACCAATACCAGAAAGAAAAACATCTAAAATGGTTTAAGAACACAAAACAACTAGTGAATGCTGCCATTCTAAGTAAAAAGGCCAAATATTCCTTAATAAAAATTACACACGCAATAAATGTACGGGTGCCTAAAGTACATTTGATTCGTTCAAATGTCGCAATTCCCCAGGATCCAAAGGACGGACAACTTCCAGGGCTTGAAAGAGGCTATTGAAGGACTTTCAAGTCCTAGTAGATGTTTACATCTTGGGAAGTAACGACCTTTGGATGAACTGGATGGAGTATTTACCATTGCAGGTGGACAACTAGACAAGAATATTTAGCCCTATTTAGACTAAAAGGCTCTTTTGTGTATATTTGAGTTATGTGCTTTGTTGTTTGTGACTGTGCTTTTATTTTTACATTTTTCTGTTCCATGTAATAATTTATTATGCCATGATATTTCTGTTTTTTTTAATGGTATGTATTAATCTTACACTGGTGTTTGGCGTCCTTACATTTATTGTGTCTGTGCTTATTAGCTTTGGATAAATAATTTATCAGGATCATCTCTTAACATCATTAAGCCTGTATTATCAATACAGTTTTAAAGGCAATCATAATCTTAGTAAGAAAAACTCGATACCTTATGTTTGTTTATTGTCACTGGACTTGCACTGAAATATTCCTTGTCTTGTTTCCAATACCGACATGTATTTATTGTAAATATAAAATGTGTGGCGGAGCTATAAATGTAATTTCTTTTTCAAATAAAAGTATATCAAAGATTCTCCATCAATTCTGTTGTCTTCCTCTTCAGGGAATTGCGTAAAACAAGTGCTTTTGAGCAGTGTGGAGAATTACACTCCCATAAGGTCTGTGCTACGATGATAATTCTCTCACCAGCTAACGTAATGCTTGCCCCCGCAAGGCATCTGAACTGTCGCATAAATTTGCCTTTATTCATTGTCACTGTCCAGCACTGGGAAAATAAGTTTTCAGATGATTTTCCATGTTGCATGCCACTGTGAATGTTGGTATCTCATCCTAGTCTTTTTTTGTTTTTTTTAACATTTTGATTCGTCACCTTAAAATACCTTTTTACATTAAAGGGACACTCTGCGCTCCAAAACTACTTCATCTCAGTGCAGTGGTTTGGTTGCTTAGATGCGGTCTCTTTTTGGACAATGCAAAGAGAAGCGGTAATGTGCACATCATGAAATATTTATTTGTTGGGCCCTATGTCTCATTGTGGGGCATTTTAGCAGCTCACACATTTAAATTACTCCAGGGGTTATTTATATAGTCTATTTTGCTCTTTATTGTGGTAACATTTTAAAGTGTAACTTGTGCAGTAGTCCTATACAATTACTGTAGGAACAGTCATTTAGTGATAATAGTTAAAGATGGTATGATCTGTAACTCCCATTATAATTAGCCAAGTAGAGCTGGGTATCACGTCAATTGATTCTAATCCCCATGGACCATATGACCCCCCCATTAAACCCACATTTATTCCTGGCTGCCCATCTGACACCAGCAAAGGGATTCAATGACTGACAAACAGACAATAATAAGGGATTTCCTGACATCAGTGCTCGCTCGTACCTATGTATTTAAGTTTCCCAACATGATCAGCATGAAGTTGACAAGAAAGGGAAATGGAATACCAATTTTTGTAATACCAATTACGTTAATTGTTTATAATGCTAGTACTAAAACACATTTTATCATACTAGCAATAACACCTGTTTTATGATAACTGTATTAATACCAGTTTCAGTTATTTGTCACAATACCAGGTCACTGCCAAAAAATTTTTTAAATAAAATAATATAAAAAGAAAACATTATTAACAATCTATAACCTGAGTGACCTGCAGTGATCCATTATGAAGAAGAATAGAACTCTGGCAAGCAAGACATTGGCTTGAATTAGGTTTCCTGCTGGTATATTGCAAACTAATGGGAAAAATTGTATTTGCTAACATGGGCGTCCGCAGGAATTTTTCCAAGGGAAGGGGGGTGGGGGGGGGAGGGCATAATTGTAATGACATCCATGCTTGGCCCCTTTTTGACAGTGTCATGAAAGGGAAGGGGCATAGTCATTATCACAAAGCCAGGGTGAATAGCGTTTTCACAACTATGGTGTCAGGAATACATATTTGTATTCTTGACACTATAGTGTTCCTTTAATCAAAGGTCACCATAACAAATTAATCTAAATGAAAATGCTATGATGCAAGGAGGCCCCTGGGCGCTCTCTTTCCTTTAAACCGCTCTCAAATGGTTTAACCCCAAAGGCTTTCTCCAGCTCCAGATCGCTCAGTGGTATTCGGCTTGACGTCAGGCATGGGTGCTACAGATTGGCTAGAGTGGTCAGTAGATGCTCTAAGCCAATCGCTAGTTCCTGGTTCATAAAAATGTTATACGTTTTTATGAATGGGGAGCTACTGATTGGCTTAGAGTGCCAGCTGACCCTCTAGCCAATCAGCGGCGGCCCTCTGTGTTACCTGACACTCAGTAAATTAAAGTGAACACATTAACACTGATATTTTTTTTTACCTGGGGAGATGAGAAGGTCCAAAGTTTCCCTGCCAGGCCCAGGTACCAAAGCCTTATGATGTGGTGTCCAGAATGAAGTGCTCCAATCTCATTTTCTTCTCCTTCATTTGACACAGTCTTCTTTTTCTTCTGAAGCTCCTTCTGCTCCTTTACCTTTCTGCTACTTTCTGCTTATTTTGCACCCTTCTACTCCTTTCTCTTTCTGATCCCTTTCTGCTCCTCACTGACCCCTCCTGCTCCTTGCTGCCTCTTCCTACTCGTTGCTGCCTCTTCCTACTTGTTGCTGACCCCTATTGCTTCTTGCAGACCCTCATACTCCTTGGTGACCCCTCCTGCTCCTTGCAGACCCTTCCTGCTCCTTGCTGCCTCTTCCTACTCCTTGGTGACCCCTCCTGCTCCTTGCAGACCGTCCCTACCCCTTCCTGCTACCCCTTCTACTTCTTGCTGCCCCTTTCTGCTAATTTATGCTCCTTCTACTTTACCCTCCTGCTCCTTGCAAACCTTTCCTACCCCTTCCTGCACCTTTCTATTCCTTGCTGACCCCTCATGCCCCTTGCAGAACCTTTTTGCTCCTTCTACTTTGCCTTCCTCAATGCTGTCTCCCACCCCCCCTCCCCCCCACACACCTCACTTACCTGATCTGTAGGCTGCCTCTGTGCTGCTCCCCTGCGGTTTCAGTCATGAGCGAGAGGCAGGGATAAGCTGTAGCTTCCTGCCTTTCAACATTCACATCGCCACCTACTGGCCGGTGCCGGTATTGCAGTGTATTCTCACACAAACCAAAAATAGCAGCACAAGCTGAAAAACCCAGGGGGGGGGGAGGCTTAAGTGCCCTGCGGACACCCATGTTTGCTAATGGGAGTGTTATAAACAAGCACTCTGCAATCTACAAACCAAATTCCTTTCAATAGATTTTCCCTTAAAAAGTATCCACCACTATTTATCTAATGTTTAAACTTTCTTTTTTGCACAGTCTGTTTAATTTAGACATTGTTATCTCCTGCGCTGTCGATAGCATGCTCGATCTTGAAGGAGCCTTCTGTATGTGATTAAACTTCAATTTGCAGAGCAGGAGATCCAAACTTCTAAAGTAAGTTAACATATGATTGCAAATTACCATTTTTTTTTCTTCATACAGGCAGTATTAGTCCCAGCCAGGGGAGGTGAGGCTAGGGCTATATAAGAAGAAACTACAGTGATTTAACTCCTAAACGGCAGAAATGTAAGCAGCGAGACTGCACAGGCATGATAAATATGCAAAAATGGTTCCATTAACCCCTTAAGGACAAAACTTCTGGAATAAAAGGAAATCATGACGGAATATTTCCGTCACGTGTCCTTAAGGGTTAAGCTAAAGTTGTTTTGGCGACTATAGTCTCCATTTAAGGTTATTTCTAGAACAACAACAAAAAAGACAATGTTAATGTAACATCAACAATATATAAAAAAGCTAATGCTAATGTGACATCACACAAATGTTAATTTTCTTTTTGTTTCCAATAAAACCAGAACATACTGCACTAAAACAAAATGTTATTTTGTACTGAAAAGGTGCATGCCAATCCAACTAAGGCGTAAAACATAGCGGGGCGTCAGAAAGAAACCAAACCTGCAAACCATGGAAACCCAGGAAATAACAGCAACAATTATTACATTATATTAGAATTAATTAAAGAAATAATTCTAGAAATGAAATTATATATCTGGAATTGGACTAGCAGACATCCACTGTGAAGAAGAAAAGAACACACAGGATGTCAAAACAAACAGGTGTAGTGGGGTTGGCACAATCTGCAGGAACAATGGTTAGTACTCGCTGAGCTCTGATTTTGCAAAGTGGGTGCAGTGCATGCCAAGGGAAACATGCCAAGCAATAGCGGCTGCCCATTTTGGACTCTGCCGCTCTGGAGGCCAACAATAAGAAGGTAACAGAGGTGAAGCATGCTGAGCAAAAAGACGCAGTGGAGTGGAAACAAAGATTACGAGAAAAGCATACAATTCTAGTTTATATTCTGACCTTCCGGATGAAAGAAAAAAATAGCTCTTTTCATCATTAGCTTTTACAAATTGATTGTATATTTATATTGTAAGATTTAAGGGAAAGGAAACAGACATTGTATGTTCTTACCCTCTATTGTAATGTCACCTTCGCTCTTCCTCCGCTACTGTTTTATACTCTGCAGTGAAACAAATGTATCTGCCAGGCCTTTAACCATTTTCAACTATGTTGTCACTGCTTTCGTGTGTAAAAAAAAAAAAAAAAGTGTTTTTTTTTTTCTTCTTTCATAATATTTCACACCATGTCTGAAATATTGTATGATAATATGATAAGGCTCAAAATGTCTACTCGGCAAGTGAAAATATAGCCCTGGCAAGTAGAAATTCAATCCTGGAGGGTATGGTATAGCCTGCTATGGCAAGTAACTTTTAATTCTTTGCTAGTAGCATAGGACTACAAAATTTAAGCCCTGCTGATGAGTGATACTGTATAATTTCTAAAACTTTATACTTATGTTCTCCATATTACGTGGTTTGAAAGAAACATTCAAGTGGGTTATTTAAAATATCCATATCCACATCTTTCCAAAAATGTTATGTAAGTTTGAAAACGAGCACAGGTAAAATTACATATTTTTTCGGAGTATAAATAAATAAATATATATATATATAAACAATGTAAAACATACTATATATACTAGTGTCAAACAAACACCCAAGTGTCATAAAATAGAGTAAAAAAAAGTATACAAACACATGTAAAATTCTTGATTCTACAATAAAAGCAGAAAATATAACATAGTGTATACTGTATATAATCACACAAAATGACACTGGGTGGGGGTTAGAATCTGAATCACATGGTCCAGAGCTGTGCCAGGCTCTGTCTTAGAGGCTCAGGGGTGCCAAATATGGCTACTGGATCCAATTAAGAGGTCAGATACACGATGATATGGAGTTCCACAAATTGGTGTTTATTATTTGTTGTTTTTTTTTTTAACTATTTACTATTTGTACCAATAAATCATCTATTTTTGTGTACCTGACCTCTTCAATTGGATCCAGTAGCCATATCTGGCGCCCCTGAGCCTGGCACGGCTCTGGACCATGTGAGTCAGATTCTAACCCCCACCCAGTGTTATTTTGTGTGATTATATACAGTATACACTGTTATTTTTTCTGCTTTTATTGTAGAATCAAGAATTTTACATGCATTTACTCTATTTTATGACACTTGGGTGTTTGTTTGACACTGGTATATATATTTTATGTTTTGAAATGTAGATTTTACTTAGAGTGGCGGGAAACACTCCTTTATATCAGTTCTTATTCATTTAACGTCTAGAATATTTTTTTTCTGTTTGTTTAAACAAACATGATGCTGACAGAATTGCATAAGCTTTGTGTATGGTAGCAGGCTTGTAAGTAATTAGATCAGTCTATATGTACATCAGGAAAGTAAATGAAAGACATTATAACTGTTTGTGATACTAGCTTCGGACCTGGAATACATTTATTTCACTGCAGACATTTCTGTGCATCACAAGGAAATATAATTCACCATAGCATTTCCGCCTCTGAATATATGTTTCTATCAAACAATATATGTTTCTTTCAAATAATATTCCCCTGTTTGAAACATATATTCTTGTATTTTGCTTTTTATGATTGAGAGAACATCAAAAGGTGAGAGGCTCTGAGGTAGAAATAAAATCTATGGGAAATGACACTACAGAATCCTTACACAAAATATCTCAATGGAATTTTTATCGAAACATCATTAATATGTTAGGATAACTGATTTGCAGTGTATGCAGAAAACGGTTGTTGGAATGATTTCCATCTGAGCACTGCACGAATCTCAGATGAGTTATCAAAGCTACACACATACTATAGCAATCATTGGGACTGTGACAATATGTGTAATCAAAGCGTGAAACCATTTCTTATAACTAGTTATTGTGTGTATGGGGAAACCCATGACACTGATTATAGTAGACTGTTGGGGGAAAAAAACAATTAAAGAAAAACAGTGAATGTCTAATAGTGGGCATTATACAGAATGGACAGCTGGCCTGACACGGACAGCTACAAATATAAGTTAACTTATTTTTATTTTAAAATATATTAATATACATGCTAATATTATATGTAATAGAAATATAAATAAAATTGGGATCGAGGCAGTGCCATACCCAGAACTATTAAAAACGTTGAAAAATAAAATAACTGAAAAAAATGCACCAATGTATAGAAACAATAAGAGTAATGATGTACTAGGGAAGATGTCAACAATTGCATATGTCTGCTGGTTCTATTGGTTTCCGTGGTGATTACATAACCTTTAGAATTTTGCACTATTTTTCATAACACAACACTTTAACACATCTCCCTCAATGAATCATTTAGTTGCCTCAGACATTAGAAGTATTTTGTCTCTAGCATGGTTCTTTAGTAAAAAATGATCAGCTATGTCACAAACACCATCACTACCCAGGAGGGCACGTTACTGCTTCAGTAGGTGGAATGGTTAAAAATCACTATTTTATGCACTAGACCGGAGGATTGGAGAAAGGCAGATGTCTTTCCTATATCTAAAAAGGGTTCAAAATCCTTGCCTGGAAATTATTGACCTGTGAGCTTACCTTCTGTGACTGGGAAAATATTTGAAGGGCTATTAAGGGATAATATTCAGGAATTCATTGGGAAGAACTTTGCTATTAGCAATAATCAGCATGGTTTTATGAAAGTCATGTCAAACTAAGCTAATAGCATTCTATGAAGAAGTAAGTAGAAGTATAGATCTACTTTGATTTTGCCAAGGTATTTGATACGGTTCCTCATAATAGGTTAGTGTTCCCACAAAAAAAAAAAAAATGGTCTAGATCAGGGCTGCCCAACAGGTAGATCCCCAGATGTTGTAGAACGACAACTCCCATGATGCTTTGCATGCCTTTAGAATGACAAAGCATCATGGGAGTTGTAGTTCTACAACATCTGGAGATCTACCTGTTGGGCAGCCCTGGTCTAGATGAATATTATGGTTCTTGGGTAGAAAATTGGCTTAAGTATAGAGTACAACGAGTTGTCATTAATGGTAAATTTTCAAGCTGGACAAAAGTGGTAAGTAGTGTCCCTCAGGGTTCTTTTGGATCAACAGCAAAAACATATGTGAGGAAGGCTGAACATGATGGACGCAAGTCTCTTTTCAGCTATGTAACATGTAATACTCAATATAATGTATTTATACAATGAATTTATACAATATATAAATCTACATGCTTGTGACTTTAACCCCTTAAGGACCAAACTTCTGGAATAAAAGGGAATCATGACATGTCACACATGGCATGTGTCCTTAAGGGGTTAAGGAAAGATTAAAGGGCACAGATAAGGGAATTGCAATGAAGAAAAAACAAACCAATGACCTTTATTAGGTAATAAAAGTCCAGATAAATTAAAGGGCACCAGCATGCATAAGGTGACCTAGATTAGCAAGTGTGATAGGCTGAGGTATTAGCATAGAAACATAAATAACACATCTGCCACATGCAGTAGGTCTGACAAAAATAGATAATAGTAAGAAACCTGATTGCATTTTTGGGAATGCAGCTTCCTAAAATGCCACAACAATAGATACTGGATGGATAATACCTGTATGTTGGCAAATTGGTGTTCTTTTGGTATGAAAGATTTGTGGAGATGAAACAAGTATGCAAGTAAATGTGTAGGGTTTGCTTGTTCAATCAATCCATTAAATTAAACTGACATTAGACGACCACTATAGGCACCCAGACCACTTCAGCTTAATGAAGTGGTCTGGGTGCCAGGTCCAGCTAGGGTTAACCCTTTTTTCTATAAACATAGCAGTTTCAGAGAAACTGCTATGTTTATGTTAGGGTTAATCCAGACTCTAGTGGCTGTCTCTTGACAGCCGCTAGAGGCGCTTGCGTGCTTCTCACTGTGATTTTCACAGTGAGAAGACGCCAGCGTCCATAGGAAAGCATTATGAATGCTTTCCTATGTGACCGGCTGAATGCGTGCGCGGCTCTTGCCGTGCATGTGCATTCAACCGAAGAGGAGGCAGAGAGGAGGAGGAGAGTCCCCCGCCCGGCGCTGAAGATAGAGGTAAGTTTAACCCCTACCTCTCCATCCAGCCCGGCGGAGTATGTTTTCCTGGCACTATAGTGGTCCTTTAATGTGCAAACATCACAAAGTGCCCACTACAGACTCTCTGACCCATATCAAAGTAATCATAATAAGTGTATGGTTTTTGTACTATAAACTAGCGGCCAGACAAGAAAAAATTTACAGTTTTTCTTTTAACCTTTTACTGAGAGATTATATTGAACATACCATCAGAACATGTTGTCTTATTTTAATAAATAACTTACCTGACAAGTGGATTACTAACAATATTGACTAACCTTGAACAAACACTCGGTTCCAGTAGATTTTTCCAACGTGTTCACCTCCAAGAAATATCAGGTTGGTAAATATTAAGAAAGCGGTGGAAATGGATGCCAGTGCGGCATAGATTTGGCGATACAGCTTTGGTGACAACCTCTGATTCTATAGAAAGAAAGTGCAATATAAGGAGTCAGTATTGGTTTAGGCCATAATCAATATTTATATTTTTATTTATTTATTTAAATTTTAAAAAGTAATAACAACACATTTTAGAATTGGGTTAAGTAATACTTAAAACAGTGTGCGCTGTTTTAGATCTCAGAGGACATATTTTCTTTTAAAATTCAATAAGTATGCTAATGGCTGTTCTAATGTAGTGGAAACAATTTAAAGTAAAATCTAGTACACAATTCAACGGATGGAGTGGTATTGTGAATTATTAACTTTCTGCCTCATCTTTCTCAACAGCCCACATCCGCAGACAGTGAGGTTTCAATAACAGATGCATGATTTACGCTCAGATTTACAAACCAGTGGCGCTTGGTGCAGAACAGAACAGTATTATTCGGCTGCATAATCATTTTTACACTGTTAGAATTTTCTAATTATAGTCTACACGCAGAAGTAGCAACACAATAAGAGAGAGGGTGAAGCAATCTTGAAAACATTATTTCTTCTGAAAAATACTGAGAGCAAAGTTTTTGTATTGATCTCGGAGACAAGATGGTTTTTGGCACGGCAGATTGTAACACTTTTTAATGGACCGTGAGGACAGGGTCCCATAAAATAAATAGCACAAATAAATCTTCTAGAACATTATGACTCTTTCTCTGTGTGCACGTGATAGTCTGAACACACTAGAAACTAAACATAAAAAAAAAAAAAAAAAAGATTACTTTTACCAGCTATACAGAGCACAAGAGATGTAGGCAAACTGGAAAAAACATGCTGTGATGTGGGATGTATAGTAAAGCACTAAATGGTAAAAGGTATGGTATACACAGTTGTTGAAGGACCCCAACTCCCATAATGATTTAACAGCAGATTAAATAATACAACAGCTGGTGATCTACCATTTGTCCACCTCTGTAATAAAGCATAAATGAAACAGGGTATAACAATATGGGTATCGGTTGTATTAAAGAGGAAGGGGGAGATCCATAGGCGTGCGCACGGGGTGTGCCGGATGTGCCTGGGCACACCCTAATCCCCGCGTTACGCCTATGCATATTGAGACCGGCAGGGGAGATCTCAGGATCCCCCCTGTCGGCTCATGCAGAGCCGGCGCTATCCGAGCGCCGGCTCTGCTCTCAGCCTCCCTCCCCACTGACCCACATGCAGGGAGGGAGGCAGGAGAGGACCCGGCGGAGCTATTGCCGGCAGCTCCGCCGGGTTCCTCTCGCGAGATATGAGCGTTGCCTCGGCAACGCTCATATCTCGCGAGAATGAACTCTAGCCCCACAGGGGCTAGAGTTCACTCTCCACTGGACCACCAGGGAAAGCAGCAGCACGATCCCCCCTCCCTACAAAAGGTAAGAAGGGAGGGGGGATAGCAAGTAATGTACCCCCACCTCCACCCCCACAATCACCCACCCACATACAGCACACACACATACACAGCACATACAGCACACATACAGCACACACAGACATACAAAGCACCCACAGACATTCAGCACCCACAGACATACAGCACCCACACACATACAGCACCCACACACTTACAGCACCCACAGACATACACAGCACCAACACACATACAGCACCCACACACACATACAGCACCCTCACAAACACACACAGCACACAAACAGCACCCTCACACACACAGAAGCACACTAACAGTACCCTCACAAACACAAACAGGACCCTAACAAACACACACACAGCACACTACCAGTACCCTCACAAACAAACAGCACCCTCACACACAGTACATTAACAGCATCCTCACAAGCGCACACACACACACAAACAGCACCCTCACACACAGTACATTAACAGCATCCTCACAAGCACGCACACACAAACACCCTCACCCACATAGCACACTACCAGCACCATCACACACACATCACACTAACAGCACCCTCACACAGCACACACACACACACAGCAGTGTGTGTATGTGTGTATATATGTGTATGTATATATATATATATATACATAAATACATATATATATATGCGGCGTGTGCTTGTGCTTTAGGGTGCACACCCTAATGCAATAGGCTGCGCACGCCTATGGGGAGATCTGTATAATTTACCCAGATAACAGGATGTCTGGGTGATAAAAGAGATGATGTACATAGACAGAGAGGTTTTGGTACTATGGTTGGTAACTGCAAGATTCTGGGATAAAGATACAGGTATATAGCATGCAAGCTATTACAGGATATCAAGGTGATAGCGGACAGTATGTGTTAGTGCGGTGAAGTCTGTAAAAAAGGGTATGTGTAATATAAAACCGGTATGCATCCTTATTTTACTATTAAATCTACTGGAGACAATGATTTGGTAGCTTCTTACTTGATCTACAATGTTAAAGCTGCAGTAGCAACTTGACAACATTTATTTTATATTTCTTACAATTCAATTCAGAAGGTGAGAAACAGCAGAAAATGAGTCACATAAACAGGGTGCCTTTATATTGATTCCAGGATAGCATTGCAATTCAGCATCTTTTATCTGAAAATGAGAAAACCGGTTAGCTTGATCTCATTTAATTTCCTTCCTGTAGCTAGATGAATATCCGTATTCTCTGGGTTGTTGTTTTTTTTTGGTGATGTATGAGAATTTGAGTTTCACCGGCTCTCGTCACCTTCGTTCAGCAACTGAGCAGACACGCTGCTTAATGTAGTGTATAAGAAATGCTGGTTTATGAATGTTTTATAGAGACAGTTTGTATCAATAGAAGAGCATACATTAATGCACGTTTTTGTTTTTTCTGAAGAGGAAAAAACGTCATAATGCATTTGGACATCCCAAATGACTTTTCTCTATAGCAACTTGATATGAGCAGCAGGATGTGAACAAGTTACTAAGGAATCTACTTAAATCATTTATTTTCTGCTGAAGAATATTAGAAGAGAATCGGAGGCAGCTGTCCCCCTCTCCCCTTCCATTCTTTATTTAGGTTTGAAAGACAGGGGTTACAAGCAATTGAAAAACATATTGTGACAATGCTATACCTTTGCACATGTTACTATCCATCATTAACTGAGACAGCTATTGTATCGAAAGTAGTGTATTAAAACAAAATATCTAATATTGTTCAAGTGAGGTGGCATAATTATGTTGTAAAAGTGAAAAAGTGACTCGGGACATTCAGATAAGTGCTTCTCAACCTGTTTGCAACCAAGAATCTCAGGAAACTAATTCTGGTAGTGAAGTACCATCAATCATTTTTTTTTAAAAAGTGCAAAGCGCAATAAATTAATAAAGAGAAAACAAGGTATGTCTTTGAATTACGGATTGCGAAAAATCAGTTAAATATATTTATTATTAATTTATTTATATTGTGCCAACAAAATCCACAGTTGTGGACAAATTTCATGAACGGTTGAGTACAAATATTTTTGACAGAAGTTTTACTTCTTCATTACTGAATCAGCAGGTTGCAACAAAACTGCCCAAATATTGAGGCACTGCACCATAACCACAACAATAAGCTGTATGCAAACTCACGTCAAAACACCTTTGAGACAGAAATGGAACAGAGGTACTTGTTTTTCCATAAAGGGACATATGGGAGGCTTGGCATGATATTGGTTAACCCAGAATTGGAAAGCTCAAACGCCCAATTCTGCCAACTAAAAATTGACTGAAAAGTCCTAATACCTCCCGGCTATTATAGAACAATTACGTAGCCGGATGTAAATTAATTATTATTAGTATTACTTATATAGATCCAGCACTTTTCACAGTGCTGTAAAGTGGAGGATTTAAAAAAGGCATGGGTTAAGGACAATCCTATATAGTATTAGGCAAACTTGTACAAAATAACCTAAAACCTGCCACCACATTTGTAATCCTATACAAAGTACAAAGCAAGATGGTGTGTTAGCTTCCGATCAACAGATATAGTGCTAAAATAACTACAGATTTCTTGGCAGATTTATGACAACGGTAACATTTTATTTCATTATAAATTTGGAATTTGGAATTAGTGCAAGTAAAATAAACAAATGAGCTCAAAAACAGAACTATTTTCACATAGCAAACACAATCAATGTTAATGACAGCTGGGGTGTGGTGTATAGTGTCAGACTATAATCTTTAAATTACTAGCCAGGCTTTGCATACAGCCGAAAAGCGTCAAATGCCCTTTTACAGAAGAACTTGGTAAAACAGTACTGGGACTTTTATTTCCCCAAATAAAGTAATGGAGGTGACTGATAACGATCTGATGGGAAGTTGGCTGATAAAAAGGAACAACTAATGAGAGTGAATTGAAAGAGATAGACTTTGGAAAATTTCTAAATATGTTTAAACATTTACTATTATACAGTTCATTAAGCCCTTGCCAATTAATATAAAAATAAATTATCACTGGCACAGAATGTATACCATGGGATATTTGTAAAACTTTCTTGGGCAAAATGCTGTAATTTGGCAAACAATTTAATCATTCTATTGACAGTTTCTCATTTAGCACTTTAACCCACAGTTAGTTGATTTTGTCTTTTCAAAGAGGTACAATTAAAGGGACACTATAGTCTCCAAAACAACTATAGCTTATTGTATTTGTTCTGGTGACTAGGCTCATTACCTTCAGGCTTTGTGCAGTAAACACTGTGTTTTCAGAGAAAATACAGTGTTTATTTTACAGCCTAGGGATACCTCCACTGGCCACTCCTCAGATGGCTGCTAGAGGTGCTTCCTGGGACACTGCTGCACACTGTGAAGTACTGCCATTGTGCACAGTTGATGCATTGCCACATACAGTGGCAGTATCCCAAAATAGTTAGGGTAAAATGACGTTCTAAAAATTGTTGGACAATGGCCATATTACCGTGGCTGGACTGCATTTTCCTCAAATGTTTAGTATGTTTATAATTTCTATCCTACAGGAAAGAAACAATCTCTAGATAAGTATACAATTTTATATCTGTTGACAAGATTGATTATGTATAGGTAAATGCATAAGTGTCTAAGTTGATTATTTTGTAGATCAAAGGTCTACTTTATAGTATACATTTTTGTGACATTAAATATACCATTGACACATAAAGGCTAACTAACAATGCACAAATATTTATGGAAAACAGTTACTAGACTCATTCACTTGAGTGATCAAAATGAATACTTACAATTCTGTTTTTGAGAGTAGACACAGCAAGTAGCTTCTTCAGTCCTTGCTCCGTGATTATTCCAATCCAGTTCAGCAAAGCCCAGTACCACAGATATTCATGGGCTCCATGCCACAAACACATAAATACGAACGTAAACGCAGTAGACAGCAAGATTCCACAGAAGCCACAATGTGAACCTCCCATAGGTATATAAATATATCTGTAGGGAACAGAAAATATTACAAACGCATACCAATATCCCACATTTTATTTGAAACGTGCTTTGTACAGATTACTATGGATACCTGAACCACTGGACAAGGTTACCAAACAAGTATCATTTTAACATCAATACTTAACTCCTTAAAGGACCACTCTAGGCACCCAGACCACTTCAGCTTAATAAAGTGGTCTGGGTGCCAGGTCCCTCTAGGATTAACCCTTTTTTTTTTTATAAACAGCAGTTTCAGAGAAACTGCTATGTTTATAAATGGGTTAAGCCTTCCCCTATTTCCTCTAGTGGCTGTCTCATTGACAGCCGCTAGAGGCGTTTGCGTGCTTCTCACTGTGAAAATCATAGTGAGAACACACAAGCGTCCATAGGAAAGCATTGTAAATGCTTTCCTATGAGACCGGCTGAATGCGCGCGCAGCTCTTGCCGCGCGTGCGCATTCAGCCGAAAGGGAGAAGAGGAGGAGGATCGGAGGCGGAGAGCTCCCCGCCCGGCGCTGGAGAAAGTTAAGTTTTAACCCCTTTCCTCTCCCCAGAGCCCTGCGGGAGGGGGTCCCTGGGGGTGGGGGCACCCTCAGGGCACTATAGTGCCAGGAAAATGAGTATGTTTTCCTGGCACTATAGTGGTCCTTTAAGGACCGCGAAGGTACTAGGTATATAAGCACTCATTTGGTATTTCAATCAATCTTCTGGCGGTTGGATCTGGCTTCTTCCTATGCCACTAACACTAATAATGCAGTGTTTAAGATCCAATGGCTATGCAATATTAGCATCTATTATGATACAGCAGTAGGCCCTTTATTATTACTTATTTTTTTGGCACTTTAGCACTTTTCTATTTACGTGGTTTGTATCATGTCACTGGCACAGATTTCACTTTAGTATACAGAGTGAGGAGCTCAGGATCTGCATCATAATGTGATAACTAGAACAGTATCTTTAATGGATTTCTTGGTTTAATAAGGCACTACCTATCACTTTAAATATGGATTATAGATCATATCTGACCTTTTGGCAGCACTTTATGACACTTTCCAAGTGTATGCATAATAGCACTTTATTTACTACACTTTTGTGCTATAATTCGGGTATATACACCCATGTCTGGTTGAATTATTATACAGACAATTGAAAATGATGTGTATCAACAGATTGCTACATATGTTGTAACATATTTGAGGCATTGAAATATAATATTGTAGCAATTTAAGTATTCCCTCTGCAAGGATAAGTGAAAGCTCTGTGGGTGGGCGGGCGTCCAACCCCGGGTTAGGCGTTCACAGGCGGCTGTTTGCTACTCAGCCTTAACCACGAGTGCGCGTACATCTTCTAGGAGACGCAGGACGCTCGCTCAGCTGAAGTTCGCCTCGTGTTTGATGACAGGACAAGAGCGTTGATCGGACGATCCGCGTCCTGGTTACCATGGAGACGCTTCTCACCACTCGATATGTGTAAACATAATTAGTATGCAACCAGCTGAAATCAGCATTCGTTCATGCACCCTGGGAGTCAGTACACCAGCCCACCTCACAGCTGAACTGTAAGTGAATGATTTTCTACCTTGTTTAATTGTTTGGTTTGTTTTATTTCACTTCTGTTCCTACGTGGAACTATGTAATTTTATTTTAACTGTATTTTGATATTAATATATATGTATATATTAATATCAAAATACACTTAGAATGAAATTATATGTATCTATGTATATATAAATAATTAAAAATAATACGAAATATATATATTTATCCATATACATAATTACATAAATAATTTCATAAATATACACGTAGACTTCAAATATATAAATATGTATATATATATTTAAATTCTATATGCATATTTATGTAATATTTTTACATAATTAAGTCATTTTATTGATTGCAATTTGAGGGACCTGCCTGACAACCCAGGCTGAAAGTCCAGAGAATTTAATTTGTTAGCATTGTATGTAACCCTGTAACTTTCCAAGACACCCTAAAACCTGTACATGGGGGTTACTGGTTTACTTGGGAGACTTCGCTGAACACAAATATTAGTGTTTCAAAACAGCAAAACATATCACAGCGATGATATTGTCAGTGAAAGTGAAGTTTTTTGCAATTTTCACACACAAACGGCACTTTCACTGATATAATTGTTGTGATACATTTTACTTTTTTAAAACACATAGTTGTGTTCAGCTAAGTCTCCCGAGTATAACAGTACCCCTTACGTACAGGTTTTATAGGGTTTTTGAAATTTACAGGGTCAAATATAAGGCTTAATTTTCACAGTAAAATTTGCCAGATTGGTTATGTTGCCTTTGAGAGTGTATGGTAGCCCAGGAATGAGAATTACCCCCATGATGAAATACCATTTGCAAAAGAAGACAACCCAAGGTATTGCAAATGGGGTATGTTCAGTCTTTTTAAGCCACTTAGTCACAAACACTGGCCAAAGTTAGCGTTCATAATAGTTTTTTTTTGCATTTTTAACACACAAACAAATATAAATGCTAACTTTGGCCAGTGTTTGTGACTAAGTGACTACTAAAAAGGACTGGACATACCCCACATTGAATACCCTGGGTTTTCTACTTCAAAAAAAATATGTACATGTGAGGAGTGATTCAGAGTTTTATGACAGATAACAGTGTTACAATGTCACTATTGATACATTTTAGAAATATATATTTTAAAACAGCAAAGTGCTACTTGTATGTATTGCCCTATAACTTTCCCCCCAAAAAGCTAAGAACATGTTAACATTGGGTATTTCTAAACTCAGGACAAAATTTAGAAACTATTTAGCACGGGTGTTTTTTGGCTGTTATAGATGTGTAACAGATTTTAGGGGCCAAAGTTAGAAAAAGTGTTTTTTTTTTGTAAAAAAATGTCATCATATTTTATAATTTTTTTAATAGTAAATTATATGATATGATGAAAATAATGGTATCTTTATAAAGACCATTTAATGGCAAGAGAAACTGTATATAATATATGTGGGTACAGTAAATGTGTAAGAGGAAAATTACAGCTAAACACAAACACCACAGAAAGCCCTGCTCCTTAATGGTAAGAAAATTGAAAAACGGTCTGGTCACTAAGGGGTTAAAATAACAAAATACAAAAACCAATCTGAATGACTATTAGATTTTTTTACATCAAAGACATAGAGGGTAGACAAAATATTTTTACAAATGTATTAGAATACACTAGAGAGCACACCAAAATACTATAAATCACTTAAGATCACTATAAAATCAATACACTCAAATAGTTACTTAAAATAACCTCAATAATTCAGCAGCTATACACAATAAGAATATTCGCTAATTTTGAGTAAACACAATATTATATATAAGTGCACGCGCTTAATAAATAATCCCCTAAATAAATAGTTTACGGTAATGCTAATTTTGTTATAATCAACTGTGTTCATTATTAACTTTAGTCTGTCCACCTTCCCAATGGTGGTCTGTAGGTCAGGGAGATTGGGTACTTAATATCTGGTAGCAGATAATTCAATTTATCCAGCTGGCAGTGTAATTTCTGTATCCAATAGGATGTATACAGTTCAAAAAGCCTTAAAAGATACAAGGAAAATAATATTGTGTAATATTGTAGCATTATTATACTCCCGAAATTCCTTCCCCTTACCAAAATGGGTGATTCAAGACCCGGAGGGTCAAGAACCTTTTCAAGATAAAGAGGCGGCGGTATTAGGGGAAAGTTTTATATACTGTGTGTTCAGTTTAAAATTCGTACTCTCTTAAAAAGTGACAGTACTTAATTAGCGGCACAGTTATTCATGTAGTGTCCATTGAATGGTATTAAGGTTGTCTCCCTTTATAACATTAAATGCTGTATATTTGTTATTAAAAATACTAAAAAGAAAATATGTATTTGTATTTCTATGTTCTTAATACCAAAAGAAATAAATACAAATATATATTTTCCAAACATTTTATAATCAAACATTTTATATGCAGCATTAGTATTAAGATCAATAATTACCTAGCAGGGTTAAGACTGCCTCTAGTGGCTGTCAATCCTAGCTATAGTACTAGGAATATTACTTTGTATTCCTAGCACTATAGCATCCCTTTAATGCTAAGATGTCAGGAAGCCGGGAACCAGAACACACAGACAGAATCACAAACAAGAATATTTGTAATACCGGTACTTAGAATGGTCCAAATAAGTAGAGTCAGAATACAAGCAGAAGTCAGAGGATTACAGAGGTAAGGAATAACGATTAAACAAGCCGAGGTCAAAGGATTACAAAGAGCGGGACAAACGAGAGACAAAAGCCAGTCAAGGTACCAAACAACTAAACAGAATGAATGTTCTATTCCAAGAAACCACAACAGGGCAACAAGGAATGGGAGAGGTAAGTATAAATAGGCATCACCTATATCTGATTGGTCAATTTCCGCTTGGCATTGACCACTATTCGTGGAAGGTACTTGACCTTCCTAATCTGACCACTGATGTCAGTTTCATGCGCCGAATTCGGTAGTTCATTCGGGCGCATACTTAAGCACAACGTCAGACGGAATGCTGGCGTGGATCGCGGCACCCGGAGCTCCGGTGAGAGGTATGCAGGCAGGAAGCCTGACATAAGAGCACTGGCTAGGTTATTTGTGGTGGCTATAGATGGGACTTATCGTAACTAGGAAACAGCTAATCCTTTCAATGTCTGGGCATTAAGTGTAAATTTTACTTTTATTGTGTTCTCGTGGCAATCCAATCACCACCTAAACCATACCAGTTTAAATGCAACTTTAAGTCTATAAAATGCTGTATATACAAGAAGGTAATTACTGAAATTTCTACTATTTTTTCATAGATCAGCCCTGCAGGGCTAGAGGCTGGTAACAAAGTAATAACATTATCACAATTGTATTCTCATATTTAGAACATAAATGGGTCTTAAAAAGCTCTATAATCCTTTAATTTATCTAGAAAACTTATGCAGAGAAGTCTGCTTAGGCAAAATGATTACATCATGTAAAGCAAAATCTCAGAATTAATAAAAATGTACAGTCTAAAAGCACTATCAATAAATACTCGTAACTCATAAAAGCTGCAGTTCATAAACAGGGAACCCAGTACCTGTAAAATAAATAAATAAATAATTTAAAAAAATAAATAAAAAATATATATTATATAACAATTTTTTTTTAAAATAATAATAATAATAATAAAATATATATATATATATATATATATATATATATACACACACACACACACACACACACACTCTCGGAGAGCACCAATATGGCTGTTATATTGTGTAATGACATCTCAGATCAAGTCCGCCTACCGGCGGAAATTGGAACCGGAAGCGCAGAGATAAACCTGAAGGTGTACCAAGATGGCTGCGAGATCTGGACGGAAGTGGTTTCAATTGATGACTAATTGCTACTTTTTGGTGCCAATCTTGGCATTGTAAAAGTGAACGCTACAGTACCAAGCATCCTGCACCTGAGCAAGACGCACTTAGCGTCGAAACGCGTTGTGCTTTACCGGTGGACTTTCTGTGGCACCACAACAAATGGAATGTAAGATTTTTATATTTATTTATATTAAATTTTACCTTACCTTTTATCTTACCATTGGTGGCTCTCTCTGATATTTTATCCTGAGGGTAAAAGCTCCTATCAATAAAGGCCCTACAAGGCCGTGGGAAGTTTCCCTATACATCACACTCAAAGCGTACTTACCTGAGTCAGAAATATATACAGGCTCTGGAAGTATGATTACTGCAGTGTTTCTTTATATACACTTATTGATTTTATTAGTTGTATTGCCCTTTTACATTTTATGTCTGATTCTTCCTAGGAAATATCCAAGAAATTCCAAAGGGTATATACTTTATTTTATTGTATTCACATCACTTGTGGTACACTGTTTATTCACTTTTCTATTGCGTTGTTCACCATTACTCTGTATTTGTCTAAACTGAAAACCACAGTTTATACACGAAACAATGAATTGTATTGACATGAAAACAAATTTCAAAATTGAGACTAAAGTAGTCTAAATAACTGAGTGGCAGAATTTTTCCAAATCAGCAAGTGTTGGCTAAAGCTTTCAGTTCTATTTACAATTCACTAGAGTTTGCTAATTAATGCCGTATGTTTAAAAAAAAAAAAAATCAGATTAAGAAAGAAACCATTTTCAACGCAATGCACTTACCTTAATACGATGCGAGATAACATATTCTGTGAAATTCTTAATACAGCTATGAAAATCACACATGTCTCTATACCGGCCAGAAGGAAGCATCGTTAGATTTTTATTTTCAAAGTCCAATATTGATAATAATAAGATATCTTGAAAACAAGATTGTATCTCTTTTCTTTTCCCAGACCAGAATAAGATAGGATTGTTCCTTATCAAGCAGCGATAAGCTTATCTTTAAAGTAAGAATCATATTTTGGTGCATTTAATTACAGACTGTGCGCTTTATAAACACCATTTTGTTTGTGAGGTTAAAACAGATGCTTGTTTAATAAACAAAATTCAAGAATAATAGTATCAATATACACAAGGGCACATATTATGTACATTCGTTAAACATCTAATTTCCCCAAACAGCTCTTTTTGTACTGTAGCCAGCACACCGAGTTACTTTAAACTAAACCTACTAATCTATTCTATTTTTTTATTATTGGCCAGGCTTCATCAAATATTTTCTAAGGAGATTGGATGGATGTATTTCTGTAATTAATCTCTATGCACTACTTACCGGTATATTAGTTTTGAATCCCACAACTATGAAGAGAAGTCAATACCATTTTGTTGTTCTGTAGTGTAGTTAATTACGTGTAATGGTAAGGGTTATCATAGCAAAGATATTAAAGACGACTGAATGAGTGGCTGGTGGAGTGCAATCACTATTAACGCACAGAAGAGACATGGGGCCAATATGTGACTGTTTAACAGAAACCTTGTAAATTAGAATAGCACACTAATAGGTCAAGGGAAGAAGCAAAGGTCAAATCGAGCATAACAAGCTAAGGTCGGAGTCACAGGTAAATTATTTCAATCTTAGGACAAGTGGAGTCTAATCAGCTTCAATATTTACATGATTATTCACTAAAGTATGAAGTGTCAAGAATTTAATGCTAATTCTATGTGATTTACAAATGTTAAAGGGACACTGTAGGCACCCAGACCACTTCAGCTCATTGAAGTGGTCTGGGTGCAATGTCCCATGTCCCTTAACCCTACAGTGGTAATTATTGCAGTTTCTTAGAAACTGCAATAATTACCTCTGAGGGTTAAATCCTCCTCTAGTGGCTGTCTGCCAGACAGCCACTACAGGGACTTCCAGAATTGAAACGGACCTTTGGACCGTTATCGGATGCTGGATGTCCTCACGCTCTGCATGAGGACTTCCAGTGTCAGATTTTTCCCCATAGGCAAGCATTAAATCCTGTAGGATTCTACAGTGACAAGAAACAGCTTTGTTTTCCTGGCACTACAGAATCCCTTTAAGACCAAAATTGCCAAACTGAAAACCTTGAGATTAAACTATTATTTTAAACCAATATCTGCTCGTGTTTGTTTTTCTTCATTTAAATTGTGTTTGTAGCTTGCAATGTAATCAATGTAATGTCTCTCAATGCAACTCTATTAAATGGCATTTTGTTGTAACAAAATATAGATTGATAGACATCTTGTATTCAATATATAGATTTGTACAATAATGCTGTATTAAAATGATAGCGTTGTTTCAATAAAATGTAGTATTCATCTGACTTTTTTTTTATTATTATTTTAATTGCGATTAGATCTGTCGTAATTTATAACAGGGAATTTCTGTATCTGTCTCAAAGACATGCAGGAGCTGTTATCATAATACTGAAAATGCTAAAAGAAAAATTTAAAATAATAATTCAGACTCAGTTGCTCTTTGTTCATTTACTGTGTTCCACTCCCTCTTTCTTGTCTATTCTCTGCCTGCTGAATGTATGTGTTAATACCTAACAATGAGCAAACTAATGAAGCAGGCAACAAGTAATTTGTTTTGTCACGGATCCAAACAAAATTCACATTGCCACAATTTCTATTTCTTAGACAATTACGGTACGTTAATCCGCATCCAACTATCAACAGAACAGCTTGGGGCATATTAACAAGTTCACAGAAAATAGATCATGGTAGGAAAGCCAGGGTAGTGATGACTTTTGAAGAACGAATCCTTCATAGTTTTACTGTAAAAAGAAAGTCCTAAAATAATTCTACATATTTTGCTGGCAAACATTACAGTTACTAAACATAAATAATCTATTCTCATTTATAATCGTAAGGACATATAAAATACAATATTTTAATCTTACAACATTGGTTGAAGCTACAACAAAACCTCCATTATTTATGGTCAAGAACAACAGGGTTATTTAGTACGGTGACAATTGCTGTGAATTCAAATTGAATTCCAAAATAAGAGCCAATACAGCCTAACTAAAAACCCAGTTCACTTGGAGAATATTTTTGCCTAAATTTTGAAATTCAGTTTTGTAACGGACTGTTTTGCACAAAAGGGAAAAAAAACGCTTAGACGATAATCCCCTTTCAGAGACAGGCACAGCTACTGTAGAATCACCAAAACTCACGAACTGAATACAAGTGAATGCTCCAAACTCCCGAACGGCATACAAGGGAATGCTCCAAACACTCGAACTGCATACAAGGGAATGGTCCAAACACTCGAACTGCATACAAGTGAATGCTCCAAACTCCCGAACGGCATACAAGGGAATAAGGTAGCACTCCAAATACACGAACAGGAACCATACGAATTGCTGCTACCAGACGAACAGGAAAAGCTCCCAAGCGGCTTACACTCCTGGCAATCAGTCCTTAGCAGCATACAGTAAATCCCCCCAAAGACGAGACAAGGCTCCGTGTTGAGGGTCAAGCAGTGGTCTGTTTAATGAGGGCTACCTGCCCAGTATTTATGCAGGTCTCCCACCTGGTGGACACTCCCCTAGGGGACCAAATGGGAGACTGTGACAAAAGACAGACAAGTAGACAAATAGGACACACAGTCACAATATATTCCCACAATGCATCCTGGCTTCCTCCCCTCTGCCCTGGGAGATAATTGGGAAGTAATTAAATTATCTCCCAAGACAAAGGCAAAACTCCATTACACATGTGGGGATACAAAACCAGTATTATACTTTAAAATACATAAAGTAAAATTTATTACATAAAACACGGACATGTAACATATCCCCAGATAGCTCAGGTCTGAGCGCACATTATTAAGCGAATGGCGCTCAGACCACACGAATACAGTTTAATCGCCATGGAGCCAAAGTCTTTAGAGTCAGTTTCATACGAATGGGCTCCATGGGATTCCTATCTGGGGTATAACACATTCAACCAAAACTACCGAACACCGGGCCGTTCGTGCACTTCCACCGAACAAGAAGGGAGGTCGGCGGCTTCAGCGGTGTTCGCGCAAAACTGTGTCCGATTTTAGTTCCATGAAAATAGGGGCGAACACCGCTGTGCATTCGTATGTTTAAAATGGCCGCGACCTCGTGTTCGGGATACGAATGGCGGCCACCCAGCATTCGTCAATTAAGCTGCGGTTAACCGCAGCTTCAGGGAGGTTAATTGCCGGCACACTCCAGCTCCCAGGTGGTCTATTCATTTGTGCGGTTGTTCGGTAGATTGAATCTACCGAACAACTGGCAGAAAAGCACGAATACAGCTTTTCTCCAGGCGAAATAAAGTCTTTTAAAAGGGGGCCATAGTCCAGAGGCAGCAGGCGAGCAACCAGGCTTCTCCAATGCAATGTGGCGAGATTGGTCTCGTCACAAGTTTGATTTTACTTTGAGCTGATGGTCAATTCATTCATTGAATCTGTGATGTCACTGAAATACTAAGAAAATTATATTCTCGGCTAGAAGAAATTTATAACTGACTAACTCACTAACAGTGAATATGCAGGACTGTATTCTTAAGTGAGGTGAATAACGTGTGACTTGGAGTAACTATGAAAGCGGCTAACCGTCGCAAATTTGCCAGGATAGTCCTGCATTATGGTGTTGTCAGTAAGGCAAGCCACCCTTTTAAAAAATGTAATTTTGTGTTTTTTAATACATAGTTACACAGAAAGCAATGAACACAGTGTGTAACACAATATTATAGAGCTGCAGAGGGGATGGAAGAAGAGGGGAGAGAAGAAGGGGGTGAACTAATGGAGGGGGAGCACACTTGAGTATTTGTTGGGATGATGGTTGTACGGGAAAATAGAGAATCCCAGAAGGAGCACACTTTGCTGAAACAATAAATTGTTCCTTCGAGATTATGCTCCATTTCTTTGAAATTGCGTGTGGAGGTAAGAGATAAAATCAGCATATCTGTTGTGGGAAAAGTATTGTATTTCCAATGCTTATCAATCATATTACGAATTGGCCAGTTTGATTCATGGGCAGGTCCATCCCTCTGTGCAGTCTGCTCTCTTGCCTGATCATCAGGATTATCTAGATTTCACAGTTATCTTTTTAATATATGCTGTGTTGCCAGTATTTAATATTAATATACTTACGTTATGTTTTCATCTAATTTGTTTTTATTTGTTCAAGAAAATGATAATAATACAAATCAGTGAATTATCCAGCATTCCTGGACCATCCTGATTTTTCCTAAAGCCTGGACATCAGTTTTCTTGGTGGGGAATATACAAACCGTTATTTTGCTTTACACCAGTGAGTACTTTTCCATTTTACTCCAGATTTTATTTTAAATTTTATCCACATAACAGTGTGAGAACTTCAGTCACGTATCAGAACCAAGAGTGAGGATTATATATGATGTTATGCTGTTTTGGGAGCCAGTAGGAGGCTCCATATAATGTGAGTGCATTTTTATACATATATTTACCCCATCTAGCACACCAAATATACTATACTATATTGGTATTTATTGTGTTTAATTTGCATATCTTCCAGACCACATACAATCATACCCAGGGATACATCGCATATCCTTAGGCGGGTATATTACCTCCCAGATGCAGAGAAGTAGAGCTAAATTATAGCTTTTTTTTTTTTTTTAAATGTCTGCTGTATTATCTCTTTGTCTCATTGTATACCTGCCCATACCTGAGGATTTTGCAAGGCGCTATTCCCTACTCTAACTGTGTAGCATTTAAGATTAGTTTCACTAGATGTGGTTCTCAACTTACATTGCTTTTTTTGTTGATATCTGCAGGGTTACTCGACTCAGAATATTTTTATTAATCTCTAACTAGAAACAGGGCATATATTGCTGTCCAGTTGCTGGGAACGGCCCCATCCCCTTGGTCATCTGGTAGGAGCCTAATATAATTAAATAATGGGCTGTGGATAGGTCACTGTCCCCCATCTACCCCCCAGTCATTGCCAGTTGTTGGGACCTCTATAAAAAAACAAAACAATGGTGAGTGGTGAATGAGGGTTAAAACAAGAATAATGGAAAACCCCATGTCCCCACCCAGCACATAACTCATTGGTGGAGGGAGGTGCTAATGTAGTAATGGGGGACATGCCATTGTCCTCCTCACAACCCACCCATGGACAGTAGATGGGGGCTATTTAATAATTTCTGAAGGGATTGACATGCTATTGTCCACCCCAAACCATGGGTTTGGGTTGTGGGTATTATGACAAAAGGGGGCATGTTACTGTCCAACACCTTCCAAAAAGTGTGTGCTCATTGCCCTTCTACCCCACAATAATAAAAAAAAAACCTTTAACCTTAATATTAGTGGAGGGGGGGGCATAAATCTAAGTAAGAAAAAATTACTTACCTTCATAAGTCTTATTTTTTACTCAATTCTTCTTTTCTTGCAGATTGAAATCTATAATAACCCAACACTACTATTAGGGCCATCCCACACTTAAAATGTCAATCAGAGCTCTCTGACTGGCAAGTCAACCAATTGGAGCACAAGATTTATGTTTGCATATTTCCACACAAGTCTTGTGACAAACAAGACTTGCCTTTTTAGAATGCTCTGATTGGTTGAGATTATACCTGAGTTATATTATTGTGAGTGGCATTTATTTTAATTTTTTAAAATAAATTAATTTATGCATGTAACATTTTTGGTTTGTTGAAATAATTTCACATAGACAAAATTCATCCCAACAGAAACATCTCATGGACCAAATTTGGCCAGACTGAATTTTAACAACATTTTGGGACAAAAACTGCAGTAATTTTTTATTTACTCCACTTTAGTGGAGCCTAAAGTGGAGTCTGAACTGACAGAGGGATCTAGAAAGTTTGGATAAAATCAGATATCTGAACTGATCAGAGTGTCTGAAATAGGCACAGAGATCTGGAGCAATTATCTAAGCCTGCACGGTTCCTAACTGGGCAAGTGCCCATTAAAATAGCAAATGTATGGTATGGCTTTTTTTTTGTATTTTTTTTTTTCGTCAATCAAATACAAAATGTTTGAGAAAAAATAATATTTGAGAATTTAATGGGACAGAAAGATGCGATATTTGCTTTTGATTTTAAAAAAATGTTTTTTTCTAAACCACTGGCAGCTTGAAAAGTATAACTCTCTATAAAGGGAAGAAAGTTGAATTATGCATTAACTATTTGAAAAGAACTGTTCTAAGCTTGAGAAGGTAAATGTCATGTGTACAATGTGATCACAGTAAAGCTAGGCTATGCAGACAGAAGTGTCACCCTAATTAAGAGTCCTGCTTTCTATCTTGTTTATCTAGACTGTGAGATGCTTCGGAATTATTTGTCTTGTGGAACATGGCCTAATTTAAAAAATATTTTAATTTTTTGCTTTTTTAAAAAAAGCCCTGTTACAGAGAATATAAGTGCAAAATATAAATCATTTTACCAAATGTCTAGTAATATTGGGACCCAGTTTCAAAATGGCAAAAAACCTCAATGTGGAGAATTGAAAAGTAACTGCTAATTAAAGGTCTAAATTCCATAATATGAAAAACTCTGTAATTCAGCTACTTGTAACAGCTAGATGGCTTGATCCTGATTCTTCTATCTGATGTCTGAATGGATCCCAGCTCGGTTACCGTTTATAATTTTTGAAGACTGGGGCCACCTATTGTACTTCATCAACAATTGGCCTGCATGTTGAATACCCTTAACAATCCTGACTTTGGCTTTTCTGAAATTCTGGATCCCCTGATGGCTAAGAGAAGGCAGACAGCAATGCCTGGTAGACCTCAGATAAGAAGTCAAACTTGAGGGTTAAAAGACTCAGAAGGGGGTAAGGGTGGTTAGGCAAGACACATTAGGGGGATCAAGATTTACACAGAAATGGGTAAAGGGAGGTGTGGATAAAAGCAAAAAAATTCACCCTGGGTGACAAATAACCCAGGTAAGCTTCCACACAGAGGTTCTTTTGAGCTTGCATACAGCTTAAGCAGCCTTTCTCCAGCACACCAACAGCCTACATACACTTCTATCCAGCCCAATAACAGCCAGCAAACATATCATCCTGGTTGTCTCCAGCCTACTTAAAGATCTCTCTGCCTCTCTAATGCTTCTCCAGATAATTACACCACCACTCTCCAACTCAAGATTATTGTCTTCTCTCCGAAACACCGACTGCCCTGCAAATGTCCAATTCACTAACTTCAACCTGCATTAAGATCAATCTGATTTAAACCTGAGCTAGAAAAATTAAGATGTTCTGGTTTTTCAAGTTCAGTCTGCTTGTGAAGCCTACGAGCAGTGATATATTTAAACCAAGGCAAATAATATTTCCATTTTTACTCCGGTCACTTCAGAAGACTATTGACAGTATATATGTGGGCTAGGTAGTAAATGCCTGCAACCTGTTAAACTACAAATCCGAATACAATCAGGCAGCTCAGCCCACGTGTACTGGACTAACTGTAGTTCATACCAAGAAATGTCCTTCAATCACAAATTGTCTGCTATTTCTACAGTATTTATTTTTCTTATCTGCACTGAAATACTAGTGCTGAATTGCTTTATAATCCTATTTGCCGCTTTATTACATTACACCCACACTGTACTAATTACTACAATCTGTATCTAGAATTAAATTAGCTTACATTTGATCTGTGATTATCCTATTTTTAGATAGCCACCTTTTTTAAAACCTTCATCTTTATTCTAGTAACATGTTTAAGGCTTAATTATAAGGGTGTGTCAGTGATCTTGATGACATAATGGATTTGCAGAGTAGAACATTGGATGTTCTTTGCTTTATAGGAACAATCATAGAATAGTATATAGCATATGCTGTAGATAAGTGGTTCTTAACACCTGAGTCAGAAACAAAAATTCAGTTCCCCATGTTATTTCTGTGGGTCAGTAATGGTCCTAACAAGGACCTCATGGTGATTAGAATAAAAATAAGTGAATTGGAGATCCACTCATGTGCATGCATTTATCAGCAGTGGTGCTGCTGTTAAAACCAAAGCAAATATAAAATACAGATTAAAGAGCAGCACACACACAAAATAAAAAAAGTTTATAATCTTACAGAAATATTTAAAATCACCTTTTAATACTGAAAATCTTAATAAGCAAACATGGGGATTATTTTACAGGCACCATTTGGCCATAGCACCTTAAAGGCACTGTCACCGTCTGTGGACTTTGCAGAATTTGCAATGGCCCCCTATGGTGACATTGGTTGGCACTAGGGGTCCGGTGACTGGGGTAGGGCAAGAAAACAATGTGTTTTACTTACCTTAACCTATCTCTTGCAGGTGCTGCCATCTTCTTCCGGGCGGAAGAGCCAGGAGCCGACATCGCTGCTGTACTCTCGCGCATGTACAAGACTACAGCTTTAAAATCTATGGATGATCCACAAGATTCCAACACAATCA
Source organism: Pelobates cultripes (assembly GCA_933207985.1). Classification (NCBI taxonomy): domain Eukaryota; kingdom Metazoa; phylum Chordata; class Amphibia; order Anura; family Pelobatidae; genus Pelobates; species Pelobates cultripes. The sequence continues at coordinate 334,134,776 of OW240913.1, forward strand.
ATATGATAATTCATAAAGAATTTATTTTTATGAAATACCCATTTTGCAGGATGGTGACAGGGTTACCATCTGGCCAGTATTTTACTGACACAGCCAGTATACGGACACTGACAGACACTCAGACAAGAGTATGAACACAGTGTTATATACATTGAGACAATGACACACTGCTATACACACTACACACACTCATTCAGACAGTATATACACACACACTTCCTCACATACACAATGATATATGCACAGTCAAACAAAGTACACACATTGTAAGTAGTTTATTAGTGATTTAGGAAATGTTCTCCTTCAAAATGTTCTCATTCTCTTATGTACCTCGTGTACTGTGATGTCACACATGTATAATGAATTATGCAAATTAGCTTGGCATTTTTTTTTCAAAAAAAAGATGGCAACCCTAGTGAGAGTGCCACTATAAACAAATCACTACGCCATGGTACACCAGTATCGGTGGGTCCTACACTAATTTTAACATAGGAGATAAAAATGCTAACTGCAATACTTACTGCGTAACCCCTTAAGGACCAAACTTCTGGAATAAAAGGGAATCATGACATGTCACACGTCATGTGTCCTTAAGGGGTTAAACTGCTTCTAGAAATTCTACGTTTCCTAACCTATTGACTGTTTAGAGCAGTGTTAACATTACTGCCTTATAATCAGAAAACCCATGTTCAAATCCTGGTCAGTCCTTAGACAAGACTCCGAACAATATATATCCACCTACCTCAAACATAATGGTGACTAAATCACAAAAACATGTCTAAAATAAACTAGTAATTATAAACTGGAAAGAGTCTAAAGGAAGCTAAATTTATTTTGATATAAATCTTCTAACAGCTCAAGAATGGGTCACTTAGGTCATTTGTGAAACTAAAGAGTAGGTTGCCAAGTCGTCAAAAAGTTTTAAGAACCATGGCTGATTAGAATACTCCACAAGTTGCAGGTAATAGGAACTAACACAGAACAGAATAATGAGCATGCTGTATGTAATAGGGGGTAACATAAAATGTGGACTCTGCATACAATGTAGGTTAAAGGGACCAAAAAAAGAACAGAATATTAAATATTCTTAGGTAATCAGACCATCATATAATAACAGCAGGAAGAAGGGGGTAGACAGAGCAGAGTTAGCTGGTGGGCATGTACATGATGCCATTAGCTCCATGGATAATGTGCCTGCCCACAAAGGCATAGCAATGATCATATGCTGCAGATTAGGCAAAGAATAGTGCCTATGATGTAGGTAAAATTCACTAACAGAGTAAAATTATTAGGTATTCTATCGGTAAGGACCTACAGAATACAATACGGTCTGTTGTAACGGCCACCCTGGGTATCAAAGGGGTGTATGATGTTGGAGCACTCAGTGCTCACTTCCTTTCAATCCGGCCGGGTACAGGAAACTCCGCTCGGCCACGATACATAAAGGTAGGAGACCTACCGGGGACCAAGGTGGGGAGAGAGAGGGACACTAAGGAACAGGTGGAGGGGTGATAAGGAACACTATGGGACGTGGGGTGGGTGCAAGAACAATATAGGACACGGGAGGGGAGTGGGTGTTAAGGAACACTTTTTTTTTCTTGTTTTCCTACTCTAAAAACTAGGTGCGTCTTATGGTCAGGAGCGTCTTAAAGAGCGAAAAATACGGTAAACTGCATTGAATTGAGCAATTACTGTTAGTAACATGGACATATAAATAAACAGAATAGGGGGGCGTGGCTACCAGCGATACCGAGCGGACGTCTCTGAGCAAAGTTCCGCTCAAGCCAGAGATATATAACGACCACAAAAAAGCCGTTCCCCGCCAGCCAGATATCAGAAGCTCCTTCGACTGGCCAGCAAACACACAGGCCACAAAGATGACGCCTGACTCGCGCCGCACACACGCGGCTTCTGAGGCCTCGCAAGACGAAGAGGACTCCATACCCTCCCCCCTGGTCAGAAACACCATCTTACCTAACTGAATCAGAGGAAGATGAGACACCCTCCACAAAAGGGGACATTAAAAGACTCCTCACAGAAATTAGGAAAATATGGTGAGCAGACCTCAAGCAAGTCCAGACAGAAGTGGGGGAAGTGAGACGAAAAGTCCAAGCACTGGAAAACCGTGAGTCAACCGTGAGTCAACCAGAGAAACTGACTCTGGTTGACTCACGGGCAAGGAAAAAAAAAACGTACCTACGGGCAAGAGACACACACCTACAACAACTTACCTCTCAGATGCAACAACTGAAACGATCGGTGACCACAATAGAGGCAAGGCACAGGCGGAAAAACCTCCGCTTTAGGGGGATCCCTGAATCAGTGACTGAGGAGCAGCTCCTGCCCTATGCCCACACGCTGACAACAAGCGTGGGAGTGAGGGGTGAGGTGGACAGGCAGCGGTTCTCCTCTGCATTCCGGGTGAGGAAATCGGCGGCAGCCCCAAGCAGAGCACCCAGGGACGTCATAATGGTGACACTGGACATAACTACAAGGTCAGCTATAATGGCACGTTCCAGAGAACTGGGGGTAATTAACAATGGAGGGCACAGGGTGGCAATATTCCCTGACATACCATTCACCGTTCTCATGAAGAAGAGAAAGCTAGCACCTATCGCCAGAAAAATGAGAGAGTCAGGAATAAGATACCGCTGGGGGGTGGAGGGTTCCCTCCTAACCGAAATAGAGGGAGAAAGTATGATTCTGACATCAGAAGATGACCCAGAGCAAAAGATGAGGATGGCCCCAACACGGGGAGCCTCCTCACCCACCAAGTGACCTGAAACAACAGAGGGTCCGACCGAGAATGATCATACACAGAGTAAGCCAGCCAGTGAAGAGATTAACCCCAGCACACAGAACTACAACCACAACCAACATCAGAGAAGAAAGACCGAACGAAAACGGTCACCAAAAGAGACTCCCTTTGGCAAACAGACCTGACCTGCTAACCCACAAGGATCGGCCACTGACCCCGAAAGAAGAAACCACAGAGACGAATATAACGCCTATCTGGTGCCCCGCCAAGTATCAAGCAGACACTCCTAATTGACAAAAAAACAGAATAAAGCATTTGATTTGTAATAGTAACAAACAACAAACAAAATCTGATGTATACAATATGGTTAAGAATAGAGGATTTTGGGGGGCGGAGCTAGCGAGCAACCCAAGCAGACGTGTGAGCACTGAGCTCCGGGAGAAATCCACTTATTTGGGACGCAAATCCAAGCAGCTCCATAATGAGGCGATGCCGTCCTCTCAGAATATCAGCGATTTACTCTGAACAACGCTGCTGTCTGCCAAGATGGCGCCCGCGCGGGAAGCCCCCGAACACTCCTCAGATGACAGTATGAAGGAGGCCGCTGAAGCAACGACAAAGAGAAGGAGCACTAGAAGGGAGAGTACTTCACCTCCTGAACATATGCCGGCAAGCATGTTTACCTGTTACCTGTGACTCTGTATGCAAAGGTTGCATTTAAAATGTAGAAAAACTATGAGAGATGATAACTGTACAAATGCTATGCTACAATAAAAATTATTAAAAAAAAAAAGAAAAAAAAGAATAGAGGATTTTGTGTGCTTAAGGCAGTAGGGACTGAAAGAATATAACGATATTTGTGCTGTAGAAATATAAGGAAAAAGTCTACTTGCTCACATGTACCTTATGTAAAAGTCACGCTTACAACAGGTTATGATTTACTCCTTAGTAAATGTGCCTTTTTACTAGTAGAACAATACTTGGAATAAATGTAATTTCAACCAGTATTCTGTTAACAGTAGTCTGTTATCCTCAAATATAGTAATTAGTACCAATTTCAAGATTCCATTACAGGCAATTGCTGACCTGCTGTTATCTAGCAGGAAAGACATTTTCAGATATAAAACCAGCAATCATTAAATTAGCAGTATCATCTTTCAAATTACTCTGCTGGTGGTAAAACCGCCGTCCCCACTAAAAAGAAAGTACAAGTACCAAAAAAAAAAAAAGTCTACATGTTCAATGCTAAGGTACACATCCAAAAATATTTGTCCTATTCATACTTGATAAATCAGCTTTAAATGTACTCCATCAATGGGGCACTCTAAACTGAAAGAGATTACTGTTTTGCTTTTGTGGCAAGATTAAATGGATTTATTTGGCTTTCATGCTAAAAATGTGGTTCTTAAAGGGACCCAATCACTCACACAGCAGTTAGACCAACTTCACCACCATTCTAAAAAAAAAGCTCACTAAGTAATCAGGAAGCTCCAAATTATCTCCACAAGGTGGATCCTTAAAAGTACTAAGTTCATTGAATAATATGCAACATGGTACAAAAAATACACACAGACCTCATAAGTAACATACCTCATAAAATCCTAGATAAGTTTACAAAACAAATACTAAAATATTCCAAAAAATGTCAAAGTCCCAGATACAAATACCTGTGAGAAGGGGGAGGGGAAAGTAATGATGACTATAAATTCCCTAAGTATTTAAGTGTGGCATATGCCAAGGTGATGCACTATCACCAGTTGCTGTTCTGCAGAGCCCTCAACCTCCTCAGCCAACACTTGGAGAGTGGATACATGTTCAAGAGTGGAACTAACATGAGATACTTCCTCTTCATGAATAACTTCAAACTGTATGCCTGTCACAAGGTAAAACCTCAACATGCAAAGTTTAGGATAGCAAGGAACATAAAGGAAATAAATGTATTACCAGGTCCAAGGATGGGGCGCCAGACTGATGTGGACCAATAAGAGTATAGATGTGTCCATTTCCCCTTTAATAACTGCAAGCCCATTTTAAAGGGAAATAGACTCCTTTGCTGTGTTAAAAAAGGTCATATGCATAGCGAGTGCCCCATTCATCCGGAAACTCTTGCGCCTAAGGACGCTCAGGGTGCCCGCCTTGGGTGTAACATCAGAGTTCTCTCACTGGCCTCTAAACAGACTACTTAGACTGTAAGCTTGTTTGAGCAGGGCCCTCTTCGACCTATTGTTCCTGTAGGTTTTTGTAATTGTCTCATTTATTGTTAAATCTCCCCCTCCTATAATATTATAAAGCACAAACTGAATTTGTTGGCGCGATAAAAATGCCAATAGTAATAATAATAATACTTCTCTCTGTTACTCTACATTGGAAAGATTCTACCGAGATAGGGAGCATACAAGCTTTGGTCAGGTGCAGCTGAGAATTTCATAGATTTCCCCCTTTGTTAAAAGACACAAAATACCCTTAAGGGAGAAAGAAACACCCTTGGCTGTTGAGACCATAGAAGGTAGACCATTATGTTCTCCAGTTATAACTCATGAATCATGTCTACAGGGTTGTTACATAATGAAAAGATTCGATTTCAGGACATTTCTTCTCCCTCTTCTCAGACTGTATTGTGTTATCCGTGGCTGATTATGTACAATCTTTCTATTAATTTGGTCAGGTCAGATTGAATCGTGGAGTCCTAAATGTCATGACTCCTGTATTTATAAGATTACTCCTCTTAATTTATTTAATGTGCCTACGGCTACTCCTTTATCCACAGTAATACCTTCTCAGTATATGTCGTTAAGAGCAGTCTTTGACAAAAGAGAGGCAGATAAGTTACCACCCCATAGACTTAGATTTCCATGGAATAGATATGCTACCTGGTATTATACCACCCAAGGGGTGGGTATATATTTTGTCTCACCAAGAAAACCTTGTCATGGAGGAGTACATCCAGGAGTCACTATCAGAAAGGGTTTATCAGGAGATCATCTTCTCCAGCCAGGGCAGGCTTCTATTTTTCGTCTAAGAAAGAGGGTGATTAAGACCATGTATTGAGTATAAGGGTCTTAACAAGATTACTGTCAAAAAAGCCTATCCCATTCCATTAATAAAGGTATTGTTCAATAGATTCAAACAGGCAACAGTGTTTACCAAGTTGGACCTCAGGGGAGCCTACAATCTAGTGCATATTAAATTAGAGGGTCATGAGTGGAAGATTGCCTTTAAAACTAGGACTGGTCACTATGAGTACACCTTTCACCTTTTCAGTCTTTGCTACACACCAGCAGTATTTCAGGACTTTATCAATATTTCAGGATTTTATCAGGATTTCATACACACGTGTGATCGTATACCTGGACGACATTGTGATAATGTCAAGAACAAACAGGACATTGACTCACTGATCCGTCTATCTAGAATATTCAGCAAGAAGATCGGAATGTCATTCACACTGGATAAGTGTGGGCTGGTGATAGCAAAAAAGAGGGAAGATGATCAGTACTTAAAAAGAAGAAGTGCCAAAAAGACAAATAGCAGATGCAGAGAAGAGCTACAAGTACCTGGGGAAACCACAAACCAAGGAGAAGAGGCAAAGAGGACAGCAACATCCAAGTATCTCTAGAGAAATCAGACAGGTCATTACTGGCAAGAACAAGATCCACACCACTGCTACATACATCTTGTATCATAAAGTACTGAGCTGGTATAATAACCTGGCCAACAGTGGTGTTGGAGACCATGGATATCAATACCTGGAAAATACTCAAGATGAATAGAGGACTCCACCCACAATCTTGCACCCTCAGACAATACATTAGCCAGAAGGAGGGAGGTCAGGACCTAATGAGTGTGAAGGCAACAGTACTGGATGAAACAATGAGCATCCACAAGCACATCACAAAGATGTCTCTGAAAGATCTACTGCTAAGGGAGTGCATGAGACAACAACAGATAGAGGATGCAGATAAGAAGGAGATTCCATGGCAAGACATACCCCTCCATGGGATGTATAATTGGCAGACAGTGGATGTGACTCACATTACAAAATCCTACCAGTGGTTGAATAACAACATAACTGAAATGCAGCACTGATGCACTAATCTTAACACATAAGGTCCTGTGCTTTTCTCCTACTCCTTATTTATGTCTATAGTGAATTGATATACATATGGCAAAGCATAAAGTCCAATATCCTGTAGATAAATCATTCAGCAGACTAATCATAATGAAATAATGCATGCAGCATTAGTGTAAGCACTGGTGCCCACTGAAACAGACTTGAGAATTAGGACTTGTTCAAACATGGCATTTTTGTTTTGTTTTGTTTAAATCTCCTTCTTTGATCCTGCTTTTATGCTTTGATATTAGTTTATCTCTGTCTTACTAAACTGTTGCTGCTTGCTCGGACTCTGACAGTTTATAATTTGCCAGTGGATAAAACATATGACTTATTCATGATAAGCCAATTTTGCCTTGCACACTATCTGCATGTTTTGATACATCACTTCATACATAGCGTATGGTATAATCCAATATCCTTGGTTACTTACTAATGTTACATGCCTATTCAGCTTTCTTTCATAACCCACTGCCACTCTATGCTTGCAGTCAATAAGTTCACAGCCTGGCAACTAAGTAACTTAGAATTCTAGTCAGTGTCACAGCTGCCTTTTGTCCCTAGCCAACAATCCAAGAGTTTATGTAATTAGCTCACTTCTGTCAAATTTGGGACTTCACTATGTCTCAATTTCCATAAAGAATTAGTAGCACACGGTAAGGGAGATTGGGAATATTTTAATTTATTTGCATTTACTCTTGTTCTACGTACTACATCGTAGTTGTACACAAAGGAATCGTTCAAAATAGACTATTTAAATGCTTAACTCAGCGGATGACTCATCAACTCAATGAGCCACAGCGAGAGAAAGGTTGCACAACTCCCACTCTTTCAAGCGCAATTTAATGAAGGAGACAGGCCGTGCACAGCATTTAGGTATGACTTAATTGGATTTTATTGAATCCTAATAGGGAATAGATTAAAAAGATACATATTTACAGTGTTAAGCATACAATCCTGATGCGATAGATATTACTATTAATATGAGTTTATGATAAAAAGTCACATAATTCAGACTAACAGACATAGATGAATAGGAAATATGAACTGTGTCACCTTGGATACATTGAACAAGTAATAATTGGACAGTCTTATTTTTTTACACTATGACTGTCCACTATATGATCCAAGAACGCATTTGCAATGGTATTACGGCACTCCAGGTTGAACTTTACAATTTTGGTTTTTTTTTTAAAGCAAAAATGATGCATTATCATGAAAAGATAGTGAATTAACAAAACTTTGGGTAAATAACTTTTATGTGTCTTTTGTTCATTAAAGCCGCAATTAAAGCTGCCCAGTAAGTAACCGGCAGTGAGACACTTACTTTGTTTCTGCCTGACTGCCCAGTGATGTTAGTGGCTGAGCTGTGTATGTACACTGATAAGGAAGTAATTTCTCAGCAAAGATGGCATAGCGAATGAGGAAGAATTCCACAAAACATGTATTTCTTAAAAAAACAACTCAGATTTGAGCATGCAAAAGTGCAGCACATTAAGAAGGTCAAAACCTATCAAATTAATTAAAGTTGTGTTAGTGCACAGAGTGGTGCAAACAATATTGAGGATACAGCTGTGAATCTACAATAAAAAAACCAAAAATAGTATAATACTGTATATTTATAAAAAAAAGTGAGCATAATAGGAATAATTCACAAGAGAGATGAGAGTAACTCGCCCAGAGGTGCCTCCCCCAATCTATGGGCAAGTTACTCCCATCTCTCTTGTGAGTTATACCTATTATGCGCACTTTTTTTTATAAATACACAGTATTATACTATTTTTGTTTTTTTATATTGTAGATTCACAGCTGTATCCTCCATAATGTTTGCACCTGATATTTAAAGGGATTACTACTGGGATGTCCCTGAAGGAAGCTGTAACAACTGTCGATTAAGATAAGTGTGCTTTCATCATCTATCATTTACTTTTATGTGGATGATCATAGTTTGTGTTTGCTTGCTAAACTTAGTGCACAGAGTGTTTGATAAAGAATGTGTTGAAATGAAAATAAAAATGAGGGTGCACTGTGACTTATTTCATAGCAATACATGTGTAGGTGCGAATAATCAATCCTATAAAGCACAATGTATATGGATATAAATAGTGAAAGAAGAATCTTACCTTACAAGAAAGCGGTGTAGGCCGACATCAAAGCTCCTAATGAATACAAGAAACAAGAAAAATGACTGCACAATGCAAGCAAATTGATCATACAGACAACTGTAAACTTTGTTAAATGGCAAAGCAGGATATTCATGGCTGTAATTCATTGCTGTAATAAATAATACGGGCATGATTCATAGCCTGCTGATAAATAGAAGGCTTTGATTGCTACTCTTGAGCCAATAATGAATTGTTTTCTTTTTTTGTGATACAATTGGAAATCATTTGAAGTCCGGTATTTCACCTTCCCCTATGGATCAACAGTAGCAAGAGAGGAGCTTGAAAAACTGAACATGATGGGTGTTACTCTTCTTTCATCCTACGTCCCAATGTTACCATGTTAGGATCATTAGAAAAGTACAAAGATAATCAAAGGGATGCTCTAAGCACCAAACCAACTTTAGCTTATACCCTTAAAGGAACACTAGAGAGTTAGGAATACAAACAGGCATTCCTGACATTATAGTGTGGGGGGATAATGTTTAGGTCGCAAACCTCTCTTAGAATGGAGTTAAAAGGTTTTTAACTTACCTTTTCTCCATCACTGGTTTTGCTGCACCAGTCAGCATCTCCTCATAGAGATGAATTGCATCATTGCATCTCTATGGGAAGTGTCTGCATGCAGAGCGTGGAGATGCTGAATGTAGGTGCTGCACACAGTGCAGCACTGAAATAGGAAGCACATCTAGCAGCGGTCTGAGTGACTGTACCTTAAGGTGTTCCTAGGCAACAATATAAAAGCTGCCTCTTCTCTGAAAAGGCAGTATTTACATTACTGAGCCTGAAGGGACAGGATATAGATTACAGAACCAATAAATTAAACTGTAGTGGTTCAGGTGACTATAGTGTCCCTTTAAGAAAAGAGAATTGTCTGCACTAAGTTCTGAACCAAAACAAAACCTAGAATTTGTGTTACGGGTTTGTTCCACCATAATCTAAGGGGTTGTCTTTGTGTATACCCATACTTATTATATATTGTTTTTAAAGGTCAGGATAGGCTTTCATTCAATATCCTATATGCATACCTAACACAACATAAGGTATGTTAAAAATGGTAAATAAATAAATAAATCACATTTGTCCTTATAATAATTTTTACACACCCAGTAAAAAAGAGCCTTGGTCCTTGATGTGTTAAAGATTGCCAATACTGGGCATTACCATTTAAAGACAAATACCACCAAAAATCCTATATTACAAAAGTTTCATAGAGAGAGAGTTTTTCTGGGAAAGTCACTTTCAATTAATGTTAATTTCATACTGAAAGGATAATTTGTTAGTGCAGCAGGATTTAATAACCCCTATGATATTAAGAAACTAACAAAACAATAGAGTAATTCACAATTATTTATGTGTAAAGTCTAATTTACAGTTTCATTTATTTCATTTTCAATCTATGTAAAACCATTATGTAAAACCATTATGTTATCAGCATACAAATATACAAATACAAATATCAATTGCATTACCAATGTTTACAGACTAGAGATCTATAAACACAAGGCAACAAATATATATTCAACAGCTGGTTAATAAATGAATGCATTTATAAAAATGGTGCTTAAACAGTTTTGTTTTTTTTCCATATTAATAAACTTTGTCATTAAATTAAAATAGGCTAAAGGGAGATTTTTTTTTCAATTTGACAATTTTTATTTTGTCATATTTAAGAGGGTAGGGGTACAGAAAGTAGAAAAGGGGGGGGGGAAAGGTCCCCATCAAATTACAGTTATACAGTAATGCTTTTCATTAGATCGGTCATTGACATAACAATCATGGTATTGCACTTGAACATAATTCCTTCATAATAAACAGGTCTTTGCGGTGCAGGATTATATACCAAGGCCGTCTACTAACAGTTGTTCATGAAGTCCTTTAAGGGACATCTCTGCCGTCATCTATTGTTGCGCTAACATGGTTCCTGCATCATGTGGCGATCCCTTGCCGTAGCGCTTATACCTGTGTCAGGTTGTGCCGTGTGCATGTGTAGCGTCTTCCCTCCTGCCTTAGTGGTTCCCCTACCTCTAGGCCGTTAAGAGCTGGTTTAGTGTCCCTTTGAGTGTTCCAGAGAACTTTGCGCCTCTAAGGGTACCCTGTCCTTTGTTCTGTTCCCTGCTCGGGAGCTGTATGGCCCGTTTCTCTCTTGGGGGGGGGGAGTGGAAGGTTGGCTCGTTCATTAGTCTGTGTCCCACTGTGCCTGTGATGACGGGAGTGGTGTGCCCCTGTTGTCTACCTGTCGAAGAGGCATTCTGGAGGGGGTAACTGGGATAACATACTAACTAACTCGTGTGTCTTCGTTGGTTTGGTTTATGTTGTCTGTTCGGATCTATTTTGTCCTGTTCGTTGGCCCCTCGTCAGTTGCTAGGGTCTCTGCCTGCTGTGTACTTGGCCCAGAGTGTTTTCGCTGTGGCGTTTCTTTTACCCACTTTTGTTTGGCTCCACATTATTCCTTCATAATCTAAGGTTGTCGTAACCATTGATACTACCTCTGCTGGGGGTGGGATTTTTGGGGTTTTCCATTGTTTTGCTAGTGAGGTGGAGGCTGACGTTAGTATTAGAAATATTAGTTTGGTGATGCATTGTGGCGTGCCTTTAGGTAGAAGTTGGAGTAGGAATGTTTCTGCATTGTGGTCTAGTATGCACCCTGTGACCCCTTGAATTAGTGCTGCTATTTGTTTCCAGTATGGCTGGACTAGTGCGCATGTCCACCAGATGTGGAGCATAGTCCCTTCCTGTGTCTTGCATCTCCAGCATCTGTCACTTATGTCTGGGTATATTTTCTTGAGCCGTGAAGGCACCATGTACCATCTATATATTAATTTGCGCGAGGTCTCGATGTGGGAAGCACAGGTTGTGAGTCCCTTGTGGTTTGTGTGGATGCATTGCCAATCGTCTTGTGTGAGAGACCTGCCTATGTCCCTATGCCATTCTGTCTGGTATCTCCACTCCGTCTCGGTTTCACTCTCAGTGATTGACTTATAGCACACAGACAGCGTCTTTTTAGTTGGGATTTGGTGTATGCACATCTTTTCGAAAGTGGTTAGGGTGGTGGGGTGTGCAGGTGGGGGGCTTTGTCTTGTGGCTTTGCCTATTAGTGCTTTCATCTGCCAGTATGAGAACGTGAGCTGTGGAGGTATGTTATATGTGGCTAGTATTTCTGGCAACTGGTGTAGTCCCTGCGGGGAGCTTATCTGGTGCAAGTGTGTGATACTGGAGGCCTTCCATGTTCTGTATGGGAATGTGCTATTGTAGAGATTTATTGAGTGTAGTGGCGTTGCCATAGACCATGGTTCTGCGGAACATAGTTTGGACCTTTGACTGTCCCATATGCGGTACAGAAGTTTAGTGGTGGGTAGGGCGTTTGGCGGTGTGCGGCGCAGTTGTTTGGGTATCCACAGGGCCGCAGGGAGATCCGCGACCCCGCTACAACTAGCCTCTATCTCTATCCATTGGGGGGTGTATGTAGTGGAGTGCATGGCAATAATGTTGGCCGTTTGTGCAGCCTGGTGGTACGCCTTAAGATTCGGGAGGCCCAGGCCTCCGTCGTCTATTGGCTTCATGAGCAACGTTCTTGGGACCCTGGGATGTCTTCCTCCCCAGCTAAATTTAATCAGGCTAGATTGGAGTCTATGTAGAAATGACTGCGGTAAGGGTATTTGTAAAGAGCGGAGCAAGTAGAGGATTTTCGGCAAGATTGTCATTTTGATGGCCGCTATTCTGCCTAACCAAGAAAGGAACTTGTTTTGCCATGAGTGCAATATGTGCTCCACTTCTTTGTGTAATTTAATGTAGTTGGCTACAAAGAGGTCGGTGTGTTTTTTGGTAAGTTTGATACCTAAGAAAGTCAAGAAGTCATTCCTCCAGTCATAGTGGAAATTGAGTCGGTACCTCTCTTCGTCAGTCTTGGGGGTATTTATGCACATGGCTTGTGTTTTAGTTAGGTTTAACTGGTAGTACGATTGCCTACTGTAGTCTTGGATTTCTCTGTGGAGATTTGGGAGAGAGATTGCTGGATTAGTTAGTGTGAGAAGGATATCGTCCGCAAACAGGTTTAGTTTGTATTCCTTGCCACCTATGGAAACCCCCTTGATATCTTGGTTGTTCCGGATCGCTATGGCTAGCGGTTCCAGGGCTAGCACGTAGAGTAGTGGGGAAAGAGGGCAGCCCTGCCTGGTGCCGTTGGTGATTGGTAGGGGGGTGGAGCTAAACCCTGAATTCAGCACTGTTGCTGATGGGGTGCTATATAGTGCCTTCACCACGTTTAGAAAGGTAGGGGGGAAGCCATACCCTGTGAGCGCTTCTTGCAGGAATTGCCAGTTAAGCCGGTCAAACGCCTTTTCAGCGTCTAGGGATAGGAGTGTACTTTGTATTTTGGTTCTATTGAGGTAGTGGAGGATGCTTAACACCTTCCTTGAGTTGTCTGGGCCCTGTCTGCCGGACACGAATCCCACTTGGTCCGTTGATATCAGGTCAGGCAGGATTGTTTTGAGTCTCTCCGCGTATATTTTGGCGTATAATTTAGCATCCGCACTCAGTAGGGAAATGGGTCTAAAATTTGGGCATGAAGTGGGTGGTTTACCCGGTTTAGGTAGAGTGATAATGTGGGCTGCGAGGAATTCGGTCGGTAGGCTACCCTGTTTCGTAGCCAAATTAAAGGCTTGCGCTATGTATGGACTCAGGATGTGTTTGAATGTGTTGTAGTAGAGGTTGGTGAGGCCGTCTGGACCGGGAGCCTTTCCCTTCGGCATCTTGTCTATTAGCTGTAATACTTCTTGAGTTGTGATGGGGTTAGTTAGGTGCGCTATTTGTTGTTCGCGGAGCTTGGGCAAGTCAAACCTGCGTAAATATTCTGTGATCGATTTTTGGGTGGGTTGTTGTACCTGGGGGTTGTCTTTTAGGTTATAGAGGGAACTGTAGTAAGACGCAACTCATTGCAGATTTGTATGGGTTGGGTCAATTTTAGGCCTTGTGGTGAAAGCAGGTAGGGTATTTTTGTTTGGGCCTGTTTATCTCTAAGTCTCTGGGCCAGGGCTTTGCTTGCCTGATTGCCTAGGACAAATGTGTTGGCTTTCAGTTTTTTAAGTGCATAACTCGCTTTTTGGAAATTTGCTACATTAATCTGATTTTGCAAGTCCTTTATCTGTTTTTGTGTGTTCGCGGAGGGGGTGAGTATGTTATCTCTGTGTAGGTCTTGCAGTTTTTTGAGATTTTGGGTATAAGTGAGGTTCTGCTGTTTTTTGAGGTGAGTGGCTCGTTTGATGAGAATACCTCTGATGACCGGTTTGTGGGCCATCCATAGTGTGAGGGCATTTATGTCCTGTGTATCGTTAGACTGGAAGTACGTGTGTAGGTCCTGTTCCAACGTCTGTACAAATTGGGGGTCACTAAGGAGGCGTTCATTTAACCTCCATGGGCCTCTGTTCTTATAGTTGTAGTGGTCTGCTAAGTGTAGTGTGACTGGGTTGTGGTCCGACCAGGGGGTTGTTCCGATCATACAGTCTATCACTCTATTTAGGTGTGCACTCTGAAGTAAGAACCCATCTATTCTTGAGTACGTGTTGTGCACCTGTGAATAATATGTATACTCCTTTCCTTGCGGATGGAGCGTGCGCCATGCGTCGTATAGCCCATATGTGTTTAGGAGTTTGGTTAAGGCTTTGCACTGTCTGTGCAGTGTTTTAGCTCTCCTGGTTGTGTGTTTTGCTGAGGAGTCTAGTGTGGGGTCTTGGAACTGATTGTAGTCCCCGCAAATGATCGTGGTGCCTGTTTGTAGTTGAGATGTGAGTTTTAGCAGATTACTGAGATATGCCCCCTGGTTTACGTTTGGTAGGTATGTATTAACTATGGTATAGGTGGAGCTGTTGATAGTGCAGATCAGTATAATGTACCTGCCTAGCGGGTCCTTCTTCACCATAATTTCTTCAAAGGCTAAGTGACGGCTGAGGAGGATAGAGACTCCCTTCCGTTTTGTGCGTGCGGTGGCATGGTATTGATGGGGGTACATTGTCTTCCCTAGAGTGGGAGTTGTATCTGCAGAGAAGTGGGTCTCTTGTAGACATATCACATCGGCTTGGTTGCCCCTAAGTTCCTTAAGGAGTGTGTGCCTTTTTTGTGGGGTATTTAACCCTCTGACATTATGGGTGTATATTTTCATACTCTTTGTGGTTCAACTATGTGGCTTGGATTGTGGCCTCGTGCGGATGTTTGTAGGGTCGACTGTCTGTGTGTATAACGATTGGCGCCTTGTGCGTGAGAGTGGTGGCAGGTCTTCTGAGGAATCGTGTATAGCTCTGGGGCTTAGGACCATAATTCGGTTGGGGGTGCCACATACTATTGGGGTGGTGGTGCTTGGGCGTTGCCCTGTGGTAATGGTGTAGTGCAATGGCGTAATCTGGTTGGGGACACACAACAAGTAAACATAACTTGAACATTTTAAAACTTAAACTTAAACTATAATTGAACACCACTATTGAGGTGTTCAAAATTTCCTGCTGAAGGTCGAGAGAGTGACCTTCTTGGATTGGGGGTAGGTGGTCCGGTCTAACCATATGTGGTCTAGAGTCGGGATCTAGTCATTCGACTGGGCTCTCTGCCAGTAAGCACTGTAGCAGCGGAGTAACTCTCATATGTCGGGGGGGGAGGGGTCTCTGCTCGAGTTTTGGTCAATTTTTTTTTTTTTTCCTTTCTGTTTTGTCTTGTTAGTATCAGTCGGCTATTGTATGGTTCGCCCCACTGATTCTTTGGACTTGTCAGCGTCCAAGAGGGGGGGGGGAGAGTGAGGGAAGGCTACAACGGTCTGTGGGTTGCCTCAGGTGGTGCTTCACCTGCTGTCGGAGCCCCTCGAGCGTAGGTGGTGTGGGGCGTCTCCCGACCCCGGGTCTGCTAATTGCCCCTCTGATGCCCCCCTCTATCGTCCCCTCACCCCGCCCCCCCATTCCCCAAACCTTTGTCATCAGTCGACAATTAGCGAATGTCTCTGGTGCTTCAATGTTCGGTGCGCGGGGTAGTCCGCCTCGCTCTGACTGCTCGCCATTCCCCTTGTAGTTTACTGCTTCGAGGTTGACCCGCGCCCTGGATGTTGTTCACTGTGATGCCCCACGACTGGAGAAGGTCGGTGCCCTCTGCGGTGGATGTTATCACATGCGTTTTACTGTCCTTGGTAATAAGCAGCTTTACCGGGTATCCCCAACGGTACTGTACGTTGCGCTGACGGAGTGTCTCTGTGATGTTTCGGTACGTCCGACGTCTTCTTAGCGTTTCTGCCGATAGGTCTGTATAGATGCTGATATCTTTAAACTTGTCTGGAACGTTTCTGTTGGAGCGGTGGTTTTTCAATATCTGCTCTTTTATGTGAAAATAGTGTACTCTCATGAGGACGTCTCGTGGAGTGGAGGGAGGTAAGTGCGCAGGCTTTGCTACTCTGTGTATCCTGTCTAAGATCAGCATATCTGCCGGAATGTCAGGCATCAGAGAGTGGAAGAATTCTGTAGCGTAGGCTGTTAGATCCTGCTGGTGTACTGCCTCAGGTATGCCCCTTAGCCTTAAATTGTTGCGGCGGGAGCGATCCTCCATATCCATGATTTTATTTTCAAAGCGCTCCAGTCTGCTTTCTATGTCCTCCATTTTGTCTGCCATGGAATCATGTGCTGTGGCAAATTCCTCCATTTTGCCCTCTAAGTGTGAAGTTCTGCTGCCTAAGTCCATTATGTCTCTTCTCAGCTCTGTTATTGCTGTGTGGAACGTGCTCTGCATTTTCCCTGCCAGGTCATCTAACATGTGTTGCAGGGTATGTTTATTTAAGCCTGTACCTGCTGCCTGGTCGCTGTCTGATTCCGTTTCGGCGCCATCTTGGATCGGCTGACCCGCGGTTTTCACTTGCGGCGTACGGGCTGCAAAGAATGCTGCCTTATCTTTGGGTTCCGCCGCTTTTTTCCCCCGGTGCTGGGACATCTCTGGGGTGAGTTTCTGCGATGTGTGTGCTTATTTGTGCCGCTTATTTCGCCGTTTTTTTAGCCCTGTCGGCGGAGCTCCCTCAACCCGCGACCATGCGGCTCGGGTTCCGGCCACGCCCCCCTAAAGGGAGATTTTAACATACATTCCCTTTGTTAAGTTCAAATCATAAATTCGTTGAACTCTAATCACATCAACTAAAAAGCCAGTCTACGTTCATTAACCTACATTTAAAAGTATCTAAAACCTGAGAGAGAATGAAAAGAATTATAATAAAAATTAAAAGGGAAACATGGATGTAATATGAGAAATTTATCAAAAACACATCATTCTAAAAATAACAGACTCCTGTTCATGGAAAAGTTCATCTACTTACATTTATTTTAATTAGGTCTTTAAATAAAAATAGTTTAATATTAATAACTAATAATTTGAGAATTTCATGAGGATAAATGTTTTATGGAATGCACAAAAACACAATTTTATTAAAATTACAACACAGTCAAAAATTAGACTTTTATGGTAAAAGCAGTGAGAAGTGACCAAACTTAATGGCGGTAGCTCTCTTTTCACACTTTGTCACTAGTGATGGCTGTGGGGATAAGACACTATCTCGCTCATTGTGAGATAATATCTTTGGATGGTCGTACAGGATTCTCCATAGACATCCGTGATGCGCTTTAATGAAGAGTAGGAGTTGAAGATCTAAGATGGTGGGGCCCACGTGGGACAGTGTCAGGTAAGATTAAATCATCTCTGCTGAATATTTCAAGCCACTGAACACCTGGCGGCGTTATGCATAAACTCCAGAAGGTGATAGAGCCACTTTAATGCAATATTCAAGTCCATATTGTTATTAAAATAAAATAAAATTTTATTTAAATTATTATTTTTTTTTTTTTGAATTTAAAAAATAAAATAAAGCTCACCCTCAACTAACCATATGATAATATTATGTATTATACAGGGTTATTGCCGCCCTCAAATAAGTTCTTCAGGGTCCTCCCTCCTGCCTGTCTACTAGTACGGTCCTTTAGTTTAATGTACAAAGATGCAGGATAAAGAAAAAGTACTAAACAGACACTTGGGTGAAAAATGCGACTGGAACAAGTAAAGCTTTATGAGCTAAATTTCATATTGCAGTACTTTTTGAAACATAGCTTGTGTATGCATGGTTTGGAAGGGAAGCGCGTAAAATCAAAGACTGTGTTAATTAAAATGAGTTTAATTATGCATCTAATATTTAAAAAACTAACTACAAAATATTGAGTGAGTGAACCGTCTCCTTTAAAAAAAAAATTAAAAAAAAACCCACACACACACACAAGTAAATGATAAAAATTACAACAATAGAGGAAAAGATGGATGAAACATTTTTCCCGTAATAATTACAAATGGACTATGCAATCAGGTGACACTTCAATGCACATTCTGACTGTATTACCAATGCCGGCTATTGTAAAGGCACCATTCAGTAGATATTATATTTCACCAGAACGCAAGCCAATTGATTTTCCACACTCTGCACATCATTGAAAGATTTTCCTTATGTTTGTAAAGACCCACTGAATAAATATTTCAGGCAGGAAAATCAGTAATCTTGTTATCAGTGCCATTCTAACCCCTGATACATATCATGCTTTCAGAGACTATAAGAGTTCATTGGAAATTCAATTGCTTTTCATCGATTCAATAACAACTCAAAATTCCCACTCTGCTTTGCATTATCTAACAATACGAGTGCTCTTTGTACAGATTTGATTTTAGCACATTAATATTGTTTTCCGTGAGAACCACTAAATGCTTTCAGCTATGAAAAAAAAAAAAATAAGAGCAGTCAAGCACGCTTGTTTATTATGTTCTGCAACAATGCTGCTTAATTCCTTAAGTAAGTAGCAATTTTGTTTGTGTTGACCAATATTGTTCCGTATCATGCTCAGTGTATATTAGATGTGATAAACGTAGTTTCTTAAAGGGACATTTAATTTCAGATGCTTTCTTTTTAATTT
Source organism: Pelobates cultripes (assembly GCA_933207985.1). NCBI lineage: Eukaryota > Metazoa > Chordata > Amphibia > Anura > Pelobatidae > Pelobates > Pelobates cultripes. The sequence goes on from OW240913.1 coordinate 334,153,769, forward strand.
TTTTTTATCTCAGGCCTAGATTTTTTTTAGATTCTTCTATCTATGATTCAGAACCATTTTGTTTAAAGCACAACTATGGGACAATTTTCTAAAAGTGAAACAATTTAGTAATTGAGTGTAAAAAAAAGACTGATGCTGTTGATAACCAAATAAATCCCCTCCATCACCTGGTACTTGTGTGTGCCGAGTTAAAGGACCACTATAGTGCCAGGAAAACATACTCGTTTTCCTGGCACTATAGTGCCCGAGGGTGCCCCCACCCTCAGGGTCCCACTCCCACCCAGCTCTGGGGAGAGGAAAGGGGTTAAAACTTAACTTTCTCGGGGGGGCAGAGCCAAGCTGCAGAGCAGAGAAGTCGCATGGCATTGTAGCTCCTGCAATTTCATGCCAAAACACCCAAACCAAACGACAAAAAACGTCCAAAACAGCCTCAAATCCCAGGCAATAACAGGGAAACGACATGGGATGGAAAAGCAAAAGCCCGACCAGCCCAGACTTGGCCTTGATATCGGAGCCATGTGGCGACAGGCCCACGGAGCGGCTGGGCCCAAGATGGCCGAATACCCAGAGACTTACTCCGACCTGTCGGATACTTCTCCCAAGGTGAGGACACACATCACTCTCCCAGTCCACCGGCAGCCAAAGCCACACCACCAGACCTAGATAATGCACCAGTCACTACAGCTGTGCTCAAGGCATTACTGGCAGGCCTACAGACCACGATCCAGGCAGAAATGACAGGCCTCCGCAAAGACCTCCATGGAATAACCGGGAGACTGGGCACCCTGGAGGATTCCTCCGCCACCACGGCTACCCACATTGCCTCCATGCAATTGGAGATAAGGGGTCTGCAGAATAAAACAGAGGCTTTTGAGCGGCGGTTCGCCGCACTGGAAGACACACGCAGAGCGACCAACATAAAGGTACGGGGAGTACCAGACGACATGCCGGCAGAGGAACTGCCGCACTTCGCGCGGAGGCTCCTGGCAGCGCTGCTACCAGCACGGAAAGCCAAAGCAATAAGCCTAGACGGAGTTCACAGAGTTCCCAAATCGACCAAAGCCCCACCAGCTGCTACCAGGGACATAATACTCCGCTTCCAGCGCAAGGAAGACACAGCAGCAACCATGGCAGCGGTCAAAAACCTTCCCCAGTAACCCTTCGAAACCAGGTCCCTCTCCTTTTTCACGGACTTGTCCGGCAGTACCTTGGCCTGGAGATGGTCGCTTAAGCCACTTACAACGCTACTTCAGCAACAAGGCATAACATACCGATGGCGCCTCAACCGCTCCCTGCTGGTGACACATAGCGGGAACACCCATGAGATTCACGACCTTCAGGGAGCGCCCCCCTCCTCCAGTCTGTGAATAAAGGGTTAAAGACCCTTTATTTACTTACCTGATCCCAGCGCTGCATCGGGGTTCCACCTCCTCTGATGTCACGTGACAAGTACATAGGAAAACATTGAATCAATATGAAAAATCTGATATTGGATATCCTCATGCAGAGGATGTCCAGCATCAGTTACTGGACCGAAGGTCTGTTTGGATCTTGCAGACAGCTACTGGAGGCAGACATAGTGCTGCAAAGTAAAGATTGCAGTTACTCTTAATCGGGACACTGTACCCAGACCACATAAATGAGCTGAAGTGATCTGGGTTCCTATAGTGTCCTTTTAACATGCAGATTGGCCAGGACTGACAATTCTCAGAAGGTCTCTAGACTAGCAACAGTGTTGTAGAATTATAGAATTCTTGAAATTATCTAAGCTAATGCTTTGTCAGGAGGAAATGTGCTGAATAATAAAATGTGTATTTACTAAAAGAACCTTGAAGCTAACAATACTAACTACTCAAAATGGCTGCCAAAGCACCCCTCCCATCGAGTGAACACCTCGTGCTAACAAGATGGCGCCTACATCTTGTGTCCACTCCCGTGTCAAGGATGACATCACCTCTTGATAGGAGGGTATCTAACTAACCACTTAACACCTGGACCAATCAATAGTGTCTATTTGCTGTTATCTTGAATTCTTCAGTGATGTAATAATGCCTTTAAAAGGGTCTGCGCACCCATTTTCTGTCAGAAGCCATTAAACTTCTCCGAAGTTCTTTCATTAACCTGAACTTTGTGTCTCAGTGTGAATTTACTTCTGCGTGCACGCAACTTTATTATCTTTAATTTGGACAGGAACAGATAGTCATTCAAACTAATTGGTTTGCAGTAAATTATCTACAACAACAGAAGTACACCTAGTGCAGGCAAAGAAGTTGCAAATTATATATTTAGTATTATCTGTAACTTCTGATGAATCATATTTTAATGCTTTAATACATAATAAGAGCTAAACATAGCACTTTTAATAGAAAGAAAATCTTGGAGACAGTTCTACATGAGCAGCAATTGGCAGGAAAATGAATTTGGTTTCCATGGTGATTGCTACATTCTCTTTGTACATAGCCCCACTGTCTAATAATAATGTGAAGAGGTATATGAAATGTATTAATGAGTTGTACTTGAAGAGTGAAGTTGAGAAATGTCAAGAAACAAGTGACAATGGTCAATGCACAATAATTATGAACAGGAAGAGTTACAATTATATTTGTAACCAAAATATTTCACTTTAATTTTACATGCCATTGGGTTTAGAGGCTTAAAGAGACACTATAGGCACCCAGACCACTTTGTCTCAATGAAGTGGTCTGGGTGACATGTCGTTTTAACCCTGCAACTGAAAACATGTTGACATTGCAGGATAAAAATCATTGTAGTGGCTGTCACTCAGAAAGCCACTAGAGATGCTTCTGCAGACATAGATGAGTAAAATTTTGCCATTTCAATCATATGGTCTCATAGAAACCATTTGATTGGTGCATGCTTTGCCATGTAGAATCCCAGGGCATTTCTATGGGAAAGCACTGGATAAGATCATCAAACGTGATGTTTTTAGCCAAGGAGGAGGGGCAGGCCGCGGACAGAGCACAGTGGCGAAGTAGAAAAAGCAATTACCCAGCAGGACACCTATAGCTTTATTCCTAATGCTATCATGTTCCTTTAACTGTCAAATTGCAGGCCCAGCAAATATATATATTTGTTTTGTTTTATATTATATTTATTTTTAATATTTAATATTTTTTTATTTATTTTTTTAAAAGGCCCAACTCTTTCCATATAGGTTTAAATGGATCTGCAGTTAATACAATGCTGACAGTTTATTAATGATTATTTGCAATTTGAGAATATGCTTATTGTCATGGCAACAAAGCAGTTTTAGCACAGAGGTAAAATCGCAATGATAATTTGTTGCTTTATTCATGCATATACTTAAGTATATTTGCATATAAAGGATTCTATTCTAAAACATAACTGTATAAAGTAACATCATGTCATCGTCAACAACCTGCAAAATGCCACTAACTTGAATCTGTGAGACAGCGTTATTTTTCGTATTAATAAAAAAAAAAAAAAATTAAAAAAAAATAAGATTTCTTTGATTGCTTATGAGATGTTGAAATGAATACATTATAGGTCAGCTTGGCATGCGATAAATTTGGCAGATTAAAAATTAAGGTTTATTTACTATTATAATTAGCATTTTTATACTAAAATTCTGACCCCTTTTTCCCTCCCCCATTTCTGTCACAGCTTTTGCAGTGTTATTTTTCACAATTTTAATCCAACTCCAGGATTAAGTACAGAGTATATTTGTACACGTGTATAATTTTGATGCATTAACAGTGCAATTTTACCTTTAAACCTATCACACACAGGTATTCATTAATATTTCGGATATTAAGCAAGTGAGACTGGCCTGATGGATGCTAATTTGTAAAAGAAAGCACACACATTTTGTAGCTCAGCATCTGTGCTTTGCCGTATGCAATACACTTGTTTCCAAATTGAACAGATGGAAATAGATTCTGATTATCCTGATAACACCAATGGCACCATAATATAATTCAATTAAGATGATCAAAATAGAGAAAGTATGTAACAAGAGAAACGCTCTATCAATATCAATGCACATTTGGTGTGCAACCATGTCACTACAGTTAAATAATAAAATATAATGTTTTATTTGGTATAGGGTTCACTGTAATTTCAGCAACATTTTTAAATGGGAGTTAAACAAAATGTGAATGGATAGGATGTCCATAGAAGGTATCTCTTATCTATTTTTGTGGTATACTGTCATCATCCACAAACTCTATCCTTTGGAAAACTTCATGTCCCGTGATTCATAGCAGTTAGTGCAGAATAGGCAGGCTGAAGTATTATGGATGTTGAAGGCAAGTCCTAATCTTGATTTTATTAAAGACACGGAGGCTCATATTATGCATAACTCTTTCTTTATTTCCTCAGCAGCAAAGATAGAGGAATATAAATATATCAAAAATGAAAGAAAAAACTGTATAGATACACAGGCAACCAATCACATAACAGAGGAAGTGACTATATAAAGCCTGTGTCTCCCACAATCCCCCTCTTTCTTTGCTGCTTCCTCAGACAGCTAAGTACCTTGCTTGATCCATTGTATTTTATTTGGTGTACTTTGCATTTACTTGGTGTTATGCTGTACTGATGTTGTACTTTTATTATGGTTATGTGATATTTTTGCACTGTGCTTATTCTCACTTCTTTTGAGTGTGTGATATCCTACTCTGTTTTTCTTCTGTCAGCTGCCTGCTTGGTGCAGCTCCTATCCTGTCCCCTGCGCTGGTGCCTCCCTCCCTCACCCCGCCCGCCGCGACCGCTCTGTCGGCCGGCGGGTGCTATTCAGTCCCAGGTCGGCTTTCAGCCGCGGCTCTCTCTGATACTGCCGCGGCTGTGCTCTGTTTCCCTTGATCGCGGGCTGCCCGCGCGGGTAGGGTGCGCGCGCCCCTTCCCCCGCCGGGGTCCTGACCGCGATCAATCTCCTGCACGTGCGGCGGCCATTTTGGGCGGTCCGTCGGCTGATCGGTCGCTCACTCTGCTGCTGCCGTGCGGCCTGTCTCCCCGGTCTGGGTCCCCTGAGTGCACCAGCGGGCAGGTTTCTTACTGTGTTCCTCTGTGGGTTACTCAACCCTTTTACCATCTAGTTTAGTTTATTCTAGCTACCTTCCGTTTTTGCTTATCTATATATTTCGATTTCTTAAAGTCATATTACTACAGTTTTAACTTGATTCACTTAAAGGTGTATTCCCCTGTGGTTTTCACCATGCAGGATAAGGAGGATGGGCCTGTTGGCACCCCTAGTGATTTTAATATTGATAACCCTGAGGGTGCCATGGCCTCCCAAGAATTTCAGGCCCTGTTGGATGCCACTATGGCTTCTTATTACAAAAGGCTTTTGCTTCAGCCATGGGTGCTGTTTCTTCCTCCTTTTCTCAGTCCCTGCATTCCATGCTTATGCCCTCACTGCCTACCCCTACCCTCCAGGGTACTGGGTCCCCTTCCTCCGCCCAGACTGTGCCTGGTACCCGTAAGGTGAAGGCGAAGTCTAAGCACGTTGATTCCCACTCCTCGATGCAGGTGCTACCTGCCATGACTGACACACTGGATGTGGTCACAGACAGCGCGCACCCCACGCGCAAAAGAGCCCCTGGCCGGGCTAAAAAGGCTAGATTGTGGAAAAGGGCTAGAGCCCTAGATGATGAGTCGGATACCGACCGGAGTGTGGAACGTGACTCTGATATTATGGAGTATGACTCCTACGATGAGGGCGGGTCGGACGAGGAATTGCCCTCCACGGAGCTTGCCCCCTCTGGGTCCTCTGCCGTTGCCCTAGGCCAAGTTAAGATCCCCCTGGGGACAGTAAGGCCATTTTAGACCCACAGGGAAACCCACTGTTCGACCCTGACGACCTGCGTCACCCACGGTCAGCAGAGTGGGTCCCCCGGACCATATTGCGCAAGACTCCGGATATTGACCCCCAAATCGCCCAGTTTCTGAATGAATCAGGCTGGAAGCCCAAGAAGGGTTTGGATTACTCCCTCAAGGGATGCCAAGATAATATATTGGATACCCTGGGCCCTCTGTCTAAGCTGTACAAGCTGCTAGATGCCGCTAGGGCTGGAGACTCGGTTATGGATGTCGATGTGGCCATTGGATGGGTCCAGAGGGCGATCTGCCTCTTGGGGAATGCAAATACCGCCATGTCTTCTGAGAGGCGTAAGGCGATTCTCCTTAAAATCGATCCCAAATTGGCTGCCATGACGGCGGAACCTGACCCCTCTGACGAGGGTTTACTGTTTGGAACCTCTTTCGTGAAGGACCTTGGTTCCTATGTAAAGACCTTTACGGCCATTGACAAGGCCCAGGCGAATATGAAGCGCATGTTTGCACCCAAGGTTTTCGGAGGGGCCGGGCGTAGCAGGAACCGGGGCTTCCGTGGCTCGTTCAGGGCCTCCAGAGGTTCCTTCTTTCCTTCCCGAGGATTTCAAGATACGAGGTCGCCTCCTTTCTTCCCAGCCAGAGGGAGATCCTGGGACTCCAGGTATCCCCGTGGTGCCGCTTCGGGCAGACGCCCTTATGGTGAGTACCCATTTTTCCCCTCTCGATCATGTACGGGTGGCAGGGAGGCTTGCCTTATTCTACCATGGGTGGACAAATATAACCTCAGGTTATCACCTGGAGTTCGTTTCTATGCCTGTCCAGGTTCGCGTCCCCAGAGAGTTGTCCCTCCCACAGGATCAGGACGTCATGATTTCCAAGGAGGTAGAGGAGATGCTCACGAAAGGTGCCATAGAAGAGATGCCGTTGGCCTCTCCGGGCTTCACGAGCAATCTTTTTCTGGTGCCAAAGAAAGGGGGCGGGGTTCGTCCCGTGATAAATCTTCGTCCCCTCAACGCATTTCTCCGCTACCAACATTTCCAGATGGAGGGTATACACTGCCTCAGAGACCTCCTTCGGCAATCAGATTGGTTGGCCAAGTTGGATCTGAAGGACGCATACTTTACAGTCCCCATCGCGCTGGACTGCAGGGATTACCTCCACTTCATGTGGCACGGTCGACGCTGGCGCTTCACGTGCCTGCCGTTCGGTCTCTCGTCGGCCCCTTGGTGTTTCACCAAACTCATGAAGCCAGTAATGGCTTACCTTCGTACCCGTGGGGTGCGACTGATCGTTTACTTGGACGACATATTGATCATGTCCCAATCCAGGGAATCTCTGCTGTTACATTTGGGTTGGACAACCAACCTTCTCCAAAATTTGGGTTTTCTGATCAACTGGGACAAGTCGGTCATGATCCCTACCCAGTCTATAGAATTCTTGGGTTTCCAAGTGGACTCCAGGCAATTCCTGTACTTGCCGGAGTCCAAGATGAAGGCCATTCAGAAGGAGCTCCGAAGGGCTCTTCGGGTGCCGGATATGTCCGTCAGGCAACTGGCAAGGATTATCGGCCTTCTGGCGGCTTCGATTCAGGCGATCTTTCCGGGCCCGCTACACTATCGTGCCCTCCAACGACTCAAGGGTTCACACCTGCGTTCGGGCCACTCCTACGAGTCCCGAATACGGCTGGACGACGAGTCCAGAGACGAGTTGGTATGGTGGTTGGCACACATGGAGGCCTGGAACGGACGGGCCATCTTCGGCTCGATCCCGGATGTCGTGATAGAATCCGATGCCAGCTTACACGGCTGGGGTGCTCGTTGTGGAGACGTTTCCACCGGAGGCAGATGGTCCGACATAGAGAGGTCCCTACACATCAATTGTCTGGAACTGCTGGCGGGGGCCTTCGCGATACGCAGTCTGACCCCAGGCCGGGCAGACTGTTGCGTGCTCCTCAAGATGGACAATGTGTCGGCAGTCCGGTACATAATCATCTTGGGGGCACCAAGTCCAGAATTTTGGCGCTATTGGCAAAGGATTTCTGGCAATTTTGTCTCCTCAACAACGTCTCGGTGCAGGCGGAACACATCCCAGGCCTGGACAATTCGGGAGCGGATTGGAATTCCAGGCACTTAAGAGACTCGGGAGATTGGCACTTGCACGTTTCGGTTTTCCGAGGTCTGGACAGTCTCTGGGGACGCTTCGAGTTGGACCTGTTCGCTTCACGTCTGAACACTCAACTCCCTGCGTTTTACAGCTGGAGGCCAGACCCGGCAGCAGTAGCGACGGACGCCTTTCTCCAAGACTGGCCTCCGGGACGCCTGTATGCCTTCCCACCGTTCAACATGATCGCTCGCACGATATCGAAGTTGATCCGGCACGATTGCTGCCTGGTACTGATCACACCTCTTTGGAGGTCCCGTCCATGGTTCCCACGCTTGATGGAGTTGTCAATAGACTACCCCAGACTGATTCCGAGCTTCCAGGATCTCCTCCTGGATCCGGATGGGAACTCGCACGGACTGGTGCTCCGACACCAGCTACCTCTGATGGCGTGGCTCCTTTCAGGGGTACCTGGGTTGTCCCGAACGTTTCGCGGACGACTCTACAACTCCTCGATAACGCCTGGGCTCCAGGTACGCGATCGGCCTACCGCTCTTCATGGGGCTCATGGTCTGGTTGGTGCATGGAACGGGCAGTGGATCCCGTATCTGCCCCTCTCCATCTGATTTTGGAGTACCTCACTTTTCTGTTTGATTCGGGCAAGGCGTATCGAACTATCAACCTTTTTCGTTCCGCTATATCAGCTGGTCATGTTGGTTTGGATGGTTCGCCCGTGGGCAGACACCCCTTCGTGTGTCGCCTGCTCAAGGGCATTCGCCTCGCCCGTCCGCCCAAGGCTCGTTTCTCTGCCTTTTGGGACGTTAACATTATGCTTCAGTTTCTGTCTTCCTGGTACCCGAACCAGGGGCTGACCCTTAAGCAACTGTCTTCCAAGTTGGTTATGTTGCTTTGTTTGGTTTCATGTAAGAGGGTTTCTGACGTTAGGGCCCTTGATTGGGACGCCGTTACCTTCTCCCCTGAGGGTGTGACTTTTAACATTTCCAGACGGACTAAATCTGCGTCAAGGTCTTTCGTGTACCCTAGATTCCAAGGATGTCCGGCACTCTGTCCAGTGGAGTGTTTCAAGGTCTATATGGAGGTGACCCGGCCTCTTCGCTCACCAGATCTACGACCTTTGTTCATTTCTTTTCGTACACCGCATCGACCTGTGTCGACACCGACCCTGGCGCGTTGGGTGCGTTGGCTTTTGTCTGCGGCTGGTATAGACACGTCTATCTTTACACCCCATTCGGTGAGGGGTGCTATGGCTTCCAAGGCTTCGGCTGTCGTCTGGAGGACATCATGCGTGCAGCGGATTGGTCTCGAGAGTCGACCTTCCGTGACTTCTACTTCAGACCTATTGAGCACATCGCATCTCAGGTGATAGCACAGCTTTGAACTTGCATAATATGAGCCTCCGTGTCTTTAATAAAATTCCCAGATTTTACTATTAACATGACGTAAAGTCATGATTTTATTAAAGACATGGAGGCGAGTATTATTCCCTCCCACCCTCCCGGTGTGGGGTATGGAGCGAGATGCGATTGGCGTACTCAGGTATGTTGAGATTTGGCCTGCCTTGTGAGTACTTCATGTGTTGTATTGCATATACTGATTAATTATGTCTATTATATTTTTCAGATTTCATTCCTTTAACCATATGAATGGTCGTTAGTTGTATTGGTAAGTCCACAGTTTGGAGTTTGGTTATTACCATATTTCTCTCTCTTTTTTAGCTTGAAATTGTCGGATTGTTCCAGTTCCCGGTTTTGGCCAAGCAAGATATCGTTTTACTTACCTGGTCTTCGGTTTTCGCAAGAAAGAGGGGGATTTTGGGAGACACAGGCTTTATATAGTCACTTCCTCTGTTATGTGATTGGTTGCCTGTGTATCTATACAGTTTTTTCTTTCATTTTTGATATATTTATATTCCTCTATCTTTGCTGCTGAGGAAATAAAGAAAGAGTTATGCATAATACTCGCCTCCGTGTCTTTAATAAAATCATGACTTTACGTCATGTTAATAGTAAAATCTGGGAATTCTTTATCAGATCAGACTAACAGCAAAAATGACTAACTAATAGGACAACAGAACTCAGTGAGTGATTATTGTGAAGGACAATCTGAAAGAATTTAAATGAAAGTAATATGAAGATACTTGCAACTAGCTTAATGCAATATTCTGAAGACAAATATGTACATACAGCTCAGAATGTTAAAATGGTCTATAATATGAGACTTTTACAAGTACTCAGATTAAATTTGTTTTTGTTTTTAAATAACATTACACATTTTTACGCATTTCCTTTTACATACATAACTGTCGGCAAGCTATATATTACACCAGTCTCTTAATTTTAGTTTTAAGTTTAACATCCAACTGTACAATATTACAACAAAAAGATAACAGAAATGTAAAAATAAGTATAAGAAACAGGAGGAAGAGGGGAGTACCATCACAATGAGATCTTAGTAAGCCCTATGGTACATTTGGTGGACGAAAAGTCTCACCACAGGTCCCAAACTTTCTAAGAGGCTAGTAATTTATTGTGTACAGTAGCAGTCAGTTGATTCATTATCTGGTTGACCACAATTTTTGTTCTAACTACCCTCTATGAAGGTGCTGAACTTCCTAACCACGATGCTGCAGTAGCCCTTTTAGCAGCTAAGGTGACATTGTTGAAGTGTATTTGTGCTTTTCTTTGAAGACCCTCTAGTGGTCGGGATAATAGGAAAAGCCAGGGATGTAGATCAAAGTGTCTCTGGAATACCAACTTCAATAGGTTCCTCATTCATTCCCATAAAGAAACTATTACCGGGTAGGCCTACCACATGTGGAAATAAGAGCCATAATGCCCACATGCTCGCCAACACTCATCTGTAGGTATCTTCCTCGTCCTACACAATTGAATAGGGGTTGTATACTATCTAAACAAAATCTTAAACATTTGTTCCTGGGCTGTAACGTATATTTAAACCCTTGTCGCTGTCTCCCATACCTCCCCCTCAGCCTCACCCCACAAATCTTCCCATTTTATTTATCTCATTGGCACCCAGATTGTGGAGTGAGATCATATGTACTTGAATATATGTGACATAAACCCTTCTGATAGTTTAATTGGAGAGACACCATTTCAAATGGGGAGGGTGATTGTTCCACTGCTCTCCACACTGCTTGTTGAAGGGCTTAATCTCTAATTTGTATATTTAGAAAGAACGTTTCTGGTGTTTACAGGAGCCTGTTACAGGCCTGTGTGGCTAATTACTGTGGACTGGTTTCATAAGTGCCCATAACGCTGTATCCCTACTACCTCTATGGTCCTAAAATCCTGTGGTCACATTCAAGGGGGGAATTCTCTATTTCTAAGGACTGGAGCCATTGGCGAAGGGCCATAAATTGATTGGAATTTGTAGTTTATCCTGTCCCAAATGGAAAGGAATGTCAGGATGGCAAGGCATGTTGTGTGGAGTATGGTCTTCTGGGTCCAACGTCCAAGCCACACGCCCCATATTACACTCTTCAACGACACTCAAATTAATTTTGTTAAACCAATTCAATTGCTTTTGTTTGATTTGTGCATTGCAAACAGCTGAAAGTCTGTACATTTTGACAATAAACCTGATTTTCAATGGGGGTTGAATAATTTTGATTACAACTGTATATACTACACATTCTTTACACTCTTCCCAATTGCCACAACCCTGGGTATGTCAATCACAGCACTCGGTATACGAACACACAGAAATAAGCCCTAGGTATAAACTTCTGCTGTAGTAGTCATCAGCCCTAATACATGATCAAGTTGTCTCTACACTATCACAAATCACTAACACTTCAATGGCCATTAAAGTGTAAGCTCACCTACCAATGTTAAGGTAAATCTAGGTAAATACTATACTAGTAAGTCATCTTGCTGCTTTCAAATGAAAGGCAAAATCTGTAACCAGACAGAAAGTGGCTCTAGCTATGTCAGTCACTGCTCTAGATATGGCACTTTTATGACAAGTGAAGTTAGAGGCATACTATGGGAACAATTTTGGGTCCTGCACCAGGGGTTAAAGGTCTTGGAGGAATAGCAATTCGGTAGCAAATAAGATAAATGAAAACTCCTCTACCATAACAACATTCACAAAAGATAGATCTGTCAACTGTGTGTGCTAAAAGTGTACTTCCAGAAATTAGACATGCAAATTATTCTCTAAGTTTATCCTAAATAAGATTTAGCTCTTGAAAACTGTTGCAGTCCTGACATTATATAAAAGGTTCTGACACAGTTTAGAAAAACAGACTAACAAAGATCTGCTAGGATAAAGGTCCTGATATAAAGGTATTTTGTAAAATCCAATTATCAAGATGGACAGCAATCTTCTTACTTGTTAATTGGGTTCCGCAGCACATCATGGGATTTAGAGGGGATTGGGTGTCTTCTCTCATCTTGGCTTTACAATCACATTAAAGATGCACATGACTAATTCTGTAGAGTAAGGCTATAGAATAGAATTGCCTAATGCAGACGGATAGAGAACGGTGTCTGCTCTACTCTATTAAACACTGTATATTAGAACAGATCTGGATTAAGACAATTGCTAAAATATGTCTATTTAACACACTAAAATTTAGTTTTCATGTACACAAACACGATAGCTAATGCTACTGGGCCGTGCTTTCAAATGCAATAAACTCTGTTGTTATTAATTACAAAATGCTAATAATAATAAATGCTGGCCAAAATTTGCTGTAGCTTTAAGACCGACTTTTTTTCACAATAAGAGGAAAAAAACAGAATTTGTCTTCTATTGTACAAGTATCTGTACGGTGTGCATACGTCAATCAAAAAATGTGAAGAAACCAGCGCTTTTAAATTCAATTAGTAATGTACCGTATGGCAAACAGGTTAAATACAGCTGCTAAAACATTCCAATGACTCCTTACAATGTCACACATAAGAAATGATACAGAATATATGAATGTAGCGCTTATTTAAAAAAAAAAAAAAAAAAAGAAAACAATGAATCACCTTGTAAAGCTGTTATGAGGAGATTTTATTAAAGACACGGAGGCTCCTATTATGCTTCTCTTTCTTTAATTCTCCCTCAGCAGCGAAGAGAGATATATGCAAATGAGAGAAAAAATAAATAAATAACAATAACATTAGCATATGGAACAGTGCTCATAGGTATCCACCCCCTTAGTATATAAGGTGTAGCACTCCATGCTTCTTCCTCTTTCTTCGCTGCTCCCTCAGAAGATAAGTACACTCTCATATTATTATTTCTATGTGTACACTGTGGGATGTCTCAGAGGATATTATATAGTTGTTAGATATATATTTTTGTGTTACTACTGTGGGGATACTCCTTATCTGGTTTATCCCTCCTTTTTCTCTGTTTTCTTCCCACTTCTCCATACACTGCCTGTTTTATCTCTATTGCCTGTGTTTTATTTACTGTGGCCGGTCCCTATCTGCTCCCTGGGTATTTTATCAATTCCCTCCCCCCAGCCCCCTCCCTCCGGTTGGGGGCTCCCTCCCCGGTCACAGTCTGCCGGTTTTGCGCCCGGGGGGACCCCGCGGCATTTTCCCGGCACTATTTTCAGTACCGCCGGCTGGACCTACTTTCGTCCGCGCGGCGATTCGCTTTACCTTAGTTTCCCGCAGCGCGCACGCACCGCGCATGCGCGGTAGCTCGCGGCGGCCATTTTCTTGGTTTCTGGTCGCCGGTCTAGGCGGCGGCCATTTCCTCTACTCGGTTTAGTGCCGTTTGACCCCTCCCTCACCGGATTTCGTTCCGGCAGCCCCCTCTACTAGTACAGTTTGATTTCTCTGCATTTATATTCTGGGAATTACCTTCCATCTCCCTGTATTTTCCATCCTGTACCTGGGTTAATCAATCCTAGTACTCTGCATTTACACTTTATTATTTTCTATTCGTTATTTTCCCACTTGCACTCTATTACCTACCATGCAATCTGGTGACAAATTCCCTGGCAAACATAGCCCCTCTATGGCCACTACTGATCTTGATCCAAATTGAGAGCGGAGTGCCCCCGACCCATAATTCCTGATGCTGTGGCAAAAACCCCAGAAGTGGACCCCCAGATAGCCCAGTTTCTAGCCAAAACCGTCTGGAAGGCCAAGAGAGGACTAGATTACTCCCTCCGTAATTGTCAGGACAAGTTCCTAGACACTCTGGGTCCTGTCACTAAGCTGTATGAACTGCTGGAAGCAGCTCAGTCGGGTGAGGCACCAGTAGACTTTGAAGTAGCGTTTGGCTGGCTCCAACGCTTAGTCTGCATGATCGGCAATGCCAATACTGCCATGTCAACAGAACGCAGGAAGGCCATCCTGCTGAAAATCGAACCCAAACTGGCTAGTATGGCCTCCTCTGAACCAGGGGCCGCAGCTAAGGGTCTGTTGTTTGGCGAATCCTTCGTCAAAGACCTGGGCTCCTATGTCAAAACATTCACGGCGCTGGATAAAGCCCAATCATCCATGAAGAGGGTCTTCCACCAAAAGGTTTTCGGTGGGGCCGGTAGAGGTAGGAGCCGTCTATCCGGCCGCAACCCCCGGGGTTTCTCAAGACCGGGCAGAGGCTCCTCCAACACACAGAGACAAAACCAGGAGCGTTCCTACACTCCATTCTTCCCTTCTCGAGGAAGATCTTGGAATGCCCGTGGCGGCAGAGGAACGACCCCAGGAAAACGCCCTTATGGTGAGTACGATTTTTCCCCATTTTTCCCATATAAATGTGGGGGGCAGACTGGCTTTGTTTTCTCAGACTTGGGCCACTATCACGTCCGACAGTTGGGTACTGCAGACTGTAAAGGGTTACCACCTAGAATTGACGGGTCTTCCCTTTCAGGTTTCCCCCCCACATGTACCACACATGCCACAGTCCCACTACGACCTCATCTCCACGGAGATAGAGACCTTGTACAACAAAAATGCCATAGAAGAAATTCCTCTAGATACCCCAGGTTTTATAAGCAACCTGTTCTTGGTGCCGAAGAAAGGCGGGGGTGTTCGCCCAGTTATCAACCTGAGACCCCTCAATGCCTTCATACAATATCGGCATTTCAAAATGGAGGGCATACACTGCCTCCGAGACCTCCTTCTCCCACTATCGGGCGCTACAACGCCTAAAAGCTTCCTGCCTAAGGAAGGGTCAGTCGTACGAATCCAACATCACGCTGGACGAAGAATCCAGGGAGGAACTGGACTGGTGGCTAACCCACATGGAAGCGTGGAATGGACGGGCGATCTTCGGTTCCACTCCAGACATGATCATCGAGTCGGATGCAAGCTTACATGGCTGGGGCACGCGCTGCGGCTCCATATCCACAGGAGGCAGGTGGTCAGTAAACGAATCATTCCTGCACATAAACTCACTGGAACTACTGGCGGCCTCATTTGCCATTCGCAGCCTCACACCCAAGGGCGTCTCATGCTCGATCCTCCTCAAGTTAGACAACATCTCGGCAGTCAGGTACATAAATCATCTTGGAGGTACCAAGTCACGCATCCTAGCGGTTTTGGCTCGAGACTTCTGGCATTACTGTTTACAAAACAATGTGTCGGTGACCGCGGAACACATTCCAGGCCTGGACAATTACACCGCAGACTGGAACTCCCGATATCTGAGGGATTTAGGAGACTGGAAGCTTCAACCGAAAGTCTTCGCCAGGATAGCTCGACTATGGGGTCCCTTGAGTGTGGATCTCTTTGCGTCCAGACTGAACACTCAACTTCCTCAATTTTTCAGCTGGCGACCGGACCCGGAAGCCTTGGCGACAGATGCCTTCCTTCAGGACTGGACCGGGGGACGAGCTTACGCCTTTCCCCCGTTCAACCTGATCGCTCGGACTCTAACATACATTCGACGCTACAGAACCTCGTTGGTCTTGATAACACCGTGCTGGAGATGCCAACCCTGGTTCCCCCACCTTCTGGAAATGGCGACCGACTTCCCACGGTTGCTACCGGATCAAACGTCCCTGTTAACAAACCCGGATGGGGAGAATCACGACTTGATAGAACGGGGAATCCTCCGACTCATGGCATGGCTCCTTTCCGGGGACCCTGGGAAATCGCGGAAGTTTCGGGAACAACTACCCAACTCTTGGCGAACGCCTGGGCACCGGGAACACGGCGCGCATATGCTACGGCATGGAGAACTTGGTCCGATTGGTGCCTGGAAAGATCAGTGGATCCCATATCAGCTTCTGTAAAGACGGTACTGGACTTCCTCACTCAATTGTTCGAATCGGGCAAGGCATTCCGTACAGTCAACATCTACAGGTCTGCTATCTCAGCAGGCCATGATACAGTGGACGGGATTCCTCTCGGTCAGAACCCCCTGATATGTCGCTTACTCAAGGGTATACGTTTTTCACGGCCACCTAAACCCAGGTACGGATCCTTTTGGGATGTCAACATAGTGTTCAAATTCCTGGAAGACTGGCCCGACAACGTGGCACTGTCAATCAAACAGTTGTCCGCTAAACTACTCATGATTTTATGTTTATTATCCTGTAAACGGGTATCGGATGTAAGGGCTTTGGACTGGCTAGCCCGATCATTCACTCCAGAAGGGGTGTCTTTCGATATTTCAAGAAGAACTAAATCAGCGACTAAACAAGTTTTCTATCCACACCTCCCGCACCAACCAAAGCTATGCCCAATTCTGTGCCTAAAGGAATACGAAACCCGTACTTCTTCCCTAAGACCGTCGAACTACGGCCCGTTGTTCATTTCACTAAAGAAACCGCATCTACCAGTGTCCACACCTACTCTCGCCCGTTGGGCCAAATGGTTATTGGCCTCGGCCGGGATAGACGTTACAATTTTTTCGGCTCATTCGGTCAGAGGCGCTATGGCTTCTAAAGCTTCGACGATAAGGTGCCGGTTAGAAGACATCCTTAAGGCCGCAGACTGGTCTACGGAATCCACATTCAGGAATTTTTATTTTAAACCAATCCAACATTTTTCGGAAAGAGTCATTGCTCAGCTTTGAAAGAGCATAATAGGAGCCTCCGTGTCTTTAATAAAATTCCTAGATTTTACTATTAACATGACGTAAAGTCATGATTTTATTAAAGACACGGAGGCGAGTATTATTCCCTCCCACCCTCCCTGGGTGGAGGGATTGTTTTTTTCTCACGGATACCAACCACAGATCAGGTGGACTCCTACTATGTAGATACCTGTAGGTGCGCTCATACGTCTCTCAGGTAGGTGACTTTGTGATATAGTAGACATAATCTTATATTACCTTTTGATATGTCGACATGACTACTACTTTATACGACTTAGTTTTTACCTACTTGAAGTTACATGATGCAACCAGTTGCCGACCATATATTACCATATTTTCTCCTCTCTTTTAGCCTGAATAATACGGTCAAAGTGGTGATTTTCCGTTACAAAACGTTACAGTTTAACCTCAAGGATTGGACATTACCTTTCGCCCACTGTTCCTGTTCGGGCCAAGTTACAGTTCGGTTATGGATCTGGTCTTCAGATCACGGAAGAAAGAGGAAGAAGCATGGAGTGCTACACCTTATATACTAAGGGGGTGGATACCTATGAGCACTGTTCCATATGCTAATGTTATTGTTATTTATTTATTTTTTCTCTCATTTGCATATATCTCTCTTCGCTGCTGAGGGAGAATTAAAGAAAGAGAAGCATAATACTCGCCTCCGTGTCTTTAATAAAATCATGACTTTACGTCATGTTAATAGTAAAATCTAGGAATTATCCTAACAGGAACATCAAATGGGTATAAACATGGAGCTGTGGGCCCAGCTCAAGTTTAGTATGTCTTTGGATCCGTTTAGGCGATCCACCCCTGTTATCGATATTCTCCTTATTCTATAAAACAAAATGAGGGGCACAACCAATTGCGCAGTATTGCTTAAACATACATATAGTACAAAGCAATAAATCCTTAAGAATAAATACTCACAAGGATGGAGTCATAAATGTGTGACTCAATTAACCCGCGTTGTGCAGACTAAGGGCTGCACTCCTTCTCTGGTGAAATAATACCGGGAACCAAAATCCGTTCAAAAATCAAAATAACAATTTATTCAATACACATACAATATTAAAAACCTATATGGGTTAAAAACCGGAACGTGTTTCGCCAATGTCAATTTGGCTTCCTCAGCCGGATAAAAATCGGTGAATGTCCTTAAGTTCCCTCCATCAGTTTAAATATCCTCAAAACGGCGGGTAAGTGATCGGTGTAGGTCGTCATCATACGCTAGTGCCGCCCACAAGCACAACTATGCTGTTCAAAACCTGTTTGTATTTTATATACATGTTCCCTGATTCTGACATGTAAGGGTCTGTTTGTTCTCCCACATATTTTAACCAACATGGACAGATCAAAAGGTAAATCACGTTTTTAGAATAACAGGTTATAAATTGTTTAATTTGGATTTTATTACCTCCATTTTGATTAATATCTTTCACTCTCCTTCGAGTACATCCTGCTTTCTTGCAGGCTGTGCATTGGCCACAACCATAAAAACCCTTTTCGTTATTAAATATAGTGGAAGAGGTTCTGACTTCTTTTAACAAGCTTCGTACTAGGGTATTTTTAAGGTTTTTGGCACCCCTATATATCATCCTAGGATTGGTGGGAAGAATTTGTTTTAAAATAGGATCCTGTAGTAATATCGGCCAGTATTTCCTAACAATTTGATTTATTTGATGATTGTGAGAATTATAATTACAGATAAATGGAACATCTTGTACATACGTAATAGCTTTATTTATATTTTTGTAGGATAACAGTTCTTTTCTTTCTTTGTTCCTAACTTCATTCCTTGAATTCTCTAATTTATGAGCATCATAACCTTTGGCCAGGAAATCTGTCTTTATATGTGAGGATTGTTCATCATAAACAGTAAGATCACTGCAATTACGCCGAATCCTCAAGAACTGCCCCTTGGGTGCATTCTCTAGCCAGGGAGAATGATGACAACTTACATTCTCTATAAAACTATTGCAATCCACTTGTTTAAAGTGATTTTTGGTCTTGATTCTCCCCTCCTCTATAAAAATATCCAAATCCAAGAATGTGACCACTTCTCTGCTCCATGTGCTGCTAAGTTTAATGCCCCAATCATTTGTATTTAAAAATTCCAGGAATACCATTAGGTTCTTCTCTTCCCCTCTCCAGATGAACAATATATCATCTATATAGCGACCATAGAAGACCAAGCTTTCCTCCCAGCCATGCCCATCGTAGATGAAAAAACTTTCCCAGAAGGACAAAAATAAATTGGCATAGCGGGGGGCAAACTTGGTCCCCATGGCCGTCCCATTCACCTGCAAAAAGAAGGTATCATCATACCAGAAAAAGTTATTCTTTAGAATTAGCTCTATTCCTTCTATAATATACACTATTTGTTCTTGTTTAAATCCCTTTGATTCTGTTAAAAAATGTCTTACTGCTCTACAGCCATACGAGTGTGGAATATTGCTATAGAGAGCGCTGCCACGTCACATGTGACCAGGATGCAATTGTCATCCCAAGTTATATCTTCCAATCTATTTAAAACTGTAATCGTATCCTTGATATGTGATTTCGTATTCAAAACCAATGGTTGTAACTGTACGTCTATATATTGGGATAGTCTACTGGAGATGGAGTCTATTCCTGCTATGATTGGTCTACCAGGGGGCTTCCTTACATCCTTGTGGACTTTCGGTAGAAAGTAAAAAAACAGAATCTTAGGAAATTTAATGTTCAAAAATTGGAATTCTTTTAAACTTAAAATGTTATCCTGGAACCCTTTTTCGAAAAATTTCAAAAAGGATATATAGATACCTTCACTCGGATTTGCCCTGAGTTGTCGGTATGTATTAGTATCTTTCAGAATATTTTCTGCTTCTGTATTATAGAATTGTCTTGACATTAAAACTATTCCTCCTCCCTTATTGGCCGGTTTTATAACTATATCTCTCTCTGTCTGGAGATCTTTTAATGCCCGTTTTTCTAATATCGTCAAATTATATCTGAACTTATCTTTTGGGGCAATCTTTTTTTAATTCAGTCATGACCATAGTCTCAAATGATATTATCTCGTCTGATATCATTTGTTTAGGGTAAAAAGAGGATTTATTCGTTAAGGAAGTATGTTTGAATTCTGTGGGGCCAGCCTCCTGAATCAGTTGGGCCCTATTCAGTGGGTTATTAAGAAAAACATTTTTTAAACATAAACTTCATTTGAATCGATTTAAATCTATGTACATATCAAAATGGTTCAATCCTACATTAGGGGCAAATTTTAACCCTTTATTTAATACTGATTTATGATGGTTATCTAAAATCTTTTCACTTAGATTAAAAATACCTTTCGTTAATTCCAATGGTTTAGATCCCTCCTTTTTGGTCTGAATTCTCCTTCCTCCCTTGGTCCCTCTAAATCCGGAACCCTCCTTTTTCTGGGATTTCTACTTATATCTGTTTCTTGTGTTTGTTTGTGTCTGTCCTTGAGTCTGGCTTCCCGAAAAACCTCCTCTTCCTTTTGATTAGATAGAGCTTCATACCTGTTGTGAATAGGGATTTTTTCTCTAGTACTCTGTTGTTGGTTATAATGTCTAGGTTCCCTACGTTCAGGTGAATTCTTCCTATTCCTATAGTGGGATTCTTCTCTTTCCCTATTTCTTCCAACATGTCTATAGTTTCGGTTACCCCTATTGGAGTTAATTCTCCCTCTCCATTTCTCTTTCACCTCCTTTTGGTGGTATCTTATAGGGTAACTGTATCTCTGGGGGTTTTCTTTAGGGTTCCCATTTCTGAATCTTTCTTCCCTTTCCTCTAGTTTGTTAGATCTTATTCTTATAGGGGTAGCTCTTTTTTCCCTTGTATCCTTTCTATTTTTCTGGTCATATTTTGAGAAAGACCTGACTTGTTTCGATTCATAATCTTCTATATCGCCAAGATATTTTCTTTTCTTTATTCCTATTATATCTTTTTCTAGTTTATCTAGGTTTTTCTCAATGTGGCCAGTAATATTTCCAAACTGTTCTTCATCAGAAGAGTTTAATAAGATATCCTGGCATTTATTAATGTCTTTATCTAATTTTTACATTTTCTTTTCTTCTTTTAATAATTAAATGCATGCTGGTAATAGAAAAACCCTCCAGCATTTCGTTCCTTTCTACCATAAATTGGTCATTATCCCTGTCAAAAGTGGGTGTTTTAAAATACCTTAATCCCCTAGGGGTAATTTTATCTTGAATATATTTTTCCAGAGTGGCAATCTCCCATTTAATTGTAAGTTCTTTTTCCAATAATTTTTCTAATTCATTGCTTACTCTAGATTTAGTTATCAGAGGTTTTAAACAATTTATAACTTGTTATTCTAAAAACGTGATTTACCTTTTGATCTGTCCATGTGGGGTAAAATATGTGGGAAGAACAACCAGACCCTTACATGTCAGAATCAGGGAACATGTATATAAAATACAAACAGGTTTTGAACAGCATAGTGTTTCTAATCATTTTAAACTACACCATGAACAGAAACCAGAAGGTTTAACCTTCTGTGGCATTGATACAGTGGAAAAAAACTGGAGAGGTGGAGACTTCATAAGAGACTTGGGGAAACGAGAGATGGAGTGGATCTATAAACTGAACACTCTAATCCCTTATGGCCTCAACTCCGACTTTGAACTTTGTCATTTTCTATAGTGATATTATTTAAATGGCAATAATAATAATAATAATTTAGAGTGGTACTATCTATAAATTTCCCCTATGGATAATAAATGAATTACAACTAGTCTGCACATAATATGAAAGTTTGGGATATCAAGAAGAGATATATAAAGAAAAAGACATTAATAAATGAGAAATAGGAAATTAAATAAAATAAAATTTATAATCAACCAATTTAAAGAAAGTAGAAATTTAAACATAGAAATACAATAACTAATGTTAGGAGAATATACAATTAGATACAATTGTTACATATTTGTGTATCTCTTACATTGGAATTGTATCAATATGAGTACATCCTGATGGAAAACCTATGAATGAATAAATTGGCTATTGTTAAGTAATATGGGATTAAGGTTTGCAAGAGATTTGTATTTTATTAAGTTTTAAAAGGTTGAAGTATTTATCTAATGATTTTATATTGCTTTTATGAATATGAAATTTGCAGAATTGATATGAGTATAACTATATGTTTTTTAATGTGTTTTTTACTGTGTTAATTTTGAAATCATGGACTGATATTGCGCTTTTTATTATTTTTCCTTTCCATGTTATTATTCTTATGGAACTGATATAAACTTTGTGAGGAAATTAAAGTTACAGTGCAAACGAAAGTGATTGAATTGGAAGAGAAAGAACTGAGAGGATAACATTCCGGTACCATTCGGCACCGGTGTGAAAAAAAGAGGCTTGGACCGCACACGCTGTGCTTGTGGGCGGCACTAGTGTATGATGACGACCTACACCGATCACTTACCCGCCGTTTTGAGGATATTTAAACTGATGCAGGAAACTTAAGGACATTCACCGATTTTTATCCGGCTGAGGAAGCCAAATTGACATTGGCGAAACGCGTTCCGGTTTTTTAACCCATATAGGTTTTTAATATTGTATGTGAATTGAATAAATTGTTATTTTGATTTTTGAACGGATTTTGGTTCCCGGTATTATTTCACCAAAGAAGGAGCGCAGCCCTTAGTCTGCACAACGCGGGTTAATTGAGTCACAAATTTATGACTCCATCCTTGTGAGTATTTATTCTTAAGGATTTATTGCTTTGTACTATATATATGTTTAAGCAATACTGCGCAATTGGTTGTGCCCCTCATTTTGTTTTATAGAATAAGGAGAATATCGATAACAGGGGTGGATCGCCTAAATGGATCCAAAGAGATACTAAACTTGAGCTGGGCCCACAGCTCCATGTTTATTCCCATTTGATGTTCCTGTTAGGATAAACTCCTCATAACAGCTTTACAAGGTGATTCATTGTTTTCTTTTTTTTTTTTTTTTTTAATAAGCGCTACATTCATATATTCTGTATCATACGTCAATCAGCCACCACCTCCCCATAGCATTTTTGAGAGACAGCATGGAGAAGAAAACTCAGTCAATCAATGTCATCCTGAAGGATATACCTTGATTCAAGTTCCCTGTTGCAGCATACAAATTCTACATACTGTAGGGCAACTCTTTTCATACACTGTCCATCAGCTCACAGAAGAGATAAATTACATGGGCAACATAGTGGGTTTGATAACTAGAGTGCTATGGTTAGTCATCACTGATTTTGCTAATTGCATTAAAGGGAAAAGGGATAGCAATCGAACAGTAGTTATAAGATTTTAACCTGAGGTAGGTACATTCACGAAAAGTCCTTTGAAAAGGTGTATTATCACATCTTCACAATCAGACTTACATTTATACGAGTTTACGTATATTAATAGAATTAATTAGCTTCCAAATCACACAGTTATTACCTCATCAATTACTGTGTTAAATTAAAGCAGAAGAGAAAAGAGCAAACATTGTTCCCAAAAATGAAAAAAGGGACTATCTTTACAACCAATCTTCTTCTGACTTAATCAGGAGCTTAATTACTGACATCAGCAGTCTGGAAATACCACCAGTTAAAAACAAACGCACAACTCTGCACAAAATATTCTGTTTCAGCAACTTCTAGAATACGAATAAAATTAAAAGTTCAATAATTCTGAATATATCAGCACTAATATAGTTTAATCACAAAGGCTGAAGGAGGCCGTATTGTACATGTGGCTGACTTCTCCTGTGTAGTCTTATCATAGCTGGATGATACTACCTAGCTAGTAGTCTTTCTTCTGTGCACGTTGATGCTAAGGGAATTTAAATGATCTTCTTATCATTTATTAATACTGTTTAACACAAATGTGTGCTCTAATGTAAATATTTACACTACTGTGAAAATGTAGATCTCTGCTAGAGGTCAAAGAGGTAAGAACTACTGGTGGAATTGAAGGACTTGCCATAGAATGGAGATGTGCTTGGTATTGCCCTGTCTAAATGCTAACGTATGTTGTTGACAAATAGAACACCCAGTGGGCATGACACATTGTCCTTGCAAAAATGCTGTCAAATAATGTGGTGTGGTGTGTATTCATTATGTCTTTGTCAAAATATTGTTAACTAATGTGACATGTACAGTAGATTTATGAAATGGAATAGAGGTGGGTATGATCGATTACAACATTGCCGTGGATAATCTGAGCCAATTTATTGCAGCATAGAAAGGTTCATTTTCTACCTTTAAAGGACCATATAGGCACCCAGACCACTTCAGCTTAATGAGGTGGTCTGGGTGCCAGGTCCAGCTAGGTTTAACCCTTTTTTCTATAAACATAGCAGTTTCAGAGAATCTGCTATGTTTATAATAGGGTTAATCCAGCCTCTAGTGGCTGTCTCTTGATTTTCACAGTGAGAAGACGCCAGCAGGAGGGGGTCCCTGAGGGTGGGGGCACCCTCAGGGCACTATAGTGCCAGGAAAACGAGTATGTTTTCCTGGTACTATAGTGGTCCTTTAACTAGATAATAAGAATGAGCTGTCAGGTCACAGGATAGGCTTATTTTATAGTTTTCTGTGTAAAATAAATAGTTTACAGATATTTAAACAAAGTATCAGACTTATAAGATAAGCTGTCAGAGAGAGCTTGAGAGAAAGCATAAAACGTGCAATCGTGGAATACATTAATTGCCCCTTATAAGGATTTCCAGCCTAAAATCTGAGAGCAGCCAAAAAAGTGGATATAATCCCTAACGAAACCTAAAGATCATTATAATCAATTTTAAGAGAAATAAAATTTGCAGTGGATTTCCAGTGCCTTGACAAAAGCTCTCTTGGGACGAAGCTACTGGTACTTTTGCTAGTGCAGTGAGTATTAAGGTCTGTTGTTAATGTTTTCCTTTTTGTTTTTATCTGTTTTGTGTAAACCTGTTATAACATATTTTGAATTTGTATGCACTGTGAATATTTTTTTGTTCATAATAAATGCTCCTTTATAAAGATCTGCATTTGTCTAGTATAGGAATCATGTTACTGAAGAGATTTATATAATAATCACCTACTCCTATTACCTACATATTTTGGAGGGTTACCCCCTCATTGGAGCGCCCTATTAGGTGGTTACAGTGGTGCAGCTTATGAGCCCTTGACTTGTATCCGGACTCCTGACCTGCACTCTGTTTACTTTATTTCTCCATTTTGTGTTTCAGACTTATATAATAGTACTCGTTTTAATAGACCATTTTGGCTAAACCATGTTTTGTGGGCTTTTAATCTGATTTGTCTGGAAAACCTATTTATTAATTGTCTTGGTGGTGGAAGCTTTTAATGGTGTGGATGATGTTAACAAGGCATTTCTAATCATTATTTTAGGTCTAGTATAGAAAAAAAAAAAGTTTTTTTTTTTTTAACCCTTTCATCCACGTAAGCAAGTAACGTGCCCACCTGGATGTAATGGTGTTCATGACTAGGCTGACAGGGAAACATTTGTAGTAAACTGCAAAACTTAGGCTAAAATAGCCAAGTGGTGAATACAGCCAAGTTGGAAGATATTTCCAAGTCAGCACTTTTTGCCAAGTAACCACATAAATGTTATGGTGTCTAGAGTTTTGCATTAAATGTAATTATTAAAATCATAAAGGTTTCCTTTAATATTCCCGAGGAGACAACAATCACAAAATCAACCCATTACTTACCTGGTCGTCGAGTGCATGGAACTGAAAACGGACACTCGACTTCCCGAACACCGGTCCCAAACAGACGAACGCTGGAACTCTAATTACCGAATAGCTAGCAGAGCGCTATTCGGTACTTTGGTGTATTCGACAGAGGGGCACGAACACTGCTAGGAGCCAGAGGGGTCCATTCGGTACTTTGTTCGTTTTGAGGCTTTTTCGAAAGTGACCGGCAAAACCCACCAAATTCATGGAACTGTTTTGGGCATACAGCCCAGGGGGAGCCGGTCACAAGAGACTTCCATAGTTTTTGCGAACCCCTGAACCGATCTGGATGCAATCTGGATATGTTGGTCACCCAGATCAGGGCTATCAGGGGACATATAATTTATGGGGATACCTCGAGTATAAAGGGGTGTTCTAGATATTGGGGAAAAAGGTGATTTTTCAGCCCAGAGATAATTAAGTTACTATTTTATCAGACTGAATTATCTCCTGGGCTAGGGGAGGGAATTGTAGGTGTGTGTTAAAGGTTTACTGTATGTGATTGGTTAATGTTTGTCCCTCCCTGAGGGCTGTCCCCTTGCATGGGGACTTGCATAAAAGCTGTGTGCACCCATTAAAGGACAGTTCATTTTGTACCCTTCTTCTTGACTTCGGCTGATGTTTGGGGATTCGTGTGTTTCACTATCTTGTGAAGCTATTGGAATTGCTATAGGATTCGTCTACCCTATCTACCGAACGGAGGGCTATAATCACTAAGGCTCTGGCGGTTTGGGAGGAAACTACCGAATGAGGTTTAAATATACTTAGTTTCCTTACAGTGGTCTTCCATCTGTACCTTTACATCCTATCTAAATAAAATGATACAGTTAATAAAAGTAGGTTTACATTCCATAGACAGTTAGCATATTTCCTTAAGACGTGATCTGCTTTGTTTTCTAAACTCTTCTGTTTTCCATCGTAAATATTACTTTAATTCTCTCACCAATTACATCTAGCCAACAAGGAAATTACCCTTAAACACCCAGGGGCCAAATTGTAGTTTAAATGGCTTTCATTAATACTGGAAGGTTTTAGTGCTGGCCAAATAACATCTAAATATACCAAAGTGCATGGTATTTTATGACTTTCCTTTATTTATCATTACAACAAATATTTGAAGCTGTAAATGCTATAATAAAGCCTATCAATCGTCCGGTCATTACCTTGATATAATGTTAGAAATACACAGAATGCTCCAAATCATTGGCAAAAATGTAAAAAAAAATTGTTTAAATTAATAAAATTATTTTTAAAGTGCCTTGGTACAAAATATAAGTAGCCTTATATATTTTAGAAATGTATTTATTTTGGGGAGGGTCAAAATAGTGAATTGGCAGCATTCAAGATTATATGAGGGGATTACTTGGGTGCTCACCGTGACGGAAAGGAACACTATGCACCATAACCACTGATGTGTGCTACAGTGGTTATGGTGCTAGGAGTCCTTGGATGCAGTTCGCTGGTAATATGAAAAACTGTTTATGAGCATTTTCATCATGGTCATTTGGTCTAAGCTGATCTGATAAAGCAGAAGATGATTCATCTTATATGTCAAGAACTTTTCATCAAAATAAACATTATTGCACACAGGACATTTTACATTTCTAACCAGGAACAGAGAGAATCTATTTTTTTTAGTTAATTTTAAAAAATTTTAATGTAACCTGAAATGACATTAGTAATAACATTAAATGGACAATACTAGGCACATTTATTATGAAGAACAAAAAAAACGGCTAATGTCTTTTTGTAAGAGCTACTAAGAGAAGGGAATTAACAAAACACTACACATCTGGTCGCTGAATATGCTGGAAAAAAGCTAACGACAAAAGAAATGAGTTGCTCAGCTTACAGTCCAACTGGCACATAATTAAGGCAGAAACAAAGCACTCATAATTCTATGCGAAGCTAGACAACGTTTTGGCAGGTGTATTCACCTAATAAATAATAAATTACTACCTTCAGTTTGTTACTGCCAACCAGTTAATGCTCAGATGGTAAGTATTTGTGCCAAAGTTTTTGAAGATTTAAGCATACAATACAGTGCGATCCTGTGAACTAAAAAAAAAAAAAATAGTTAAACCACGACATTGCCTTGGGATGAATAGGTGTGTTACTAAAAGTAATAATACATAAAAAAAAATTGCAACACAAAAAAAAACTACTACAAAGAATTTGATTGCAGACTAGGTATAACTAGACCTGCAAATAACAATAAACAAGTGAGATATTCAGAAGGGGATTTAATTCCACCTAAATATCACAGTGGATAAATTATTAGCAAATCTTTAAAGGAACACTATAATGTCAGGAACACAAACAGGTATTCCTGACGCTATAAGGGTTAAACTAACTGTTTAGGTTACCACCCCTCTCTGATTCCAGTAAAAAGGTAATTTTATTCACCTTTTCTCCCACACAGCATCGGTTTTGCCTCCATGGTGGTGTTCAAACTTGATGATCTGAGCCAATCTAATGCTTTTCCATAGGAAAGCATTGGGTGGCTATTGCGCATGCGCGGCAAAACGCTGTGCTGTACCAATCAGCATCTCCTCATTCAGGTGCATTTAATTAATGTATATTTAAGGGGAATGTTCAGCGCCTCCATGCAAAGCGTGGAAATGCTGATCATCAGTGCTGCACACTGTGCACCACTGACACAGGAAGCACCTCTAGTGGCCATCAGGCACAAATGTAAACACTGCCTTTTCTATTATTATTCACACAAATCATGTGCTCTGTATGAGACAACCAATAAAAGCACATAGTTCAATAACCACAGCAGAAGCAAGTCAGAGAAGAGATGTCCGTCTTATAGTAGGGATCGACCAATTATAGGTTTTACCGATATTATCGGCCGATATTCGGTATTTTCGACAATATCGGTATCGACCAATATAGCTACCGATATTGCCGATAATACATACCAGGACCGCCGGGCTTGCAAGCTGTTACTTACCTTCCCAGCAGCTCCTTCAGCTCCGTGTAAATCTCGCAAGACCCGCGTCCGCAGAGCATTGCCACGGGTTACCATGGCAACGCTCCGCGCGGCACGCAGACCGCGAGATTAAGACTGGGGAGCTGAAGGAGCTGGTGGGTAACAGCTTGCTGCGGGCCCCCACAGTACTTAACAAGCCACTGGACCACCAGGGCATACTATATCCCCCCTCCCTAGTAAGAAGCAGGGGGGGGGGGACTAAA
The DNA here is from genome assembly GCA_933207985.1 of Pelobates cultripes. Lineage (NCBI taxonomy): Eukaryota > Metazoa > Chordata > Amphibia > Anura > Pelobatidae > Pelobates > Pelobates cultripes. Next base: position 334,182,659 of record OW240913.1, read on the forward strand.
AAAAACAACAACAAAAACATTTAAATATTAAAAAATATAATTAAAATAAAAAAATGCCCCCCATTTTACACAAATTACATTTTTACACAAACACACACACACTGCATTATATACACACACTACACACACACACACACTGCATTATATACACACACACTGCATTATATACACACTACACAAACACACTCACTGCATTATATACACACACTACACACACACCACATTATATACACACACTACACACACACACTGCATTATATACACACACTACACACACTGCATTATATACACACACAATGCATTCACTTTACCCACACTACACACACTGCATTATATACACACACTACACACACACTGCATTATATACACACACAATGCATTCACTTTACCCACACTACACACACTGCATTCATTATACACACTACACAAATACTCACTGCATTCACTATACACACTACACAAATACTCACTGCATTCACTATACACACTACACAAATACTCACTGCATTCACTATACACACTACACAAACACACTCTGCATTCACTATATATACACACTACACAAACACACTCTGCATTCACTATATATACACACTACTCAAATACTCACTGCATTCACTATACACACTAAAAACACACACACTGCATTCATTATTTACACTACACAAATATACACTGCAGCCACTACACACACACTACACAAACACACACAGCTCCACTGTCTAAACAAACTTCATCCACTACACGTGGCATGTATATTTTGTGCATTTACATTTAGAATTAGTTTTTGTTTTTTTTTAAATGGTAAATGTTAGGCATGTGCATGGGGAAAATATTCGGCTCGGTTCGGCATTCCGAAATTCGGGACTTTGGCACTTCGGGACTTCTCTTGCAGCCGCTTGGTAGATAACTCCCTAATTCCCACGGTATTAGGGAGTTATCTACCAAAAGGCTGAAAGACCTAAATTGGTCTTTCAGCCAAATTTACTAATACTAAGTAAAAATTACTTAGTATTAGTAAATTTTGCCCCTACTCGCTATACCGCCAGTAGGGGCATGTCTATTAAACAGTGAGCAGCCTGTGGCTTTTAAACTAAAAGGGGACCTATTGCCCTCTCCCGGGGGCCTTAAAAAAAAATTGGGGAACCTATTGTCATATTGGGGGGGACCTAATGTCCTCCCCCCTGGCCCCCACCCCTAAGCGGTGGGTGGGGGCCCTAAATTAGAATAAGGGGGGGACCTAATGTCCTCCCCCCTGAGCGGTGGGTGGGGGCCCTAAGTACATATTGGGGGGGACCTAATGTCCTCCCCCCTGGCCCCCACCCCTGAGCGGTGGGTGGGGGCCCTAAACTAGAATAATGGGGGGACCTATTGTCCTCCCGCCTGACCCCCACCCCTGAGCGGTGGATGGGGGCCCTAAATACAAATTGGGGGGAACTATTGTCCTCCCCCCTGGCCCCCAGTTGTTTAATAGACATGCTCCTACTCGCAATATAGCAAGTAGGGGCATAATTTACTAATACTAAGTAATTTTTACTTAGTATTAGTAAATTTGGCTGAAAGACCAACTCAGGTCTTTCAGCCTTTTAGTAGATAGCTCCCTAATACCGTGGGAATTAGGGAGTTATCTACTTATTCATTCCTGTCATTACATGACTGGCTAAGTAACTTACATTTTATATGAATGTGTGTTACTTGATTGTTGTAAGTGTTGCAAACGTTTACAGCTGAATCCTGGCTTCCTTCACTGGGTAAGTATATTAGTACTTAGGCAATACTGTGCTTCGGAACTTCGGCACTTCAGCAATTTGGCACTACTACACTTCGGAAATTCAATAATTTCGGCAATTCAGCTATTCGGACATTCGGGTTCCTGAAATTCAGCCAAATTTTAATTCGGAACGAAATTAATTGCACATGTCTAGTAAATGTACAGAATATCGTCAAGTTATCGGCTATCGGCCTGAAAGTTCACGGATTATCGGTATCGGCTTTAAAATATCAATATCGGTCGATCCCTATCTTATAGCATGCAAACTTTGAGAATATGACCATGACAAGTAGTGGAGACACTTCCTGTTCTGCTGGAGGTGCCTAATACATACTTAAAGGAACACTATAGTCACCAGAACAACTACAGGTTATTGAATTTGTTCTGGTGAGTAGAATCATTACCTTCAGGCTTTTTGCTGTAAACACGGTCTTTTCAGAGAAAATGCAGTGTTTACATTGCAGCCTAGTGATAACTTCACTGGCCACTCCTTAGATGTCTGCTAGAGATCCTTCCTGGGTCAAGGCTGCCTAAAATGCATCCAAACATTCAGTATCGCCTCCCTCTGCATGCAGACACTGAACTTTCCTCATAGAGATTCATTGATTCAGTTCATCTCTATAAGGAGATGCTGATTGGCCAGGGCTGGCTCATGCCGGCTCTGCCCCTGATCTGCCTCCTTGTCAGTCTCAGCCAATCCTATGGAGAAGCACTGTGATTGGATCAAGCTTCCACTTCTGATGATGTCAGCAGACTGCTTGTTTTTCTGAGACAAACAGCACGCAGAGTTACAGCTTCAGGCTTGAATACAGTAAGATTTAGCTATATTTATGGAGGCATGAGGGGCCCAGGGTGGCTAGATGGTGGTTTTAACACTATAGGGTCAGGAGTACATGTTTGTGTTCCTGCCCTATAGTGATCCTTTAAAATATTTGAGTTAAAACTGAAGTACCTATTTTCTTTTACCGCTTACACTACTTTTTTTTTTTAATTTCATGTAAGCAGCTTATCTAGCAGGAAAAAAAAAACAATAATTGTTCTTGTAAAAAAGAACTGTCTACCAATTCATTGTCCGTGTCTTAATTTCCATCTTAAAAACTAAGGATGCAGAACTTCAGTACACAGCAAGAACTTGTATGTGTTCAGAAACATTAACAAGAACCAAAGCTAATAAAACCCATGAATGTGTTCTTCTAATTTCAAACAACTCCATGCCTGACATATTGCTTCAAAATTAATTGCTATAGGCATAGCTTTACAATATACAGGTGAAAGGGTCGGTAAAGTTAAATAAAGACAATGCCCATGTGTCAAAAAAACAAACAGAAAACCTATATTGAATGTCAAATAGGCTTTGATGTATTAGTTTATGGCAACATTAACGTGAACCAGCAAAGGTTCTGGTTTTCAAAGCATTTTGCAGATAATTAAAAATCGTATACAAAATCTGTTTAAAAATAAATATAGGAGTATTACTGTTTTATGGCAGTTACAATTTTATTAACATCATATGCACTATATCCAAAATTGTATAGAGAAAATATAAATACATTTTTTAAAAAGGATTACCATTTTCTTTTTTTTATAGTTATTTTATTTATTGAGATAGTATAACAGCTAACAAGAAATTTTGACAAACCTGATTTATACAAAACGTAGGATAACATCATATATCATTAAATAACAAAAGTTTCCATAATGAGTATATCATTCAATAAGGACATCAATATATATATACACACACAAATATATATATATTTATATATATATATATATATATAAAATATCGCTAAATATAATCTCAATAATTATTACCATAAAAGGCAACTCCACTTTAAGCTCGATTTAATATCTAATTATTGTCTGGAAACTCAGAATAATTTCAATAATATGACTATTAGACATACATACATAATCATTAAATCAGAAAAAAACAAAAAAAAAAGATATGGAAAATAAAAACTAAATGAAGTTCCTGAGACACGACATGAGGCCACAAAAGTCAATAATCGTTGTTATATTATAGAATGTTTATTTGTCCAGGGTAACCATATTTTAGCCAAGTTCCTAGTACTAGTGTTAAGAAAAGGGTTCGATTCTATCCTATGCTGATATTCTATTTGTTCCATGATGTCATGCCAAGATAAAGGGATGGAAGATTTCCAAGCCCTAGCTATACATATTTTAATAGCAAAGAATATATGGGTCAACAGATATTTTTGGTTATTGTCTTGTGAGAGAAAACCAATATTAAAGAGAAATAATTGGGGACTGATTTCTTTTATTTCCTTGAAGATAGAATTTACAAGGCCAAGCATTTGAGTTTTAACATTGTTAAGCCCCTGATATTCCCACCATATATGATATATAGTGCCCTCCTCAATTCCACATCTCCAGCATTCCCTAGGATAAATAGGTGATATTTTATAAAGTCTTGCCGGGACCATATACCACTTATATATTATCTTTAGATGTGTTTCATAGAGAAAATCACTATGTATACAATGCGTTACTAAAAGTGTGGCTTTAGTCCATTCCAAGAGGGGAAAGGATTCCCCAATATCTCGTTACCATTTCGTGAATGGAACAACATGGGAATCTTGTTCCATTGACTCCAGCAATTTAATAAATCTAGAGATCCCTCCCTTCTTTTTTATATAACATTATGAGGGGGTCTATATTACGATTTTTAAGTATTGTCTTGGATAGTAAAAACAATGTAATCCTTAAATATTGAAAAAGGTCTCTAGGGAGAAGATTATATTCTGCTTGTAGTTGTTCAAATGAAACTGGTTTAATCCCAACACACAAGTCTGAGCTTTTCAATATACCAAGATGTATCCAAGACTGGACATTTATATCCTCTATTGTGTAATGTAGAACCTCTAGTGAAGCTCCATATATTAATTTGTCCTCCAATTTTAATTTTTTATTTAAGATTTTTGAAGTGTAAATCATATCTATTAGCATTTTATTGAAATAATGCTCAGTATCCAATTCCCCTAGTTTCAAGATACTAGTCCAAAAGAGAGCAGATAGTTTATATCTGGGACTGTCCTCCTGCTCTAATGTAAACCATGAATGATTTCCTTGATCTGAACTTAGCCATAACAAAAGATGCGTTGCCATACATGCTTCATGAGTTTTATCAATATCCGGAAATGCTATTCCCCCCCTTTGAAAGCTCCTTCAAAAGGGGGGAATAGCATAGGCGGTTTATCTAACCAGATATATTTAGAGATTAGATTTTGTAACTGATTAAGAGTTCCTTTTCCCACTCTATAAGGATTCACTCTAAAATAGTATAGAAGTTTTGGTAATTAGAATGCTTTAGTCATAATTAATTTTCCTACACATGAGGCCTCAATCTCCTGTTGTTGCAATTCCTTTAATAAGTTACCGTAGTTTGTTTCTATCTTCTTATCAATATCAAAGGATATGTTAATTCCCAAGTAGCCAATGATTTCCCTTTCCCATGAAAAGTGAAAACGTAAGGTCAAAAGATATTTCTGAGCTTTAGTTAAAAGAAGCTAAAATTTGATTATTTTTCATATTAATCTTATTATTAGAGAAACTACTATAAGTAGATATAGTTTCTAATACCCATGGAATTGAGACTACTGGATCTGTCAAGGTGAGAAGGACATGATCTGCAAAGAGGGAAACCTTGATTTCCTCATTATATGACTTAACCCCCTTTATATTGATATTCTGTCTAATCATACCAGCTAGAGGTTCAATCGTAAGAATATATATCAGTGGTGCCAAGGGGCAGCCCTGTCTAGTACCATTTTTAACCTCAAAGGGGTCAGATTTAAAAAAAAAAAAGGTTAATTATTTTTGCTGTAGAATTCCTATATAACAGCATGGTTTTATTTCTAAATTGTCCCTCTAGTCTGAACTGGCCCATGACAGAGTCAAAGAATCTCCAATTGACTCTGTCAAAGGACTTCTCAGCATCAAGGGCCATAATAACAGATCCCTATTTATGCTCATTCACTCTATGAATAAGATTAAATATCCTACGTGTGTTATCCGTAGTACCTCTCCCCCTCACAAATCCAGACTGGTCAACGCCAATCAAATCACCAATAACCAACCCCTTAAGGACCAAACTTCTGGAATAAAAGGGAATAATGACATGTCACACATGCCATGTGTCCTTAAGGCTACTGGACATTATTTGGGAAAATATTTTCATATCTATATTAATAAGGGATATGGGTCTATAGTTAGTGATAAGTGATGGATCTTTATCTACCTTAGGTATAACAATAATTGATGCCAACAGCATCTCATTAGGAAAGAGGGTATCTGTGGATACGTTTGTATACAACTCCAAAAGGGTAGGAGCAATGAGTATAGAAAAGGTTTTATAAAAGATTGCAGAGAAGCCGTCAGGGCCTGGCGCTTTGTTCGTTTTTAGATTATCTATTGCTTCTATTACTTCAGACAGTAGAAATGGAGCATTTAATATTTCTAATTTCTTTTGATTCATTTTTGGAAGTTTGAGATTACTTAGAAAATGATCAATTTCTTCATTGCTTTTCCCTACCTCCTTTAGGTTATATAAAGATCTATAGAAGTTTACAAATGCATTTGCAATATCAAGGTTAAATGTTTATCCCCCTAGAACAATTTTTTTTTTATAGATTTATCTTTAAGGTAGTTCTTAATTTTATTTATTTTATTATGATCCCACCTTTGTTTGAGAAACGCTATGTTTTTGTTAACCGTATCATAAATTCTATCTTTAATAATCTCCCTTAAATTAGCTATTTCTTCACTTAGTTCCTTATTTACCATATTTTTGTTTAGCCGTTCTTTATTTGCTAATTTTATACTATAGCTCTTGCAGAGATTCTCCCTTCTTCCGTTTAAGTTCAGATAATCAATAATCCCCTTACAAAGCTTTGAAAGTACACCATACTATTACAGTGGAAACTTCCCCATTATAATTAATAGTCAAAATTCTCAAATTCAGATGACAGAGTATCAATATTATGATCTGATTTCAAAAGGCTTTCATTAAGCCTGCATCTCGTCCTTGGCCTGAAACTATCTTTTAGCTTAACCTTAATGAATACTGGAGCATGGTCTGACACAACTATAGACCCAATATTAGATTTAGTAATTGCTCTTAAAAACCCAGCCTTCACCAAGAACATATCTATTCATGAGTAGGTCTGATGGACATGAGAAAAGAATGTATAATCTTTCTCATTAGGATTCAAAGTCCTCCAACAACCATATAAAGAATTTCTATTTAGAAATTCCGAAAAATCAGAAGAGTAAATATTTGTGGGTTTATGGGCTCTAGTATTTTTATGACTTTTGTCCAATCTTGGGTCCAAGATGCAATTAAAATCTCCCCCAATTATAATATTACCACATGCCATTTCATCAACCCTATCCATAATATCATCCAGAAAACCCACTGGACTATAATTTGCTGCACAGATGTTAACAAAAGTATAAATAAGGCCATCAATTTTAGAAATAAGTATCAAGTATCTACCCATCATATCTCCAGTTAAATGTATAATTTCAAAATTAAGTCTACTGGAGATTATAATAGCAGTACCTCTTTTTTTCCCGTTTCCCCTCCATGTTTAAAGAAAATACTAACGGGAATTTCCTAAACTTCCAGAGTCAATCTGGAGGATTGATCCAGTGTGTGTCCTGAATAAAGTCAATATCTATACCATTTTCAATTAGGAATTTATATACGGCACCGCTTTTCTGGGTTGAATTCAAACCCTGAACATTCCATGACAACACATTAAGTGCAGTCATAACAACTATTATCAAATGGTATGCCCAAAGTCGAGTCTCAGTCTAATAACAAAAATAACATAATAAAAATAAATAAAACCAAACACAAAAAATATTCCATAGAAAGGAACAAATCCTTTCCTGGTAGTCCAGTAATGAGACATGTATACTTGTATCCCCCTAGACAAGACCTGCCAGAATTTGCAGGAATAAGGACATTAGCAAGAGGAGGGAGGCCTCCAAAACCATGCCAAAACTAAGCAGTACTCCATACATCCGACATCTGTTCGACTAGATATATTTCCAAATCTCTTTAACTTTATCTGGGATGCCTATATCATAGAATAGCTCCATCGCTATTCAGACTACCAACCTATGTCCAAGAGATGGAACCATTATGTAAATAGACATTTTAAGATATTTTAAGACGTAGATCATGCTAAGGAAATGTTATATCCATAAGAACAAAATGTGTCTTCCATATGTCCTTCCCCATTTTTGGGCGGTGCCCTTAAAGGAAGTTATGTCTCCCAAAAGAGATAAAGATAAAGCAACAATGGCAAATGTGGATAAAAATAAAAATATTAATCTGTTTTACTCACCTAAATCTCAAGAGCACTCCTTAGTCAAAAGACCATCTTTAGGAGAACGTAGAGAATCAGCTCCTTTAATTCAAGAACCCCACCTGGTAACTCGCCAGTATATTACACAACAAACACTTAATGAAGCATTGGAAACACTATATCTGAAATTAAAACAAGATTCTGAAGACAATTCTAATATCTTGAGGCTGGAAATATCTAATTTATCTTCTATACTTCAATTGCAAGCAGATAAACTTCAGAAAATTCAAGCAATTAATGATGATTTAACAACAGCAAAAGATATGTAATAAGCACTCACTAAAAACTAATACAATATAAAAAGCAGGCTGCAGTAGCTAATACAAGGATTCCCAACCTTGTGAGGGTTAAAACATGAAAAGAAAAGAACACTTCTGAAGAAGCCTTTGAAGAGGCGAAACGCGTTAAATGGACTTTTGAATTTTATTTTTATTGTTCTTATCGGTTTTTATGTTTGGTAAATAAAAAGTGTATTTTATATCTATATTTACACTTTTAAATTTTTCCAAACTTCACTTCCTGGTACCAGCATATCCCTGGGTGGGGATTATACCAACGCTATACACACTAGAGCAAGTTCCACTCTAGTAAATGTGAGTACAATACCCTTTTTATTTTATATATGCTTATATATTTAAGCATTCTTATTTCACCTTTGGAGCACTTATTTTTCGATTTATTTCCATATATGTCCTACACACTGCTATTCATCAGAGCCATTTGGACATGTGCACCTATCTATATCCTTAGACGGGGATTATTCCGTCCAGGCGCTGATACAGCTGAGCTCTGATATAGCTCAAGCAAATGTGAGTGTAATCATCATAGATCACACGTCACTTATTATTCTGTACATACTGTACTGCACTATCATTATTATTTTTGTTTCTCTTGAAGTCCAAAGTGTATATCATTCATACATATTTGTGTACGTATATAACTTTATTCATATTCCTTGGGCGTGGTTTCTTTCTTTCCTTTTAATGATGATTTAACCTTAAAGTATAATCAATTGCAAGGGAAGATCAAAGCACTAGAGACAAAAGTTGTGGACTTGGAAGATCGATCTCGAAGGAGTAACATAAAATTGAGAGGAGTATGTGAAACGATTAATTATGATCAGTTGGATCAATTTCTAAAATCCTTCTTCCTAAAATGTATTCCTTTAAAGGAATTCCCATTTGAAAAAGATATTGTAGGCTACACAGACCGAAGAACCGGTCGTCAGATACACCTAGGGACATTATCGTTTGCTTTTCAAATAATTATATTAAAAATCTGATTATGCAATCAGCACAGAAAAATATGTTATTACAGACCCTCAATTTAAAGATATTAAGCTTTAGGATTACCATTTTCAAGGGGATACTACAGCCTGGAGTTGGTTTCTTTTTAAAAAATATATTAATAAATAGGAAATATTTTTTTTTCAAAAATATAGAAAAACAGGATTTGCATCTTTTTGCAGTGGTCTTTGTCAAGACTAACAAGTGTATGGCAGGTGTTTATGCAGTATATAGTTCTGCACTTTATCAGAAATTTGCATGGGGCTGTGATCACAGCTGATAACAGGACCATTCTGTTTTTTACCATTTAAGGATGCTTGATGCAAATTTTCCATCATGCTTGTCCTTCATTTAAGGATCCATAATGGAAAATTTCCATCACGCAATATTTTTTTCAGCAGGGACCTCTTTCCTATTGGTAACTGGGAACCCAATGTATCATTTAGAAAAAAAACAAGTCCTGTGCTCAAACTCCCATCACTCCTGGGCAGCAGCAATGACCATAGCACACATTAGCCCCAATTCATACAGTAAAGACTACAGGGAGTGCAGAATTATTAGGCAAGTTGTATTTTTGAGGATTAATTTTATTATTGAACAACAACCATGTTCTCAATGAACCCAAAAAACTCATTAATATCAAAGCTGAATATTTTTGGAAGTAGTTTTAGTTTGTTTTTAGTTATAGCTATGTTAGGGGGATATCTGTGTGTGCAGGTGACTATTACTGTGCATAATTATTAGGCAACTTAACAAAAAACAACTATATACCCATTTCAATTATTTATTATTACCAGTGAAACCAATATAACATTTCAACATTCACAAATATACATTTCTGACATTCAAAAACAAAACAAAAACAAATCAGTGACCAATATAGCCACCTTTCTTTGCAAGGACACTCAAAAGCCTGCCATCCATGGATTCTGTCAGTGTTTTGATCTGTTCACCATCAACATTGCGTGCAGCAGCAACCACAGCCTCCCAGACACTGTTCAGAGAGGTGTACTGTTTTTCCTCCTTGTAAATCTCACATTTGATGATGGACCACAGGTTCTCAATGGGGTTCAGATCAGGTGAACAAGGAGGCCATGTCATTAGATTTTCTTCTTTTATACCCTTTCTTGCCAGCCACGCTGTGGAGTACTTGGACGCGTGTGATGGAGCATTGTCCTGCATGAAAATCATGTTTTTCTTGAAGGATGCAGACTTCTTCCTGTACCACTGCTTGAAGAAGGTGTCTTCCAGGAACTGGCAGTAGGACTGGGAGTTGAGCTTGACTCCATCCTCAACCCGAAAAGGCCCCACAAGCTCATCTTTGATGATACCAGCCCAAACCAGTACTCCACCTCCACCTTGCTGGCGTCTGAGTCGGACTGGAGCTCTCTGCCCTTTACCAATCCAGCCACGGGCCCATCCATCTGGCCCATCAAGACTCACTCTCATTTCATCAGTCCATAAAACCTTAGAAAAATCAGTCTTGAGATATTTCTTGGCCCAGTCTTGACGTTTCAGCTTGTGTGTCTTGTTCAGTGGTGGTCGTCTTTCAGCCTTTCTTACCTTGGCCATGTCTCTGAGTATTGCACACCTTGTGCTTTTGGGCACTCCAGTGATGTTGCAGCTCTGAAATATGGCCAAACTGGTGGCAAGTGGCATCGTGGCAGCTGCACGCTTGACTTTTCTCAGTTCATGGGCAGTTATTTTGCGCCTTGGTTTTTCCACACGCTTCTTGTGACCCTGTTGACTATTTTGAATGAAACGCTTGATTGTTCGATGATCACGCTTCAGAAGCTTTGCAATTTTAAGAGTGCTGCATCCCTCTGCAAGATATCTCACTATTTTTGACTTTTCTGAGCCTGTCAAGTCCTTCTTTTGACCCATTTTGCCAAAGGAAAGGAAGTTGCCTAATAATTATGCACACCTGATATAGGGTGTTGATGTCATTAGACCACACCCCTTCTCATTACAGAGATGCACATCACCTAATATGCTTAATTGGTAGTAGGCTTTCGAGCCTATACAGCTTGGAGTAAGACAACATGCATAAAGAGGATGATGTGGTCAAAATACTAATTTGCCTAATAATTCTGCACTCCCTGTAAAATCGCTGTGTATTTAAACAAATGGAGGTTATTTAGTTACTCCAATGGCCATTGGAGGGAATGTCCATCCGCCATGTCAAGGCAAACCTCTCAGGTAGGTCCTACACTGACCTTTCACCTTGCTTCCTTGAGCTTCTGGCAAAAATATCTCTAATGAGACAGAGAGGGGTATTTTTTATATACACCCCTACCTACTTATTAACCCTTATTAGGGAACACATGGGATGGGCGGCAGCATTGTAACATAGTCAATGTATCATTTGATCCCTGGGCCCAGAATTAGTGGCTCCAGACTTTCCAATGCTCTGTTTACAGAGCTCAAAGTGAGTGCTGCAAACAGGCATTTAAATAGGGATTTACATCCTCATTGGTACAAATCCATGCTCACACCAGGGAGTCCCAGGTATCAAAGCATATCTGAGGCTCCCTTCTATCAGCTAGAGCTATTTTTAGTGGCCCCAGACTTTGTGATGAGCTACATGCATTGCTGGAAGTCAGAACGGCATGTAGTTCCATAAATAGGCATCTAGATTCCTATATCTAGATCGTGGTGCCATCTGGGGCATCCCTCCATGGACCAATGCCATTCTGATCAGTGCTGGGATTTGTCAGTTGCCCAGCGCAGATCTTGATGCACTTTAAGGTTAAAGATAGGAGACTGCCATACTGAAAATTGCCAGTAGATATCAGCAACGTACCACTCTTTGTTGAAGCTTCGAATCCCTTTACTTAGTCCTTATAGTAGCAAAGGGAAACATTTGGATTTAAGATTAAATTAAGGATTAGAATTAAGGATTATGATTCTGTTTAGAGTATGTATTAGTTTAATTCTAATCCTAATTCATTTTAGAGTGGCATTTTATTGTGGCCAGGAAAAACAAGGGTTATACGCGCTCTCTATAGTGCAATGGATATGTGAAGGCTGCTGTATACAATACAAGGATTACCAAGACCTCGTGTGATAATTGAACAGAAAAGTGTATGGCGTATACTGCGCCCAAAATCATACGTACATAAAACTTCAGAGGGTACGATGTGGTGGACCTCGGGATAATATAAAAAAAGACAATAATGGTACAGTACAATATGATAAGGTGCAAATAGTGGATATAGTAGCTATAGGAGAACCACTCACATTTGGTAGAGCTATATTAGAGCTCTGCTGTATTGCGCGTCGACGGCACAATCACCGTCTAAGCATATATGATGGTAAAAGTAGTGCTGGTCCTCCAGATGCAAATGCAGATATGGGTGGTGAAAATGGAAGTAGAAGAGCAGAAAAACTCTAATGGTGTAGTAAGTACTATAAATTGGAATTTAAAAGAAGAAATGTACTTACATTTTTAAGAGCAGGGCCTGCTCTAGCTATCACAGCATGGGTGGTATAATCCCCACCTTAGGATATGATGGAACCAGGTAGCAAACAGGAAACAAAATAGTTATATACTAAAAAATAACAATTTATTATAAAAAACATAGGAACAATATAAGTGTCCTATGGTATGATATGAGAGTGTCCCACTTGACATGTTTAGCCTGTCCAGAGGCTTTTTCAAATCATCTCTCTCACTTCCCAGTTATATTCCAAGCCTCTTTGTTTGCACAGTCTAATCGGAATAAGGTCATCATCCTAGACTTGCTTCCCATTCATCCAGGCAATGTAAATAGCCCAGTGAATTTGCATTGCGCTTAAAATTTGTTTCTGATTACGTGTGATACTTGTGTTCCTGACCTGGGCCAGTGCCTGATTTTACCGATATCTGTGATTTCTGACCTCAGGATAAAATTTTCCAAGTTCCAGATTTCACCAGTTGTTTCATGTGGGTTAGGGTTTACCCTGGGCATAAGAGCAAGCTAACAGGATAGGGACAGTCTCTAGAAGGCCAGATATCAAAACCCAGTAGTGCTAAACACTATGCAGAGAAGTTGGGAGAGAGGCAGATATTGTTGTGGAAAGGGAGGTACAGTGTAATGTAGGGAGGGAGGTAGATAGTAACATAGGGAGAGAAGAATAAAGGGAGGTGTTGAGGTAGTGCAGAGAGGGAGGTAGACAGAAATTGAGGTAGGACAGAGGGGATGTGGAGAGGAATGGCAGATGGGGGGGGATGGTGTAACTGTAAGGTAGATGGGAGGTGGGGAGAGAGACAGAGATGGTTTTGGGGAGGTAGGCCAGAGAGGAAGATAAACAGGGAAGGTAGATAACACATCTTCATTATTACATTTTTTTCCCCTAAGCAATGCATGACAAATACCATATATTCCTGACATAAAACATACTTTCAAAGTAATGTAAAATCCATAACCCCATTTTAGGAGCACTAAAGGGCCAGGAACACAAACACGCATTCCTGACCCTATAGGGTTAAAGCCACCATCTAGCCACCCTAGACCCCTCATTCCTCCCTTAAAATAGCAAAATCTTACTAGTATTCAAGCCTGAAGCTGCTGGCTCTGTCCCTGTTTCCTTTAGACCTGCCCACTGCCTGTTGACATCAGCAGAAGTGGTAGCCTGATCCAATCACAGTGCTTCCCCGTAGGATTGGCTGAGACTGACAAAAAGGCTGATCGGTTGCAAAGCCAGCACAATTCAAACACAGCCCTGGCCAATCAGCATCTCCTCATAGAGATTAATTGAATCAATGAATCTCTATGAGGAAAGTTCAGTGTCTGCATGCAGAGGGAGGAGACACAATGTTTGGATGCATTTTAAGCAGCCATGACCCAGGAAGGATCTCTAACAGCCATCCGAGGAGTGGCCAGTGAAGGTATCACTAGGCTGTAATGTAGTTGTTCTGGTGACTATAGTGTCCCTGTGTTGTGTACATGAGGAGTAGTGGGTCCCTGTCGATTCCTGTCAATACAGTAAAGTAGAAAAAAAAAAAACTTCTTGACCTTATACACTCGGATACTTCTAATAAAGAGCGAACACAATCACAAAACACATTCAGCATTCGTTTCTCTTTCCCCTATTTACACACATACTTTATTTTATTTGGTAATGTCTGCTATTTATATGTATTGTGTTACATTCTTCTAATACACTGGTGTTTCCGGTAGTAAAATTTAGGCTTATTATAGTATTTACGTAAATTTGTATAATGGGAGTTCATGATCCTGAAAGTCTTTAATCTAGACCATGGGTCGTCAACCTAGTCCCTACCGCCCACTAGTGGGCGTTTCAGGATTTCAGGTGGGCGGTAGGGATCCTCAGTTTGAGAGAGTGGGTGGCAGGGCCAGACTGGCCCAGCTGAGGCTGGGCTGACAGCCCTAATGATAATTCTGATAAATCCTCCCCTCGGACTGTGCCAGCCTGTCAGTCCGAGGGGAGGAAGGAGGGAGGAGCTGGGGGCTGGTGTGGCTGCCAGCGGCCGCAGGGAGACCTGTGCCCACCGGACCAAGAGGACACTGAAAGGTATTTACTTTTTTACAGCCCCCGTACCCACATCACAGCCCCCCTACCCACCTCACAGCCCCCTACCCACCTCACAGCCCCCTACACACTATACAGACCCCATACCCATCTCACTGTCCCCCTCCACACTATAGAGCCCCCCTACCCACTATACTGCCCCCAACCCACTATACTACAACCCTACCCACTATACAGCCCCCCCTAGCCACTTCACAGCCCCCCTACCCACTATACAGCCCCCCTACCCACTATACAGCCCCCACCCACCCTCACAGCCCCCCTACCCACTATACAGCCCCCCTACCCACCTCACAGCCCCCCTACCCACCTCACAGCCCCCCTACCCACTATACAACAGCCTTACATTTGTACATTGCCCTTAAGAAGGTAAAAGAAAAGCATAAAAAAGGAGATAAAAAGGAAAACATCAAAAAAAATTAAAAAGGGAAGAAAAATAGAAAAAAGGGGATAAAATAAAGGAGGAGAGTACTTGTAAAAAAGGAGAACGAAGGAGCAGAGTACTTGTAAAAAAGGAGAATGAAGGAGGAGAATGAAGGAGAATGAAGTACTTGTAGCATTGGAGAAAGAAGGAGCAGAGCAAAAGAAAAAGGAGAAATTTGTTGTTGGCTAATAATAATAATAATAATAATAATAATAATAATAATAATAAGTGGGCTACCTAGCTCAGCCTTCCTGCTGGGCGTTGCTATAACAAAAGGTTAAAAAATAGGAAAAAGGGGGACAAAAGGTGGGGAGGGGAATTGAGGAGGGAGAGGAGGGGGGCTGATGCACAGATGAGAAATCATATTATGAGCAAACAGAGAAATCGCCTGAATGTCACCAAAAGAGGAGACCTTTGTTTGTTCCCTATGAAAATCGAACTAGATATCAAATATTTAGTCTCACAGCATCAACCTCAAAGATCTCATTAATCATTAGTAAAGGTAATTTCAATTTACTTTATTTTCTCATTAAACTTTATAAAGTTAAAAACATTATAAACATGCATAAAGTAGAAATAGAAAGATAAATGTATGTACATTTATTTATTTTTTAAAACACCCTCCTTTCTAAAAAATATTCTGCACTTGCACGAAAACTGGTGGGCTGTAAGGACATTTTTCCATCAAGAAAGATGCATTAGTGGGCGGTAGGTAGAAAAGGGTTGACTACCTCTGCTCTAGACAACAATGCATGACAGTCCTTTCAACTGGAGTCTTAAACTGCCGAAATTATTTTATGTATATCATATAACATACAATCAATATCTATATTAATCTAAACACAATTTAATAAACAAATCTAATATATATTGTAATAAATTAAATTTCTTCTTCTTATGATATAATATATTTATTTTTTTCTTGTTAGGTGGCTCGCCTGATGTTAATATCTTTGTCAGGTATGTTATAGTTCTTCTGTGTGTCAGTTACAAACATAAATAAACATCAGACTTACATTTTCTTAAGGTTTATTCTTATAGTTACTGATATATATAATTAAAAAAACAAAGGATGTTAAAGGATAATAGATGTTCAACAGCAGATGTTAATTTCTGGACTCCTGAAGGAGAGACAGAGTCCACATAGTCAGAGAAGAGGCAAACAACAAGTCTCGTGGTCCTTTGTCCATTATTCTATGAAGTTATGACCGTAATGATGTCAGACCACTTCAATATAACTCTGGCCATGTAAGGACCCCAATCCACATTCCAGAGTTCTCATGGTACAGCATAGTAAATTACCATCTGTTCTTTTTAAATCCTTTATACATCCATACCTAATATGGATATAATAAATAGGAACATAGAATATGTAATATTCTACACACGCAGAGACAAGTATATATATATATATATATATATATATATATATATATATATATATATATATATATTACTATAAAATGGACACAGAGTAAAGAACTTATAATCAAAGTTCAGGCAAAATGGAAAGTTTAATAAAGCATGATTCATATCCATTAACAATGTTTATGTCTAAGATTCAGTTCGATTTCTGAAAAGGATTATATATATCAAATCCTTCTTAGACTCCCTAGAGCAGACTTTGCAAAGAAGATTTTCATTGTGCTTACCAACTCTCATATTGATATCCCTGCATTTTTTGTAATTGCTATTCCTATCAATTTAAATCTAACATATACACACATACATAAACACTGGTAAACACAAAAAAAAAAAAGTAAATGCTGCTCTTCTTTTGGAGTAAATGCGACCCATTTTTGACTCTCTACAAGTTTAAAGGGATAATCCAGACGTGTACCCCTTGCTCACGGTGCCTAGGGAGATATCAGCTATGCCTCACTGATGATGCCTAACAAGGCTGAAACGATCGTCTGGGGTTGCTGTATCTCTCGTGCAGAGAGAACTTGCTGGCATTTCGGATCTGGACTGCCCGTATGGGTGGGACCAGTCTGATATGCTTCAGATATGTTCTCTCTGTAATGGCACAAGATGAGCAAAAATCAGCTTGAGAACTGAGCGGGGACCGACCGAAGGGCAGGCTATTTCAGCTGCTGCCCGTCCTCAGTATTCTCTTGTGACCCATTTTTGACTCTCTACAAGTTTAAAGGGATAATCCAGACGTGGACCCCTTGCTCACGGTGCCTAGGGAGATATCAGCTATGCCTCACTGATGATGCCTAACAAGGCTGAAACGATCGTCTGGGGTTGCTGTGTCTCTCGTGCAGAGAGAACTTGCTGGCATTTCGGATCTGGACCGCCCGTATGGGTGGGGCCAGTCTGATATGCTTCAGATATGGGCAGGCTATTTCAGCTGCTGCCTGTCCTCAGTATTCTCTTGCGACCCATTTTTGACTCTCTTCCTGGTTGTTTAGCTTAGTGGAGCTAAACTCAAGAGGCAGACAGTTCAGACCACCTGCCTTGCAAAGACTTCTCATTGAACTGTATTAGGAAGTCAATGATTGGGCAGCCACAGAAAGTCTGGTTAGCAGGGGAGCGCTTTAGAAATATTCCGCAATGAAAAACATGTAATTAAATACATTCATGTTTTCATTTGTGGTATATCTACTACATAGTGTTTTAATTTACTTTTTATTTGGGCAATGAAGTGTCTCTATAAGCTTTTATGCCGGGGAAATAAGATAACATACAGGGTATTAACCTGGCAGCTCATTCTTCACTTATGAAATTATTGGCAAATGCAGGGTCAGTATAGTACACAATTTATTATAGGAAATTATTGACTAATGCATACCTGTTCTAACTACATGGGACTCCAAAACATGGAATGCAAACCCACTTTCTTATATATTATCACTGATTTAAAATATGCATCTTCATAAATAGTAATAGGTGATTACCCATAACAAAATATGTTACTGTTGAGTAATTTTATATTTTTACAGCCACCATGTAAAACTCTCAGTTTGATATTTATTTCTGCATTTCAGAAGTCTCAATTTAATCTAGATCCCAGTGATATCATAAATGCATTTTTCATAGCACTGCAGAAGTTAATTTTCAAACATGTTTTGTTTTATCTCCCATTCCATTAAATTTGACTTTGTTTCTAACAAGTCAAATTATAAACTATAATAGTCAAATTATAAACATTCTAAACTCTGGTACTTGTAGTCAACATTCTTGAAAAACTTATATTTGTATGTAGAAAACTCAGGTTAAACAACCCAATGGCAACATTTTGCACTGAAATGTCATTAAAATTCATTTTCTAAACCTGCTCATATTCTTATTCACTTTTTAACAAGTCCTTCAAATGACGCCTGGAAACCACTTTTGTATCATACCCTCTAAGGATGTCTGTCGGATTAACAGAGTTTATCTTATTAAGAATATATGATGCATAAACATAAGTAATGAGGCATTTTCAGGGATGACTACCAGCAAATTAAAGAGTCACAGAAAAGCAATCTAATTGAAGAGCCATCCCAACAGATATTATATCAAAACCCAAAAGCTGATTTAAAAAATAATACACAAAAAAATAAAATTAAAGTTTGTTTGATTGAAACCGTGTGTCACTCTGTTAAAGGACAGCCTGGCATAACATGTAAATCAAATATATTCAGAATGTCATTCCTATAGCATCTTGGGAAGATGGCAGTACCAGTACTCAGTAGCTTTGCACGAGTGTTTATTATACTTACCTCTAGAGTCCTTCTAGAGTACTACTCATACAATGGATTAACAGTAAGTAACTGCCGTCTTTAATATTTGTCTGGTTTTACATGCATATGATTTCACTCTCTGTAACAAGACCTTTTGTAAATATTCTTCTAGATAACTGCATGCAAGTAGACACAGGTAGAATAGAAGAAAAGAATGCAATCACATTTAAGGAATGTATTAGAAGTAAGAAGGTCTGTGAAACATTTCACAAAATTTGCACAGAACGAGGGAGACATGCCTCGATCATCAATTATCTAAGGTCTTTCATCTGGTTAACCATTTCTTATTAATTGGGTAAAGATGTTCAAAGAGAAATTATGAAGAAATACATGATCTCGTTACACAAGCCAAACCAAAATATATTGTTTTAATGAAAACTGAACATGGTGCGGCCATGCACCGGGCCTGAAGTTGTGGTGGCCCACGGTCGCAGGGGTCGCAGCTGGAGTGACAGGCCTGGTCACAGCTCCAACAATTGTGAACGTGGTAGTTACAACACTGATTGTAGGGCAATCTAGCCAACCCAGAAAGATAATATAACTTTGTCAATTTGGTTGTTGGTTTCTAAAGTTGTAATTCTTTTTTGCCAATTTTTCTCAATTCCTGGCTCAAATGTCACTTAGAGCTAAACAGAGGTTGTCTATGGTTAAAGGCCTACCAAAGGAAACAGTTCAGTGCTCTCTACATCAGAGGTAGCTACATAAAAAAAGAGGACTTTAATTTTTAGATCTTTCTCCCAGGGAAATCTAAGTTATTTCAATAAAATGCATGAGATGAATACTAACCAACAGATTGCAGTTTGCAATCACATAATTGACATTTTATTTTAAGTGCCACTACATGACAATACCTACCGCTTAGCAATACGAAGGTGAAAAATTCACATATTTCCATCATAATTATATTGATTTCTATATATGTGGGGCGGATTGCGGTGATGACTTACATTTTGCTGTAACAAGGTGAACATACTAGTTGCTAGGTTGAGAACATACAGCCCACGTATACACCTTTAAAAGTACCATAAGTTAATACTTAAGTAATCAGCCTGTATTATATTTTCCTCCTACACAACTTCAAAGCAAATATTGGTAGATTTAAATCCTACATGGCCAATTTCCTGTATTCACGATTTTATGATTCAGAGTAATAGTATTTTATCCTTTTGTAAAACATTTGTTTCAAACTGCTGCTCAGCCGATGCATGTGGCTGGATGGCTATTTGTACAGGGGTAAGACTGTCCGATGGGCCATGGAGGGGCTCTCTGCCCGCTTCGATCGCAGATAGAAATCTGTGCTGTGTCTCCATGAATCTTGCGATCAGGAACAGTGCTTGTAGTCAAGCTTGTAGCCCACTGTTGGCTCTGCTGCTTTGAAGCCTTCTGGGTGCTTGGGGTGCGTGCGCGGATATAGCCCTCTATAGGGCGCCGAGTGAGGGCGCGATGATGGGGTCTGCCGGTTGGTTTAACACACCACTTAGACAGCCTCCGTCGCTTCCCCGCTCGTGTTGTGCTTTTGGGTGGTCGTGGGGATTCTACTGTGTCCCAGCTGCCCAGTACCGTGAGCTGGGGTGATATGCTCAGGCCCTCGGGTAGAGTGTCTACTACTCTTTTGCTTATCCTGTCCCAGAACCTGTTGCACAGACGTTCAAATGCCAGCATGTGCGGATCCACTTGAACAGGCAGCATTCGGCTTGTATGTGATGGGGTTGGCCAACTTGGTGAGTAGGCCTCAGGTATGCAGCGTGCGTTTGTTCAGGAAAGTCTGTGTAAGGGGGCCAAGGAGCACACCAGGGAGACCGGGAGAACCACCACCGGTCCAAAGGGGGTGGGGAGAGGGCCCAAATGAGACTGGAACCAGCAGAGAATCGGCCACCTCCTCCGCCTTCAATCCGCTCGTAGGCCCCAAGACAGTCCGCGCGGTCAGCATCCGCGTGAGCTGACAGAACTAAAGTCAGGTACAGAGCAAAGTATGGTATATTAGCAGTATTGTGGGCTAAAGCTGAGGAGCTCCAGCCATGTGAGACCTACTCGGTTGGCTGTCAGGCCCCGCTTTGTAAGTACTTGTTTTTATATTCTATAAAAGTTGTTTATCTGTATGATGATACTCAATAATGTTTGTCTGTTGAATTGACAAAACCAGGCTAAAGTATATCACTTTAGATTCTTTTCCTCTTTTTTCCTAAAGGAAAGTTAGACAGTATGATATTCTAACTGTTCCACTGGCTGACGACTCACTCATGGGATTGTCATATTTCCAGCTCTCTAAGAGAAACGGTACTCATCTAATTCGTAGTCAAGTGTTTCTCTAATAAATGGCACGGCACAATAAAAGAGAGAAGCCCCAGAGGGCATTGGTGATTCATACTTTTAAAATGTAAGAACAGAAGGGGTTCATAATTCAGGAGGTGCAGAGGCAAGGCTGTGTAAAGCTTTCTAGATAATTGAAATTGACCCATAATTCACAGGTAGCCAAAGGAAATACTTAAATGGCTCTTATAGCATAAAGCAAAATCATGGTATGATTCGGAATGGAATAAATATAGACATCCACACACAGAAAATAATAGATTTACCAGTTAACTCTTGACTAAGCCAAAAGGTGGATTAGCTTTTAAAATTGTATAAAGTTCTCTGAATTATAAGGACCACTCCATGCAGCATAACAACCTAATCTGTTATGGTCCGAGGAGGTCCCGGGTACTGGCTTACCTGAACAGGTTAAGCCATTAATGACCAATTGTACTTTAAAGATCTCAGTCCATTGTCAATTCACTCTGCCCCTTCACAGACTTCAGGTTGCCACCTGGCCGGTATTTTCCCGGCACAGCCGGTATTTGATGCTCTGTGGCTGGTGCCGGTATTGCAAAAATACCGGCAATACAATTTTTCTTTGAAGAGAATGTTCTGCGATATCGGGACCAGCCACCAGGGTGTGCAATGCTCTCAGACCGTGCTAGGAAAACTCGTTGGTGCTTGGCTGTGTGGAGAGGGCAGAGATGTGGATGTCACAGTTTTTCCCTGCCCTCTCCACTAATAGAGTCTGCAAGGGAGGAGTGGGAAGAGCTACAGGACAAGGAGATGGAAGCATAGCAGCAGGAGCTGAGTCTTGAGAGCATGTGTATATGCAGCAGTTTGGGGGGTGGGGGGGGTGGTGTTCTCAGCAATGTGTGTGTTTGTATATAGCAGTCTGTGTGTCTTTTTTCAGCAATTAGTGTGTGTGTGTATTTAGCAATGTATGTGTGTACATAGCAGTCTGTGTGTGTGTCTGTATTCAGCAATGTGTGTGTGTATTCAGCAATGTGTGTATGTATATAGCAGTCTCTGTGTGTCCATATTCAGCAATCAGTCTGTGTGTGTATGTATTCAGCAGTATTTGTATATGTGCATTCAGCAGTCTGTGTACTTAGCAGTCTGTGTGTGTATGTACCCAGCAGTCTGTGTGTATGTATTTAGCAGTCTGTGTGTGTACTCAGCAGTCTTGAGTATTCAACAGTCTGTGTATTCAGCCATCTGTGTGTGTGTATTCCGCAGTCTGTGTATTCAGCAGTCTCTGTGTGTATGTTTATTCAGCAGTGTGTATGTATTCAGCAGTCTGTGTGTATTCAAAAGTCTTTGTTTGTATTCAGCAGTCTGCGTGTGTATTTAGTAGTCTGCGTCTGTGTTTGTATTTAGCAGTCTGCATGTGAGAATACAGCCGTCTGTGTTTGTATACAGCAGTGTGTGTGTGTGTGTGTGTGTGTATATATTTAGTAGCATGTCTATTTTTTCAGCAATCAGATGGGAGAATGGTAAAATAAATAGAACCAGAATATCAATCTGTTATAAATGGTATGTACACATACTGTTATATACAATATACACACACTCAAAATATACAGACATTGAAGAGACACACTCAAAATATACAGACAATGACAGACACTCAGAAAACAGTGAGATTACACTGTTATACACATTTAGGCAACGACAAACTACTATATACACTACTACACACACACACACTCATACGGACAGTACATACACACACTGCCTCACATTCACAATGCTATACACACAGTCAGACAAAGTACAAACATTGTAAGTAGTGATTCAGGGAATTTTCTCCTTCCAAATGTTCTCATTCTTGCATGTATGTCGTGCCCTGTGATGTCACACATATATAATTAATTATTCAAATTAGAATGGCCGGTATTTTTTTCAAAAAGAGGTGGCAACCCTTCCTTCACTACTTTTCCAGTCTTAAATTCTCTAACCAAGTTCCGCCAGTAGGCTCAGAGCATTAGCTGATAGCCTGATACTATCAGTAGCTCCCCATTTACACAAAGGAGTGAGGCCCTGATACTCTTCTGAGTCTGAGGCAACCACACGAGGAGTTCTCTGGGCAGCCTCAATTGTTCTGACAGACTGGGGAGTGCTGACATTGGGACAGTATAGTCACCAAAACAACTTTAGCTTAACCCCTTAAGGACGGCGGGCATGCTATGCCATGCTTGGGGACCCAGCTCAAAGCACGTCCACACCGTCCTATTCAATTACCTGCTTGCCGGCGATCCACGCCAGCGATCGCAATGGGGGGACTTACCTGGCATCCCAGGAAGCCCCCTGCTTCTGATCCGGCCCTCCTAATATATTCTTAGATCATATAAGTATAAATATACACTTACACATACATACACATACACTGTCTAAGTGTATTTTAATAATATATATAATTATATATATTAATATCAAAATACATGTAGAATGAAATTAATTAAAATATATATATATATCTATATATATTATAAAATAAATATATACATATATTAGAAATTAAAAAAATAAAATTAAGAAATATATGTGTAATTTCATTATAACTATTTTGATATCAATATATATATATTGATATCAAAATACACTTAGAACAAAATAATTTATATATCTATTTCCTGGCTAATCATGGCAGCATATACACATGGTTAGCTCCTCCCCTTGCAGCCGAAAGGACAGGAAAACCACCAAGGTTTTAAAAGGAGGATCCATCCCTAAGGTCCTCAGTCTTTTTCCTGCCCTACAGCCCTTAGGACGTGAGCAATTTGCTTCCTTTAATTATGGACATGTATGTGTTTTTTTTTTTATCTTCATTACTTTATTTGCTGTTTTACTGTAGTACATTATGCAGTTGTGCTTTTATGCTGTGATGCATTTAAGCTTTGATATCTTTAAACTAGTGCATTATACAGCTGTACCTTATTTTTAAGATTGTGGTACATTATGCGGTTGTGCTTTTACTAAGAAGCATTTAAGCTGTGTTGCATTTAAGCTGTGTGGCATTTAAAACTGTTTCATTTAAATTTGCATTTAATACTGTTGCATGTAATACCGCAAGTCACAGGAATCTGCAGTACATTTGGAAAACTGCAGTGCATTTGAAGACTGCAGTGCATTTGAAGACTGATACATTTTAAAAACTGTGATACATTTTGGAAACCGTTTTATATCTTGAGGCCTTTAGATTGTGGTGCCTTTAAACTTAGATTTTTTGCACCTGGTTGCCTTTTAAACTTCCTTGCAGGCACTTTTGTTATCTATTTTGCTTCCCCTCGGTCCCAGTGATTTATTCCCAGTTCCCTGGGTGTTTAGGGGCCATGTAGGCTTCAGAGTCCTCTCCCTGGTCTCTAAACCGCAACACACTCGGAATAGGCCCACATGTGTGCAGTTTGTGCCTTAAAGGACCACTATAGTGCCAGGAAAACATACTCATTTTCCTGGCACTATAGTGCCCTGAGGGTGCCCCCACCCTCAGGGTCCCCCTCGCGCCTGGTTCTGGAAGGGGGAAAGGGGTAAAACCTTACCTTTTTCCATCGCTGGGCGGGAGCTCTCCTCCTGCTCTCCTCCTCCGATCCTCCCGGTCGGCTGAATTCATAATGCTTTCCTATGGACGCTTGCGTGCTCTCACTGTGATTTTCACAGTGAGAATCACGCAAGCGCCTCTAGCGGCTGTCAATGAGACAGCCACTAGAGGATTTGGGGGAAGGCTTAACCAATTGATAAACATAGCAGTTTCTCTGAAACTGCTATGTTTATAAAACAATGGGTTAACCCTAGAAGGACCTGGCACCCAGACCACTTCATTAAGCTGAAGTGGTCTGGGTGCCTAGAGTGGTCCTTTAATGGGCCTAATACAGATGACTTGCATTGTGGGAATACAAATTGTGGCAATTGCCAGAAAGTTCCTAAAATAAAGAGAAAATGACAGTAAACATACCACACTTATTTGGTAAGTATTTGCAGGGTCTCCAGACATGGATAAGTGCTGTCTTCAGCCTGTTTTAAAGCTGTTTCACTGGTTTCTTATAGAATTTAACAGTGCACTTTTTTACTTAATACTTTACCACAGGTAATATTTAGTTATTATTATTTGTCAGATGTCTGATTCTTCACAAGGATCTGGTTATGAGGAGAAAACAGTGGAAGGAATCGGTTATGCACTGACTGCCTCCAGAAGGTTGTCGCTTCAGCATGACCTATCACTGTGCAGCCACATGACATGCGGGCAGGTCTTACAAAGTAAGTTCCAGAGGCCTTAGGGGTAAGAAAAGAGGCCAGGCTTTACCCTGTGGAGGAAGTTATTTCCAACCCCAGAACTACACCACCTAAGTTGCACACTTATGGATCATAGGTGGATGCAGACCTGTCCAAAATTGTACGCCTACCACTGCAGGAGGCCAGCCAGCTGTGACTTCCGCTGCTGTTTCTACAAACATGAAATATGTGATTAAAGATCTAAAGGCTACTATGGAGAGAGATATTAAAAGCCAAGATTGAAAAGGTAGTCTGAAGTCTTCAGGTTACAACTGACTTCTTCACATAAACTTCCCTAGATTTAACTAGGATATTCTCTGGATCAAATGGCTTTATCTATAGCAGCTAAGAAAGCATTATGGTTCTGTTTCTGGGATGATGACTCATCCTCCAAGTCTGCCCTCTACACCATTCTATTTGAAGGGGTGGTGCTGTTTGGGAAAACTTTGGATAATTCCATTGAAAAGGCAAATGAGGGCTGCAAGATATTTGTAACTCAGTACGGAAGTTCCAAAGATCCCAGCTCCTCATAGTCTGACCGGAGAACCTCCAGTGACCAGTATTTCTGAGATACATGGAGTTACTCACCCTGCAGGGTATACTCCAGAGGTAACTCCTGGCAGTTGGTAAACCTGCCTTTCAAGGTTCTAATGGAGCTATTAAGCAGTTGTTTTGCTCTTCAACAATGAACATATCTCCTCCAGTACTAGGAGCCTCATTTTTCTGATCACACATACCTGGGCTCGTCATACTCTGGAGGCTTGAGTGGTATCCATAGTCCAGATTGATATAGACTGGAGTTTTTTCTTCAGGCACAGGAGCCTCCATACCAACAGGAGTATTAAGACCAATGAATCAAAAGGTAAAGCACTGAAGAAAGAAGCATTCTGGACAAAGAGGTGATTATTTTTTTAGGTCCCAGAACAAGAGCAGTTCCAGGGACAAGTTTTGCCTCTCTTCTGGTGCTAAGAGGAAAAGCACATGGAAGCCTACACTGGACCTAAGAGGGGCCAACAAGAGGCTGAATGTCAGAGTCTTCGGGATGGAGTCAATCAGATCCATATCTCAAGCAATCTAGAAGGATAATTTCCTTACCTCTATATATCTCAAGGATGCTTACTTTCGGTCCAATCTGTAGAGATCTTCGGCATTAGTTTAGAAGAGAACTTCCAAATTAGTGCCCTACCATTTGGCCTCAATGTGGCCCCAATAATCTTTATATGTGCTTATAGTGTTATTGAGAGTCCAGAACGCCACCTGGTTCCATTATCTGGAGGATCTACTTCTGATAGCCTTAGACCATCAGAAGGCAGGCACACAGAGGTATATAGTTCTTTCATAACTCCTAAAGTTTGGCTGCTTGATGAATATCAAAAAAAGCAGTTTCACACCAGCTCAGTGGTTGACATTCCCGAGTGGAAAATTCTATGCTCTGCTTTTCCCTATCTC
Organism: Pelobates cultripes; assembly: GCA_933207985.1. NCBI lineage: Eukaryota > Metazoa > Chordata > Amphibia > Anura > Pelobatidae > Pelobates > Pelobates cultripes. The sequence goes on from OW240913.1 coordinate 334,209,817, forward strand.
AGGAACAGTTCCACAGATTGTGAAGGTTTTCTCTCACAGTTTCTTCATTTCCGCTTGGTAACCGCAAGAAAATAGATGCAACTACTAGGAATCCTGGCTTCCACCAGGAGACTTGTCAGGTGGGCCCAATGGCATCTCTGGATTCCTCACAGATCCTTCCTATCTTGGTTTAACAAGAGAAAGATTATTGTAGCCAGCCACTGACTATGTCCCCATCAGTGGAGTTACACCTTACCTGGTAGCTGAAAAGAGGGATTAGATCTGAGTTTCCAGTGAACAGAACCTCATTGGTCAATTATTAGCTCGAATTCCAGTTTTTATAAGATTGGTTGCACAATATTTTCATTTTTATGGAATTATGAGTCATTTTCAAGGCTCTTCATTACAGAGGCTTGCTGAAGAACAAGTGGGTCCAAACTTGCTCAAATATCAATGCAACTGTATCCTATATCTATCAAGATGGGTCTCACAGATACGTATTGATGGAATTCCAGCCCATAATGATCAGGGCACAGAAGAACAACCAGGGGCTCAGAATACAATGGCTGTTTGCTTGAGCCAAATAACTGTGGACAGGGTGGATTGGCAACCATGTCACGATGTATCCTTGGGGTTGACGCAGATTTGTCTGATACCCCACATAGATCTAAAACCAAAACAATGAGTAAGCGCTAAAAAACACAATAAAGCAGCAACCCTATAAGGGATTCCCCTACTTGTTTTACACTGAGTTTTATTCAGCGCAGCCCTTACTTTTATTTATCCTACATAGATCTGATGGCTATTTCTTAGAACTACCAGGTCCAGAAGTATTTTCTACATGCTAGGACCAGAATGCTCAGGTTCAGGATACACTGACTCAAATTTGAATTTTAGTCTGATGTACATATTTTCCTGTTTTCGACTTTCCTAAAAAGGTAATGCAAAAGGTGAAAGTGGAAGACCGTGTCGACTCTAATTCCTATGATGAATAAAATGATTCTGGAACCTCCCAGGGAAATTCCTGTACGTCCAGACCTATTACAAGGCCCCTTGACACACCAGGATCCTCAAGTTCTGGTGTTGATGCGGGAGTCCATATTAGTATAGGCATCCCTGAGACGGTTATTGAGATCCTCTTACAATCCTATACAGGCTTTACAAAGCTAGACATGCTTTTGTCTGTTGGAATTACTCCTCTTTCAGGCCTTGAAAGGTTCTGTGTTAGAACACTCTAGATGAGCACTTAGCTGCACTTTGCTTCATATAGGCACTGATTGAAATCATGCCTCCACGGAGTGTGGTGAAGCCAATGTGTGACGTACCACTGGTCTCACGGGCCCTGACTAAACCATTATTCGAACCTCTAGAAGGAGCTTCCATGTTGGTAGCACAGAAAGTGCTGTTGGCTGGTACCCCAGCAAGAAAAATGGGTGAACTCCAGGCTTGATCCTGTGAACCCCCCTTTCACTACTTTTCAACAGATATGGTCGTCTTGCATTTGGCACCTGAAGATCCTGCCTATGGTGAATACTTATCTATGTCATTCTCTACCTGTACTGAAGGGTACCCATTGAGCGTTGATGCCCTGGTGCTTTGCTTCATGTAAGCAACAGTTGAACTCAAGCCTCCGCTGAGGTTGTTGAAACCAATATGTGACATACCACTGGTCTCACGGGCTCTGACTAAACCATCATTTGAACCTCTAGCAGGAGCCTCCATGATGTTAGCACAGACGTTGCTGTTGCTGGTGGCTGGTACCTCAGCAGGGTGAATGTGTGAACTCCAGGCTTCAGCCTGTGTACCCCATTCACTGAATTTCAACAGGATATGGTTGTCTTGCATTTAGCACCAGAGATCCTGCCTAAAGTGAGAGCCTTTCAATGCCATTCTCTACCTGTTCCAAAGAATTTCGGGGCATTCTCCACTAGTGCTGTTGCAGCGTCTCGTGGGCTTCCATGGCAATGGTCTCTGCTGAAACTTTGTAAAGTTGGCATTTGGACCTCTTTGAACTGGTTTGCCCTGCATTACATATTGGATATTGAAGCAATCAATGAGGCACAATTTGGACGTCACGTCCGTTCTCTACCTGTGCTGGAGGGTATCAGGGCACTCTCCTCTCCTGCTGTTGCAGCACCGTGGGTTTCCATGGCAATGGTTTCTGCTGACACTTTTTGTAAGCTAGCATTTGAACCTCTTTAGACACGTTTGTTCTATCTATGTTGAATTATTCTGATTATTTGATTGGCTATTCTGTCCCTCTTTTTGTAAGCTTGGGTATTCCCCATGTGTGTATGCTGCCATGATTAGCCAGGAAAGTGGAAAATGTATTCATACTTACTGTAATTTTCTTTTCCTGGCTATTATTCGTGGCAGCATATACTTCCCACCCATTAATGTCTCTATTTATGTACTGTAGAGCTTGTAAACTGACTGAGGACCTTAGGGATGGAGCCTCCTTTTAAAACCTTGGTGGTTTTCCTGTCCTATCGGCTGTAAGGGGAGGAGCTAACCCATGTGTATATGCTGCCATGAATAATAGCCCGGAAAAGAAAATTACGGTAAGTATGAATACATTTTCCACTATACATAAGTATATACGTATATATCAATATATATATATATATATATATATATATATATATATAAAAATAAAACTAATTTAAAGAAATTATATATATTGACATACATAAATATTTATGTAATATTTTTACATAATTAGGTAATTTTATTAATTACAATTTGTGGGACCTGCCTGATAACGCAGGCAGAAAATTCAGAGAATTTAATTTGCTAGCACTATATTTAACCCTATAACTTTCCAAGACACTATAAAACCTGTACATGGGGGTACTGTTTTAATCGGGAGACTTTGGTGAACACAAATATGATGATATCATCAGTGAAAGTGAAGTTTTTTGCATTTTTCACACACAAACGGCACGTACACTGACAATTCAATTGTTGTAATGCATTTTACAGTTTTGAAACACTAATATTTCTGTTCAGCGAAGTCTCCTGAGTATAACAGTACCCCTCATGTACAAAACACCATAAAACCTGTACATAGGGGTACTGTTTTGCACGTGAGACATCGCTGAATACAAATCTGTATTTTATTGCAGTAAAAGCAAACCGTATTATGACATTCACAGTTAAAATGTCATGCAGAACTAAAATATTTTTAAAAATTCTTAATTTCTCACTTTTTAAAATATTTTATTCATATTCAATTATGTTTCATAGCTAAACATTTGATGTTAAATGAAAGCCATATTTCTCCTGAATAAAATTATATAATAAGTGTGGGTGCACTTAATATGAAAGAGGTGAATTACGGTTGAACAGACATATAGTGCAAATTCCAGATTTTGATCAAAAAATTTGGCTCAGTCCTTAAGGGGTTAATGAAGCAGTTTTTGTGTATAGATCGTGACCTTGCAGTCTCACTGCTCAGTTCTCTGTCATTTAGGTATTATATCACTTTTGCTTCTGTTGATGCAGCCCTAGCCACACCTTCCCTGGCTGTAACGGACATAGTCTGCATGAAAAAACATGACTGTTTAGTTAAAGTTAAAGGGGATTTTACTGGCAGAATATATCATAACATATAACAGTTTTCCCACCAAACCATCAAACCATATAGCAAGCCAAGGCCCACAAACAATAGCACAAACTCTCGGCACTATAGCCGCTACAGCTTAGATTTCCCCTTTATTCTAGAATTGTGGCGGTCTGACAGCTGGTGAGTGTTTTCTACATTTGATGAAACCAACTCCCCCCATACTCTATGCAGCATATCCCAGTTGCCATCCAAGTTTGCTATGCCAAATGTTTACTTTTCACTTACGGTATATTTAAATTTACATCATCTTTTTTTCTACTTGCAAGTAGAAACTCACATTAATGCTATTCCTCAAGTAAACACAAAAATGAGTCTCCTAGCTTTGTTGGCTTCTATGACAACTAGTAAATTGACATAATAGTGTTTAATTCTCCTATGTTATAATTCTTATTTAATGTATAGTTTTAACATACACCATGTTGGGAAAGAAGGTACAATAACATCAACTATTACCCCATTTAAAAAATACTCTTTATAAATAATTATTTTTATCCATTAAATGAACAGACCATTACAAAAAAAAAAAAAAAGCTGACAGGACCGTAATCACTGCAACAGAGTTTAGTGGTTATGGTGCTTGTTTAGAATGTCCCTTGAACTGGTTATAATATATATATTATAGTTGTTTTTCCCAGAGACTAAATGATTCTTCGTTCCACTGGCCGTCCATGACAAAGTCTCCATTGCATCTCTTTCACCATCCGCGATCCAGCCATTTGTGCACTTTTTAAAGAGCTCATTGATACTTTACAATGTATGGGGATTGGTAACCATCTCACAATATTTTACTAGTTGCTCAATTCTGAAGAATTTATTGGAACTTATGGACTTTTCAAATTACAATCATGCATATCACATAGTCGATGAAATTTACAGACTACGGTAAAATAAGTATACACAAAAAATATCCTTTACATCAGGGGTGCCCAAAAGGTAGATCCCCAGATGTTTTAAAACTACAGCTTCCATGATGCTTGGTCATTATAAATGCATGCAAAGCATTATGGGAGTTGTAGTTCTATAATAGCTGGTGATCTACCGTTTGGGCACCCCTGCTTTACATTGTTCCTCAACAACATTTCCTCGTTATTTGTTTTTTTTTGCAAGGATAATCTTAAGTAAATGTCATAATGCAACATGATTTAAAGACATTCATTCTCCCTTTCTGTAAAGTTTTGGTGAATACCAACCTTTTTTTATAATTCTTTATTTTTGGGGTGCAATATCAGTACATGGGATAACAATGACACATTACGGTCAGGATCAGGAGTATAGGAATATGAGAGTGAAACACAACATGTCAGGATAATTTGCACACTTTAAAAGTATTAAACAAGATTATCGAAGTCCGGCTAGAGATGCATGAATTGACATGTATAAAGTATAAACCTTAATATGCATGAATAAACAAATCCGGTATGGATAACATGAGTAATAAGATATGCATTCAAGATATATTCAAAAAGTTAAAGATTTAAACCACTGGGTGCAGATCATTCACAATGCTATCGCACTGCATGAATATGAGTGAATAAGTGCAACAAAAATATTAATCATTTGTGGGATATGGGCAACAAGGCAGTGTTTGATCTCAACAGGAGAAAGGATGTCAGGCATCAGTCCTGGGGTTACAATCAGCCTATCCCTATAAGAGGTAAGATGGAGGTTTTGTCGAGAAAGTATCTAGAGAGGTTTACCCCCTGGATCCAAAGGTGTGCACTCCCCCAGTCTCCTGCTCGCAGGCTTGTTGACTTCGTCTCTCCTTGGGCTCGGAGGCTGGTGCTCCCCAGGTCTTTTCCCTTCGTAAGGTAGCCAGGGGCTCTGGTTATAATCTGCCTCAGTCTGCGTTTTTTTCTCTGTGCCCGTAAGCGGTGCGGTGGAGGGAGGCTGGTCTTAGATTGATCAGGGCGGTGAGCGAGATCAGGGTTACTGCTCCACCTCTGGTTCTCTCTTCCCTCGACACCTTCTGGAAGCGTGGTCTGGTAGAGATCTGCACGCACCTGTATCTTATCCCAGAACCGCTGGAATATTGCCTCCAGTACTGCAGGCTCATGTAGTTGTGGTGGGCTGTTTGGGCTAAGCTTGGCTCAGGGATGGTCGGAGGAAGCTCATCCGCCATCTTGGAAGAGGAAGCCATGTGGAGCCTTGTCTGAGAGCAGCCAAAATCTACAGGCAAGTGCCGAGGAATCTGACTATGGCTTTCCAGTGGGGACTCAGATAACCCCCGCCAGTCCTAGGAGGGGATGGGGGGAGACAAGAGTCTTGCTGGGCTGCACGAGTAGTGTAGGAGTGAGTAGTGTAGGAGTGTGAGGAGCGGCCGTCTCCCCCCAGCTTTAGTGTAAGTAGGCCGCGATCCAGAGTGTCAGTCTCCCTGTAGTGACAGGCTTGGGTATAGTATCAAACAAATCGTCATCGTCAGCATTAATATACTCTATGATGGCACAGAGTGATTTCTTTCACCATAAAGAAGTCTCTGTGATTGGGGTGATATTAACGGCTCCCAAACTACAAAATTCCTGTATGTGCATTTCCGACATAGGTGGTGCACATACAGGAATTTTGTAGTTTGGGAGCCGTTAATATCACCCCAATCACAGAGACTTCTTTATGGTGAAAGAAATCACTCTGTGCCATCATAGAGTATACTAATGCTGCTTAGTTAGTTAGCATATTATTGCAGATATAGTGTTTTATTTCACTCACAATCTTCTGCCTTGTGAGATCTTGTAATGGAATCCTCACACACATTGAATGAAGTCAAATTATCCCATTGATTGTTTGAGATACATTTCATGTCAGGTCATGAAGATCATGCAGCCTATTTAAAATTTTTGAACTCTCACACTATCAGCAGTAAACAGAGATGAAACATATAGTCCTATCTGCTGTGTGATGAATGCTATTAACTAGAGAACGGCTAAGTATCACTATATCCAGGAATGGAGTGGAATTTACTATTTGCTGTGTGACCAGCAAATCAAAGGTAATTTTATTGTTATGATGCCTGTCGATGACAAACTGCACAATGCCAATATGTGTTACATGGGAAGCCTAGTGTTCAGGTTTAGCCCCAAAAGCAACCACTATGCAATGAATAGCATTTACACAAATGACAAATAGTCACCAACTAAAATCTGAACTGAAGTCGTTCTACCCAGGGCCACCACTAGAGATATATGGTCAGTGTTACAGTAAAAGACCTGCCTGCCGAGGGTAGCTGCAGGCAAACCCCTTAGATTACACATAGATTATAGACCTAACTGAACTCTCAATTGCAGGAAAGAGGAGGCCTTTTCATCTTCACAGACTACAAAGACAGTCACAGCAGCCAACCGAAGCTCTTCGACAGTGCCTACCTACAAATGTCTTGGCAAACTGCCAGAAGAATCTCAATGATGTAGTGGTTGTGGTGCAAAGTATGACGTGACAACATGCCAGCATATTCAGTAAGGTTGAGAATAGATAGCGACAGTCAAGATTTTGGTATCGTTATCTTGCCGGGCCCATCTGGAGAGGGCAGGAACCAACAGACCAGCTGAATGAATCACTTACGCAGCAATTGAAACCAGCATTTGGGAATGAGATGGCAACAGCCTCTATGCAAGACATCAGTGGAGCCGCTCATTCAGAAGGTATTTTTGGGATGGGTTATTCTGTGGGCCGGTGATCTGCCAGACAACCAACTAATGGATCATACAGTTGAAAGAGAGATGCTGATTTTAGTAGGTGCATACATTTTACTTCTGCCTTTCTTTACAAACTTTATCCAACTATAATGCACAGGCTCATGCAATGCCACACATGTTCCTACCACAAGTGAACAATGGCTGCACGCATTTACAGACATCAAAAAGGGCAATGGACAGGCATTTAGCAGAATGCTGCTCACTGATCAGTTTCACCCAATCAAATCTAATGATTGGAAGCACAGATATAGTAGAACTACAAATCCCATAAACTCCTTATGTACAGGGATTTATGGAGTCACAAAAAACAAACAAAAATTAAAACAAAACACAGACGACACAAGAGGGTTCTGATTGGTGGAGACTCTTCCTGCATGGCTACAGTCTTCTGCTTCTGCAGACATAGCAGGTATTTTGAAATTATCTTTTTATTTTATTTTTAACTTCAATACATTTTTGGCACACTTTTTAAATGTGTCATCTATAGAATACTTTAAAAAACAATTACTGTATTCGTAAAACACTTTATGTATTTTTCAAGCTTCACAAATCCAAGCAGGTGCATGTTATTAAAGGACCACTATAGGCACCCAGACCACTTCAGCTTAATGAAGTGGTCTGGGTGCCTGGTCCAGCTAGGTTTAACCCTTTTTTTTTAATAAACATAGTAGTTTCAGAGAAACTGCTATGTTTACACTGAGGGTTAATCCAGCCTCTAGAACCTCTAGTGGCTGTGTCATTGACAGCCGCTAGAGGCGCTTGCGTGCTTCTCACTGTGAAAATCACAGTGAGAAGACGCCAGCGTCCATAGGAAAGCATTGTAAATGCTTTCCTATGAACTGGCTGAATGCGCGCGCGGCTCCTGCCGCGCATGCGCATTCAGCCGATGACGGTGCTAGGAAGGAAGAGGAAAGCACCCCGCCTGGCGCTGAAGAAAGGTAAGATTTTAACCCCTTCCTCTCTCCAGAGCCTGGCGGGAGGGGGACCCTGAGGGTGGGGGCACCCTCAGGGCACTATAGTGCCAGGAAAACTAGTATTTTTTCCTGGCACTATAGTGGTCCTTTAACCATAGAAGTTAAACACAAAATATACTAACCAGCATAAGTATACAATCCCAATTTGTCTCACATATACACAGCCATCAATACTGACACTATTCATTTTCTCGAGACTCGTGTGCAATGCAATTTTAATTTGCAAATGTCTAATTTTCTGGTGTAAAAAATCACCACTACAAGACTGCTGTTACAAAGAGATCACAGACAGTGTAAGACGTATACCAAGTACCAAGAATAGAATGTGGAATTAAAAGTTCTAGCATGGAAATGTACTCCCACACACTGTACTTCTCAGACATAATTCAGGAGTACAGCTGTAAAATATTTAACATTTGCATAGCTTTGAACATTTGTTATGAAAGTGTATACTATAAAAATATGTGCGCTCTATTTTTCAATACATATTCCAACCCCCTCCTCTTTAAACATTTGTGTTCCCAAAACTGGAGTTAAGGAATGCACATTTCAAAGGGTTACTGAGATCTCCTAAATTAAAATGGAAAGGGTTATTGACATGTATGAAATAATCTGCATGGCTTCAATTGCCCTCTAGCAATTACAGGAATTCAGTTGTCATTTTTGCTATGAAAATCACGCCATTGAATACTAATGCTTGGCTCAAAATTTCCTTCACAAATGAAATCGCTTAAAGGGGCAATCAAGGCACAATAGTCACTCCATTTTGTTGTAGGGTTATGGAGCTATAAGTCTGTGGATAGAGTCTCTCATTATTTGTTTAAACTATTTAGAGCTATTTTACAAAACTTGGATTTTCCCTGACAAACACAGAACTTAAATGTACACATCATCAGGAGAATCTAACCTGGATGGTAATGAGAGGATTACAGCACTGGGTTAACTGGCCTCCAGCAACCTCTACAATGAGCTGTAGTGTGTATACTTCTTTGAGAGGCCCATTTTTTATGTTGATTAGGTGAAATGAGTTGCACTGTAAATCTTGCCCTTGTTTCCGTGTGTCACAGAGACTGCCACCATTTACATATCTAGATCCACTGGCCAGGATGTCCTACAGAGTGAACCTCCATGCCATAGTTTTGACTATGGAGTTCATTCAGCACATTGTAAGAAGGCTTATAGTGTTACACTTCTGCTTATGTTCTCTTTCTAATTCCGATGCTATGAAATAATGGATGTTTTGAATGCAGATATCTTAGTTCCAGATTCCATTCCAAGAATTGTCCTTTCAGTCCAATTCACAATGATAATGCTGCATTCATAACAAAGCCTCTAAAGAGACCTAGGATATTTAAACTGTACATGGAAAACACACTGTGTTGGAGCATTGAATATCCTTCAAGAAGCTAATACCCTGCTCACAGTGGCCTAGTGGCTTTTCTGCCCTTTTGGCTTTTATCTACATAGCTGTGGTGGTCTGGGCCTTGTTATTGAAATATGTTTGGCACTAATTACTGATTGCATGTTGATGATCTGGCCTGTTTTACGATGATTCTTTTGTCTCCTGCACTACACTAAGGCAACCAGTTTTTCAGTTTTGGTTTCCATATTTGCAAAGCATAAAACACTGCCATCTTCTCCACTAAATATTTTCTATTCAAATCGTTTAGATGGCATTACAGTTCGGTCTTTGTATAGTAAGGTTGAAAGCACTAGATATTCACCTGCTTACGATTTGTATCATTTGTTTTTATTGTGGCTACTACCATACTGGTGTAGCTTTAGATACCAGGAGCACCCTGAGGAAGTCCTTAAAGGACGAAACACGTAGGACCTGGTATTTTACTATATAATTTTTAAATAAAGCAATTATATTTTTCCACCTATCCTTAGTCCGCCTCCAGTACCATTGGCAGTAAGTGTTACATATTCATCCTCACCTTGCGGTCAGCAGCCGTGCATCTGCATGACTAACACTTGCAGCATGTTAATGGACGCTGGCCGCTGCGGATCCACGGCTAATTATACCCCAACGTCCTCTCACGTGACTAACAATGTTGGCGTGCACGTGACATACGCACCACGTGCGCACGTTTTAGGGTCAAAGAACGATCCCGGCCAATCAGAAAGGTAAAGCAGGTATAAAAACCTAGAATTACCTTTCTTCATGGCCCTGTATTGGTTTCGCTAGTGGTTGGCCGAGAGTGCGTTCCTCATTCAAGTTTCTTCTGTTTTTTTACTTTGATTTTGACTTCCCTGTATTTCTGGTAACCCTGACCTCTGGCTTTTCTTTATCGTTGTGTCCCTATCTGTGCCCTCTGACCTCGGCTGGCACCCTGACTATTCTTTGGTACGTTAGTCCGGCCATTCAAAGGCCCAGTAATAACCTTACCTATTATTCATCTGTGTAACACAATTCTGCGTGCTGGATCATATAGTAATCCTGACAGTAAGGAAGTGGATTTAGCACCCCACAGATCGGGGAGGCACCCTTGGGCGAGTTACTCTCATCTTTCTTGTGAGTTATACCTATTATTCGCACTTTTTCATGAATATACAGTATTATACTATTATTGTTTTTTTTTATATTGTAGATCCACAGCTATCCTCCATACTGTTTGTACCTATCTGATATTTAAAGGGATAACTACTGGGATGTCCCTGGAGGAAGTTGTAACAACGGTCTATTAAGTGTCTTTTCACCATCTATCATTTAACGTTGATGTGGGTGATCATAGTTTTCGTTTGATCTTTAAACATATTCCTGAAACAATGCCTACTGCAAGAGAGGCTGCAGCTCCACATCTAGAAAAAAACATTTCTGTAAAAACAAGTTGTGTAATTTTAAAATAATGTAATGAAAAAATATTCACTTTAAAACAATTTTTGTGGTCTTAAAGGAACACTCAACGCTCCGTTACTACTACAGCGTGCCCTGGTGACTATGGTTCCAAGAGTATCCCTTCACCCCATTGTAAACAGTTTTAAAATTGGTTTGACTTCTTACCTGGGATTCGTCAGGCTCTGCTCCTTGCTCCACCACTGCTAAGTAAAAGCCGGAAACTCTCTTCACGGAGTATGGCACTGCAGTGTAAGACTTAGCTTAGGAGAGTAATAATTTGATACCATCGTAGTAGCCTCCAGCTCTCACTGAGCTACGGAGGTGTGGAGGGGACCAGTGCACCATATGTAAGAGGTCAAACTGTTCTACAATGGGGGATGGGATGGCACACCTGACACCATAACCACTACAATGCAATGTAGTGGATATGACGCTTGGAGTGTTAGTTTAATGACACGATCATGTTTTTAAATCTAGAATTTTTTATTTATTTTTATCTGAGCCCGGATTTGAAGCCTTTGGAGTCTGAATTGCAAAGTTCAGACATTGTTAAATAAAATGAACAATGTCCAGATTTTGTCATCTAAATCAGGGCTGCTCAATAGGTAGATCCCCAGATGTTCTAGAACTTCAACTCCCATAAGGCTTTGTCATTCTAAATGCATGCAAAGCATTTGGGAGTTGTAGTTCTACAACATCTGGGGATCTACACTACATATTGGGCAGCCCTGATCTAAATGGACCCATATACAGCTCTATGGTTTTGCCCTGTTTGGTACGAGGCCATTCAGACTTTAGTGAATAACCCTATTCACTAATCTTTCTTGGCTTTTTCCAGTTGCCTCTTAAACGGCTTACTTTTATGTCAGCTTCTCTTCTGTTAATAGTTATTAATGTATAATGGCATTGCATAAAACAATTACTAGTTTGCCTGTTAATGCACTGAATAAGTAGTTTGCAAACACGCATGATGATGCTAATTTTCTTAAACAAACAACAAATAATGTAATAGCTTTCCCTGGCTCTTAATGCCTTTATTATTACTGAACCTTTCAGTAATCCCCAGTGGTTTCAACAGAAAAAGTAGGTTTATATTTTTAATTATTTTACCAATGGCTGTACTTCTGGTCTCTCCAGAATCATTAAATCACATGGTGTATCATGTGTTTCAATTCCTACACCTGTCAAGAAAACGGAGATTTACTTGTGCACAGGGCCGGACTAGGGGGTACAAAAAAAAAATCTATGCCAGCCCCATAAGTCATTGTGCCACATATTGAAACATTTAATATGTAAGGCTATGTCTTGCCACCCCAGATAATTGAGTAATATATATATATATATCAAATATATATTGCTTTTTTCTAATATAAAATATTGGTCCTTTCAGAGTAAAACATTTAATTATACAGAAAGCATACTCACATGCAGACACAGAGAATCTCACTGACACACACAAGCTCATTGATACACTGCCTCATAGACAAACAATCTCACTGATGTACATAAGCTCATTGACATAAAAACACAAGCTCACTCACTAGCAGGCACACACATACACACACACATGCAAGCAAGCTCACTCACTAGCAGGCACACACACACACACACACACAGAGCTATATGTAGTGTAGTGTTCTGGTGTCTATAGCCTGTCCCTGCAGGCTTTTCAATATAAACACTGACTTTTCAGAGAAAAGGAAGTGTTTACATTGCTTCCTAGTGACACTTCTAGTGATAGACACTCAGACGGTCACTAGAAGTGCTTCCTGTGTCAGTGCAGCACCTACATTCAAGGCCTCCACGCTCTGGAGGCGCTGAACGTTTCCCATAGAGATACATTGATTCAATGCATCTCTATGAGGAGATGCTGATTGGTGTAATGTTTTGCAGCCAATCCTATGGCAAAGCATTGGTTTGGCTGAGATCATCAAGCTTGATGATCTCAGCCACAGAGGCAGGGCCAGTCAAGGAGAGACCAGCACAGCGTGGGAAAAAAAAGGGGGGACGGGGGGGGAGTAAAAATACTATTTTTAAAACACAGACACACACATACACCATGACAGTTACAGACACACACATATACCATGACAGACACATACACATTGACAGACACACACACACCTAGACACAGACCGACCATGACACACACACACACACTAAGACACAGACACACAGTACATGACAGACACACACACCATGACACAGACACACACATTATATGACACAGACACATATTATATGACACAGACAGGCACACAGACACACACACACACACCATGACACAGATAGACACACATTACATGACAGACACGAACATACCATGACACAGACACACACATTATATGACACAGACAGACACACAGACACACACACACACACCATGATAAAGACAGATACACACATTACATGACACAGACGCACACACACCATGACACAGACAGACGCACACACACCATGACACAGACAGACGCACACACACCATGACACAGACAGACGCACACACACCATGACACAGACAGACGCACACACACCTTACATGACACAGACACACACACACCTTACATGACACAGACACACACCTTACATGACACAGACAGACACACACCGCACACACCTTACATGACACAGACAGACACACACACCACACACACCTTACATGACACAGACAGACACACACACCACACACACCTTACATGACACAGACAGACACACACACCATGACAGACACACACACACCATGACACAGACAGACCATGACAGACACACATAATTGCTAGTGCTACCTGTGCACAGACAGCTGTCTGTGATGGTGGCCACAGGGGGAGCTTTCAGCTTTGCTGGCGGCTGCAGGGGAAGCTTTCAGCTTTGCTGGCGGCCGCGGGGGAGCTTTCAGCAGTGATGGCAGCTGCAGCCTTCCTACCTGGAGAGCTAGCGTGGATCTGTCCCTGAGGCTGCTGGGAGGCGTGCGGCTGTGTTTGAATCAGAGGCGACGAGGGAGCTGTGATCTCCCTGCTCTGCTTCCTCACTTCCCTCCTGCCGGTCACTAGAATATTGCGCCCCGAGAGCTGGTGTGTCCTAAGGCGGCCACCTGTGCCGCCTTATGGACGCACCGGCCCTGGAATTAGGGCGGCCTTGGGGGCAATTGCCTCCCTGCCCCTCCATCCCAAACTGCCCCTGAGTACAACAATACCTACAATGAATACTGTTGTCCGGTTTATTCAAAGATAAATGACCAAATTAGTTGAAGTAAAAAAAAGAATTTCAGAGAAATGTAAAAGAGGAGTGTATGTCAAACCTAATGCCAATGCCAACCATAAAACTCACGCTAACTAAAATGCCAATCCTTACTGTAAAACTAACCCTAAACACGAATCCCAAATATAACCCCTACACTAACTAACCCTAAATACAAATTCCTACCACTAACACAACTAATAACACTAATTAACCTTATAACTCTAAACACCTCACCAACTAATCCTAAGCTAAACACTACCTAATGCTAACCCTAAAGATTGTGTTAGAAGGCTTTTCTTAGCTGCTCCCAAAGCTGAAAGGGGCTCAGTGAACACTCTGCATAGTACACTCACAGCATGAGAGAGAGTATTTCCCTCTCTGCTGCTAAATCATAACCTGGCAAGCTATCCCAATATGATTTAAATGTGATCAGCTCTGGGCAGCATGCATAGCTGCAAGGGGCTTGCAGGGAAAAACGATCGGGAGCTTTTCAAAGGCAGCAGGTCTTCCTCTGTCAGTAATTATTTCACGGAAAGTGTCTGAACTTCTGGCAATTTAAAGAGTGCAGTGCTCACTTTGAGAATTGGACACAGTACATCAGTCAGCACTGGCCCATTAATCGTGAGGCCCCAGGTATCAAGTGATACCTAAGGAATCTCCAGTAACCAGCAGGAAAATAATCCATACTGGCAAAAATCTGCATGACAGAATTATTAGTCCAAATCCAGAAAGTCCACTTAAAGTAAAAAGAAAAGAAAAACAACAACACTTTTTACATAGTGTGTATGGTTACTATGAACTACAACTCCCAGTGTAAATTTGATGAAACGTGTAACAATGGCAGCTAGGTACTGAAGAGGTAATAGTTGTGCAAACATACATAGATTTCTCTTAGAATCTTTTCAAAAAAGGCACCTGCTGTACTAATCTACAGAAATAAGCAAAATAAAAGTAAAATAAAATAAATGAGTGTATTCTACAGTACATCTTAATCTTCCACGATTAGGTTCCCTTATCTATGTGCCATACGCATCTTTGTGGGTACTGGTAAAACAGTTGCAGTTTGGGACTTGTGCTGAAGAACAGCTTTAAAAATGTAGACATTACAGAATCAAAAAAAGGAAGAAAAAAAAAGATATCTATCTGAAGATAGATAGATCCATGTAAAAAAAGCATACAACTAGAAAGTGTGGCTATTGGCTGAAATGGAAAATGCATGCTTAGATTTTAACTTTGGAAAACTCTAAAAGGTCAATGTAAGTAGCTATCTCTCCATGAACAATGTAACACGCAGTTACACAGATAGCATACAAATACTACAAAAGACACTGTCAACATGAGAAATGCATGCAGGGTCTGCTGGTGTAGTAAAGATAAAGAAAACAATACCATGGGTACAAGATCTGCCTTTATGTGTGTTTCGTCTAATGCGGCAGTTTAGTATACTCATAGCATCATTTGTATCAGGGCTGGGAACATGGAACGTTCCGATGATGATCAGACAGACTACCAAGTCCAGCTGTGTAAAATGGGGAATAGATATAACGGGACACGGGCAGTGTTGAAATGTAGCTGGAGGTTTTTATGAGAGTAATTTAACCCATAACATAAAAGGACATAATGTCATTCGAAGAATATGCAAAATAATCACAACATGAAGCTATTGGAGCATCTATAAAACCTTATGCAAACATAAAATGGACATTGGAATGCATGAAAGCAATTCCCCTCTGGATTTAAAATGGATACAGGCATAAGAATTAACCTGATATTGCAGGCATTTTTAAACGATCTATAAATATGTATAACAACTGGTCATTAAAGCTATATGTAAAGCCATCAGCACATGCATACGTAATGCACTGTATAAAACAAACACACAGAAAAGCAGATCACTGTATATAAAACCATATCAATACATCGCAATGTGATTTTTGTAGCCCTAGACTTCACACCCTCCAAATTACTTCACATGTACACTTTATAACTTTCAGATATACAACCAGGATGGGTAAAAATCTGTGCTCAAACCCATATGTATAGGAGCGTGACATGTGTGTGTAGGTGTAAGGTATGTGAAAAATATTTTTAAGAGTATTAGTTTGCAGACTCCGGTTAGCAGCAAGTAGGAGGAGGTGGGTAATCGGGTGAAACCTGGGTTGGCATGCAATAAGAACACATGACTTAGTTTATAAGACAATAACCTCAAGGACCACATTTATGTCACTGAACATCCGGGAAGAGAAGGGCCTTCTTGGTGTCCACCAGCACTCACCCTGATTGAAATCACCTTTCAGTTATTGCTAGCTTATTATGTGCCAAGATTTGATCCCGATGTAAAACGTTCATTTCCATTTTGCAAGTGCTGCAAGTTTTTTTTTTTTTTTTTTTTTTTAAACCTACAAAATTTTACCTTTGTTCTCATTAATCTTTTTACTATACATGAGTGGAAAGATGTAATAGAAGGATTGCTTAAGGTGAGATTTCCTAGAAATTTGTGAGCACTTTAGACTTGGAGAGCTAATGTAATGGTTATAATTTATGCCTCAGGTCGTAAAACATCTACATTATTGATCATGTCTTACTTCTAACTAGCTTGTTCATATATTTCATCTCAAATTGTCTGTATGTAGCAGAGAAAATCTGCAAAAAAAATTTGATCCTAAACCAAACAATTTCTGACACAGTATGCATCATATTCTTTGTTTTTGTTGCAATGCATTGGTTTTGGCAAGTGAAGGCTAACCTTGACACCATAAATTGTTTCTGGACTAAATTTCCCATGATGCTCAGCTAGCTTTTAGACTCTAAAAGCTAGCTGAGCATCATGGGAAATGTAGTCCAGAAACAATTTATGGTGTCAAGGTTAGCCATCACTGGCTTTAAGCTCTTCCTGAATCAAATGGTTAATCTAGATGTGGACCCCATGCTCACTGTACCCAGAGGGGTCTCATATGCAAATGGTTTTGGTGCTCTTTTTAATGGCACAAGTGAGCAAAAATATTTTTGAGAACTGGGTGTGGACTAACCAAAAGACAAGCTACTGAGTTTCTCTACGCTTCTACCTGTCCGTTCTCATATTCTCTATTTTTGTTGCAATGCATTGGCTTAGGCTCTCCCTAAGTTAAAAGGGTAATCCAGACGTAGACCCCATGCTTACTGTGCCTAGAGGGGTGTCAGCTACATCTTGCTGACGAGGCCCAAAGCAGTCCAAAACACTTGTCCACTGTTACTGATCTCTCGTGCAGAAAGGACTTGCCGACATTCCGGTTCTGGACTGCCCTTATTGCTGGGATAAGTCTCACATGCAAATGGTATAGGTTCTCTTTGCAAAGGCGCAAGTGAGCAAAAACATTTTTGAGATCAGAGCGGGAACTAACCAAAGGACAAACTACTAAGTTCCTCTAAGCTTTTGCCTGTTCTCACTGATCTCATATTCTTTGCTTACGAATGGAAAGATGTAGTAGAAGGATTGCCTAATGTGACATTTATTTAAAATTTTGGAGAGCTAATGTAAATGGTATAATTCATACCTTAGGCTGTAAAACATATACCTTTCTACCATGCCTTCTAACCAGCGTGTTCATACATTTCAACAGAAGCTGAATGTCTGTATGTAGCAGAGAACATAAAAAAAAATGTGGTCCTAAACAAAATCATTTCTAAGTGCTGAAACCCCTTATATTATGTTTTTAAATACAGTATGGCTACTGTTATGTGAGAATTAATCATATTGCCTAGTTATAAACGACTTAGTGACAAATGTAAAGTGTACTTTTTTTGCCTATAGCACCAAAATCTAGTAATCTGTGGCCAATAAAGTGTAGTAATGCAGAAAGCCACAAAATTTATGCCCCAGATTTATTTGATCCCGACAAAAATACCTTTACTATCTTATTTCCCTATTTGGCTATAGCCGTTTGAACAAACATTTTATCTGCGGAAGCACAGATAAAATATGAAATACACACAGATACATCCCTACATCATGACTGCATATATAAATCCGTTTTCATGTTTTCTGGGTGACTTTGGCTACCTATAAAATGATGCCCTATGATGTTGTATAAGAGTATATATTGTAATATGAGATAATTATATCAATATAAATAAAAAATCTTGTTCTTGGAATTGCTATACAGGTGAACCATTTTAGTAATGAAGAAGAAATAGGTCTTGTTGTCTATGGTAAAAATTACATAAGACAGATGCACACTACGGTGATATAGATTTACTATACATCTTCAGGACATCTCGAAAATACTAAGAGCGCGACATTATGAAAGAAAATCCGTCTGGACCACACAACGGCAAAAAGGTAATAGTAGCAATCTCAGAGCATCTGAACAGTGTCGGGATATATCGGCTGGGGGGCGAAGGGAAGGATGGGAGATTTGGTGACACTTTTGGAGACACTTCAATATTGCCACCGCTTTTTAACCCCTTGAGGACCAAACTTCTGGAATAAAAGGGAATCATGACATGTCACACATGTCATGTGTCCTTAAGGGGTTAAACATCCAGCTAGGTGACTATTAGTATTTTAAGGCATCAGACACAAAGACATGCGTGCTGAAGAACTGCAATAAACATAACAATTCCCATATTTTTTAATAGCCTCCTCTTTTCCAATAAATGTAGTATACCTGCCAAGAGCATTCTTTGTTTGGCCACTTTACATGCCTGTGATTTATCTAGTCTTTGAGAAAGGCACACTATATTATAGATTACATCTATGGAAATATCAGTCACCATAAAGACCCAGGCACCACCTCTTGCTCCATACAGAATGTATAAAGTGTTTTTCTCATGTATGCCATTACGAGTGTTCTATGCAGTGTCACTGTCAGGGAAGGTCAGACAAAGGTAAAAACACTGCATTTAATATAAAACAGCAACTGGATATTTCATAGAATAATGGCTTGCTCTAATCAAACCATGCTTAGTGACTTTGAATAATTTCAATATCGAAGATATATTAAAATTTCAAGTAAGAAACTTGTCCAGAGAAAAAAATACTCCCATACTGTGAAATGTATATTCAAGCTGTTTCACCTGACAGAAACACTTAGTAAAAGTCAATTTTTAATTCAGTGGAAGATGGGAAGATTTACTGGAAATGTAGCACAGTTCAAGGTTAGTTAGTCATTGACCACTTATTTCGATCAATGCGTTGCATAAAACTATAGGCTCCTTTTATTAAAGATCAATACCACCATTTGAGGGCAAAGCATTTAAGAAAATAAAAGTAGTTGAGGGGAGAAGCTTATTTCCTACAGTGACAAGTGTTGCTGCAAATCTATTTTTAGAAGGATAAATTAAGGGAAAGACTCAGGCCATTTTAACGATTGGTGGAAACAGCGTTAATCAACATTCTCTTCCGGAAGGTCTAATGGTTTGTGTATATATATATATATAGGATAGGAAAGATGTTCAATCCCGAAGCTGACAATGATTTAGACTAGTAATGAGGAAATGAGCATGAACAGAGACATTAGTCACCTATCCTAGATTATTCATGTTGTGTTGTCTCGTACTATTTACTTTAGTTTCCTTGATAAATTTCAATGTTGCGGAGCTCTTGTACTCAGACTGAGTACATCCACCAAGTCAGCATCCTCACTGCCACCAGATGACTCTAGAGTGCTTGAGTCCAAATCGCTATAGCTTGATTGGGGTCTCTGAGGATCTCTTCCACTGGGCCAGGCTGCCGCTCTCCCCTTTCTGGCAGATATTTTCCCCTCTGTCATTGCCTCTTCTATTCCTCTTCCAGGCAGGTATTGATACCTCTGACTGCCCAGCCTCCAACTACAGGGACCAGTGCAGCCTGCTAACAGGTTCCAAAAACTATGTTACTGGCATCCCTAAACAAAACACAGGACACACAGTTCCCAATGAAGCTAACACACAATTATTATTTTATTTTTTTTGGAGCCTTTGGAGACTTGTCCTTAAACATGTGTGTTAAAAGCATTTAAAATACAAATATACAGAACACTGAATAACAAGCAATAATAATTAATACACGAAATATATAATACAAGCAACTTTTATAAACACAAGAAAAAGCAATCATATATGCATTTAACTACTTATTTGATTGCACTAATTTGCATACCAAGATTATGTAAACGTACACATTTCTATTCAGTCAGGAGATGGTGCTGCAGAGTTATCAAACTAGCAATGCATAGTTTGTAAATTGATTGCTTCCGTCACAAGCCCCTTTCAGTGGTCTTGGGACAAGGCCGATACTGTAGGCAAAAGGCTGGCTTTCAAGCCCTCCAAAAGGCCGTGGCACAAGAGCTTTTGTCACATTCACCTTAACATTAGGACTTGGATTCCTCCTTTCTTTTGTATGAGGTCCTCCAAAAGTCCAGGCTACCAGAAGATCTGGCTTGTAAGGGGCTATGATGCAACACTGAAAAGTTTTAAATTATAAGGGCACTTTCAGGATACTATAGAGTCCCAACATGCAAATATAGAACAGGACACAGGACAGTATGTATTATCAGTCCTTAGAGTGGCTGGGTTTAAGGTGATTTAGCGAGAGAATAGTCCAAAAACAAGACAAGGTCAAGGGCGTACATTAGAGTAACAATATGAGTAAACAAATCAAGGCCAGCTTTAGAGAAATCAGGTTAATCAGGGCAAGCAAAAATACAGCAACCTAATAATCAATGAACAAACTCAAACAAACTCTCGGGTTATTTCAAACCACGACAGGGCACAGTCAGAATAGCGCCAGAACTTCATAGATGGGCAATGCTGAAATTATGTCATACTTGCATCATTTTGGCTATATAACAAAGTATGCCCGTGTTATTTCTCAAACTGCAAGGATTCTGCAGCTGGATCAATGGAATGCTATTCACATTATTTTTGATGCAGGAATGTCATACCACAACTTTTGTGTATTAAAGGCCAGATAGTACAGCTTCAAAGTGAGGAGCAGAGTGAACTGTGACAAAGTGGACAGTAGAATGACCCACAGTGTGACAATGAGTGGCCATTCAGCACTGGCTAGAAATACCTTCAAAGGCACTCTTGGATGCATTACATCAATATACCGGTCAATGGCAGCTATATATAAAAAAAAAAAAAAAAGGTGGAAAATAAAATAAAATATGCAATCAAACCAAGTTTGGTTCTAGTTGTACAAAAGTGTAAAAGATCAAACTGATCAATTTTATAAATTATTTACAAAATACATGAATTTGCAGGGTAAGATTGGTACCAAAGGCGTGAAATCATTTAACAGAAGTAAAATGGGAAAATAAGAACTATAGTAAAATAACAGAAGTAAAATGGGAAAATAAGAACTATCTGATTTATGCATTTTAATTAATACAGGATTAAAATTGCCAAACTAGAATATCACGCAAGATGTAATCCTTAAGAAAACTAAAACTGCATCTCATTTTACAGCAGATCCCCTGCAGGTTACAAAAAAAAAAAAAAGAACTCACAGATATAAGATGACACATTAACACATTCTATTGTTCACAGCAATCAATTACATGAACTTGAATGGGTTTGTGGAACACAATGAGAGAAAGACAAAAAATAAAAATAAAAAGATCTAAACACCAGATATAAGCAAAAAAAAAAATACAATTACAAAAAAACAACACAAAAATAAAAACGAGTTTGTTGGTCTAGAACTCCCTATTTGAAACATTTTAGATTGTCATGTATGCTGTATGCTGGTGCCCCATTTAAAAATAATCTGATTTACTAACCTCCATATTCTGGTGAAGCTGTACATAGTGCTCACACAGCGTGGCAATGCAGGTGGATTCATTCCATCCAATCGAATAAGGAGTGCTGGAATCCCATATAGCACTAGGTACTTCACATAAAAAAATGACACCTGAGCCAGTGCTAAACCACCTAAAAGACATCGATCCAATAATTTACTGGACATCACTAACCATACATTGAAACATTACACCTCAAAATAATAATATCTCACAGTATCATTAGTTACTAAAGCCTTGACGCTGTTAATGAGTTTAGCTAATTTGTTATAGTCCATTTTATATTTATTGTAT
This sequence comes from Pelobates cultripes, assembly GCA_933207985.1. NCBI lineage: Eukaryota > Metazoa > Chordata > Amphibia > Anura > Pelobatidae > Pelobates > Pelobates cultripes. The sequence goes on from OW240913.1 coordinate 334,232,217, forward strand.
TTTTCGTCTTTACTTCATGATCATATTTATAATATATCAGTGATTGTATTGCTCTAGGTTAAATTAAAAAACAAAACTATAAATAAATAAAAATAGAGCAAACACAATAAAAGCAATTGAATATGTGATTTAACCTGAAATAATATTTAAAGGTCTTTTATGGTAAACTATGCAGTAGTAATGTATTATCTAAGGCAACATATTATTAGCAAACAGGAAGGCAGCTCAAGTGTTGCAGTATTGCTACTGCTGCCGGGATTCTGAAAAGAAAATGCCATAATGTTCTATTATTATTGAAAATAAAAGATGACGCATCATATGGCCCTTTTGCGCTTTATTTCGTAAAGCATACATATAAGTAAATAACACATTTTAAATTTTTTGGCTCTGTGGTGGCGGACATGTTTAAGTCCTAACTGGTCAAAACCCTCACTTTATCCAGTCAAAAACCATGTGCAATATGAACGGCTGCTATAGTCTCTAAACATATCTTTGAAATGCTGTCTACTTATACTTATAGTCATGATTCATGAATATGCACTAGTTTTTGATTATCTGCATGTTCTGTGATTAGATAAGTGGTGCCTCTGATAAAAGTGTAAAAGTGTACTTAAAAACTGTACCCATTGAGAAAACGTGAGCCAAGACAAACTGAAAAGAGCTATTTACTAACAAGCAAACATTAGAAAATCTCAATCTTTGTTTGTAAAGAGCTAGGAGTTCAAACCTATATTTCTAACACTTTTGTGTTTAGTTATAGTGCCGCCCCCTGTTGTGTGCCATAAAAATAACAAAATAAAGCTTTATTTTTTTAAATTTACCTTTTCCCAGCACCAAGGCTCCCTTGACTCTGCTTACCTCTCCCCCTCCCACAACATCATGGCCTCCTCCGGTGACGGTTTAATACAAGGCTCTACATAACATGCACAGTGCGTGCACCCAAACAAAAAGGCATGGCCAGCGAAAGGGAACTAGGATAACACAAACATTGCCGACCAATCAAAATGCAGAGTGCTACATGTGCTGTAGAAAGCATGGTCTTGCCAAATTTGAGGATAATCTTTGATAATCTTGAGACGAGAGATCCATATAAATAAATTGGGTCAAAGTTACATAACCCATGGTGCTGTCCAGCCACATCTTGGACACTTTGGAAGTTCTGATAAGCTTTCTACATCTTTTGAACCTTTTTTCTGTTGAGGTGCATGGCAAAATAAATGAATAAATAAACAAAAAAGATAATACCAAAAAAAGGCAATAATTTATTGCAGTGTAAAAATGTTTAGCAGGTTAGTCATATGGTATTAAAAAGTAATCAAGAGCCTTCCTTACTAATATTTGTCTTCCGCAGATCAGATCGGCAACGCGTACTCTGTAAAATGCTATTAGGTCTGCTGATTTGTATTTAAAACTTTAGTTTATCAAAAGTCATCAGCTGCCAAAAGGTTTATCATTTTCTCCTCATCATAATTTTGCAGGAAATAATATTAAAAACAAAAAAACAGGCAAACAGATTAATTTCTTTGCATTTCATTACCATTTAGATCGATATTCTGACTATGCTTTCATAAAACAACAATAGTTTCAAAAACCAGGCTGTAGGATTTTTTTTCTCATTTATGAAGCTATTAGGGCATGAACCTTAAAGGAATGCCTAGGTAACAAAAATATATACTTTTAAGTATTTGAACAATGCAGTTATAAATATGCATTTATTCGTTTTTCACATTTCCATTTCATTTTAATTTGTTTTAATTATTCACTACCTAAACCTTCCTTGTTTAGCTGGGCAGTGACCAATCAAATGTTTCTCATTGTGGACACAAAGTATAGACAGATAGATATTTAAAGATTATATATATATATATATATATATATATATATATATATATAAACACTTAGCAGGATCTTTTACCTATTCATTATACATGTAAAACAAAATACTTCTGTAGGCATTTCTTGTGGTGTTTTTTTTGTATGTTTTTTGAGAAATCCTCATCTCACACAGGAAGCTGCGGGCAGAGCACAAGTTTTTATACTGGCATTTGCTGCTTCACAACTAAGCAGAGAAAAAAGGATCCTTTACCACTCTCCTGCAAGCTGTACTTAAACTGAGTTGCCTTGGATGTAAGAAAGGATATAAATAGATATATATTTTTAGAAAGTGTGAAGGAAGGCAAAAAAAACAAAAACTAACTCTGCAGCCTTTCCAGCACTCTATGCTCTGCTCTCACAAAACTCAATATTTCAAACCCCTCCAGATTCATCATTAAAGGAACTATAGTCACCCAGACCACTTCAACTCAGTGAAGTGGTCTGGGTGCAGTATCACTGCCCTTTTAGCCCTGCAAATTGACTTGATTATATTGCAGGGTTAAGTCCACCTCTAGGGGCTGTTAGCAGGACAGCCACTAGAGGCTCTTTTGCTGCACTGACACCGTAAAACTCTGCCAAGTGATGTGGAAATCCCTTAGCAAAGCATTGACACCAATAGCAATAAAATGGCATGCAAAATATTCATGAACGGGACTACCTTGCAATAATTTTGTTTCTGTATAATTGGATAGTATTGAAAAATAAAGATATACTCTGATTTACTGAACAAAATATGGCTGCTATGTAATATATGCTTTTGTTCCACCAAGTTGTTATGAAAAAAACCCACTTCATTATTTACCAAGCAGCAATACAAGTGATTTCAAGATATACCAATAGGAAGCATCATTTTTTAGCTTTCATTAGTTTACAAGGATATCATAGTTTTTATTATTTCCCAGTTTACGAATACTCAGTTTAGAAATGTTTGGCTAAATGAAAAGCAGAGCTGAATCCAAGAGAATTTGCATCTATGATATGTAGCAACTACTAGACCACTAAGTACTAAGCTATTACAGCAATGTTCATAGATTTAATTTTATTTGCAAATTAAAACACCATGCCCACTGTATTTTCTTGTAGTGATCATGGTGCAAGAAGGATGTCAGTACTATTTCACTTCCTCATTACCCGTACAAGTATTAGAACTGCATGAGCAGGCAATGCTAGTACAAGGACAGACACAGAGTTGAGATAGAACAGGATTTAGGTGTTCCAAACTATTTCAAACCATTCTATGCTGCTGCAATGACAATGATCACTAGGATTACCAGGAACGTGTGCTGACTGTTAACCAAAAAAATAAATTATAGCATTGGGCTTTTCCAAAATGTCTATTCTTTCATTTAATGCATTTTTTGGCTGTATCCTCAGTGAAATGACAAAGAGAACCCTTCTGCTGTAGACCAAACAAAACATCCATCGTTGATCACCATACATCCAGTTTTAGAGTAGCACAGTTTGGAAAAGACTTGTTGAAAGATGCTGAATCAGAGAATAATGTTTTCTGACTCTATATTCATTAATAATAGGTAATTGGCATGGTGGGTGGTTAGCTGCTTATCAATCAGCAGCAATTTTTAAACGTCTATTTGACCACCTTCAACAACCACACGATAATGGCGCATGTCGTCCAAAGAAGCAGGTGTGCAGTGATAAGTTCTCCCATGTGTCTCGCAGGTAATCAGCATATGTCCGATTCTGCTTCTTTGAATGCTGGCTGCCATTTGGGAGAGAGTAAAAAGATTCCTGATGTTCTCTGACAAGCACACTATTGTATGACATGCTGCTTCACAGCCGTCAGACGCAGATTATAAAACAAAGAAGAAAGTTGTGATGGGAATATGGAGATTTACGTTTTTAAAAGGAAGGCAAAATAACCTGCTGAAAAAAAAAAAAATCGAAACATATCGTAACAATAACACAAAGTTCTGCTCAAACTGGATGCCTGGCTGTTTTCTATCCAGTGACAATTTGGGATACAAACGTACAATGCAGTTAGAAGAGGGATCTAAAATGGTTAGAGTAAACCGAAGCAGGTAGAAGGGCCAGATAAAGGAAGAGGGGTCTAAATTTGACAGAAGGATCAGAAAATATGCAGAAGGTCCTGGGGGGTTCTGAAATGAGCAGAGTAGGGTGACCACATTTAGAAAATGCCATTTAGGGACACTTCCTTGCCCCTCCCGGACCCCCTTCACACCGGACACAGCAGCATAGAGTGGGTTTCAGCGTCCATTGCCCCCATATTTCATATCCCCCCCCCCATATTTGATGTCCATTCCCCCATATTTCAAGTGAATTCCCACATATTTCACATCCTCCCATATTATATCCATCCCCCCCACCCATTTCATGTCTATTCCCCCATTTCATGTCCACCCCCCAATACTGACTCACTGAGAGGAAGGGGGGTAAAATCTTTATCATCAAATCTCTAGTAGTACTAGTGAGTCCATGATAAAGATTTCATCCCCCTCCCTCATTCCATGCACTTACCTAGTCATGGGAGCTCCTCTCTCTTTCCTCCTGCGCGGCCGTCTGCAAACAGCATTGGGAGGAAGTAACGTCTGTGCGTGTGACCTCACTTACTCGCATCGCTGGGAGGGGAGGGAGAGAGTGAGGAAGGGTTGCTGCTCGCACATCTCCACTGGTGGGCAGCAAATGGGGGCCTGTGGCGCTGGCATAGTAGGGAAGCCAGAGGGCCCCCCCTCTTCACTAATATGGGGCCCCGCTTTTTCCGGGACATTACATTGTCCCTGAATGAAGGTGCCCGGGACTTGGGAAAGACCAGACCCACGGACATGTGGGCACCCTAGAGCAGAGGGGTCTGCAGTGGGGAGATGAACCTGCAGCAAATAGGGGGAAGACTGTAAATTGGGAAGGGCTATTTGAAGTGGTCAAGGTGTTAATGTGCAGATGGATCTAGAGATATCAAGAGCAGGCCAACTGGCGGATCTGGAATCAAAGTAAGATTAGTCGAACTGGAAAGGTTCTCAGCTATGTTTCCAGTTCAGCAGCTTTGGTCTTAAATGTGAAATTCACTTGGAATTCTTACTTAAGTGAAAACCCCTACAAGTTTTTTTGATGCAAAGATCTGTTTTACACTCATGCGCATCAATAATGTGAAGCTGCTCGAAAAGAGGGAGATTATGAGGGAAATAAGGGACAGGTGGACTTGCACTGAAATGAGGGACTGTCCCTTGTATACAAGGACACTTTGGAGGTAAGTGCTGCAAAAGGGGAAAACGGAAGCGAGAGCACTGCAAGCAGTTATCAAAGTTAAAGAGTAGGCTGCTATGCTACAGATCACAAAGAAGGTGAGAAAGTGTTAAAGAACATCGCACAGATTACTCATTGACCATATAGGAGAAACAGACGCAGCTCCGGGATCTTGGCGTACACTAATCAAACCATCCCAGCATGGTGAGAGACAGCCTGCTGATAGCACATATGCTGCAAAGCACCGCTTCCGGTTTCTCCAACAATAAACATTAAACAGCATGACAAACAGGGCACCATGTGACAGAGTCGGCAAGTGGTTTGTAACCAGGTTACCAAACAAGAGAAGAATATTCCGAGGTGATCTAAATATGATATGAAAAGAAAACAAATCCGCTGCTGATTGTTAACATTACTTACTGTGATCAAGATGAAAAAAGTAATTGGATGTAAGCAATCTGATAAAGGCTACAAAGTGTGCAGCAAAGATTAAGGTGATCTTCTTAATTACATCAATTCTTATTTCACGAACAGTGTGGTGAGAGCAAAACACGATAAAACTCAGCACTGATTGATGCAAATTCTATCTGATTAACAGTCCGTTTTGAGTAAATGGACAAAAACACACCTTTATCAAGAAACAAATCTCAAAAATAACGAACAAATGTCCCTATCTACATTGCTGCTAAACCATATGTCCCAAAAGTCTGGCAACAGAGTCCTGATTTAAAACACTTCTCTTCCCATCCTGTCTTTTATTTTCCTCTGTGTCCTGCTCCTTGAAACAAGACAAAGGATCCAAAATATTCTCAATAAATGTTCAATAAAGGTGCCGCACTCCGTGTAAACCAATTCCCAGACATTCTGTACATACAAGTGCACTTCCAATGTACATTGATTGGGCAACTTCAGTTGGTTGACTGACATGGCCGTGTGTTTTCATTCAACTGGAATGCAGCAATAGGCCATACAGAGGATTAAAACATGTCCATAGAGATTACACATTTACTTTCTTACACAAGATGGACAGGGGGAACTTCATAACTTACGATAAAACAGGCAGACATGTCAACATCACAAAACCAGTTTTATTATAAAACGCATCATAGAGTCCCATGGAGCTTGACATTTACATGGAATTTATTCCACTAAGTTTGCAATTTAAAACTCAACAAATAAACCTAAAGTTTTTTTCCGACCCATAGAATTCCTCTAGTAAATCACTGCAAGGTCCACATTAAATCCCCTATTGATTACAAGCTCCTAGAACTCACTCATATCGCAATATCCAAGAAAAAAACAAAACAACAATACAATCTATAGATTTCAAATTCAACATTTCACAAACATTTTACAAGTTAAATTGTGCCTATAGGTTTGAAATTCAACATTTCACAAACATTATTTTACAAGTTAAATTGTGAGAGTTTCTGGTAATTTCTTGTCATTCCCAAAGATAATTCTGGATGGCTTGTCATTTATCATTATTATGTAGATATAAAATGACATGTAGCATATCTAATTTACCACTATATGAGCTATTTCAGGAAGTCACTCAGTGTTGTCTAGTGTAAGATTCATAGTTTAGGTTTGTCGATACTTGATGGGAAAACTCGATCACCACCTCAGGGTGCATGGACAATAAGTCTGGGGTTGGTAGGTAGCAAGCTTGGTTCTTACCTGTTTTTTTTATTTATTTTTTATTTGTTTGAAAATAATTTGAATTTTTACCTTTGTCTTATTTTTACACTAATGTTATTTTGGATTTGGATTTTATTTGCCAAATCTGGTTTGATATTTGTCTGATCATAGGCACTTGTATGAAGTAGAGATTAGCATTGATGTGCACTAGTTTATGAGCCATTGCTTTATATAGTACTTAGTGCCTTGTTTTATTGCTTGGCCATTTGGTTCATAGACTCATACAAGTTCCCTCTGAATTACATCAAGTCTATCAATTCTTAAATCAGATATGCGTTTTATTATCATCATTATTTTTGCTTGATTATGCCAGATTTAACAGTCCCGGCTTTAATACCTAAAGGGCTCGAAGCCATGCTTCCAAAACTACAAACTAATAATTACATTTTTGGAGAAAGTACTAGAGGCATTATAAAAATGTATAAGATGAGGTTGTTATGGTGTCTACATTGCTCATTTTATTCAGGGTTGATAGAATAAGCAAAGTTATAACATAGCACATGAGTATGCAATTTCTTTTTAGCATGCACCTTCCCAAGAGCTGGTCTGGCTTGTACACACTGTGTATGTCTAACTTTTAGACCGGAGGCCCTGAGCCTCGGCAAAAAAAACTTGACTACCTGCTCACCTGTCCCTGAATCAGTGCCTCCATTAGTTAACAGAATGACATCAGAATAAAACAGAATATCCCTACTAGAATATATGAAACACTGTAATGTAAAACTTAGGTACTAAAAGAACAAACGAGGAATTATTAGAATCCTAGGTATCCCAGTATATTGAGGGAAGAGTATTTTGTCCACTAATGGCCATAGCTAAACAACTTGTCATTTATAGTTATTTTTGGTTTGTGATGGAAAGTCTGCTCTGAGAAGGAAACTTTTCCCTTGCAACTATCCTCAGTACTAAGGTCTGAGGTTTTACCCACAGCACAGAAAAGCAGATAATAAACAAACAGCCGCAGGTGGATGACACTTTCTTAATTTGCTACACAGATGTCTATTACTGTTTATATTCTTTGGTTAAAATAAAACTGGTTACCTGTATCACTGTGTATACAAATGTGGATCTCTCTAACAATGTAGATTGTTTATGGTATCTTAGCAACCAGTAAAAAAAAAAAAACAGTCCATTGTTGACATGTAACTATGACAAGTGACATGTTTTATCTATCAGGTCAATTGTTTACCGGTATCTTAGCAACAGCAACAATGTCCATTGGTCTTCTCGAATTAGCTCACATTTTGATTGACCTATCAGGAGCATTGTTTATTAGTTTCCTAGCAAAAAGCAATAGTACAGAGTTGACACCAGTGGATCTCTTGGTACAGCGCTATGGAATTTGCTGGCGCAATATTAAATAATAAAATAATAATAATATTTAAGACGCCTATCAGGTGCATTATGTAATACTATCATATCAACTTAAACAGAACAGTGAACTGAAGAAAGCACAAATCCAAAATATATATAAAAAAAATAAATACTAGTTAAAGGGACACTTTTAGCACACAAACATATTTAGCTTAATGAAGCAGTTTTGGCACACAGATCATGTCTGACTGCTCAATTATCTGCCATTTAGAAATTAAATCACTTTTGTTCCCAGTTTATGCAGGCTTAACCACACCTCACCTAGTTGTGCCTCACACAGACTCCATGAAGATCTTTACTTTTCCTTTAAGATCGTACATATAATTTAAGTTCTTGTCTACTGCTCTGTTAATTTTCTTCAATCACACACAGAATGGTGTTGCAGACTCTAGCAGGCTATCAGAGCATGACATTAGTTAGTCTAATTTAAACACACTGTGCAAGACTTGAGCACACATGCTTTTCAGCTGGTACGAACCAATCAAATTCCTTTTAATCTACCGTTATACTTATCTGTCTGGGATTTACCCCTTGAGTCTTATTTAATGACAGATTGATTAGTTTATATTTATATTAACCCCTTCAGGACGGAGTCAATAGTACACGTTCTGATCAAAACAAAACAAACAAAAACTGGAATTTGCGCTATATGTCTGTTCAACCGTAATTCACCTCTTTCATATTAAATGCACCCACACTTATTATATATCATTTTGTTCAGGAGAAACAGGGCTTTCATTTCATATCAAATATGTATATATGAAACATAATTTATTATGAATACAATTTTAAAAACTGAAATTTTTTTAATTTTTAAAAAAAATTGTAGTTCAGCCTCACATTTTAGCTGTAAATGTCATAATACTGTTAGGTATTACTCCAAAAAAATACCCATATTTGTAATCAGCGATGTCTCACGAGTACAACAGTACCCCCCATTAACAGGTTTTATGGTGTTTTGGAAAGTTACAGGGTCAAACATAGAACGTTCCATTTTCAAATTGAAATTTGCCAGATTAGTAATGTTACCTTTGAGACTGTGTGGTAGCCCAGGAATGAGAATTACCCCCATAATGGCATACCATTTGAAAAAGTAGACAACCCAAGGTATTGAACGTGGGGTATGTTTAGTCTTTTTTAGTAGCCACTTAGTCACAAACACTGGCCAAAGTTAGCGTTCATATTTGTTTTTGTGTGAAAAAAAGCAAAAAAAAACAATATTTGGCCAGTGTTTGTGACTAAGTGGCTACTCAGAAAGACTGGACATACCCCACTTGCAATACCTTGGGTTGTCTACTTTTGCAAATGGTATGCCATCATGGGGGTAATTCTTATTCCTGGGCTACCATACGGTCTCAAAGGCAACATAACCAATCTGGCAAATTTCAATGCCAAAAAAATGAAATGCAAGCCTTATATGTGACTCTCTAACTTTCCAAAACACCATAAAACCTGTACATGGGGGGTATTGTTATTCTCTGGAGACTTCACTAAACACAAATATTAGTGTTTTAAAACAGTAAAACATATTACAACAATAATAGTCCATAAAAGTGCCGTTTGTTTGTAAAAAATTCAAAAATCTTCACTTTTACTTAAAATATCATCGTTGTAATACAATTTACCAGTTTGAAACACTAATATTTGAGTTCAGCAAAGTCTCCAGAGTAAAACAGTACCCCCTATGTACAGGTTTTATGGTGTGTTGGAGAGTTACAGGGTCAAATATAGTGCTTGCGAATTAAATTCTCTTCACTTTCTCTCTGTGTTGTCAGGCATGTCAATCAAATTTTAATTAATCAAATCACATAATTATGTTAAAAGATTACTTAAATATACACGTAGAATTTTAATATATATGCATTTATAGGTATTTAAATTCTACGTGTATACTAATGTAATCTTTTATGTAATTATATGTATTTATCTATATATATATATTTGCTGTTATTTGTATTTTATTGATAGATATATATAGAATGTCATTCTAAGTGTATTTTGTTACATATATATATATATATATATATATATATAACAAATTACAGTTAGAATGAAATTACATATGAATATATAATTTATATTAAATTTTGTTTCAATAATTTTATTTATTTATTATTGTATATATATATATATATATATATATATATATATATATATATATATATATATATATATATATATGTATAGAAAGGAATAAGAGACGCACTCTCAGGACTTTACAATAAATCCATTGGTATTTATTAAAACAAAGGTTACATCATCTGATCGACGTTTCGACCCTACAGGGTCTTCCTCAAGATATATATATATATATATATATATACACACACACACACTTTTAATTTTTATTTTATTTTATTTATTTATTTAATTTCCCACCAGCAGGGGGACTGTCTAATATTTTAGACAGTCCCCCTGCTGGAAGATCCATAGCCAGCTACAGGGGGCCATGTGATCGCTCTTTGAGAGCGATCACATGGCCCCCGGGGGCCTCATTCGCCGGGGGAGGGCTGCCTGGGCTGTCAGGCAGCCCTCCAGAAGAGGATCGCGGCGGAGGTAAGTAAATCTCACCTCCCCCGGGCTTAAGCCGTTACGGCGTTCTATGCCTCCGCAACGGATTTAAAGCCCTTTAAAGCCGCGACGGCATAGAACGCCGTAACGGCGTTAAGGGGTTAAAAGGCATTTGATTCATTCGAACCAGTTGAAAATAATTTGTGTACAAGACTATTGTGCAATAAGGGAAGCTACAACAATTTGACTCTTGTTAAGTAAGTGTGTAGAGAAGCTGTGTGAGTCTCAGTCAGGGGTGGTGTGACCAGGTCTGCATACACAAAGTGATTTAACTCCTAAATGTTAGATAACGGAGCAGTGGGATTACAGAGGCATGATCTATACATCAAATCTGGTTCATTAAGCTAAAGTTGTGTTATTGCTTACAGCATCCCTTTAAGTACCACAAGCCATGCAGGTGATATCCTTAACATTCTACCTGCTATCAATAACTGCCACCAGCAGCAAGCAGATTGAGATTCAGATGGTAGAATAAGAGTCAACCAACCACCAGCAACCCAAGTTTAGCTTGCTGAAAATTTTTAAAAAAAATAGGGCGTGAGGAGTTTATGGGTTAGAGCAGGAAGTAGGGATGTGTTTTGTGTAAAAGTTAAGGTGTTAGATTGTTGAGCAGAAAGTGTTAAGAGAAACAAGGTTTCCCTGATTAAGCAAGGAAATGTATTCAATATATACATAATATATATATAATGCAGGGAAGACCAGAGGTGACAAGGGGAGGAGGACATTTCTGACCCTTTGTGGTGCCTGTCACTAATAGTTTAATAACTCTTACTGAACATACAGGGAGTGCAGAATTATTAGGCAAATGAGTATTTTGACCACATCATCCTCTTTATGCATGTTGTCTTACTCCAAGCTGTATAGGCTCGAAAGCCTACTACCAATTAAGCATATTAGGTGATGTGCATCTCTGTAATGAGAAGGGGTGTGGTCTAATGACATCAACACCCTATATCAGGTGTGCATAATTATTAGGCAACTTCCTTTCCTTTGGCAAAATGGGTCAAAAGAAGGACTTGACAGGCTCAGAAAAGTCAAAAATAGTGAGATATCTTGCAGAGGGATGCAGCACTCTTAAAATTGCAAAGCTTCTGAAGCGTGATCATCGAACAATCAAGCGTTTCATTCAAAATAGTCAACAGGGTCGCAAGAAGCGTGTGGAAAAACCAAGGCGCAAAATAACTGCCCATGAACTGAGAAAAGTCAAGCGTGCAGCTGCCACGATGCCACTTGCCACCAGTTTGGCCATATTTCAGAGCTGCAACATCACTGGAGTGCCCAAAAGCACAAGGTGTGCAATACTCAGAGACATGGCCAAGGTAAGAAAGGCTGAAAGACGACCACCACTGAACAAGACACACAAGCTGAAACGTCAAGACTGGGCCAAGAAATATCTCAAGACTGATTTTTCTAAGGTTTTATGGACTGATGAAATGAGAGTGAGTCTTGATGGGCCAGATGGATGGGCCCGTGGCTGGATTGGTAAAGGGCAGAGAGCTCCAGTCCGACTCAGACGCCAGCAAGGTGGAGGTGGAGTACTGGTTTGGGCTGGTATCATCAAAGATGAGCTTGTGGGGCCTTTTCGGGTTGAGGATGGAGTCAAGCTCAACTCCCAGTCCTACTGCCAGTTCCTGGAAGACACCTTCTTCAAGCAGTGGTACAGGAAGAAGTCTGCATCCTTCAAGAAAAACATGATTTTCATGCAGGACAATGCTCCATCACACGCGTCCAAGTACTCCACAGCGTGGCTGGCAAGAAAGGGTATAAAAGAAGAAAATCTAATGACATGGCCTCCTTGTTCACCTGATCTGAACCCCATTGAGAACCTGTGGTCCATCATCAAATGTGAGATTTACAAGGAGGGAAAACAGTACACCTCTCTGAACAGTGTCTGGGAGGCTGTGGTTGCTGCTGCACGCAATGTTGATGGTGAACAGATCAAAACACTGACAGAATCCATGGATGGCAGGCTTTTGAGTGTCCTTGCAAAGAAAGGTGGCTATATTGGTCACTGATTTGTTTTTGTTTTGTTTTTGAATGTCAGAAATGTATATTTGTGAATGTTGAGATGTTATATTGGTTTCACTGGTAATAATAAATAATTGAAATGGGTATATATTTGTTTTTGTTAAGTTGCCTAATAATTATGCACAGTAATAGTCACCTGCACACACAGATATCCCCCTAACATAGCTATAACTAAAAACAAACTAAAAACTACATCCAAAAATATTCAGCTTTGATATTAATGAGTTTTTTGGGTTCATTGAGAACATGGTTGTTGTTCAATAATAAAATTAATAAAGTTAATCCTCAAAAATACAACTTGTCTAATAATTCTGCACTCCCTGTAGTATCTTCTTTAAAGTGTTCAGTAACTCTGCTGAGCCCTGAGACACTCATGTTGTGGCTAGTTGAAAAGTTGTGAAGCTTCAAACTGCAGAACTGGGGCTGTAACTCTGAGGACTGAGCTGATTCTGGTAGTAATCTATTTTAATCTGTAGTGATTATTGATCCTGTTGACCATTGTCAGCTACTTATTGGCACCATAGTACTGCAGATTAATTATATTGGCAGCTGCAGAGATAAGGAGTCTTTCAGTATCTCGCTGCTTTAACCCTGTGTACATGGTCTGTTGAGAGCTAATGGAGTAGCTGACAGCAGCAATAGTTAACAGAGAGCTAAAGTTATCATAGCAGGAGCAATACTGAAGATGAGATCATGAGAGGGAGAGCTATGAAGTTAGGTAAAGAGAGCTGGAGCATTATACAGAAACATTTACTGTGTGTGTATCTCTGTATTGTAGCTCTGTGTAACCCATCACAGTGATCCTGGCTGTGTGGGATAGTTATGTTATCTCCTAATTGTGCCCAGTTCTGTGTGCCATTTCTCTGAATTGTACTTAGCTCTACCTGTTGTATGGGTATCTCTGCAGTCTACCCAGCTCTGTGTATTGTATAGGTATCTTTGTGTTGAGCCCAGCCAGGGCAGGTGCAAGGATTTTTGCCGCCCTAGGCAAAAGAAAGATTGCCTGCAGGGACAAACTATAGACACCAGAACAACTTTATTAAGCTGCAGTGGTTCTGGGGACTATAGTGTCCATTTAATGTGAGGTAAATTAGAGATTAGTGTCACTAATAATATACTAGATTGCCTACTTACAATCAGATGAGGATGGTGATGCAGTCTGGCTCCACTGGTCTAGAACAGGATCTCTGGAGGCTGTTTGCAACTGTGGTCACAAAATTCAATGTTCTGGGAGAACGGGAAGCAGCTCCATTTTTGGGGGCCTCTTACATAGCTCAAGGTCTGGGCCCCAGGGCCTGACGGTAAGTATGCCCATAAAGCCCACCCATAAGGCCACCTACATGTTCCACCCATGAACTCACAGGGAGTAGAGTGTGTAGGGGATGTGTTATGTGTTACTGTAGAGGATCTAATGTGTGTGCTTACTGAATGTAGTGTATAGGGATACCAGCTTGTGTAGGTGATGCAGTGTTGTTTGTGTAAGGGATAGAAAGCAGTGAGTGTTTGTGTATAAGGGATGTATTGTGTGTTTCTTGTTGTGTGTTAGGGATGCATTGTGTGTATCTGTGTTTGTATGCATAAGGGATGCAAAGTATGTTTCTGTGTATGTAAGGGATGCAGTGTGTGTGTCTGTAAGGGGTGTGTTGAGTGTGTGTAAGAGATGCATTGTGTTTCTGTGTGTGTGTGT
>OW240913.1:334246771-334329356 GCA_933207985.1 Pelobates cultripes
GTGTGCACTTCCTGTCATTCCGGCCGGGTCGCGGACCGGAAAGGAGCTCGGCCACGCTACAGGGCAGGGGAGGTGAGGCACTGCGGCAGCCGCCTGAGCGCTCTCTATAGAGCGCTCAGGTGGCTGCAGAATTTAAAGGGCCGGCGATGGGGGCGCAGGGCGCCCCCTCCTATATGGCGCCCTAGGCGGCTGCCTAGTTCGCCTTATAGGAAGCGCCGGCCCTGAGCCCAGCTCTATGTATGAGATCTCTATTTTTCTCAGCTATGTTTGTGGTATGTTATCTCTGTATTATACTCAGCTCTATGTATTTTATAGAAATCTTTAAGTTGTGCACAGCTTGTTTTATTGTATTAGCATCTCTGTATAATACTCAGCTCTCTGTATTGTATGAGTATCTCTGTACTCTCTGGGTTGGAGTAAAATTCTGGGGGAGGGGTCTGGTGCACCACCAGCCGCCACTGGTGAGAGTAGAAGATACCATATTGTATAGGTGAACCCTTTATAGGATTCACTTATAGGTATTCAACAATATATATTTTATTTTGTCCTATTCTGCTACAATCCTTAATATTTTCAAGGTGATATAAACAGTTAAACACTGTCAAAAGGAATTAATTTTAAATTGCAATTTTGTGCAGTAAAAAAAAAAAAAAAAAAAAAAGGACAGTAATAAGGGATTACATAATCTGTTCTCTTTCATTTTGTGCATGAAAGGAAGGATCTAGCAAAAAAATAAATCAATTTTAAATGCTTTCCAATAGGGGACTGAGTGATATTTTATATATTAGTGTATATTTTTATGTAAAACCATAAAACTTTTTAGTGAGATTTAATAAACATACATTGTTATTTGTCCAGTATTTTATTTATGTCATTATTTAAATTGCATTCTGTGAAGTTTATTTTCTAGTGTAAGCGGTTAACCAAAAAAATATACACATTTTATACAGTAAATCCTCCCGAGAAAAAAAGTTTATCTCAAACCACTCAAAACACAGAACTGGGGAACGATGCCCAGAGACTACTAGCATCATAACCACTAATACAGGCTGACATGGTTATGGTGCTTAGCTTAACTATTTAAAGCATATGCAGGAAAATCTTAAATATCTCTTATACAGCTGAAGGTTCTACATCTACAAGTACAAAGAGCGACATGGATTTCTTATACATATATTGACTTAGCATTGTCTTCGACGGAACACAACGGAACACTTCTGGAAAGCCCTTAATCTCTTTCCGTGGAGAGGTTTACACCACATTCATTTCTGCATGTTAAGTAGTTTCATTCATCTATAGACATAGTTAAAACTACTCAGTAACCTAACAGTAGCATCCAATAACCTTACCTCAGTTACACTAGTAGCTTCAATTACATTTTTTCGATGTATTAGTCTACTTTCAACTGCTGTCTAAGTTCTCTCAGAGAAAAAAAACAAACAAAAAACCTAAGAGTAAGTGCATGCACACTGTCGTTGGTGTCATATAGTTGCACAGTATTTGAAAATGACTGAAAATATAATGAACTAAATAAATGGAGACATGGAAAGGAGTATACGTGCACTTTAACCTTGGAGTCCCATTAAAGTGTAACATCTCCAAACGTCCTCTAGCATTATCACATATAATTTCCTAATAGGTCATGATCAATATCTCGAGATTCATGACCATTTCGCACAGAGTCATTAATCTTCCGTGTGACCTTTTCCATGTGAATACCCACTGCAATATCTCAACCTCCAACATAGAGCTCACCTATAAAACTTTGCTGAATATTCTATGTGTAAATACAGTACTAAAAAAATGCTATTCTAAAGGCGCAAATTATGCCAAGAAATTTTTTGTTTACTCGATGTGTATGTGATGGGAAACGGATCTAAGGTCATTTTTGGTTACTGCGAGGTAAAGATAGGGAATAAAAAAGAAAAATAGCAATGATGTCACAAAAACACAAACAGCTTCCTAAA
This sequence comes from Pelobates cultripes, assembly GCA_933207985.1. Classification (NCBI taxonomy): domain Eukaryota; kingdom Metazoa; phylum Chordata; class Amphibia; order Anura; family Pelobatidae; genus Pelobates; species Pelobates cultripes. The sequence goes on from OW240913.1 coordinate 334,248,739, forward strand.
ATGTGTATGTTGCGTTTAGGTGTTCACATCATAAAAATAATAAAGGGGTGGGTGTGCTTAGCTTTTTTTTTTCTTTGAGTACATAAGGTTTTGTCAAGGAGAAAATCTTTCACTCCGAGAGCATCTTTCACTCCTCCAGGACCACTAACATGACAGGCATGGCATGATAAATCGCTCCGTGAGGACCATGCATTACATCTTGCAGTAAGCAGCTGTACATATCACAAACTCTGGGTAAACAGACTTAACCACAGCCAAAGCATCATAATGTTACTGCACAGCATTTCCTGGTGACTGGTATATGGACCTGATCAAAACCAATTAGTGATTATCTGTGCCTATTCTTGTTGCCTGTTCATGTATGTGAGAAAGACACATGGAGTGGGGGCAGTGGCGGAACTACCGCGGTCAGAGGGGTTGCAGCTGCGACCGAGCCAGTCACTACAGGGGGCCCAGCCGCCCTCTGGACTCCAGCGACTGCGGTGCCCAGCCGGCCATATGTTAGAACCATCGGTCTAACAATTTGCTCCCTTTACTTACGGACATGTATGTTTTTTATTTTTTATCTTCATTACTTTATTTGCCTGTTTTACTGTAAGTACATTATGCAGTTGTGCTTTTATACTGTGATGCATTTAAGCTTGGATATCTTTAAACTAGTGCATTATACAGCTGTACCTTATTTTTAAGATTGTGGTACATTATGCGGTTGTGCTTTTGCTAGGAAGCATTTAGGCTGTGTTGCATTTAAGCTGTGTGACATTTAAAACTGTTTCATTTAAATTTGCATTTAATACTGTTGCATGTAATACCGCAAGTCATTGGAAACCGCAGTACATTTGGAAAACTGCAGTGCATTTGAAGACTGATATATTTTAAATACTGTGATACATTTTGGAAACTGTGTTACCTTTTATATCTTGAGGCCTTTAGACTGTGGTGCCTTTAAACTTTGACTTTTGCACGTGGTTGCCTTTTAAACTTTCTTGCAGGCACTTGTGTTATCTATTTTGCTTCCCCCTCGGTCCCAGTGATTTATTCCCGGTTCCCTGGGTGTTTAGGGGCCATATAGGCTTCAGACAGAGTCCTCTCCCTGGTCTCTAAACAGCAAACACACTCGGAATAGGCCCACATGTGTGCAGATTGGGCCTAATACAGATGACTTGCATTGTGGGAATTCAAGTTGTGGCAGCCATCTTGGATAAGGGCAATTGCCAGAAAGTGCCTAAAATAAAGGGGAAATTACAGTAAACATACACTTATTGGGTAAGTATTTGCAGGGTCTCCAGACATGGATAAGTGCTGTCTTCAGCCTGTTTTAAAGCTGTTTCGCTGGTTTCTTATAGAATTTAACAGTGCACATTTTTTCTTAATACTTTACCACAGGTAATATTTAGTTATTATTATTTGTCAGGTGTCTGATTCTTCATCAGGATCTGATTATGAGGAAAAAACTGTGGAAGGAATCGGTTATGCACTGACTTCTTTCAGAAGGTTGTCGCTTCAGCATGACCTATCACTGTGCAGCCACATGACATGCGGGCAGGGCTTACAAAGTAAGTTCCAGAGGCCTTAGGGGTAAGAAAAGAGGCTTTACCCTGTGGAGGAAGTTATTTCCAACCCCAGAACTACACCACCTAAGTTGCACACTTATGGCTCATAGGTGGACGCAGACCTGTCCAAAATTTTACTCCTACCATCGCAGGAGGCCAGCCAGCTGTGACTTCCGCTGCTGTTTCTACAAACATGAAATATGTGATTAAAGATCTAAAGGCTACTATGGAGAGAGATATTAAAAGCCAAGATTGAAGAGGCAGTCTGAAGTCTTCAGGTTACAACTGACTTCTTCACAGAAACTTCCCTAGATGTAACTAGGATATTCTCTGGATCAAATGGCTTTATTTATAGTAGCTAAGAAAGCATTCTGGTTCTGTTTCTGGGATGATGACTCATCCTCCAAGTCTGCCCTCTACACCATTCTATTTGAAGGGGTGGTACTGTTTGGGAAAGCTTTGGATAATTCCATTGAAAAGGCGAATAAGGGCTGCAAGATATTGGTACCTTAGGATGGAAGTTCCAAGGATCCCAGCTCCTCATAGTCTGAACGGAGAACCTCCAGTGACAAGTATTTCTGAGATACATGGAACTACTGGCCCTGCAGGGAATACTCCAGAGGTAACTCATGGCAGTTGGTAAACCTGCCTTTCAAGTTTCTAATGGAACTATAACGCAGTTGTTTTGCTCTTCAGCAATGAACATATCTCCTCCAGTACTAGGAGCCTCATTTTTCTGATCTCACATACCTGGGCTCGTCATATTCTGGAGGCTTGAGTGGTATCCATGGTCCAGATTGATATAGACTGGAGTTTTTTCTTAACGGGCACAGGAGTCTCCATACCAACAGGAGTTTTAAGACCAATGAATCAAAAGGTAAAACACTGAAGGAAGAAGTATTCTGGACGAAGAGGTGATTTTTTTTAGGTCCCAGAACAATGTCCTATGCAGAGCTAATTGGTCACATCAGAAACAACATGTAAGAGCAGACTGACCACATTTGAGATCTATACTCAGTCAGGCTATTTCTCAAATACGACCCAAGATTTTTAAGTGCCTAGTTTCTTCAGACTACTACCCACCAGAGGAAGAGAAAACTTTAGAGGTGCAATCATTAAAGAGAAAGACACGGCACGTTTTATTTTTATTTATCTATTATTGGCATTTATAAAACGTCAAAATTCTGGAGCGCTGTACAATTGAGGAAAATAAAAACAGCACGATATACACAGACAAATACAGAAAGTAAAGAGGGCCCTGCCAGAGAGCTGAGATCGAGGCATTGAAGGGGCTAGTTATATAGTCCATGGCCTTACAATCTAAAGGATATAATGGGGACAAAAAATATAATTTGAGACAAGAGAAAGCAGGGAGAATTTGCATGTGATGGCCAGAGAAACTTAAAGGAATGTTGCTGCTACTGTGTAGGTGGAATGAGTGGGTAGTTGGGTCTCAGAGAGGAAATTAAGGAGCCTGAGTCTGTGTTTGCTTGTGAGGCTGAATTTGTGAATCAAGGCCTGAAAGTTGCAGGTACAGAGTCTGAGAATTTTTCCTTGTGAGGCTGGGCTTGTAAGTCAAGCACATCTTTTCTAACACATTTAAAGGTGTATTTTAACACTCTGATCTAGGATAAGATGTCCCTGGTCTAGACAGAACTCATAAAAGAATCTGAAATGTCTTGGAAATTATAGCAAGTGTACGAATTTCAAATGTATCTTTTTATGTTTATTAATTTTAATTGATCACGTACATAATGTGTAATGCATTTCCTAATTAAGGCACTACAAAAACATTTATCAACTCCAGCCTCGAGTGTCCCTTTTATACTGATGATTATTGTAATACAATAACAGCAGATATTATATAAAACTCCAAGGTGTAGAACATAACGTTTTCAATTTGAGTATACCACTCCCCCTAAAGGTGCAGTGTAAGTACTGCAACCGCAGAGTTGAAACTGCAACTTTCCTAAACTAATCTAATCGTATGCTCAAAATCAGTATCGCTTACTAGGAAAGAATGAAATATTAATTGCAACAGTGAGAAATGTCAGCAATTCATCTCTCTGCTGTGGCTCTCATCCTATAATTCAGAACATTAATCATCCTTACATATCGCTACTTACATTTCAGCCACCAGACTACTTGTAAAGAGCCATTGCCTTGTGATTGAACATTTCTGAAACACATTAGTACATCACCATTTCTTTCAGAGTATGCAATGACCAGCTGGATTGGGAACATTTATTTTACCATAATCAGATTCCTTTTTAATTAAGGATATTTTCCTGTAATATTTTCATTTGTCAAAATTATTTAAGAATTATTTCCCTGGCCTTTGGTCTTATCATGTAATTTGTTTAGCAAATTTCATATATATATATATATATATATATATATATATATATATCTTTAGTTAAGCATAATGAAGGGCTAATATAGGCACCCAGACCCCGTCAGCTCATTGAAGTGGTCTGGGTGCAGTGTCCCAGTCCACTTAACCCTGCAATTGTAATTACTGCAGTTATTGATTAATTGCAATAATAACCTTGCAGGATTAAGTCTACCTCTAGTAGAGGCACTTCCGTGTGGTTAGGCAACTTTTGGTCACCTGACGCTGGGCGTCATCACACCCCGCATGAGGACTACCAGCATCATCTAAAATCCCATAGGAAAGTATTATGCAATGCTTTCCTAAGTGGTAGTCCTAATGCCAGCCTGGCGTTCGCCGCGCATGTGCTTTTTGTCCCCCGCTGACGTCAGCCAGAGGAGAGGAGGAGGGGCCTGATCCAGCCCAGAGGGACATCGGTGCTGGAGTCAGGTAAGTGACGGAAGTGTTTTTAACCCATCCAATGCCACGGGGAGGGCATTGTTAGTCACTATAGTGCTAGGAAAACAACTTTTCTTCCAAGCACTAACAGTTTCCATAAATATACAGCATTTATTAAGAAGTATTAAGGTTCACAAGAGACTTGGCATGGACAGGTAATGTTACTGCACATTATGTTTCTATCGCTAGATATAGCACATCATCTCACAGTATAGAAGTGTGAGTTTTGTCCTTGCTTTGGAGTTCTGTTAAATAATCACATGCAGAAATATCGTGGAGTGGAGTTACATACTTGAACCCAGGACATACTTGAAAATGAGAAAAATCTCAATGAATCCATCCTGTTAAAATATTTTATAAATAAATACTTTAGCCCGAATAAAGTACACACAGGGTGACAGGCAATACAATGCAGAAGAAGTAAATGAACTGGCTTACTAATAACAATAAATCCGACTGTTAGAGGATCGTGAGACTTGAAAAATAAAAATAAAAACAATATAGTCTTATGTGTAGTTTTACAATTGTTATTATTTTTTTATTTTTTTTTAAACAAATCAAAAGTATCTCCTAGCAGAGCTTGACACATGAGATACAAGAGCTGTGGGATTACCGAAGGATGAAATGTTCTTAACAGAATGAAAAACTGTCTAGTGTAGTCTGTGTTTCTTGTACTAGATACCTTGGGTGAGATGGGAGCAATGGAGAAATCGACATAAAAAAAGACCATATGTGTGGCAAGCACTGCAAAATACCTAAGGTGGTAAAAGATGGAACAAGCCCCCATTTACAGCAGAAATATGTGACTGAAAATGATGGCGTCGCAGGAAAAAGATGAAGGACGAACACGGTAATTGTTATAAAATAAAGCTGGCCTTGTTTCAAAGCTCGGACACTGCAGTGTATTTTAAGCATTATCTTGCTCTCGGTCACCCCAAATTGAGAGGAGATATGATGTGAAAGCAGGACTGGAACAGCTGGGAGACTATATAGAAACAGCTGGACGGCAGCGAGAACACATTAATGAAAGGACACTTTGTATGACATCTATCCTACCTTCTTTTATACAATGTACCAAGCTCAGAGCAATGCTAAACTAAAGGGAGTGTTCCCGTGAATTTCAAATTTAAGGTCAAAATGACAAAGTGGATTATTTTCTAAGTCAGCTATGATTTCAGCTTGGCTACTCTGGTCTTAAATTGGAAATGTACCGTACTTTGAAATCTCATGTTAGTAAACAGTAAACAATCCTGCGTATGTGCAAGTTCTCTTCTTGAAATGCTATCAATACATAAACATTTTAGTTTATTTCCCATGTTGTATCTCCACATCCAGCAGCTGGCATTGGGCAGCATGGAACCAAAAAATGAGTTCCAGGATGGTTGTGCAGATTTTGTTCAACTTTGGCGTTTACCATCAGCATACACAGCATGCTGACAACCAAAGCACAGCCTTTACGGTTACAAAAACTATATTGTGAGCGTGCCGGTAAGTATACGATCCCTGTTCTGCGTGAACATGGTTCAAGTGCACACAGTCTATTCCTCCTTTATAAAAAAGAAAAAGAATTCAGCGCTAATTAACACACAATTAATAGAGGTGGGCAGCAACCCAAATGAAGGAGAACCCCTCAAGTCCTTCAGTGGATAAACAAAGATAGCAAAAAGATAAAGTAGGGCTGCGCCAAGCTAAAAGAGATAGTCCAGTAAAATCTCACTAGGATACCAGTGGATAATCAGGAATACTTGATAGGGTTTTTTAGTAGAGGTAGGTACGTCTGATGTTGACCGATCAGTATATGAAAACAGAAGAGAGGTAGAGGCAACCAATGGTGCAGTATGTCTAAAATTCAAGGTGCAGTAGATAATATAAGTAGACATTTGGGAGAGCTATGGCCAGTTCTGGTGTGAATAGCGTACAGCAGTATAATCCCCGCTTATGGGATATGTAGGGAAGGGGTCTCCGTCAGCACCGTCTGGTAATCCAAAACCGTCTGGTAATCCAAGCAACAATGGTGCTCTCAATTGTGATAGGGTTCAATGTGCAATAGGTAGAGAAAGGTAGAGAACTCACATTTGAGAGAGCTATGGCCAGCTCTGCTGTGGATAGCGTACAGCGGTATAACAGCTGGCCATACTTGCGGTCCTGGTCTGTAAGTTGCCATAATACAGACATTGACTCGAGTATAAGACGAGTGCGGGTTTTTCAACAAAAAATGTGCCGAAAAACTCGTCTTATACTCGAGTATATACGGTAGGTATTTGGGACTTTTATAGAAATAAAAATAATGTTTCCAGAGTAGTATTGTGTGTTGATTAATGTAGGGGTTAATGTGAAATGTAGTGTTTTAGGGGAGGATTAACCACTTGGACATTCAGTGTGACCCAGTGCTAACGGAGATTAATGGGAGTTATAGTCTGGAGCTATATTATTATTTTTTTATTGGAATTTATATATGGTCAAATTATCCCACAGTGTCATTGAAATGGTCACAGATACTGCTCAGGTGTCTAACTGGTACTAATCTCAAGCAGAATGGGGCACATATGTCTTGGATCTGTCTGAGATTAATGCCCCCAGACTGCACAGAGGAGATCCATGCATTATTGCTTGTTCATTATAAGGAATAACTGCAGAAATGGCATCACACACACACATCAGGAAGAGCCTAATGTTGAAATGAGTGGAAACGTGGTTAAGTGATGTGTAATCAGGGTATATGGCAGAATAAGACGATGAGCTTGGCACCGCTCCACTCTATAAATCAAAGACTAATCCACTGCCCTAAAGCTTAGTCACAACTTTGTAAACTTAACCTAGAGTACAAGAGCCTCCACAAATGTCACCATATAATAAGTACAAATATATAAATGCACAGTACATAACAAGCACAACATTATAAAATTACAGTACATAATAAATAGTCCATGATTTTTTTTATAGCCCAGGCTTTTGCCATATAATTTGCTATTGCAAAACACACTGAGTGCAACTCGGAAAACACATGCTATAAAATCATTATAATGCAACTAATCTACACTGATCAGCCATAATATTAAAACCACTGACAGTGAAACACATTGATTGTTACAATGGCACCTGTCAAGGAGTAGAATACATAAGGCAGCAAGTGAACAGTAAGTTCCTGAATTTCAGATATTGGAAGCAGGAAAAATAGGCAAACAAAAAGATCTGAGTGACTTTGACTAGGGCTAGATGACTGGATCAGAGCATCACCAAAACGGCAAGTCTTGTAGGGTGTTCACAGAATGCAAAAGTAGTGCAAGGAAGGACAACCGGTGAACCAGCATCAGGGTCACGAGCACCCAAAGCTCATTGATGCACGTGGGGAGTGAAGGCTAGCCCATCTGGTCATATCACACAGAAGGCCTACTGTAGTACAAATAGCTGAAAATCTTATTGCTGGTCATAATGGAAAGGTGTCAGAACACACAGCACATCGCAGTTTGCAGCGTATGAGGTTGTGTAGCCGCAGACCTATCAGAGTGCTCATGATGACCACAGTCCACCACCAAAGTGACTTTAATGGGGACGTGAGAGTCCCAACTAGACCATTTAGCAATGGAAGGCGGTTGCCTGGTCTGATCAATCATGTTTTTTTATTTAGATCAGATGGATGGCCGGATATGTGCACATCGTTTACCTGGAGAAGAGATGGCAGTAAGATGCACTATGGAATGAAGGCAGGCAAGCGGAAGCAGTGTTATGCTCTTTGCAATGTTCTACTCTGAAACCTTGGGTCCTGGCCTTCATGTGGATGTTACTTTGAAACGTGCCACCTACCTAGAGATTGTTACAGACCACATACACTCCTTCATGGCAATAGTGTGCACCGATGACAGTGTCCACTTTCAACATGATATCTCACCCTGCCACACAGCAAAAATTGTTCATAACTGGTTTGAGGAACATGCAAAAGAGTTCAAGATGTTGCCTTGGCCTCCAAATTCCCCAGATATCAATCTAATTGAGCATCTGTGGAAGGAGCTGGAACATCAAATTTAATCCATGGAGGCCCCACCTTCCAAATTGCAGGATTTAAATGATCTGCAGCTAATGTCTTGGTGCCAGATACCACTAGACAAATTCAGAGGTCTTGTGAAATCCATGCCTCAATGCATCGGAGTTGTTTTGGCAACACGTGGGGGTAATGTATGGTATTACGCAGGTGTTTTAATGTTGTGGCTGATCAATGTATAGATTGTCCCACTTTACCTAAAGAAACATTACAGAACAAAGCAGTCAAGAAATGAAGAGAACATATCCAGGATTTATACTCACCCAAGGTCCAAAAAGATGCTTCTTCTAGGAGATGATAACTGCTGAACATTGCATGCATGTACATAAGGTGAATCATCAGTTCTGCTAACCACCACCATACAAGTAAGCGTACTACATCCAGGACCAATCCATAGATATCAAAACCTGTACAACCATCATCTTGCTTCTGTAACTTTGAAAAGAAAGAATAGGTTTAGGTGCTAGCAGTATTGTTTTTCTAAAGTTATAAGTAAGTCAAACTGTGTTTCCAGCCCACTGTTTACTTCTGACTCTGTGTACTGGTTATGCTGCAAAGACGAGGCAGGTGGATTTCCAACCCCCAGTATATGGAAGCTCACCCGGCAAGCCACTCTTCACCCAACCTGATAATGCAGGCTAAGCCATCTGTAGGCTACACTACAGACCAGGATGGATGGAAATGACATTAATATCATTATCAGACAATCAAATTCTGCATTATTAAGTTGGTTTAAGGCGTTGCGCCTCTGAGTAACAGGAAAAGCCCCATTGATCTTCCAAACCACTCACAAATTGTTTAAGAAAAATATGTGCAGCATAATCACTACACTGAGCTGCACTGGTTACATTGATTAGAGTGCCAGACCTAAAACACATTGCTTGGTTCCTCCTTTCTCACATGACATAATGACACAATGTGACACATTGTGCTACTAACCATTCTAAATTCAGCTGATACACACAGGTATATGTGCATGGAACAACATTTTGATTATGTGTGATGCAAATCAGTAACCAGTGGAGAACTTCAAATTCCCATGAGCGCTATAAATTGATTTTTTAACATTTGTAAACAGGCTAATCTCTATAGTATTTTTTTTTCTAGAATTGAAGTCCTATGCTTTGCATGGAATTCACAAATTTCTCAGTTGTTTTATATATGTAAATGTCCTTTCAGCTGTGAAAACTGGCTTCATTTTGGCATCCTATCAATCAAGAACAGCAGGATGCATGATGACACAAGGAAATAAGAGATTTCTGGTATGGGTAATTAGCTTATTAAGCTTTTATAAAAATACCCCATTGCTTGAAATACCGGTACTACTGTAATAAATGACAATTATTTACTGTATCGTTCACGTGTATTATAGCGTTTTTTGGGGTTTTTTTTGCATTGCTATTATGGTGCGCACCCATTGCAGAGCACCCTCATTGGTGTAGCCAGCACCAATTGCAGAGCACCCTCACTGGCCCAGACAGCACCCATTGCAGAGCACCCTCAGTGGCACAGACAGCACCCTCACCCCACTGCAGAGCTACCTCACTGGCACAGACAGCACCCATTACAGAGCACCCTCACTGGTACAAACAGCACCTAGTGCAGGGTACCCTGATGGGCACAGACATCACCCAGTGAAAGGTATTCCTGAGCACAGACATTGCAGGGGCATCCATTGCAGGGCACCCTCATTGGCACAGACAGTACTTTGTGCAGGACAGCATCGAACGAAGGGTATTCCTTGGCAGAGCAGCATTATTTACAGGCACCCTGATGCACACAGAGCACCCAATGCAAGGTATTCCTTTAAACACACAGCACTCAGTGTACTATGCACATACAGCACCCAATACAGGGCTCCCCAATGGACACACAGCACCCACTGCAGCGCCCATGGAGGTCCAGAGCTTTTGCCCATTATCCCAGACACAATGTTTTTACATTATTGATGACTGTTAATAATAAAATACGCTATTTGCTTTTAGTAAAATGGAAAAATAATAAAATACGCTAAAGTACACTTTTATCCACTAGGACTGCATAGCTGGGATATTTGCTGGGAAGACACATACAGGGTATTTACGAAAAGTGAGAAATCAAAGAGAATATAAAATTTAAGGCGAGAGTAGCCAAACTGAAAGCATAGCTGGCTTAGATCATTATTCCAATTTGGGTATTTTAAATTTTAATTTCAAATTCACTTTGAAAACTCACTTTAGTGAATAACCCTGATAGTGTGGACAACGTCTGGAGATATAAGCAGTAATGGGAAACAGACTGGGACCATGGCCGGCGCAGCGCAAAAATCCTCTGGCTGGGGATTGGGATTTTTCAACGTACCTCGATCTCCTTGCAGCCTGTGGAGTCGGCCAGCCTCTCCTGATGATATCAGAAGGAGGGGGCGTGATCTTCACTGCCCTTCTCCCAGGCTTCCCAGTAATCCGCTGGGGAGTCTGGGAGAAGAGCAGAGGAAGTCATGCCTCCTCCTTCTGACATCATCAGGAGAGGCCGACTTTACTGGCTGCAGACTCCAGGTCCTGTCCCACCCTTCCCTGGTCCAAGGTAAGCCTCAGGGAGGGGGGGGAATACACTTTAGTTTTTTTTATACTCAGCCCCTGTCCCCCTTCCTCAGCCCCTGTCTCCTTCCTCAGCTCTGTCCCCTTTCCTCTGCCCCTGCCCCCCCTCTAAGCCCCTCTCCCTTTTCCTCAGCTCGTGTCCCCCCACTTTTAGCTCCTTCTGTCTCCCCACTCTCAGCTCCTGTCCCCCCTCACTCAGCTCCTGTCCCCCCTTCTCAGCTCCTGCCACCCCCAGGTCCTGCGCCCCCTCTCAGCTCCTGCCCCCCTTTCAGCTCTACACTAAAGAGGGTAAGAAATCAAATGAGGGGTTACAAGACACACAGGTGAAGATGCATTTTTTTAAGGGGGGGAAGGGAGGGGCAAAATGAATCTTTGCCTGTGAAGCCAAAAATCCTTGCACAAGCCCTGACTGGGACACGTTGATAACATCTATCTGTACCAATGTTACAAGTAACTTGCAATCAGATCCCAAACACAAGACAAGAATGTGTAAGACAATATCTGAAGTATTAACATTGTAAAAAATAATGTATTTTTCTATTAATAACAATTGCAACAATTAAAGTACTGAATTAATTTTCCTTTAACACTGAATAATTGCTTATTTAATTTCTAAGTCTATTGCACATTGATGAAGGCTCCCAGGGCCCTCCTTTATCTACTGTTGCGATCTTATAGGATCACTGCTGCAAAACAGTCTATATTCAAAAGGATAGCAAAGAAGTCTCATATCGTCACCCTTTTAGCTTAAACTATTGCCTCACATACATACATTGTATACATTCCATATGTAGAAAACAAAGGGACATTTCATATATCATAAACAATATAACTTAATTCATCTCCAATGGAGGAGGCCATTTTGAAGTTTCTGAAGTGACACAGGGAGCTTGCACTGATCTGGGGGTGTCAGATGGGCCTGTGGAAATTCGGCGTCGATATATCATCATATTCCTCAGCAGCCACACAGTGTGCTGACACCATACTAGCACTGGGATGGATAATGAGGATGTTAGATCATCTTTTTTATGATGTCACAAGTTAAGGATAGCAGGCTTTACATGCTTGAATACCGATTTCAAAAAATGATGTCTTGTATATCATTACTGAATAATAATCTGGAATAATATTTTCAAAACTAAAATATTATTATATTCATAATATAGAAGTAGCCCCTTAATTTAAAGAAATAGTTAAAATAGATACATTAAATAATTGCAAGTGATGTGTTTCATTAGTAGATTTTCATTACATGGTCCCTACAAGAAGTTTAAAGAACATTTAAAAAAATACAGTACCGGTATTTGTTTTTCTACTGGGTTATTCCCTAGCTTGAAGGTGAGAGTACTGGCTGACATTCCTACCATACATTGATAATATGATGTTTTACCTTTGAGAATTATAATGATGCAGCAAAGACAGACAATGTCTGAAGACTAACCAAGGAACAAATCAACAAATACCGTATATACTCGTGTATAAGACGAGTTTTTCGGCACATTTTTTGTGCTGAAAAACCCCCACTTGTCTTATACTCGAGTCAATGTCTGTATTATGGCAACTTACATTGCCATAATACAGATCAGGACCGCCGGGCTCATTACAAGCCAGGCGGTCCTGTTGGGGCTGGCAGCGAACTGTTACTTACCTTTCCTGCAGCTCCCCTGTCAGCACCACTGTAAGTCTCGCGAGAGCCGCAGTGTCTGAGCATTGCCATGGGTTACCGTGGCAATGCTCCGCGCGGCACTCAGACTGCAAGACTTACAGTGGGAGCTGACAGGGGAGCTGACCGGCACGGAGCTGAACGGAGCTGAACGGAGCTGACAGGAGCTGCAGGAAAGGTAAGTAACAGTTCGCTGCAAGCCCCCCTCCTACACAGCCCATCCACTGGACCACCAGGGAATGAGAGCCCCCTCCCTGGCCATGTATCAAGCAGGGAGGGGGGACGAAAATAAATAAATACAAATTTAAATAATATTAAAATAAAATAAACATAATATTTAAAAAAAAAATATTAAAATAATAATAATATTAAAAAAATAATAAAAATGCCCAACCCCCACCAAGGCTCTGCATCACATACACACACACTGCATTCATACAAACACACTGCATTCATACACACACACACTGTAAATAAATATTCAATTAATATAATATTTGGGGGATCTAATTTTATTTAGAAATTTACCAGTAGCTGCTGCATTTCTCACCCTATTCTTATACTCGAGTCAATACGTTTTCCCAGTTTTTTGGGGTAAAATTAGGGGTCTCGACTTATATTCGGGTCAACTTAAACTCGAGTATATAAGGTAGATAAAACCACAAAAAAATACATCATACTGTTCAAGGTAAGGATATGTCAGAAAGCAACAAGGAGAAAAAGACAAAAAATACATCAATAGAAAAGAAGTAGCCAGAATGTTGTTTTGTATGTCTAAAGGAGACAACAGAAAACAAAACCTATTTATCTGACAGATAGGAATGTATAGACAAAATATGGAAATCTTATCAATCTGTTCAAAGTGCCCATTTTGTGGTGGTCCAAAAACCTGGTACACTTTAATCCAGTGATGGCGAACCGGTGGCACGCCGGTCCCTTTCTGTGGGCACACTGCCATAGGTTCGCCATCAACGCAGAGTAGGCACCTGCCTGCCCAAAACGGCAGGCGCCTACTCTGCTTCCGTGTCGGGAGGCAGGGGGAGGGATCTGTAAAGCAGCTCCCCGTCCTCCCGCGAGCAAGCTGTGTGGAGCGTTGCCGCGCGTTACCATGGCAACGCTCCACACAGCATCGCGCGGTAGGACAGGGGAGCTGCTTCACAGATCCCTCCCCCTGCCTCCCGACACGGAAGCAGTGCTTGCCACCACCGGACCACCAGGGATGGCTGTGTCCCCCCCCTCCTTCATTATACTGATTTAGCATACTGGGGATACTGATTTAGCATACTTTTTTTTTTTTTTTAAACACCTTTACCCCAGCCCCCACACACACAGCACCCCTACACCCCCACACACACAGTACCCTCCCAGCATCCCTCCCACCCCTCCCCAGCACCCCTCCCCTCCCCTTCCAGCACTCCCACACCACAACAGCCCCCCACACACAGCAGCCCCCTCACAACACACACAGCAACCCCCCCCACACAGCACCCCACACACACAGCACCCCACACACACACACAGCACCCCCACACACAGCACCCTACACACAGCACCCACACACACAGACAGCACCACCCCTCATACACACACACAGCACCCCTCATACACACACACACACCATCCCTCACACACACACACACACAGCACCCCTCACACACACACAGCACCCCCTTATACACACACAGCACCCCTCACACACACACACACACACACAACCCACACACACACACACACCCCTCACACACACACAGCACCCCTCATACACACACAGCACCCCTCACACACACACACACAGCACCCCTCATCCACACAGCACCCCTCATACACACACATACAACACCCATCACACACACACACAACACCGCTCACACACACAGCAACCCTCAGACACACACAGCAACCCTCAGACACAGCACCCCACACACTACACCCCTCAATGCAGTATGTGTGTGTATTCAGAAGTCTGTGTGTGTGCGTGTATTCAGCAGTCTGTGTGTGTGTGTGTATTCAGCAGTCTGGGTGTGTGTGTACTCAGCAGTGTGTATTCAGCGGACTGTGTGTGTATTGAGCGGACTGTGTGTGTGTATTCAGCGGACTGTGTGTGTATGTATTCAGCAGTCTGTGTGTGTGTACTCAGCAGTCTCTCTGTATGTGTATTCAGCAGACTGTGTGTGTGTATTCATCAGTCTCTGTATTCAGCAGTCTTGTGTGTGTGTATTCAGCAGTCTGTGTGTGTATGTATTGCATTTGTTGGAGATACTAATAAATATAAGCTTAATTTTATCTATTTATATCATTATTTAAAATTTGTATCATTGAACTCTCTGTTGTTGTGTTCTTTTAAAACAAAAGTTGTTAATTAGTTCGGACAACAGTACGAGTTGTTTTTTCTAAATGTAACCCTCAGTATTCAGGTTTAATTGCCGTGTTGACACTTTAAGTATGTATTGCGGTTTGGGCACTCTGGCTCAAAAAGGTTCGCCATCACTGCTTTAATCTAATGCTTTAAAAGTAGTTGGAAAAGTGTCGCCCTTCTTTGTTGTACATTTTGACAGTTTTGTTCCTCAACAAAGATGGAGTAAAGAATACTACGTGAATATAACGGATAAATCACATGAGAAAAATTTTGGAGAAAAAGAGCAGATTATTCTGCAATATTCTAAATCTTCCCGAAGGGCTCAGATCTGATTCTTGAACTTCTTGCGCAGTCAAACTGACCAGGATTGTAAAGGGGCTCAGGATTTTAATCCCTGGGAATCACTACTCAAATGAAGACATATGGCCGTTATTAAATTCTAAAATTATCCAGTTATGTCACTTGTGGGGAAAGCTTCTAATTGTCTGAGTTTTGCATCAGGCACACTTGAAATGCTGCCCTGGACATGCTAGGGACAGCCATTATTTCCAGCAGTGTGTGTCAGCCAATTTAACCTGGCTCCATGGCGCAAGTGTAAAATCCATCAAACTCTACCGTTGCAAATGTCAATGAGTCCAGTGAGAAATCAGGAGAGCAAGAGAAAGTTCCCAAGCAATGTGTTTTGGATTTGGCTTGTCTTAAGGTGACAAAGAATCTCATGGACATATATAAAGGGCATTAGAAAATTGGAAAAATAGAGACGTCAGAGCAGGATTAGCATAAGGGACCAACATACGGTATGCATGTACCGTCAGCTCCGTAGGATATAAACACAAAGCACAGAGAAGAGAAAGCTTGGCGTGCAGAAGATGCTCTTCAAACAAATTCTTCTGTCACTCATTGAGTTTGTGGTCAGGGATTTTCCAATGTATTGAGGTGACTAAGAAAGGAGTTGATTCTTGGAAGACTGAATGGTTCATTCTCTAAACACCAATTGTAGTGAATTGACACAGATACAGTCACAGCATACAAATACGCAATCTGGTTTTAATTCATTACAATTCAGAGTTTGGTGAATAAACCCCCTAGGATTTATTCAGTAAACCTGGAAATAAGCAGAACGGACAAGGGAAATACAATTTTTGGGTCAAAACAGTCACATCAGAACAGTTCTCCAACTCAAATTTGTGATTTGCAGTTTACTAAATAAACAATCCTACTGATAACTCCCCCAATAATAAATAGAACACCTACAAATTTGTTTCTAAGCAAACTCTCTGAGAATATATGACCATGCAAAGCCAATTCATTATCATTTCCATAAAAAACAGTGCTCTGTAAAAAGGAACACAAACGGAACAAAGGCTGCTTTGCTCCTGATAGGGGATGGAGGGGTATTAATGGTATAACCTTCATCTACAAAGAATAAAATTACGTTTCCCTTCTTTTTAAGTAAACATTAGTTCAGGGATCAAAACATACCGTATAATTAGTATGCAGATCTATTTGACTTAAAAAAGGTTCTGAATCTACACAGGGATTGGTGTAAATGTGACCAGAATTTGTTCTAAAATTAAAATATTTCTCTTCATTGTACTAATTGTTTGAAACATGTAAAATACTTACAAAATGCGAAAAGTTCTACCTATTAAGCAAGGCAAATAAATACTTGCTTCAGTCTTATGGTAAAGGGTTACTGAACGCACCATGACCACTTCAGTGATTTGAAGTGATTTTGGTGCCTGCACTCTGCATGTGCAGCATTTCACTTTGAAAATATATGAATTTTAACCCCTCTGCTTCTGGAGAAGTCCACCTCTGGCAGCATCACTGTGCTGTCATCAGCCACCCCGAAACTAGAGTACCGAGCTGGCTAATACCAATTCAGTGCAAGTTTTTGTTGCACAGAATAGCATTCATTTGATTATAGCGATCAGCTCACTCTGTTTGTTGTAAGACGGTGGATAGCACTTCCTACACTCTATTTTCTCTGCTCCTTGGGGTTTTTTTTGGGGGTTTATTAGCACTTCGTATTCACTTCGTAGGCATATTAGGCTCTTTTTTTTATTTTTATATGTATTAAAGTATGGATACCATGTTAGTTTATATACCATCACCCATATGCCACTATAGAGGATGTTCCCCCAATATATTTATTTATGTAAATATGTACTCGTATATATTTTATTTTAATAATCACTTTTTTTAGAATAGATCATTTCTCCTTTTTTTTTATTATTGTATATTGCTCTCTGTTTAACCTTTGTATTCCCTTTTCTATTACTCCCTTTCTGCTTCACAATACTACATTTATTATGGACAATTGGACCTATTGAAAATAAGAACACCGTATAGAATAACGGTGGAATGCACTGTTGCGTTCCAAATAGGAAGACTTCCTGCACCTCTGGGACAAGAGGAAATGACACAGTAGAACGCAAGGTGCGTTCCAACATGGAGAGATAGAACCGGAAAAGATAGAACCGGTGGAACACAATACCGGAAGTAGCGACAATCAAGCACAATTTAAAAAGAAGACGAATTAGAGACCACTGCACAACAAATGAAGAAGTCTCCTAGAGAGGTGAAACGTGTTTTGCTAAGGCCAACGCAGACTGTAAGAACTTTTTATCTTATTTTACATGTTTATTTTACTCTTGTTCGTTCCTCAGTACCTCTATGCCTCTCTTGTTCGTTCCTCAGTACCTCTATGCCGCTCTTGTTCGTTCCTCAGTACCTCTTTGCCGCTCTTGTTCGTTCCTCAGTACCTCTTTGCCTCTCTTGTTCGTTCCTCAGTACCTCTATGCTTCTCTTGTTCGTTCCTCAGTACCTCTTTGCCTCTCTTGTTTGTTTCTCAGTACCTCTTTGCCTCTCGTTTCTTTCTCAGTACCTCTTTGCCTCTCTTTTTTCTTTCTCAGTACCTCTTTTTTTTACTTTTCTAGAAAGTTGTCTTTTGCTTTTCTAGATATACCTCAGTTACTCAGTGTCTGATCTACTTATATTTAAGTTTAGTTTCTTCAGATATGCATATTTTGCTCTTTGAACTACACCTCAGTTACTATCTTCGTAGGCTTGATTAGTGCCTCATCTGTTTTTATCCTTGCCCAGTGTAGTTGTCATCGTATACAGTTACAGTCTGGTGTGAGTAGGCATCTCCGATATATATATATATCTATCAGGATTACACCTATAATCATGAGTAAGTGAGATTCCTCACGCAGACACTATCCACTGTAGGCAGCAGACTAGTTGATGTGTGTTAGTATTTTGGGGGGTAATAGGTCTATATTTATTTATTTATCTATCTATATATATATATATATATAAAAAATGTATGTGCCATATGAATAAAGATTGATTGTTATTTTTAATAGACTTTCCTATTGTCCTTGACTGGTGTATGCGTTTTCACCACACTCTGCTTTGGGCTTTTCTTTTTTTTTTATCTTTTTTTAACGATTTTATTGATTTGATGTTTCCTCTCTTCTTTTTGGCTAAGACTTTGGCAACCCAATAATACAACAGTGTCACATTCTCCGGTGATTGCTGTTGCTTTTAAGTTCTGCTTTACCTTAACAACATTACATCCCTTAATCATGTGATACAAATCTACAGTGCCTTGCAAAAATATTCACCCCCCCTTGGCATGTTTCGTGTTTTGTTGACTCACAACCTGGAATTAACATGGATTGTTTGAGGATTTGCATCATTTAATTTACAGAACATGCCCACAACTTTGAAGATTTTTTTATTTTTTATTGTGAAGCAAACAACAAATAGGACAAAATAACAGAAAAGGTCAATGTGCATAACTATTCACCCCCCTAAAGTCAATACTTTGTAGAGCCACCTTTTGCGGCGATCACAGCTCCAAGTCGCTTTGGACAAGTCTCTATGAGCTTGCCACATCTAACCACTGGGATTTTTGCCCATTCCTCCTTGCAAAACTGCTACAGCTCCTTGAAGTTGGATGGTTTGCGCTTGTGAACAGTAATCTTAAAGTCTGACCACAGATTTTCTATTGGATTGAGGTCTGGGCTTTGACTAGGCCATTCAAATACATTTAATTGTTTCCCCTTAAACCACAAGTGTTGCTTGGGGTCATTGTCCTGCTGGAAGGTGAACCTCCATCCTAGCTTCAAATCACGCAGAGTGGTACAGGTTTTGCTCAAGAATATCCCTGTATTTAGCACCATCTTTCCCTCAACTCTGACCAGTTTTCCAGTCCCGGCTGCTGAAAAACATCCCCACAGCATGATGCTGCCACCACAATGTTTCACTGTGGGGATGGTGTTCTTTGGCTGATGTGATGTGTTGGGTTTGCACCAGACATAGCGTATTCTTTGATGGCCGAAAAGTTAAATTTTAATCTCATCAGACCAGAGCACCTTCCTCCATACATTTTGGGAGTCTCTCAAATGCCTTTTCGCAAACTCAAAATGTTTTGTTTTTGTGTTTTGCTGAAAGTAATGGCTTTCTTCTGGCCACTCTGCCATAAAGCCCAACTCTATGGAGCGTATGGCTTATTGTCGTCCTATGTACAGATACTCCAGTCTCTGCTGTGGAACTCTGCAGCTCCTCCAGTGTTACCTTAGGTCTCTGTGCTGCCTCTCTGATTAATGCCCTCCTTGCCTGGTCCATGAGTTTTGGTGGGCGGCCGTCTCTTGGAAGGTTTGCTGTTGTGCTATGTTCTTTCCATTTGGTTATGATAGATTTGATGGTGCTCTTGGGGATCATCAAAGATTTGGATATTTTTTTTTATAACCTAACCCTGACTTGTACTTCTCAACAACATTGTCCGTTACTTGTTTGGAGAGTTCCTTGGTCTTCGTGGCAGTGTTTGGTTAGTGGTGCCTCTTGCTTAGGTTTTGCAGCCTCTGGGGCCTTTCAAAAAAAGTGTGTATATGTAATGACAGATCATGTGACACTTAGATTGCACACAGATGGACATCATTTAACTAATTATGTGACTTCTGAAGGTAATTGGTCGCACCAGAGCTTTTTATGGGCTTCATAACAAAGGGGGTGAATACATACGCACATGCCAATTTTCTGTTTTCTATTTCTAAAAAGTAGTTTTATGTATATATTTTTCTCATTTCACTTCACCAACTTAGACTATTGTGTTCTGATCCATCACATAAAATTCAGATTAATAAAACATTAAACTTAAGGCTGTAATGTAACAAAATAGGTAAAAAGTCAAGGGGGGTGAATACTTTTGCAAGGCACTGTAAATATTACAAAAAATGTTTGTTTTTTTTGTTTGTTTGTTTTTTTTTAAATGAAATAACCACTAACATTTAGTTGGCTTTTATAATGTGCCTTAAATGTTCCTCTAAAATTTCTATTTCCCTTGTATTTTGTTGAATCATCTTTAAATCCTTTCCAAGTCTGCAGAGTTTTTCTTAAGGGTCTGTGCTCATAACTGTGCTTCAAGTTAAAGTTGAAATTAAATGACCAGAGTAATGTAGCAGAATGTATGGGTGGTCGGTGTAGACATGCTTTAGCTTTAGGCCATCCATAAATTGCATGTGAGATATAGCTTTCCTATGAACATTACGCTGGACAGTTATGACATAGATTTATCACACAAAAACCTCACAAAAGGTCTGCAGTAGGTGTTTGAATAATGCATGGAGTAGGAAAGGTAGGATTTCTATACTCAGAGACAAACTCAGAGATTGACAATCAGCTCAGCATTTGTTGTTTTTTTCAAAATAATAATGTTTTGCTCATTATAGTTTTAAATCAGCAATAGTCATAGGAACCAGTGAAAGTCCTTACATATCGCTTTTTCAGAACTTGCTCCTTATACATAATTCTCTTTTTTTTCTGGCAAGAAAGAATATTACAATTTAACCAATTTCATATCAAGGCAAATAAAGTTACATAGTTACATAGCTGAAAAGAGACTTGCGTCCATCAAGTTCAGCCTACCTCACATTTGTTATTTGCTGTTGATCCAAAAGAAGGCAAAAAAACCCAGTTTGAAGCACAATTTTGCCACAAGCTAGGAAAAAAATTCCTTCTTGACCCCAGAATGGCAGTCAGATTTATCCTTGGATCAAGCAGTTATTACCCTACATTGAAAGATTATATCCTTGAATATTCTGTTCTTGCAAGTATGCATCTAGTAGCCGTTTGAACATCTGTATGGACTCTGATAAAACCACTTCCTCAGGCAGAGAATTCCACATCCTGATTGTTCTTACAGTAAAAAAACCTTTCCTTTGCCTTAGACGAAATCTTCTTTCTTCCAGTCTAAACTCATGGCCTCGTGTCCTATGTAAAGTCCGGTTTGTGAATAGATTTCCACACAATGGTTTGTATTGGCCCCGAATATATTTGTATAATGTTATCATATCCCCTCTCAGGCGACGTTTTTCTAAACTAAATAGGTTTAAATTTGTTAACCTTTCTTCATAGCCGATATGTTCCATTCCTTTTATTAATTTTGTAGCCCGCCTCTGCACTTTTTCTAGTGCCATAATATCCTTCTTTAGAACAGGTGCCCAAAATTGCACAGCATATTCAATATGGGGTCTTACCAGTGATTTATAAAGAGGCAAAATTATATTCTCGTCCCGAGAATGAATGCCCTTTTCATGCATGACAATACCTTACTGGCCTTGGCCACTGCTGATTGACATTGCACATTGTTGCATAGTTTGTTGTCTATAACAATTCCCAAGTCCTTTTCGTGTGTTGTTATCCCTAATTCGCTTCCATTAAGGGTATACGTTGCTTGTGTATTCTTTACGCCGAAGTGCATAACTTTGCATTTTTCAACATTAAATTTCATCTGCCATTTGAGTGCCCAGTCCCCCAGTCTATCTAAATCCCTCTGCAGCAAAGTAATATCTTGCTCACATTGTATTGTTTTACAAAGTTTGGAGTCATCTGCAAACACTGAAACATGACTTTCAATGCGGTCTTCAAGATCATTTACACATACAGACACTATATACATATTATAGAGACTGTCCAACACAACTTGCCCTTG
Source organism: Pelobates cultripes (assembly GCA_933207985.1). NCBI lineage: Eukaryota > Metazoa > Chordata > Amphibia > Anura > Pelobatidae > Pelobates > Pelobates cultripes. The sequence continues at coordinate 334,270,762 of OW240913.1, forward strand.
ACTGCTTCGTTTGTCAGAGCACCCCTTGTGCCTGGGTAGCGTGCAGAGCAAATGCTCAATGACCTATACTAGGCAACCTTGGCAATGACACCACCAAGTGTGCCATCAACTCTTCAAACATGTGTTGTATCCTAGCAACCGCATCTAACCATGCATAACAATAGTTCTTTTTGTAATGGTGAGCAAAGTTGATAGACAAGTCATAGATAAAAAACTTACATACGGGGCGGAGCTTGGCAGCCAAGCTGAGCGGTCGCACATTAGACGAGCTCTGTGCTAAAAAGCCTAAATTCAGCCAAAACTACCACAAACAGCCTTAATATTGCCAGAAACAGGGGTTTGCCACTGTGGCGATACACAAACGAGACCTCGACCCACATCGGCGATTACATATAGGGGATCGACCTGAGGACTACTTGCAGCCTACTCAGACAGCATGAGGGAGGCGGCCGACTGCTCCACTAACTGCAGCCTACTCAAATAGAGGTCTCCCCGGCACACACTCTCCCCTCCTCCCCCCGCTGGTGAGGGAAATCAAAGCTCAGTACCAAGGCACCAATACAGGCCTACCTACACCGCCAGACCAGCGACGCATAACATGGCCACGTGTCAACCAGTACCCGGAGCCCTGCTGCCTTCACTACAGGAACGGATAGACCGCCTGCTCGCAGACTTCTGGGCCAAGCACTCTAAACGCAGAGGCACTCTGGAAGAGGTCCTACCGGCAATAAAACCACGGCTCACTGTGCAACAGCTCCTGGACGGGGCCAAGGTGCGGTTTGGATAGCAGCGAGGAGGAAACAAGCAATCTGACGGCAAGCATACTCACCTCAACAGCTTCCACTGTACTCCTGAGGAACAAGGGTAGATCCAGGCCGCAGGCGGACCCGACAGCCGCAATCTTAAGAGAGCAGGGAACAGATGCACACCCTAACATCAGGCCTGTACAAGTGACCCTACCAAACTCCCTACCGAAAGCAGGAGGTGTTGAATGGGTCTCAAGGTCCAGCACACAGCCCTATCCCATGCTTCAGCTTGTTGTCCCTTCGACCTACTGTGTTTGGTGACAGTCACACCGCAACGGGACTATACTCTGCCCCAGAGTGGAGTTTGTGACTCTTACAAGCAGGCTCTTAGTCCCAAATACTGCCTCTGCAGTGCCTAGAGTGCCACTTGTTATTGCTAGCATGTTATACAGCTCTCTCTCCTGACAAGCCTAGTTTACGTTTACCTACACCATGCTATATGTTTACCTAATCTACTCTGTCTGAAATACTTAATATGTTTACTAGCTTGATTGTTATGCCTTTATAACAAAACAACAAAAAAGTGCAGCACATCTTGACTTTCTATGTCTCTATATTGTCACTATACATCTTGTCATTTTGTCATTATAAAAGCTTGGCTGCCCCCTGCCTGTGAACACAGGAAGCACTCTGGAGGGAGCAGGAAGCAGCCTGTGCTCACTGTGCACAGCTCTCCTGCTCCCCCAGGAACAAGGACAGATACCTGCAGGCTGAAAGATGGCCCCCGTCTCCTCTAGTCACATCACTAGCATAGGTATGGCATAACTGGAGGATATGGTGAGCTGGTTATTGTGTGTATGTTTGAAAATTGGTGTGTTAAGCTTTGTGGGTGTGTGTTTTAATAAACTGACTATATGTAAACTGGTGTGGGTGACATTGTGTGAGTATGTATGTCAGTAAGTATGTGTGTTAGTGAGAGTATGTAAGTGACCGTGTGTGTGTGTGTATGTCAGTGAGAGTGCCAGTGAGTGTGTGACCAGTTTTAATTCTAATACATATTAATATAATTATATTTTTATTTTTTATTTTTTTTTATGTTTTACTTACAGTGTGCCTTTCAGAAAAGTTCACTGTAGCATACATTAAATACCACCATTATCATAAACTAAATGCACAATAGTTTAAGTTAAATTCAACCAAATGAATTGAACACGTTATTTATAACAACCACAAATGTATTCAATGTAAAATGTATGTAATGGTTAGTATGTGCGTATGGATGGATGTAATGTGTAGTGTTAGTGTGTGTTTTTTTTTATATTGGGCAGTTTCTTTTTTCCCTAAATACCTCAACAATATATCTATCCCTTTCCTAATTGCCTTCCCAGTCTGTTCCCTTTTCCTAAATTTCCCATTGGTCTCTCTGCTTTCCCTTAGACACTTAGGAGTCTATTCACTAAACAATGATTTGAAAAAGTTGAGTTGGTGACTTAATAAAACTCTTCTGTTTTGGCCTAAATGTTGCAAGTTATATTTCAACTCACTGTTTAATGAATAGACAGAGAAAACAAGATATTTTGACAGAAGACAATGACATGGTTATTTACTAAAGTGAGAATTGTTGGGGATTCAGAATGAATTAAAAGTTAATTTCAAGTGTAAGGGCAGAATAGCCAAGTCTGGAGAATGTTAACAGGTGTTTTGACCTTAAAATTAGAAAGTCACTTTGAATTTCCAATAATTCTCACTTTAGTGAATAATCCTATCGAGAATAAAGAGAAGCAGGCTGGTGAGAATCCATGGCTTAGAGTGAGCACAGAAATCATGAACTGCAAGCTTTGGGAAAAAGAAACAGGGGAGAGATGGGGATAAACGCTCATGAGAGAGATTGGTCACTGTGGAGGAAAGGGACAGCTGATCAGACCTAATTAAAAACCAAATGGCAAAATTTATACTAAAATAGCTGATTTAGAAGAATTCAGAACTTCACAGTCACAGCTAAGCTGTTTTTGCGTAAACTTTGCAATTCAGTTTTCAATTCACTGAAATTCAGAGTTTAGTGAATAAACTTCTGAGAAAGTGTAGTTGTATTCAAGAGGGGGCAGCAAAATGGATCTTTGCCTAGGGCGGCAAGAATTCTTGCACCGGCCCTGACCTCCCTGCATGTGACTTACACAGCCTAACTAAACACTTCCTGTAAAGAGTCATCTAATGTTTACACTTCCTTTACTGCAAATTCTGTATAATTAAAAATTTCTTAACTCCTGCTCTGTTAATAGCTTGCTAGACCATACAGGAGCCTATTGTATATAATTAAAGTTCATATTACAGAGCAAGAGATAAAAAATAAATAAAATAAAGTATGATACATCTACATCTGAATAAAACCGTTTTGTTTACATGCGGGCTGTGTCAGTCACAGCCAGAGGAGGTGTTGCTATGGCTGCATAAACAGGAACAAAAGCGATTTAACTCCGAAACGACAGTGAATTGAGCAGTTAGACTTCAGAGGCGTTAACAAAACTGTTTCATTAAGCTAAAGTTGTTTTAGTGACCATAGTGACCTTTTAAGTATATAAAAAATGTCTTGCAAAATAGGTTAACCAATAAGCCATCACTTTATCGCTTTTCAAAGTACTGTATGTGAATACCTCGCTTACTATTCTTCCTTACCTCATAGAAACATAGAATGTGACGGCAGATGAGAACCATTCGGCCCATCTAGTCTGCCCAATTTTCTAAATACTTTCATTAGTCCCTGGCCTTATCTTATAGTTTGGATAGCCTTATGCCTATCCCACGCATGCTTAAACTCCTTTACTGTGTTAACCTCTACCACTTCAGCTGGAAGGCTATTCCATGCATCCACTACCCTCTCAGTAAAGTAATACTTCCTGATATTATTTTTAAACTTTGCCCCTCTAATTTAACACAATGTCCTCTTGTTGTGGTAGTTTTTCTTCTTTTAAATATAGTCTCCTCTTTTACTGTATTGATTCCCTTTATGTATTTAAATGTTTCTATAATATCCCCCCGTCTTGTCTTTCCTCCAAGCTATACATGTTACGATCTTTTAACCTTTCCTTGTAAGTTTTTTCCTGCAATTTATGACAATAAAAGAGTTTTAAGCTCATATGTGATGTATAACCACTTACCTGCTTACTAAATTCGTCATAGGTCATAATAGGACCATTGTGAAACACAGGGTAATAGAACACATAGACCAGCATTGAAGAGAAGGAGTTGTCCATGGTCTCATTTTCCTTCAGAGAGCAATATTCCAGGCTGAAACTTGTGTAATATAAACAACGAACAGTCAGTGTGAACAGCAGCAAGTGGTATTCGTTTTCACTGCCGTACCAGCCACGCTGTTTGTAAAAAAAAAACAAAAAAACATTTTAATTAATTTATTTTTTTCTGCTGACATATTTACATGCAAAAAAACAAGACAATGCATGTGTAACTGTGTCAATAAAGGCATGTCTAAAATTAAAGCTGAAAACTCAAGTATCAACCACAGCTAATTTATTAAGGAAACACACTGAAAATGTTAAGGATCTTTTTCAGAGAGGGCTTGTGTCCAAAGTCCATGTTATCCCATGCAGTCCATGCACCAAAACATTTTAAAGCATCACCAAAAATAAACTTCATCAAATCTGCTTCAGTTTATTGGGTTTGAATCTATTTTTATTGTTTTCCCTTAACGCTGACATTTTAATAAAATAAATAAGTAAAAGCAGGGACTACTTTTCCTTATATATAGACGTCCAATTGACAAAACCTGACAATTGGCAGAGCTTACAGAAAGGTTTTGTTTCAGTCTAATGCACACAATCCATTAGTAAGATTAATCCCACACAAGCTTCTCTAACTTCTGTAACTATACACAGCAGTATAACTTCAAATTATAGCATTTAATTAAAGAAGTGAGAGTTATTAAAGGGACACTATAGTCACCAGAACTACTACAGCTTAATGTAGTTGTTCTGGTGAGTATAAAATCATTGCCTTCAGGCATTTTCATGTAAACACTGCTTTTTCAGAGAAAAGGCAGTGTTTACATTGCCCCTAGGGACACCTCCAAGTTGCCACTCCTCAGATGGCCACTGGAGATGCTTCCTGGGGAAGTGCTGCACAGTAGGCAACTCTGCCATTCAGTGTCCCCACGCTCTGCATGGAGACGCTGAATTTTCCTCATAGAGATGCAATGATTTCCCCATGGGAAAGCATTGGATTGGCTAAAAATCGGCAATTCTGATAATGTCTCCAAGGGGCCGGGGCCAGTGCCAGCGGACCTGCACAGCGCTGGAAATAAGGTGAGTTTTTCATGCTTTTAAAGTGGGGTAAGAAGGGGCAAGTCACCTTAATGGTGGGTTTTGCTCAATAGGGTCAGGAATACATGTTTGTGTTCCTGACCCTATAGTGTTTCTTTAACTTCTTCATGTGGATTTTTGGAGAGAAGGCAATCCAGACATGTGTTTCTAAGTAGATACCATCTATTCCTCAATTACAAAATCAAAGATGATTTAAAACACCTGTAGGAAAGGTACTACAATTATTTTTGGCTGCAATCTATCTTATTTGACGGAATGTTTAGGGAAATATAACCGCTACCTAAAATTCTCTTGGAATGTAACTAATTTTGTACCAAGGATGCACTGTGTTCATTAGTTATTTAAATGCAGTGGAACCTCTGAACTTGAATGGTGCCGTTCTCGAACAATTTGGAAGTCAAACAGAGTTAAAAAATGGCTCGGTACGCGAACGATCTTCAGTAACCGAACATACAACAAAGAAACATAGAAACATAGAAACATAGAATGTGACGGCAGATAAGAACCATTCGGCCCATCTAGTCTGCCCAATTTTCTAAATACTTTTATTAGTCCCTAGTCTTATCTTATAGTTAGGATAGCCTTATGCCTATCCCACGCATGCTTAAACTCCTTTACTGTGTTAACCTCTACCACTTCAGCTGGAAGGCTATTCCATGCATCCACTACCCTCTCAGTAAAGTAATACTTCCTGATATTATTTTTAAACCTTTGTCCCTCTAATTTAAGACTATGTCCTCTTGTTGTGGTAGTTTTTCTTCTTTTAAATATAGTCTCCTCCTTTACTGTGTTGATTCCCTTTATATATTTAAATGTTTCTATCATATCCCCCCTGTCTCGTCTTTCCTCCAAGCTATACATTAAGACTGGTTCTGGCCCTTTAAATGCTCTGACAAAGGATCTGCAGTTAAGATCCTTTAACCTTTCCTGGTAAGTTTTATCCCGCAATCCATGAACCAGTTTAGTAGCCCTTCTCTGAACCCTCTCTAAGGTATCAATATCCTTCTGAAGATACGGTCTCCAGTACTGTGTACAATACTCCAAGTGAGGTCTCACCAGTGTTCTGTACAATGGCATGAGCACTTCCCTCTTTCTACTGCTAATACCTCTCCCTATACAACCAAGCATTCTGCTAGCATTTCCTGCTGCTCTATTACATTGTCTGCCTACCTTTAAGTCATCAGAAATAATCACCCCTAAATCCCTTTCCTCATATGTTGAGGTTAGGACTCTATCAAATATTCTGTACTCTGCCCTTGGGTTTTTTCGTCCAAGATGCATTATCTTGCACTTATCCACATTAAATGTCAGTTGCCACAATTCTGACCATTTTTCTAGTTTACCTAAATCATTTGTCATTTGGCTTATCCCTCCTGGAACATCAACCCTGTTACATATCTTAGTATCATCAGCAAAAGACATACCTTACCATCAAGACCTTCTGCAATATCACTAATAAAAATATTAAAGAGAATGGGTCCAAGTACAGATCCCTGAGGTACCCCACTGGTGACAAGTCCAAGCTTCGAATATATTCCATTAACTACAACCCTCTGTTGCCTGTCACTCAGCCACTGCCTTACCCAGAGCCATGAGTAAAAAAAAAATGGCTCAGTACGCAAACGATCTTCGTTACCTGAACATAAAACAAAGAGCTATGTCTCATTTTCAAGTCAGACAATTATTATAAATACTTGTAATAATGGCCAACAGTAAAAAGTTTTGCAAGTTGAAAGGCAGGAACCACTGAAATAAATGTAAGGTGCTTATTATTAGAGTGATCTCTGCATTTTTAATGCATACATATATAAATGAAAAATGCTGTACTTTTGGGGGTCTGGAACGGATTAATCAATTTTACATTAATTCTTAAGGGAAATGTTGATTCGGTTTTCGAACACTTCGGGATTCGAACAGCCTTCGGGAACGGATTAAGTTTGAGTTCCAAGGTTCCACTGTATTTTGTTAGAACGTGTGTATAGTACACCAAATGTTTTGATTTTTGGTCCAACATATTTCTGGACTAAGTAAGACTTGCTCCTGTGTCAAAAAATGCCAACTAGAAGCTGTAAAGATTCCCAAAATACTTTTCAAATGGAGAAAACAAAGTGAGCATAAGGATCAGAGGCAGAATAATCTTCAATTCTCTGAGATTTTAAATTATTTATACACAAAAATAGGCACAGATGACTGCACAATAATGCTGCTTCAAATTATAGTTCTACATTTCTAAATATCATTGTGACGAAGTGCCCTTCGCCACTTGTGCCTGGAGAGGACTAATTGCCAGCCTCCTGCCCTGCGACTATGGCCCCTGGAAGATTTTGCTCTTTAAATACGTTATTTGGGCATAGTGGATTTTATTAGACTGGTTCTGGCCCTTTAAATGCTCTGACAAAGGATCTGCAGTTTTGCTATGCACTTGGGATGCAGAGTGTGAAGAAAACCCCTGTTTTATGGACTTAGCTTGACTGTTTTATTCCCCCCCCCCCCACACACACACTTCTTAGAACACCAGTTTAAACCCTTAATAACAGTCATATTTTCTAACTCTGTCTGACCCTTTTAACTGTCATTTTGTTTTCCTCTGAGGAGGAGTTGTTTTGCTGCATGCGTGCTGTTGCTTTTTTGTGCTCGTTAAACAGACCTGCTTGACCCTTTCTTAAAGCCTTGGCTCATGCTTGGGGGATGGGATAAGTCTACAGTGCTGATGGTGTCGGTTGGAGTCCTCGACAAGCACTAGGAGCATCAATTGGCGGAGGTACTCGGTCGCAGTGCCAGCGGGTCCGTCACAATCATTATTCAAACAGCAGGTTTAACCATTTGTTGGTTTTAGAAAAAATGGTATTTCAAAATTATGGATTTGTCTCTTTTAGTATTGGGGGGGAAACACTTTCAAATAATTATTACCAATATTCATTAAAATATGGCAGTGTGTGCTGCAGTTACAAGTTATCTAATAGCAGTGGTATTGGGATAGGGAATGGATTTGTTTATTAACAACGACCCTGTGAATTCTGAAACAGCTGACATATTGTAGGATGGCTTCTTTGAGTAATGTACAGTTAACATTGCCAGGGATAATAAAGTCCTAGCAATCACTTAGCACTTTCACTTGTGCTGCAAATAGATAACTGCAGTGTGCAAAATAAATTACATCACCCCTGGATGTGCACGGAGGGTGGGCAGGAGTCGGTCAGTGAAAATTTAAGTTTAAATTTTCTTTATATAAAATGTCAGAAAACGTGAAAAAGTTAAGAGTATAAAGCTGTATGAAATCTGGAATTGGTAAAGAAGCGAGTAGTGTAGTATGCAGCTTTTTTTTTTTTTTTTTAAATAAAAAGCACACAAATGTTAAACTAGACACATTTGTATTATTAATAGAACCTCATTATCAGCTCTGCAAGAAGTAGTGTTATATGGTTATAGACTAACTTATACACTGATCAGTCACAACATTAAAACCACTGACACGTAAAGTGAATAACACTTATTATGTTGCTACAATAGCGTCTGTCAAGAGTGGGATATATTAGGCAGCATTTGAAGAGTCAGCTCTTGAATTTCATGTGTTGGAACCAAGAAAAATGGCCAAACTAAATGATCTCAGTGACTTTGACAAGGTCCAAATAGTGATGGCTAGACAGGGTCATATCATCTCCAAAACGGCAAGTCTTTGGTGTTCCCAGAATGCAGTGGTTAGTACATCCCAAAAGTGGTGCAAGGAAGGACAACCTTTAAACTGGCGTCAGAGTTCTGGGCACCCAAGACTCATTGATGCCTAACGATAGCTTAACCAAAACAGTAATTTCTCTCTATTAACACAGTCCCGGGAGTATCACAACAAAATGCTCCCACAATAGATATACTACAGAGTGAGCTGGGAAAAAAGGCATAAGAGGGTAGGGTACAGGGGAACAAAAACTCCAGGCATTTGGGGGAGATTAGGGAAGAGAAACATAAGGGAGTGGAGGAGATGAGGAAAAGATACAAAAGCGTGGGGGAGATAAGAGAGAGACACAAGGATTTGAGTGGAGAAGAAGGTGGGAAGGCACACATGGATGACTGGAAATGTAGAAGAGAGACAATGAGTTGGTAAGAAATTACGAAAGAGATACAATTGGATGGTGTAACGGAGCTCCTTGTACTCCGACTGAGTACTCTCCGTTGATGGATGCTCCTAGCGCTTCCTGAGGACTCCCAAGCACTGCAGCAGACACCACAACCACCGCAGACTCCGCAACCGCCGTATCTTGACTGGAGTCTTGCCGTCTTCCTTCCACCCTAGATCAGCTTCTGTCCTCCAGGACTGTGTGGTGAAGACCCCTCCTCCAAGGAGAGCGTGTCAGGAACAAGCTCTTAAAAGAGCTAAGTGACTCAAGCTCAGGGGAGCATGCAGAGCATAGCAATCCCCAGTGTGATTATAACAGCTCCTCCAATAACGAGACAAGGCTACGTTTAGAGGGATCAAGAAGAACTGTCAAAACCTTTATTCCCTTGGGACCAGCCAATACAGTCACCACAATAACATTGTTGTGAAACCTCAATAAAATCACAAACAGTCAAACCATATCAAGAAACACACAGTGACTTATCACAACACAATGGCACATTTTTAAAGGGGTGGGGGGAGACAATATTTAACAGTAAATATCTCACCTGCCTGCAGAATTAGCAATATGCAAATCTACCCGAATATGCAAATGAACCAGTCTTGCAATTCAGGTAGTGCATATTGCTGTTGCTACCAACAGAGGGCACTAGACCAGCTCCATAGCCAAACCCACCTAGTTGGTAGCAAACCTCAGCAGTACAGGAGAGAAGGCAATACATTTCACAGTACACACAAACACTATAAACAATTACATTACACACACCCTGCACCTATAATGGGTACAGGGTGACTAAAACATAAGATAAATAAAGCAGCCTACATAAATAGTCTGTCTGAAGGTAGAATAGGGGCTTTAAAGGCAAATACATCAAAGAGTCATAGTCACAGGGGAGGAGGCTGGCAAGCAGGCCTCTCCAGTACCAAGTGGCGAAGGGCACTTCGTCACATATCTCCCCTTCGGGGGGAAGACTAACCAGGCACCTGACTTTCTGTCGGTCAGTGCCTAAGTTAGTCGATTCACCCACCGACCATAAGCAAGTGCCAGAGTAGCCCACCCACAACAAACAGTTATTAGAGCAGCCCACCCACAGCAAACAGTGACTGCACCTGGGTATTCCTCTGGGGTGATGGGGCAACACGCTGTGGGGACTTGAGGGGCAGAGGCCAGCGGCGCTCTGCCCTGATGCCAGCGCTTCTGCTGGGAGGAGGGGGGTGCAGGCCAGTCCTGTGACGAGGGGATCGGTAGGGCAGAGGCCAGGGGTGGTCTGCCCTGATGCCAGCTCTTCTGCTGGTATAGCCTGCAGGACATCAGGCTCTGGACAAGGGACAAAGGGAGGGCAGAGGCCGACTGCACTCTGCCCAGCTGCCAGCTCTTCCGCTGGGGGGCTTGGGACATAGTCCGGCTCAGTAGCCAGGGGAACGTGGGGGTCAGTGGGGGTTAACATCTCCCCTGTTAACCCTGGGGCCAAGTTAGGAGTTAGCTGGGGAGGGGAATCCGTACTTACCCCCTCCTCCTGTTGTCCCTGTGAGGATAGTTGGGGATCTGGACAGGCTGTCCAGCATCCCTGTAGGTCGGGCACAGAGACCACGGTCCCCTCTGCTCCATCTGGGAGATTGGTGTCTGCCCTTGGTAGGGTAAGCTGCCGCTGGGGAGATAGGGTGCTGTGCTCCTCTCCCTGAAACACAGGCTGCCGCTGGAGAGGGAGACCGCCTGTCTCCACTCCCATAACGTTGTCCTGCTGCTGGAGAGAGAGACCAACTGTCTCTGCTCCCTGTAGGACACACTGCTGCTGGGGAGGAAGGACGACACCTTCGGCTCCCTGTAACTTGCACTGCCGCTGGGGAGGAAGGACGACACCTTCGGCTCCCTGTAACTCGCACTGCCGCTGGGGAGAGAGACCAACTGTCTCTGCTCCCTGTAGGACACACTGCCGCTGGGGGGGAAGGACGACACCTTCGGCCCCCTGGAATTCGCACTGCCGCTGGGGAGTTAGGACGACACCTTCGGCTCCCTGTAACTTGCACTGCCGCTGGGGAGGAAGGACGACACCTTCGGCTCCCTGTAACTTGCACTGCCGCTGGAGACTAGGTGTCCATATCCTCAACCTCCACAGTTGTCGCTCAAAGGCCATTGCCGCACTGTTCTCAGCACTCAACTGGCGCATTACTTGGTGGACCACCTCGTTCGAAAGGTCTGGGCCATAGCAGACCAACCGCCTCTTTACCTCCTCAATGTAAGCGTCGTCCTCGTAGCGACGTATCATGTTGAGGTGCTCTTTGCAGGGCTCTATCCATCCCTGCTCCATGCTGCTGTAGTTAGGGACGCTGCACAGTGGCTAGCGTTGCCCTCAATAACCTCTCATACGATACCAGTGTCTCCGAGCTGCTTCTCCTCGCACTAGGACGCCATCCCACCGCTGCCACCAATGTAACGGAGCTCCTTGTACTCCGACTGAGTACTCTCCGTTGATGGATGCTCCTAGCGCTTCCTGAGGACTCCCAAGCACTGCAGCAGACACCACAACCACCGCAGACTCCGCAACCGCCGTATCTTGACTGGAGTCTTGCCGTCTTCCTTCCACCCTAGATCAGCTTCTGTCCTCCAGGACTGTGTGGTGAAGACCCCTCCTCCAAGGAGAGCGTGTCAAGAACAAGCTCTTAAAAGAGCTAAGTGACTCAAGCTCAGGGGAGCATTCAGAGCATAGCAATCCCCAGTGTGATTATAACAGCTCCCTCCAATAACGAGACAAGGCTACGTTTAGAGGGATCAAGAAGAACTGTCAAAACCTTTATTCCCTTGGGACCAACCAATACAGTCACCACAATAACATTGTTGTGAAACCTCAATAAAATCACAAACAGTCAAACCATATCAAGAAACACACAGTGACTTATCACAACACAATGGCACATTTTTAAAGGGGTGGGGGGAGACAATATTTAACAGTAAATATCTCACCTGCCTGCAGAATTAGCAATATGCAAATCTACCCGAATATGCAAATGAACCAGTCTTGCAATTCAGGTAGTGCATATTGCTGTTGCTACCAACAGAGGGCACTAGAACAGCTCCATAGCCAAACCCACCTAGTTGGTAGCAAACCTCAGCAGTACAGGAGAGAAGGCAATACATTTCACAGTACACACAAACACTATAAACAATTACATTACACACACCCTGCACCTATAATGGGTACAGGGTGACTAAAACATAAGATAAATAAAGCAGCCTACATAAATAGTCTGTCTGAAGGTAGAATAGGGGCTTTAAAGGCAAATACATCAAAGAGTCATAGTCACAGGGGAGGAGGCTGGCAAGCAGGCCTCTCCAGTACCAAGTGGCGAAGGGCACTTCGTCACAGATGGAGTAACGAGAAAGAGAGACACAAGATGGTGGGGGATGTTGAGAAAGAAAGACACAGTTGAGTAGTACGGGATGATGAGGAAGAGAAACACAGGACTTTGAGAGGTCAAAAAGTCTATGGTAAGGCCTCACAGTGGGTCAATGAATTTAGCATTGGGCTCAAGGCGTTTTAGAATTTAACAAGGTCCTGAATTTAGCAGGTGTTTGTTTAGATACTAAAGAAGACTCATTTATTAATTGACATGCCTATGGAGGAGATAAGTTTCCTGGAACACAGACATTTTGGTTCATTGCAGAAGTAGTTAAAAAGTGAACAAATGCCATAAATGGTCACACTGGAGCCTTACATCTGGCTAGGAAGACAAATAATGCATGGATGTAAAGGATATAAAGACAGCAAACAAAAGCACATCTCATTTGTACATGTGAAGTTTGATGTTACTTAAAAATAATGATTTGTACCCTGGAAGGCAAAGGGTTTTTATTCCATAAAATAAGAACAAAGCATTTAAAATCCTGTATTTAATAATAATAAGAAAACATAATTACAGGCCTGTGGTTATGGCTTCAATGTTAAGGCCAAATGTAACTCCTTTTAGAAGGAAATAGCTTATGGGAATGCATCATTGAAAAGCATAGATCCCTAACACTGTGTAACAATATTCTCACCTCAGGACAAATGTAGTTACTGTGGGTAATTCATGCATCGGGGAATCCACACAGATGTGCTATAGCAAAGCTGTCAAACTACAAGCCCACAGGTCATATTTGTACTATAATCGCTTTGACCGTCACCCTGCTTAACCTCTCCAAAGCTGTACTCATTATTTTATTACAAGCCAGCAAGTCGAATATACAATCTTCGTAAAAGCAAGGCTGGAGACCATTATTATGGTTCCAACTTCCTCCAGCTTTTTAGATGATTTTTTTTTCTCCAGATATTTTATAGGGTTTAATTTCTTTTAGATCACACAATATATAATTTTTAAAATAAAGGTAACCCCATCTCAATAGCCCATGTGATTTAGTTATGCAATCATATAATTTAACAACAACAAAGAAACAACAATAATTATATGCTAGGTATTTTTCAAAACTATTTTAGGGCTAATATCAATGGGAGAATCCAATGAACTTTTCTACAAATTAAGGTTACTTAGATGATACACATTTCCAAGGAGTTAAAGTTAAGTAGAATGATGTTAAAGGCCTACTGAAGTCACCCAGACTACTCCATCTCAATGAAGTGGTCTGGGTGCAGGGGTCCTGTCATTTTAACCCTGAAAAGTAAGACACTGCAGTTTTTCTAAAACTGTTTTCCAGACAGCCACTAGAGGCACATTCACAGCAACAACTGAGTTTCACTCGGTAATGTTACCACATGCAGCTCATTGGAAAGCATTTAATTCAATGCTTTCCTATGAGAAGCATTTGCCTGGACACGTGTGCAGTGATGGTCACAGAAGCACACCTCTTCCCCAATGGTCTTCTATGAGGAGCACTGGATTGGTTACCTGCATAGGTGTTTGACGTATTTAGGGTTTTAGTATAGACTCTGTCACTCTGTGCACAGTGTTAGACAATTTAGAGTTTAGCACTCGTAGAAAACATATATGGATTATTGGCTATTGCTTATAGCTGGCTAGACATAATTCCACTTTAAGGTTGTCTACTGGTGTATGCCTGTGAGCATTGCTAACCATATCACTACTTAGTAGATATCCCCCTTCTCATTTAATTACATCTGGCTGAAATTTTTCATTTTCACAATTTATTTTCTTTTTTTTAATAGTCATTTTGCCTCTTTTGACTCGCTCTCATGTGTATTTTTTTATTCAGTTTGCCTTATCACTACCCTTTAGGGGAGTTATTTGTATATATTCTGAGGAGCTATGGCTGTGGTTGGAATGGGAATAGAGGCATTTAACACCATCTGCTCACGTTCTTAGCTAGCTTATATATGAACTACCGGTACTGCAATAACCTTTGTTATTTATCTCTGTCTGATTTTTTTTTTTCCCCCAGAGATATACTTGTTTAAATTTTGAAAAAATGCTCCCCTGCATGGTGTAGAAGCCATATACTGCAATATGTTGTTATTTTTAACCCCTTAAGGACACAGCTTCAGAAGCTTGACTTACGCTTAATGACACAAGCAATTTTTGCATTTTCTTGCTGTTTGCGTTCAACTGCAATTTGCATCTCTCTCATTTATTGCACCGACACATATTATATACTGTTTTTTAAAGGACAGAAAGGGCTTTAATTTGATATAACATATATATATATAAATGCTTACTTATTATTAAAAAAATACAGAAAAATGCAAAAAAAATGAAAAATATTGTTTTTTTTACAGTTTTTGCAATAATAATGTGTGCATAATTAGTGCAGGTTAAGGAAAGTAATTAAAAATAAATTTATTTGTTCTGATTTACAGAATATATAATGTGTCTGGGATTTTAAGTTTTTTTTGGTAGTTACAGGTCACAAAGCACAAGGAGTAAAATAAAATTTTAATGTGGAGCGATTTTAGAATTTGGTATGTTTGTCTTGTAAGCTTAATAGCCATAAAAGAAAACAAAATTGCCACACAAAAGTATATATTTATATAAAGTAGACATCACGGGCTATTTACCTAAGGTTGTTTTGACACTTTCTACGTAGCCATTTCACCGCCAACCTCTGCTAAATATTGGAGTAAAATTGTGTTCTTTTTGGTTTTTGGCACACAAACTTATAACAGAGAAATTCTCGTGTATATTTTGTAAAGTTGGTGTGTGCTATTCCTGTACAAAGTTTTATTTTGTGTTCAGTTACATCTGCTGAGTAAAATGACACCCCCATTGTATGTCTTTTGCACTATTTCGTGAAGTTACAGTGCCATACAGGATACCTGTCCTTTTCAGTATTCACAGTAGAATTTTGAGAGATGAATTTAATGAGCCTTAGCTTCCATTTGGGGTATTATAACAGTTTGACTGTTCAAAAAACCCCCACAAAGGCCTACCATTTGTAAAAGTAGACACTCCAGGGTATCTTATAAGGTGCATATTGTGCCTTAACATGCCCCCATTTTTTCACCAATATATGCCAAAGTATGTGGTAAAAAATAATTTTGTGCATTTTTTACATACGGATTGCATTTTTGCTGGGCGTTTTGTATATTTCATATGTGCCACTAAGTTCAAACCCCCCAAATTATGCTCAGCTAAGTCTTCTGAGTAAAATGACACCCCATATGAATGTCTTTGGCACTATTTCGTGAAGCTACAGTGCCATACAGGATACCTGTCCTTTTCAGTATTCACAGTAGAATTTTGAGAGATGGATTTAATGAGCCTTAGCTTCCATTTGGGGTATTATAACAGTTTGACTGTTCAAAAAACCCCCACAAAGGCCTACCATTTGTAAAAGTAGACACTCCAGGGTATCTCATAAGGTGCATATTGTGCCTTAACATGCCCCCATTTTTTCACCAATATATGCCAAAGTATGTGGTAAAAAATAATTTTGTGCATTTTTTACATACGGATTGCATTTTTGCTGGGCGTTTTGTATATTTCATATGTGCCACTAAGTTCAAACCTCCCAAATTATGCTCAGCTAAGTCTTTTGAGTAAAAATACACCCCCAATGAATGTCTTTGTCACTATTTTGTGAAGCTACAGTGCCATATAGGAGACCAAGCCATATCCGTTTTTACCAAACTTTGAATTTTGACGCTGGGCCTATGTGCAATTTCCAAGTATCTTCGCAGGTTTTAAATTCAAACTACCCCACAAAGGCCTACCATTTCTTAAAGTAGACACCCCAGGGTGTTTCAAAAGGTATAGTTTGAACCTTAGCGTGGGATCATTTTTCCGCTAGCTTGTACCAGATGTAGTGGTAATAAGCGTTTTTTCTGCCTTTTTGACATACAAAGTGAGTTTGCACAGTATATTTTGCAAACCTTATGTGTGCTACGACTGTATAATACTTCATATGTTGCTCAGCTATGTCGGCTGAGTACAGCAATACCCCCGTATGTACCTTTGCCAGGTATATGTGGATGTTGAAGGGGCGCATTTGAGACGCAGCCATTCAGTTTTTTTCTAACTTTGAAGTTTTACGCTGTGTCCATGTTCCAATTTGGAGTAGTTTAGATGGTTGGTTATTGAAACTTCCCCACAAACACATACTATTTATTAAAGAATACACCCTGGGGTAATTCAAAAGGCATATTTTGAACCTTGGCGTGGGATAATTTTTTCTCTAGTTTGCTCCAGGTGTAGTGGTAATGAGCGTTTTTAAAATGTATTTTTTTACTTTTTATAACTTTTTTACTTTTAAAAACTAGTTTTTAAACTTTTGTTTTGCTTATAATTTTTTTTTAAACTTTCCTAAACTTTCTTAAAACTTTTTTACAGATTTAACATTTTTCTAAGCTTTTTTTTTTACCGTTAACCCCTAACTAGCAGTACGCAGCACTAACAGTAAATTCCCCATTTTCCCATAACTCCCACCCACCCCAGCTAGCAAAATATATAGTTATAAAATATTTAAATTAATTAATTAAATAAATTGAACCCCTGAGGGTTAAAAAAATAAAAGTTAATCTTCAGGGGTTAAAAAAAATGAGATCACAGTATAATACTGTGATCTCTATTTGATCGCTGTAGGCAGTGATCGACTGGCAGGGAAGGGGTTAATTTTTATTTGGACTAGGTAAAGTGTGTTTTTTTTGTTTTTTTTACTTAAATGTTATTAAAACATTTTTTTAAGCTTAATTTTTAACTTTTTAAAGTTTCTTTTAAAACTTTTTTTAACGTTAACCCCTAGTTAGCCTAACGCCAAATCCCCCAATTCCCCACTAACTTCCACCCACCCCAGCTATCTAAATATATAATTTAAAAATAATAATTAATTAATTTAATTAATTTAACCCCTGAGGGTTAAAAAAAAAAGAATTAACCCTCAGGGGTTAAAAAAAAAAATCAGATCATAGTAAAATGTAATCCCTGCCAATTGATCACTGTAGTCAGTGATCAATTGGCAGGGAAGGGGTTAATTTTTTATTAAAATGGGTAAGGGGGGGGACACTTTAAATTAACTTTATTTTTTTTAACAGCAGGGGGCAGGATCATCACTGATCCGGCTCCCTGCACTTCACACAGAACCCGGAAGTGCAGGGAGCCGGTAGGTGAGTATACAGAGCACATGTGCTCGCTCTGACTTGCGGTCAGAG
Organism: Pelobates cultripes; assembly: GCA_933207985.1. NCBI lineage: Eukaryota > Metazoa > Chordata > Amphibia > Anura > Pelobatidae > Pelobates > Pelobates cultripes. The sequence continues at coordinate 334,288,547 of OW240913.1, forward strand.
CGAGCACATGTGCTGGGCAGCCTGACCGGGTGCTCCCGGTATGCCTCTAATGCAGAGGCATACCGGGAGCACCATTAACCCCGCGATCGCCGCGATAGCGGCGATCCGGGGTTAATTTTACCGCGTGACGGACGAGGTCCGTCACCCGTCGTTAAGGGTCTCCCCTCTGTGACGGACCTCGTCCGTCACCCGTCCTGAAGGGATTAATGGGGGATCCGTTAATGGATTTATTGCCCTCCTGCAGCACATGAATTCTCTATAGCATTGGTTCCCAAACCAGTCCTTAAGACCCACTAACATTCCAGGTTTTGTCAGTATCTCCATTGGAATAAAACCGGATAATGCATAAATCCTGAACTGTTGGTGGTTGTCACAACTGCTACTGTGGTCCAACACGCAGAAACTATGTAAACCTATACATAGAAATAAGAAAGGAAATAAAAGGACGGAACGTAAACCGGACCTGAGAATGGCCGGACTAATACGTTCGAGACAGAGAATGGTCAAAGGGAAAGCCGAGGTCAAGGAAGCCAGAAATACACAATACTGTTTAAACAAGCCAAGTCAGGGGAACCAGAAATCGGAATAATCAGGAATAGCTAAGATCAGAATACCAGAATATCAATATCACAAGGAAAAACGCACTCTCAGGAAACCACGACAGAGCCAGGTACTGGGGTGAATTAGGGATTAAAATATCACTCTTCAGGCTCTGATTAGTCAGAGGGTGACCTCTGACCCCAGAATGTGCGCGTGTATTGACGTTGTTACGTCACGCGCATGGTCGTATAAATTTGGGGGGTGGAGCCATGGATGGACGCGACCGCATGGTCGGCGCCATCTTGGATTTCCCCGAGCGGCGTGGAGGAGCTGTTCCCAGCTCGCAGCTGAGCAGGTAAGCTCAGTTTGTTGTGCCGGTCGGGCACGGACGCACATGGTGGCGAGCCGGGGGCCGTGACAGTGGTTCATGAGAATTGGTTTGGTAACCATTGCTCTATAGTACAAGAAAGCAAGTCCAATGTGCTGTCGGGGTTGCAAGGTCCACCATGTTTTCCTGGACACAATCTCTTCATGATGATAGGAAGCACAGTGCTGCCGTGCTGTATGCAGAACACATATGATGCAAGATATGTTTCTTAAATCATTTGGTTACATTCCTGTAGCTATTACATGGCAGGACTTATATTGAGTTGCTCATAATGATTTCTAAAGGTATTTTTGTCCAGTTCAACATGTTATACATGGCAAGCATAATTATGGAGGAGCCTAAAGCCACAAATATATTATACCCTGAATTATTTATATTGCGTTAAATATAGAGAGTTTGCAGCATTTCATTCAACTTGGAAATCAAAATATTCCATAAAAACCTTTTAAAATTAAACACACACGTCATTGAACAGCAAAATAGATACACGTCTTTACATTCAATAGCCGTACAGAATTTGCTTTGCAGGAGACCTGACAAAATGCACCTTTTTCCCCTATTTTTTTTTCACTTAAAAATTGTATTTAGCGTTTTAAAATAACAATGGTCTTATTATATCAATAGAGGAAATTTGTCAACATTTCTTTGTAAGATTACATCAGTGATGCATAAACTTGGTAACAATGCTTTGGATATAGCTTACGATATGATATGACTACATGCAGGGCCGGTTTAAGAACCCATTGGGCCTGGTGCTGACAATTATGATGGACCTAATTACAGAATCTCATCTACAGAAAACTAAAATACTAGAATACCTCCCAAGCGTCATGTATCTGGTGGAGGTGGTGCTGGAGGGAAACGGCACCACGTCCACCAGAAAACAATCAGAAAACACATACCTTATGCTAATCTCTCACTTTCATCTTTCAAGTAAATCCATACCCCCTAAGAGCAGTGTCCGGTGAAGCAGGATTTCTGGGGACGGGACATAAGGGTTGGCCACTCAGGGCCGCCATGAGGACATGACAACCATAACGGTTGTCATGGGCCCGGCGGTCCTGGGGGGCCCGGACTGCTCTGGCAGTCTGAGCCCCACATTCCTTATGTGCACAGATATATAGCGAGTTTCGCTATATATCTGTGCACTGAGGGCCCCCCTACCTGTAAATTGCAGAGGGAGGCCCAGCAGCACACACTGTCCTCCTTCGAGCTCCTCTCTTTCTAACTCTCCTGCGGCCGCCAGAGCGTTGCCACGGATTACCATGGCAACGCTCCGCACAGCACGCAGGCGGGTCTCGCGAGAGTTCATCAGAGAGGAGCTGGAAAGGAAGACAGTGTGTGCTGCTGGGCCCCCCTCTGCAATGTAACGCGGCTGGCTCTCTCCACCGGACCACCAGGGAATGCGATCTCCCCGTTCCCTGGCGAGGTAAGAACCATGGAGGGGGGAATAAAATGTAAATTTTAAATATACACAATTTTTATTTTTTATTTTTTTTAAATACTCCCCTCCCCCCTACTTTACACAAACACTGCATCCTTACAAGCACACACACACACTACATTCACTGAACACACTCTGCACTACACACGCACACTACATTCACTAAATACACTCTGCACTACACACACACACTACATTCACTAAACACACTCTGCACTACACACACACACACTACATTCACTAAACACACTGCACTACACACACTCACACTACATTCACTAAACACACACACACACACTACATTCACTAAACACACTCAGCACTACATACACTCACACTACATTCGCTAAACACACTCTGCACTACATTCACTAAACACACTCTGCACTACACACACACTACATTCACTAAACACACTCTGCACTACACACACACTACATTCACTAAACACACTCAGCACTACACACACACACACTACATTCACTAAACACACACACTCACATTACATTCACTAAACACACTCTGCACTACACACACACTACATTCTCTAAACACACTCTACACTACACACACACTACATTCTCTAAACACGCTCTGCACTACACACACTAAACACACTGCACTACACACACTACATGCACTATACACACGCTGCACTCACTACAAACACACTACATTTACTAAACACACTTTGCACTCACTACAAACACTGCATTCACTATACACACTCTGCACTCACCACAATCACACTACATTCACATACACACTTTGCACTCACTATAAACACTGCATTCACTACAATCACACTACACGAACTATACACATTTTGCATTCACTACAATCACTATACATACTTTGCACTCGCTGCAAACACACTACATTCACTACAAAAATACACACTGCATTCACTGTACACACACTACATCCATCCACTACAAAACACACTACATCCACTACAAAAACACACACTCTGCATTCACTATACACACCTACATTCACTACACACACACTCTGCATCTAATGCATGCATACAAACATTACACAAAAACGTACAATCTGCATCCACTATACACACTGCATCCATGACACACATACCACATCCACTATACACACTGCATCCATGACACTCATTCTACATCCACTATAGACACACACACACGCACAAACTTCATCCTTGTGGGCGGACTCGGGGCTGGCCCAGGGGGCCCAGATCTTGAGCTGTGTCAAGGGCCCTAATATTTCTGATGGCGGCCCTGGGGCCACTGATGTGAATCACGTAACCAAAACCGCCCAAATGGACAAGCATGCACAAAAAGGGCACAAAGAATTAGATGGTCAGCCTGGCGTGAAAACACATCAGGCTGCTTGCCAATCATGGAGGTTGACAAGCCAATGGCATACTGTACAGACAGCACCCTAAGCTTTGCATAAATGCATTTGTGCTAGCTCTATGCTTTCTAAGGACTGTCCCCTAGCACTCGCTGGCCCACTCCTCTTCCTACCTTCTTACTAGCAGGCAGAAGCTCCTGTTATAAAGTCTGGGACAGAGAGAAAGTGTATGTAGTGAGTGTAGAAGAAAGGGAACATGCCACAGTGTTAGAGAGACTGAAGCAGCAAGAGCATGTGCCTTAACTAATTTAATTGTGAGCCAGTCCACACCAGTTGTTTTCCTCTACATCCCTCTTGAGTTTCCATACTGAAGTAAAAGCATGTGAAGTGTAGTAAAAAAAAAAAAAGTTTTTATTTTTTTTAATAACAGTCTTGGAAGTTATTTTTGTCCAGGAAAGAAGGTGGATATGGCACAATCATGGGAGTTATAGTTTATTAAAAGCTGCAAAGTCAGAAAGGGCTCTTGTCTAAGAGTATCCCCAATATGGTGTGTACAAATTATAACACTTTAAATTGAGTGTATCGGATTTACACAAACCTTTTCCATTAAAAGCAACAGATTAACACACACTTTCAGTTAACAATTACAACATAAATCAATATCTAGGGATTTGCTGCATTATCCAAGAGACCCAGACAAATAAATCACTACTAAGTTGCATTCTTGCGGAACTTGTAAGTATTTTATTTGATCTTGTACAAAATAGATTTCTTAAAACAGTTCCAAAAACCTGTAAAAGGATCAGAATGATGAGTACTTGTTTAATTAGGGTAGGTCATTCAGAGTCTCAGAAAATTGATTGCCTGGTGAACTTAAGCAAAACGTATCAATTAGTGCAATTACTCCAGGCCATTCAACGAGTTTAGAATGTCACTATGCCCACTGTGTGAGCGGCAATATAGTGAATGTATCAATATTACAGCATCTGTCTGGTGAACACGCACTTGGAGAATATCCCATAAAAGCACTCCAAATGCAATAAATCTCAGCCAGGCAATATCCTCCCTTACCCTAGTAATGCTCTAATGTCTACACTGCAACAGAACATTGGCAAGCATAGGGGCCAGTCTGAGGAGGAAATCCATATTATTGATCAGTGTTCTATTTGTAGTTTACCATATAAGGAAGACAATGACTAGGACATAGTTTAACAAAGGCATAAGACATAAATGATTCATGGCACTAGTATTTATATACACACACACATTATATTAGAACTGATAGAAGCTGGAAAATCACCCATGCAGATCTATCAATATTCTGCTCGATAACATCAATTGATTTATTAAACTGCCTAATGATGGCATTAAGGTATACTAACGTTGGTGTGTCTCACTCATTTAAAGGTTTCATTAAGCTTTTTCTAAACTCCAAAGTTCCCCGAACATAGATTTGAGGGATTCCCTGCTCTGCTGTGCTTGTCTATGTTCGGGGAAATTTCTCCGAACATAGACCTGCACGCATCCTCACTTACCGACCAATTCGTTTAAGGACCAGGTCATAAGAACGGAACTCGGTCAGTAACTAAGGAGTATCTGTGTAGCTTAATTGGAGAATTGGAGAATTGATGCAAATCAACTATTTAAGCCTTAGTCAGTTGGAGGTGTAGAGCACGTGGGCATAATTCTAATCTCCTCACAGAACAGTAAACTCAAGTAAAAGACAAAGGAAGAATAGAGATACAGATCCCTATAAACACTAAAAATACAGATAAGAGTAAATCTCAAACTTTGGGACTTTATCTCCTAAAATATGTAAGATTATTAATAAAAACTGGCATGTACTTTCTCAATGTCATCCTGAAATCCCTGACTTTGCTAGTGAACCTATGATGACATACAAGAAATGCCGGTCTCTGAGGGGGAATTGGTTAAAGGGACATTATAGGCACCCACACCAATGAAGGGGTCTGGGTGCAGTGGCCCTGTCCCTTTAACCATGCAATGTAAAATATTTTCTCTAAAACTGCAATGTTTACATTGCAGGATTAAGACTGCCTCTGATAGTCACTAGATGCCTTTCCTTGATTCACACCGAGTTTATCCGCATTGCATGAGGATGTCCAGCGTCTTAAAAATCCCCATAGGAAAGCAGTTATTGAATGTATTCCTATGGGGAAGGGCTAATGCACGCATGCGGCTAGTCGCACATGCACATTAGGTTACCGAATCGCCGTGACATTGTGGAAGGAGGAGACAAATCCAGCGCCGAGGGACCACAGCACTAAAATCGGGTAAGTGAAAGACAGTGTTTTAGACCCATTTATGACTGGGGAAATCGAGGGGGGAAAGTGGGATAAAGAGATACAAAGGGACATTGTAGTGTTAAGCATACAATTCTGCATTACTAACACTATAATGTTCCTTTAAGGCAGACATACTTACTGTCGACAATACTACTAGAAGGACACAATTCTGCATAATGGTAAAAAGTACTTTGCAAAACATTTTGAGGCATCTAACTCCACTTTTGTGGTCTAAATGTAGGGCTCTGTGGCCTTATATATGTAGGGAAAACTTCCCAAAAATGAACAAACTTCCAAACATAAGCCCACAATTAGTACTGGTTTGTGTGACTTGCCTGTAGCAGCTCATTTTAGTAAAAATTATGGATCTGAATATGTGGAGTACTATAAGACTTAATCATGAGTATGATTTACCAGCACTAATCTGAATAGCTAGAACTCTATTTTATTATACTGTGTTCCATATAACTAATGTCTATATGTGATTTTATTTGTTTTATGGTTTCACAGGTGAATTCTATAATTTGCTGGTTCTGGTTCACCTCTGCTACCCTCACCATCTTGTGAGATCCTCCTTAAACCTGGTTATCCCTAGGTGGGAACTTAAGGAGTTTGCCACTTCTTCAAGTATTGATGCTGCACAGTTTTCTTTTTATTTCTTTTTTGTTGAACCAGATATACTTTTATTATTATTTGGGTATATTGATTTTACTGTACTTGTATTTTAATGATGCACTTTAATATATAGCACTTAATTAACTAAGATTTTGACCTTATATACTGTTATTTATGGATTGGCTTGCACTAGCACTTTATTTACACAAGCACACGTGTGCTTGTGATACTTATTACATGCAGTCCTTTCCAGATATAATTATCAGATTTTTACTTCTGACCTTTTTGCATCGCACTAGCACTTTTGTTTTGCGGATTATTTGCTAACTTTTTAGGATATCGTCTTATTTGCTTAGGGTTGAAAAAATAGGTCTGGTAACACTGTCCCTTTCTAATTTAAAAATTAATATTAGTGTTAGCATTATTTATTGTACCTCAATCTGATTAACTTTATTATTTTATTTGTCTTACAAATAATTCACTTCTGGTCCTATATTTAAATGACTGTCTTTGTCTTAAGTGCCTTAACCCCATCTAATGTACACTTAAATTTAATAATTACGTCTTCTTTTATTTTATTAAGTGTGTTGTATTCATTTATATTCACCTCAATGTATTTCTCCATATCTATGATTTTTTTTATAATAGGAGCCCTGTTATTTAAGGCAATACTGCAAAGCAACAAATTAAAATATGTTTAATAAACATCAACAGCATTCGCCTGTATAATCAACTACGTTACAGACTGTGCTGGAATCCACGACCAAAGTCATGAATCAACGTGGGTCTTCACATTTGAACCTCAGATAATACTGTACGAAAGCATACCATAAAGTTATTATGATTTGTACTGATAGTATGTGTATTACCTGAATATTTTCCACAGACTTTACATGGAATAGTAAAAGCATTACTATTGAGCTGAGCCATGTTACCAGATGCATTTTCATTTCAGCCACCTTGTAGGATATAAATACGTTGAGGAAAATTACTGTCAGCCCTTTGGTTCCCAGGACGAGCCAGCAAGCCACCATACCATATACCATGAGGAAGCATGGACGGCGCTAGAAGAGAAACGGATAGCTTTAATTATAGCGCTGCAATGTTTCACTAACAATTATCAGCAATAAAAGAAGTATGTATGATGTAAGCTGTAACACCGGGTAGGAAATTGCATCCATGGTGATTGCTCCATTTTAGAATCACTTTGCTGCCAGAATTATTTGTTATACATAGTGCCCCAAATCTCAGCAAAAGTGGACCCCAATAACATAACAGCATAGTGAGAAGAAAAGGCTACAGTGTCTGTGAAAGCTCTCTTGTAGCAATCATTATGCAGGGGAGGGCTGGCAGCTTTAGGCCTGAGGGGCAAATCCAGTCACCAAAACAACTTTAGCTTAATGGAGCAGTTTTAGTATATAGATCATGCCTCTGCAGTCTCACTACTCAATTCACTGTCATTTAGGAGTTAAATCACTTTTGTATTTGTCCACGCAGCCTAGGCACACCTCCCCTGGATGTAACTGAAACAGCCTGCATGAAAAAAAAGGTTTAATTTTCAATCATATGTTACTTAGTTTAAATGTTTTTATCTCCTGCTCTGTAAATTGAACTTTAAATCACATAAAGAAGGTTTCTGCAAAGTCTAGCAAGCTATTAACAGAGTAGGAGATAAGAAATTCTAAATTGCACCGAATTTGCAATAAAAGAAGTGTAAACATTAGATAACTCTTAACAGGAAGTGTTTAGGAAGGCTGTGCAAGTCACACGCAGGGAGGTGTGCCTGGGGCTGCATAAACAAAGTGATTTAACTCCTAAATGGTAGAGAATTGAGCAGTGAGACTACATGGGCATGATCTATACACCAAAACCGCTTCATTAAACTAAAGTTGTTTAGGTGACTATAGTGTCCCTTTAAGTAATGTACCAAGGATTTGTCACTGAGAAAATGAATGTTCAACCAGCTATTATCAAACTTTCTGTATTCTGAAAAGTTGGTCAGGCTGAGGCGTAAAATTGGAGCTGTAATCACAATCATAAGCAGTGCAAAATGTATTCATTAGTGATGTCCCGAACTGTTCGAACGGTTCGCGAACGGTTCGCCGCGGACTCATCATTGAGTAAACTTTGACCCTGTACCTCACAGTCAGCAGACACATTCCAGCCAATCAGCAGCAGACCCTCTCTCCCAGACCCTCCCACCTCCTGGACAGCATCCATTTTACATTCATTGTGAAGCTGCATTCTTAGTGAATGGAGCTCTGTATTACACTCATACATAATGTGGAAAGGTATCATCATGGTTTGTTTTAGGCTCAAGCCCTTGGTGTCTTTGAAATCTAGCAAAGCTCCTGTCTGGCACCATAACCACTTTAGCGTGCTGAAGTGGTGATTGTGCTTTGAGAGTTCCTTTAAAGCACATCGTATGATGACATAACCCAATATATGGACACTGGACTGTGAACATCAGCTTTTGCATTATCATGTAATGCTAAATCAAAATATAAATATATATTTTTTTAATATTATTTAAAACATGCAAATGTTAAAGCTTTTGACCACTGTGAAGTTCAGCTTTAAAATCATGCCTTCTAGCGCTGTTCTGCTTTTAAAGATACCATGCCCCCCTTGTGAAAAATCAAAAAGTTAGAAAAAAAGTCTCTGTATTTCCATCACATACTAATAGAGTGTAACGTTTCATTTTAAATCCAGCTGAGAGTGTATCTTTTGCATAAGATGAAAGAAAAAAAATAAAAATTAATCTTTAAAAAGACTGACATCATATACTATGTAATTTTTTGCTAAGGGTTTGTCAATGAAGGTCACCGTTTATTCTTTAATAGATTTTATTCTTTGTTTATCAATTAGTTTAAAATATTAAGTAATGAACTGAAAACAACCATGCTACCGGCATCTTTATGTTCAAGTGTTTCTGATTTGTTCGGATTTTTCTTTATCAGCAGCAATTCAGAAATGTTCTATAAAAATTGTCCTCCAGATCTGGGTGCCTGCTGACTTCACAGCATCACAGAATTCCTGCACATTTTTCGTCCACACATTTATACTATTGACCCCCTATTTCTAAAGATCTTTAAGGGCCTCTTTAAGACTTAAATTTGTAAGCTGAGCAAGTGAATACAGTTCAGTGAAATCCTTACCATTTTCTTGAAACCAGCTGAAGATGTGTATTTTGTGACATGACATAAGACTGCTGCCAGCATCTATGTACAATGCTTAGGTAAGCTGAGGCATTTTCATGAGACATCTGTCATGGACAGATGTTTAGTATAAACAAATACATAATGTTTAACATTAACGTGAAATTCATAAATATGAAGTTGTTGGGGTCTTTGCGTTTGTTACAAAGAAACCCCTGCAAATACTTGTTGCCTGTATTAGTCAGCTGAAGCGAAATGATAATAAACTTATCGGAAACTCTCTTGTAGGTAATGTTGCTTTTGAACAAGAGTACAAAACAGAGAACTAGCGAGGATCCCACAAGTACATGTGCAAAAGGGTGCCTTTTCCAAAAAACATTGCTTGTGACAACTGCTAGAATATGACAAAAATTGATGGTAGCAATGCTATTATCACATTTTGGCACACTTAGCATTGCCTATAAGACAAAGTAGCCCCTACCTCCCTCTGTTTATATCGTCTGATGGCTTTGGAAAGTCAATGGATTTATTTTACCTTTATGAAATACTCAAGTGTGACAGATCCCTTTAAAATATATCACAAAACACACATAATATGTAATATGCCAGAAACTACCTACAAATACCTAAAGATACTTTCCCGAAAATATATTTTTATGCACACAAAATGCATACTTGCCCTATATCTGATTCCTCACATCAAGTTTTGTCAGATCATTTTGTATGTTAAAGTAATAAGCGGGAGCACAAGGGGAAACAAAAAAAAAAAATTCAAAGTCAGCTTTGTTATTTTAGTCTGATAATTCTATGACTTCTGATTTAAGGAATGAACTCAAATAGACAAACAACGAAGATCATGACACAAACACAAGGTGGAGACCGTAGTCATTAACAAGAGCATGACTGTTCCAAAATCCACTTAAATTAGGTTCTTAAAGAACATTTCACTGGAACTTTAGGGCATCATCAGTCCAAATGTACCAAGTAAGAAACAAACATTGATGTAACGGAGCTCCCTGTACCCCTGGCTGGGTACCTCCGCCAAGAACCGCTTCCTAACTGGAACAGGGGACAAACCACAACACTTCTGCCCACATTCGCCGTGGCTTGACTGGGGTCCTGGAACCGCTCCCTCCTTAAATTGAATGGGGAACTCGCTCTAGCAAACCCCAGGCACTGGACGACACTCCGTCTTGGGAGCTCTAGTCCTTACAAGGCCTTTCCCCGTTGAATCCTCCACACTGGAACAGTGATTCGTGATTAGCCCTTTTCCCTCCCAGTAACCAGACGCCACATAGTTCTGGGAGCACAAGCTGGAATACCTTTAATCTGGCCAGATGGCCTGCTTTTATACATTTCTGAACAGACAAGCACGCCCATGACACTCCCACAGAAAACAGGATAATCCCTCCTTTATGCGTAAAGATAATGGAGTCAGGAACTGTACAAAACTCTTCCCTCTACAAAAAACACACATTTCACAAACACCCCAAAAGTACCTTAAAAATACATAAAACACCCTAAAAGTTACATCCCCTGATAGCCCCGATCTGGGTGACCAACGTATCCAATAATCACCTAGATCGGTTCAGGAATTTCCTGAAAGTCCTAATTTGACAGGCCGCACACGAGGCTCCTGCCTAAAACAGTTCCATAAGATCAGGGCTAGCATTCGGTCTAGTTGGTTAGTTTAAAACCAAACATAGTCTTACCCTGGAGCTTGTTTCCCTAGTTCGTGGGAACGTTTCCACCGAACAGTGTCCTCCTAAGTGTTGTAGAACCGAACGCAGGTGATTCTGGAAGTCCAGCAGTTTCTGTGTCTGTTTTCAGTTCCATGAACTCAACGACCAAACACCGCTGCCTGTGTTCGTGCGAACAAGATAGCCGCCACCTCATGGTCGTCTATAGGAAATGCGGCCACCCAGACGAACACTTATAACACTGCGGTGGAAATTGCTACAAAGTAGCAATTAGCTTAGCAAGCTCCCGAATGGTCTCCGATTTGTGCGACTGTTCAGTTCCCGAACCATAAAGTCCAAATACATGAATGGAGACTTTTTCAGTGTATATTACAAGTTCCATAGTCTGTGGGCAGGAGACTGGCAAAGCAGGCTCCTCCAGTAGCTCGTGGCAAACACACATGAGAAGAGGAGCTTGTCACACATTGCAATACATATTTAGAATGCCATACCACCAGGTGGCCATGTTTGTAGACATCAAAACCTGGACAAACTGCCAACACATAAGGAATCTTTTTATTTTTAACTATTTTACACATATAACACACACCTCACGACATTTCAAATGGACAAAGATGGATACCTTAATTTTGGGAGTGTGGTCAGGGGCAGGGCTGATCTGAGAAATTAAAGATAAATAAGTGATAACAATGTTTGCAACTAAAATTTAATTTAGAACAAGGGGAGCAAGATGGACGTTTCCAAGTGAAGCTCCGCTGGGACCACGAGGCCAATAGCTAACTTCAGCGATTAAACACTAACCTAACCTGGGGAATCTATAGGGGAGCCGACATGAATAAACTGGCTCCGAAGAAACAGCCTAAAAAGCCGGCGGAACAGGGCACCATGGTGTCCGACATGTTTGCAGCGTCCCGCCCGTGAATACCTGATTGTCTATGTATTTGCTGCATATCATTTTGACTGTAATGTGAACTCTGAATAGGATTAGTTTCCATGCTATTAGCCTACTACTGATGCCTAAAGCTCAGGAGATCCCCAGCGAACAGCAGGCTGGCGGACCTTGCTTTTGGATGTTAACTGGAACTGCTGCCAGTATTACATACGGTCATAAAGTTGCTATTTAAACTGTTTAGCATTGTAGTTAATCGTTGTAGTTAACTGCTGTTTATACTCTATAATTAATCGCACTCTGCAAGGCTGCTACTACTGCCTTATTTGAGAGTTATAGCCACACAGATTATAGTGTTTCTTCATTTAGTTTCAGTTGGCACTTAAATAGTGCCCACATTGGCTGGTCCATGTCTCTTATACCCCAGGGCTCTTTTGAAGTACTGGGGGAGACAGGACATTTACCCCAATCGTGCCTGGCTAGAGGTAAGACCAGGCGATTTTTGTACAAAGTTTATTATTCCTTACTTCTTTTCTATCCTAGTTCCCCTCTACCCCCTTCTCCTTTTTACCTTTACCCATTCCTTACCTCCTCTGGGGGGGTGGTCGAGGGAAGCCCTGGAATCTGGACTAGTAACCGACGTGACAGGATGTCTAACTATAGAGGCGCACCACAGACTAAGACATGCCTGCTAAACTAGTATCTCTTAATGTTAAGAGCTTGAACGCCCCTAAGAAAAGACGGCTTATGTTTAGGGAACTTAAGCGTCTGAATCCGGATATAGCCTTCATACAGGAGACGCACTTGCCTAAATCGGCCAAGTTCGCCCTTAGAGACCACACCGATAGCACCACATATGAATCGAGAGCCCTTAACAAGAGAAATGGAGTTGCCATCCTCATACATCGTAGATGCCCGATCAGGATCAGCGGGGTTAGTATTGATCCATGGAGGCGCTTTGTACTAGTGACAGGAACCTTGTATTCACACATGATACATATTCTTAATCTGTACGCTCCCAATGATCCGTCCAAAGAATTTTGGGCAGACCTCATCCGCACTGTCAACACACTCCCACACGGAATGGTGATAGTGGGAGGTGATTTTAACGCAGCTACGTCCCCACCAGTTGATAGGGGGCCCTGTAAAGGAGTCCCCCGGTTCCACAGGAGAGGCGGACAAGACAAACTATTGCACACGTTCATGCAACAGTCAGACCTTATAGATATTTGGAGAGCTCAACATCCGGATGAGAATGACTTTACGTTTTATTCACCGCCACACGACATATATTCCAGAATAGACCTATTTCTGGTAAACTCCCCCGACTGTTTCCAGAGTTTTGGAGTCCACAGTGGGTTCCATAACTTGGTCGGATCATGCGGATGTCTCTATTACTTTAGACAAACTAAGCACGGCGACACCTTGGTCGTGGCGGCTGAATAGCTCGCTACTGCAGGATTCAGAAATATAGTTGAGACTATTCGTAGAGAGTTGAACGAATACTTTCTCAGGGAGGCAGCATCGGTGGTATCAAAAGCCGTAATATGGGCAGCGCATAAGTCTGTCATTAGAGGTATACTGATCAGAGAAGCGACACTAAAGAAGCGTTGAAAATCTCAATTATTGGCATCTCAGTTAGAAGCTTTAAGAACGGCAGAACAGCGGCATAAGTCAGACCCTTAACCTACCAATTTGCAGGCGGTACAAGAAGTAAGGCATGCTATTCGTTAAACGCTCCTAAATGACCGCGAGAGCTATAGTGTGGTCAAAGCGGACCTTCTATGAAAAGGCCAATAAAATGGATACCTTGTTGGCAAGATCCCTTAGACCATGACAACGGAACACACATATCACAAAGATCAAGAATACTGCGGGAGTCTATCAGACGAATCCCACAGATATTGCCAAAGTGTTTACAGGTTTTTACACCAAACTATATAACCACTCGAGAGGTGCAGCCACGAACCCACAACGGGAACTGGATGGGATACGAGATTTCCTCTCTCGCATACCTCTCCCAAAACTGAGTGAGGCGGATGTGGCAACACTCGGGAATCAGATCTCAGTGGAGGAAATAGATGCAGCAATTTCGGTCCTGAAAAGCAATAAGGCACCTGGCCCAGATGGCTTTGATGGAAGCTACTATAAGATATTTGGAGAGGAACTCCTGCCCCACCTTGAACTGTGGTTCAACGACCTTCAGGATGGGGGATCCCAGACCGAGATATGTCACTAGCGAATATAGTCTTATTGCCCAAACCTGGGAAAGATGACTCAATCCCGGAGAATTTTCGCCCAATATCATTAATTAATCAGGATTCCAAAATCTTAGCAAAAAAAGTGTTAGTGATCAGACTGAACCCAATTCTCACTAGCCTGGTCCACCCAGACCAGGTGGGTTTCGTACTGGGTAGGCAACTGTTCGAGAATACGAGACGCAACATTGATCTTATAGGGAGACAAACTAGGCTGCAAACCCTGACGTTGATGCTGTCACTAGACGCCGAAAAAGCGTTTGACAGAGTCAAATGGCCGTATCTATTTGAGATGTTACACCATTTCGGCATGCCGGCCCGGTTTATCACGATAATTAAAGCCTTGTACTCCAACGTCAGGGCACAGGTCAGAATAAGGGGAGCGCAATCCATCCCTTTCCCATTGAGCAACGGTACGAGACAGGGTTGCCCTCTTTCACCGTTGCTGTTTGTCCTATCATTAGAACCCCTCATGCAAACGATACGCGTAACCCCAGAGATCAGGGGAATCACGGTGGGGGGACAGAAATATGTTATATCGGGATTCGCTGACGATATACTATTGTCATTGACGGACCCACAGGAATCTTTGGCAGCACTGACAGGGATACTGACAGAGTATGGTACGGTGGCCGGATACAAGGTCAACTTACACAAATCGAGTGCACTCCCCATAGGGATGAGCAATGCAGAGGCGGCGCATATAGGGAAGACATATTATGTCCATATAGCGAAAGATCACATTAAATACCTGGGCATCTGGTTAACGGCGTATCCCTCCCTCTTGCATCAACAGAATTACGTTCCACTAATCAGGCAACTAATACATGACATGGAGACGTGGGTAGATAAACCAATATCGTGGATCGGAAGAATACATTCTGTGAAAATGAATGTGCTACCTCGGATATTGTTCCTCTTTCAAGCTCTCCCGATTCACTTGACTAAATCTAACCTGGGAGCACTTCAGCAGGCTATCGGCAAGTTTAAGAAAGAATAAGAATAGAATAAGAAACATAGGATCTCACGGAATATACTTTATGGAGCTAAGGATGGGGGGGGGGGAGGGGCTGGGGCTGCCAAACCTTTATTACTACTATGTGGGGCCCAGTTGACCCAGATAGCATTATGGCATACACGCCCTGATGAGAGGAGGTGGGTGGATTTGGAGTCCTCTTTGATCTCCCCCAGCTCCTCATGTGGACCCCTAAGGAATTTAGATCTCTGGACCGGGTGCCAAGCGGTACAGGCCTCTCTCAGGCTCATTGTCACATTTGAGAAACTGAATAGTAGGGCCCCATTGAGACCTTTCGACTACTTTCACTATCTTCAGCTTAGAGACTATGCCCGAGATACCAGGATCAAAAAGGCGGCGCAGACACCATTGACGTTTTTCGAAAGAATGTGTTCAAAGGAACAATTCCCGAGCGGCCTAATCTCCTGTTTATACTCCCATCTGAGTACTCACACTCTGGAATGGGGAGACATTAAGTACATAGATCAGTGGGAAGCAGATTTGAATGAAGTGCTGGAGGGTATAGAATGGCAGGAAATATGGGAGGCCGCAGCAACATCTTCAGTGTGCGTATCCTTGCAGGAACAATCATACAAGACCTTGTTTCGTGGTATACCACCCCATTGATGCTGTGCCGCATGTGTAAAAACCCAACAGACTTGTGCTGGAGGGGCTTCGGACATAAGGGTATGTATATTCATATGTGGTGGGAATGTCCAGTGGTGCAGATATACTGGAAACGGATCGCAGCATTGTTGCGAGAAGTGTTCGGCAGGGAGGTGAAGCTAGACCCATGGGTGTCCTATTGTCAAGATCCATGGATGATTGGACAAGAACGGAACAAAACCTCCTTCACAACATAAACCTCGCCGCAAGACGAGCCCTTTCGCAGGTATGGCTACAGAGGAACACTCCTACGATAGCAATAAAACATAAAATAAAGGATACCATTTTAATGGACAAATTGACAGCTCAGGTCAGAGGGACTACGAAGAAATCTGAAAAGATCTGAGACCCTTGGATCAATAGAACAGTAAGTAATTAAAACAGCAGACTGGACCAAAAACATAAACCATACAACCGTACCACTCAGGGCACTGAAGAGACAAGTTACAGACCGCTTCACCTAAACCCATCTCACTTCGGCGGAACTTAGGTGATACCTAGGATAGATGAAGTCAGTAAGGCAATGCAATCCTTGCGACACTTATAGTTGGGCGGCTCCCCCTGGACTTGATATTGTTATGTGTGCTATGTATAAGTTGTCATGCTTTGGAACAAATAAAGAATTTAAAAAAACAAAAAGAACAAGAACAATGTAACTTATTGATGTGGAGCTCTGTTAGCTCTAATCGAAAAAAAGGACATTAGGATAGAAAAGAGGGTTCAAAAGATCCTACACAGGGACACTTGGCAGGCATTATTTAACACAAAAAATGTCTAGTCACCTACCATGAGCTAAGGCTGAAGTACTTCTAAGCCAACTTGCCAATCAGCAAGTCAGTTGTGTGGAATAGCCAAGAACAAAACATGTTAAACTTTATAAACCATACTGTTGTGGAAACAAGCTGTTAAAACTGCCAGCATCACTCAAACAAAGAAGTTCTGCAGCGAGCGATAAGTGAAGTGGGCCAAAGCTTATGTGTAGCTCCACCTATCACTGCTCAGACATATTTCTTATTTTATTTTATTTTTAATTTCGGTTTAATATAAGATTCTGTATAAAGATACAGTATATTATGTAGGCACACACACACACACACGTATGTGTGTATTCATACATAGGAAAACACCTACCTCAAATGAAAAACTGAGTCACATTAGGTGGCTGTAACGGATCACCTGGCACCCCGACTGGGTACCTCCGTTGAAGGACGCTTCCTGAGCACTCCAAGCACTGCAGCAGACACCACAACCACCAAACCGGAGAAGCATACGAATGCTCTCAAGCATATGAATGCTGTAAGCAGCTGAACAGGAAAAGCATACAATCAGCTTACACTCCTGGCAATCAGCATACAATCCAATTCCCCCAATAACGAGACGACACTTCGTTTTGAGGTCAAGCAGAACTGACTGTACTGGCACATACAGCCTCTTTTATTCACAATCCACAAACATAGTACTGCCCACAGGGTTTTGAAATACAACCAATCAATCCATACAATACACACAGACACTCCCACACAAAATCCTCCCCTCTGCCTGTGATATGATTACCGAACACAATGGTTAATATAATTATCACAGGCAGAGAAATACAGTATTGTAAAACATATCACAGGGACCCCAAAACATGCAATAACCCCATATATCCTCGGAACCGGGGGATCTGGGTGAACCACATATCCAAAATTCACCCAGATCCGTTCAGAAGTTTGTAAGATACAGTTTAATGCAGATTCCGCAGAACATATACAGGCTATATGAAAAATAATTACTGTATAATGTGTCCCCTGTTGTATAGTTTAAAACTACTGCACGATGTCTTTGTGCACCAAACAGTGTCTGTGAGTTAAAATTGCTGCCATCCATTGTTCTCACCATGTGCTTCATCCATTGTTCTCACCATGTGCCTCTGATACATGAAATGGTGGCTACCCAGTAACTCCACAGTTTGTCTGGTAGTCTATCCAGCCGGACCAACAGATGAAACACATGGGGAACAGTGCAACAAACGAAGGGAATCATAAAAAATATGGACAACAGTCATATTTGTGCACAATCTCCAGTTTTGTCACAGGGCACAAATAGTATTTTCAAATGCCATATATCCCAGGGCCATAGTCAGAAGGTAGGAGGCGGGCAAGCAGCCCCCTCCAAGAGCACGTAGCGAGGTCTGTTACGCCACATTTCTCCCCTTTACCCACCAGACTAACAGGGTATCTGACATCCTGCCGGTCAGTGCCCTGGTTAGTCCAGCAACCCACCCACAAAACAGAATCCGCAGTATAACCCACCCACGAAAATTGATTACAACACCTGGGGTAGTGGGTCGCTTGTCCATGTCCAGGAGCTCCAAATCGGCTCTGCACTCTGGATCAGTGGGTTGCTGAGTGGGCAGAGACCAGCGGTACTCTGCCCTGTTGTCAGCGCTACCACAGGAGTAGCCTGGTTGGAACGGCATAGTAGGCTCCTCACTCCGGACCTGGGGCTGCTGCTGGAAGGGAAGCCAGGCTGTCTCCCCTTTGGATGAACAACCCTGCTGCTGGGGGACAGGACCGACCATCCCTACCCCCTGTGATGCATGTGCAGAGACCACGGTCCCATCTGCATTAGTGTGGGGCTTAGCATCTCCCCTTTGTGGGCTAGGCTGCCGCTGGGGTGAGGGGGTAACAAGCTCCTCTCCCATACATACTTCCAGCCATTGGGAAGGGAGACCGACTGTCTCCGCTCCCAACATAGTGTCCTGCTGCTGGGGAAAGGACACTGGGCTCTCTATTCCCTGCTGGACACTCTGCCTCTGGGGAGGGAGGACAAGTCTCTCCTCTCCCAGTAAGTCACTCTGCTGCTGCGGGGGGGACCAGTTGTCTCCTCTTCCTGAAACTCACTCTGCCGCTGGGGATCTGGGCCAACCGCCCAGCATCCCTGTAGGGCCGGTAGAGAGAACACAGTCCCATCTCCACCTGCCATCTGTGGGTCTTCCCAGGACCAGTCTGTGAGGTCCCTCAACATTTGCGAGTAAGGACCACTGGCTTCTGCACCCGGTAACTGCGGCTGCTGCTGGGGATCTGGGCCTGCTGCCCAGCATCCTGTTGGGCCCGGTGGAGAGACCTCGGTCCCATCTCCACCTGCCTGTTGTGGTTCCTTATAGGACCAGTCTA
This sequence comes from Pelobates cultripes, assembly GCA_933207985.1. Lineage (NCBI taxonomy): Eukaryota > Metazoa > Chordata > Amphibia > Anura > Pelobatidae > Pelobates > Pelobates cultripes. Next base: position 334,308,013 of record OW240913.1, read on the forward strand.
TGAGGACCCCTACTTCGGGTTCCTCTAGCCGCCTCAGGGGGAAACGGTTAACCTCCTCGAATGCAGCCTCTCTTTGGCTGCTGTAACACTCCTTCGCTGAGCATATTCTCTCTCTTTCGCCAGCCGGAATTCTGGGTCCATCCTTGCGTTTCGTTCGGCTGTGACCTGGTTCCAGATCGCCTGGAATATATCCATGGGCACATTATCACCATACGGGGCCACTCGCTGCCTCACCTCGGCCAGCCAATCATCGCCAGAGCCTTCCATACTTGTCTGCTCAAAGTCGCTGGATACCTCTGCTCCCTGGGGCGCTGCACGTGTGCTAGCGTTGCCTTCAATTTATAACTCCACGAACGCTGTCTCCGAGCTGCTTTACCTCGCACTAGGACGCCATCCCACCGCTTGCCACCAATGGAACGGATGACCTGGCACCCCAACTGGGTACCTGCGTTGAAGGATGCTCCTAGTGCTTCATGAGGACTCCAAGCACTGCAGCAGACACCACAACCACCGAACTGGAGAAGCATACGAATGCTCTCAAACATATGAATGCTGTAAGCAGCTGAACAGGAAAGGCATACATCAGCTTACACTCCTGGCAATCAGCATACAATCCAATTCCCCCAATAACGAGACGACACTTCGTTTTGAGGTCAAGCAGAACTGACTGTACGGGCACATACAGCCTCTTTTATTCACAATCCACAAACATAGTACTGCCCACAGGGTTTTGAAATACAACCAATCAATCCGTCCAATACACACAGACACACCCACACAAAATCCTCCCCTCTGCCTGTGATATGATTACCGAACACAATGGTTAATATAATTATCACAGGCAGAGAAATACAGTATTGTAAAACATATCACAGGGACCCCAAAACATGCAATAACCCCATAAAAAGTATATCCTCGGAACCGGGGGATCTGGGTGAAGCACATATCCAAAATTCAGAAGTTCAGAAGTTTGTAAGATACAGTTTAATGCAGATTCCGCAGAACATATACAGGCTATATGAAAAATAAATACTGTATAATGTGTCCCCTGTTGTATAGTTTAAAACTACTGCACGATGTCTTTGTGCACCAAATACCGGCGAGATGGCACCGTGTAGAAAAGTCCAAACAGTGTCTGTGAGTTAAAATGGCTGCCATCCATTGTTCTCATCATGTGCTTCATCCATTGTTCTCACCGTGTGCCTCTGATACATGAAATGGTGGCCACCCAGTAACTCCACAGTTTGTCTGGTAGTCTATCGAGCCGGACCAACAGATGCCACAGTGGTCATACCATCCTAGCAGTTAAAGGAACACTATAGTGTCAGGAATACATCACTACAGTGCTGAAGTGGCTGTTTAGGTTACCGGAGATTAAAATTATTTTTACTCACCTTATCTCTCACGCCAGTCTCGCCGCCTCTGGCCCGTTTCCATGGCTTGATGATCACTGCTAATCCGATGCTTATGCATGGGAAGTAAAAGACCACGCAGCACCAATCAGCACCTCTTCATAGAGATGCATTGAATCAATGCATCTTTATGGGGAATACTCAGCGCCTCCATGCAGAGCCCTTGCATGCAGAGCATGGAGACGCTGAATGTCAGTGATGCACATCGTGCAGCACTGGACTGAGAAGCACCACCAGTGGCTGTCTGAGTGACTGCCACAAGAGATGTTAATAACGAGCAATATAAGCACTGCCTTTTCTATTAAGAGGCAGTGTTTACCGTGAAGGGACATGCTATAGACACTAGAAACACTACATTAAGCTGCAACTATTGTGTCCCTTTAAGTCAGTGGTTCCCAAACCAATCCTTAAACCAGAAACAATCTCTGATTTATGTATTTCCCTGTTTTATTACAATGGAGATACTAACAAAACCTGGGCTGTTTATGGGACTGTTTTGTGAACCACTGCTTTAACTCAAAGGTTCACAGAGTAAGTGAGTCCTACGCTTATTACTTAAGATGTGAGTTGTAATTCCTTCCTTTCTTGTAGCTATAGATCTGTAAATATGTTGGGACACAGATGTGTCTGACCAGCAGGTGTAACACCTTGCAATTTTAAATTTTCCCTAGAGGATGCATTTGTTAGAGAGGTTTGATACGGAGTCCCTTTAGGGCTTCCAATCACATCAGCTTTTCACAGATGTTCTCTTGGCATAGCGCTGCTTTATGGCGCTTGAAGGCTTGCTCACACAGCTCATCAACTCATTACAACGCTAAAATCATGTAATTCCATTTTAAAAAAAATATCTAAAATAAACAGCTGTGAAATAAAGTATGTAGAGATAACTGGGCTGGACGTGCGAAGATGTTTTTTATTTTTCTGCTAATAATGCCATCTCTCTAATAATTATTTTACCTTCCACTTGTTTGGTTTTGAAAATTGGATTTCTTGTTTTCAATTAACCTTTACGTCTTAATCTGTTCCGTGTTTCACCATTCATGCGACTGCGAACACGGTCTATAAAAGCAGTCACATGAAAGTTAGTGGAATCTCTCCCGAATACATTTCTGTTTGTATTCAATTAATGAGATCAGTGCTGACAAAAATGAGTTTCCTTTAATACCAACTAAAACAACAGGCTAAACAATTTTACTTATTCAGAACAAAAGGTTTCCCATTCCCAGCAGCATTTTATTATTGCCATATTTAGCACTCTTGCACTTAATATAAAGTGGTATTTAAGTGATATAGAAGGAAAATTAATGTCTGTAATTTCACATTTGGTATATACAGTATCTCACAAAATTGAGTACACCTCTCACATTGTTGTAAATATTTTATTATATCTTTTCATGTGACACTAAAGAAATGACACTCTGCTACAATGTAAAGTAATAAGTGTACAGCCTGTATAACAGGGTAATTTGCTGTACCCTCAAAATAACTCAACAAATGGCCATTAATGTCTAAACCGTTGGCAACAAAAGTTAATCTACCCCTAATGGAAAATGTCCAAATTGGGCCCAATTAGCCATTTTCCCTCCCCGGTGTCATGTGACTCATTAGCGTTAAAAGGTCTCAGGTGTGAATGGGGAGCAGGTGTGTTAAATTTGGGGCTATCGCTCTCACACTCTCTCATACTGGTCACTGGAAGTTCAACATGGCACCTCATGGCAAAAAACTCTCTGAGGATCTGAAAAAAAGAATTGTTGCTCTACATAGAGATGGCCTAGGCTTTAAGAAGATTGCCAGCACCCTGAAACTGACCTGCAGCACGGTGGGCAAGACCATACAGTGGTTTCACAGGACAGGTTCCACTCAGAACAGGCCTCGCCATGGTTGACGAAAGAAGTTGAGTGCACATGCTCGGTGTCATATCCAGAGGTTGTCTTTGGGAAATAGACATATGAGTGCTGCCAGCATTGCTGCAGAGGTTGAAGGGGCTGGGGGGTCAGCCTGTTAATGCTCAGACCATACGCCGCAAACTGCATCAAATTCGTCTGCATGGCTGTGGTCCCAGAAGGAAGCCTCTTCTAAAGATGATGCACAAGAAAGCCTGCAACAGTTTGCTAAAGACAAGCAGGCTAAAGACATGGATTACTGGAATCATGTCCTGTGGTCCGATGAGACCAAGATAAACTGATTTGGTTCAGATGGTGTCAAGCATGTGTGATGGCAACCAGGTGAGGAGTACAAAGACAAGTGTGTCTTGCCTACAGTAAAGCATGGTGGTGGGAGTGTCATGGTCTAGGCCTGCATGAGTGCTGCCGGCACTGCTGGGGAGCTACAGTTCATTGAGGGAACCATGAATGCCAACATGTACTGTGACATACTGAGACACAGCATGATCCCCTCCCTTTGGATATTGGGCCGCAGGGCAGTATTCCAACATGATAACGACCCCAAACACACCACCAAGACGACCACTGCCTTGCTAAAGAAGCTTAAGGTAAAGGTGATGGACTGACCAAGCATGTCCCCAGTAGTAAACCCTATTGAGCATCTGTGGGGCGCAAGGTCTCTAACATCCACCAGCTCCGTGATGTCGTCATAGAGGAGTGGAAGAGGACTCCAGTGGCAACCTGTGAAGCTCTGGTGAACTCCATGCCCATAAGGGTTAAGGCAGTGCTGGAAAGTAATTGTGGCCATACAAAATATTGACACTTTGGGCCCAATTTGGACATTTCCACTTAGGGGTGTACTCACTTTTGTTGCCAACGTTTAGACATTAATGGCTGTGTGTTGAGTTGTTTTGAGGGTACAGCAAATTTACACTGTTATCCAGGCTGTACACTTACTACTTTACATTGTAGCAAAGTGTCATTTCTTCAGTGTTGTCACATGAAAAGATATAATAAAATATTTACAAAAATGTGAGGGCTGTACTCACTTTTGTACCAAAACCATGTTAGCCAGCTCAATCGCAGGGATGTTTCAGGATTTTTTCCCCCCCAAAAAAATGTTTGCAAACATAGCTTCAAATCTTCCACAAACCTTTATCCTCTAAACAGAATGCTCTCCATTTCCAGTTAAGCCAAATATATAATTGGTAATGATCATCTAAGCTCTGTTTATGTCAAAGGAGCATTCCAAATCAGACACATATTTGGCATCGTGCCCTTCACCCTCCCCCAACTATAGGGGGCACTGTCATTTTAACCCTGTTACTGAAAACATTGTGGGGTTATGATCAGTGCAGTGTTAACATGCTTCTGGTGACTCTCATACTGACAGCCACTAAAGGTGCTTTTGCTGCAATAGCCAACTTAAACTCATTCATTAAGATGGTCTCATGCGCACTATGTTCCATATGCTTTCCTATGGGAAAGCATTGTATTGGCTGAGCTCATCAAGACTGATGATTAACATAACATTAACATAATGCCGGCTGTGAACAAAGCACCGTGGTAAAGCAGAAAAGGTACGTAAACTAAATTATTTACCCTAAACATTGAGCAGGTCACTATAGCGCTAGTAATACATACTTGTATTTCTAACGGTACTGTGCTTCCTCAAAAGATCCATGATTTAAACTAAGTCTTACTGATTGACTGATAAGTTATAGGCACTTTTATTGCCGCAAAGAAACTAGTCTTGATAAAGTCTAAAAGGACAAAACAAGTTGACTGATTAGCTATTGGAACTTTTTTATTCCTGCAAAGATTAATCCCATCTTCAACTAAATTAAAGATGCGGCTCCACAAGATGCACTAAGTGCAGATTTATGGAACATTCTATTATGAATAAAATGATTGTTACACCTGCTGCCTTACATTTTCAGAGTCACCATTTAGGTGATCGGGGGTTGGTTAAAAGTGAAGGGACTGGTCTAGATACCACCAATTTCAGATACACAGTCTAGAGAGAGAAATTTACTCAAGTCAGAATTATGTTGGATCTATTTCTTCGGCACTCTGTCCCCCGGAGGACTAAATGAAACGATTGACTTATCAATATAAAGATTTTCTTTTTTTTTTTTGGTAGCTACTCCGATCTTATCTACATACATATATACAGTTGCAAGAAAAAGTATGTGAACCCTTTGGAATGATATGGATTTCTGCACAAATTGGTCATAAAATGTGATCTGATCATCATCTAAGTCATAACAATAGACAATCACAGTCTGCTTAAACTAATAACACACAAAGAATGAAATGTTGCCATGTTTTTATTGAACACACCATGTAAACATTCACAGTGCAGGTGGAAAAAGTATGTGAACCCCTAGACTAATGACATCTCCAAGAGCTAATTGGAGTGAGATGTCAGCCAACTGGAGTCCAATCAATGAGATGAGATTGGAGGTGTTGGTTACAGCTACCCTGCCCTATAAAAAACACACACCAGTTCTGGGTTTGCTTTTCACAAGAAGCATTGCCTGATGTGAATGATGCCTCGCACAAAAGAGCTCTCAGAAGACCTACGATTAAGAATTGTTGACTTGCATAAAGCTGGAAAGGGTTATAAAAGTATCTCCAAAAGCCTTGCTGTTCATCAGTCCACGGTAAGACAAATTGTCTATAAATGGAGAAAGTTCAGCACTGCTGCTACTCTCCCTAGGAGTGGCCGTCCTGTAAAGATGACTGCAAGAGCACAGCGCAGACTGCTCAATGAGGTGACGAAGAATCCTAGAGAGTGTCAGCTAAAGACTTACAAAAGTCACTGGCAAATGCTAACATCCCTGTTAGCGAATCTACAATAAGTAAAACCCTAAACAAGAATGGATTTCATGGGAGGATACCACAGAGGAAGCCACTGCTGTCCAAACAAAACATTGCTGCACGTTTACAGTTTGCACAAGAGCACCTGGATGTTCCACAGCAGTAGTGGCAAATATTCTGTGGACAGATGAAACCAAAGTTGAGTTGTTTGGAAGAAACACACAACACTATGTGTGGCAAAAAAAAGGCACTGCACACCAACATCAAAACCTCATCCCAACTGTGAAGTATGTTGGTGGGGGCATCATGGTTTGGGGCTGCTTTGCTGCGTCAGGGCCTGGACGGATTGCTATCATCGAAGGAAAAATGAATTCCCAAGTTTATCAAGACATTTTGCAGGAGAACTTAAGGCCATCTGTCTACCAGCTGAAGCTCAACAGAAGATGGGTGTTGCAACAGGACAATGACCCAAAGCATAGAAGTAAATCAACAACAGAATGGCTTAAACAGAAGAAAATACGCCTTCTGAAGTAGCCCAGTCAGAGTCCTGACCTCAACCCGATTGAGATGCTGTGGCATGACCTCAAGAAAGCGATTTACACCAGACATCCCAAGAATATTGCTGAACTGAAACAGTTCTGTAAAGAGGAATGGTCAAGAATTACTCCTGACCATTGTGCACATCTGATCTGCAACTACAGGAAACGTTTGGTTGAAGTTATTGCTGCCAAAGGAGGTTCAACCAGTTATTAAATCCAAGCGTTCACATACTTTTTCCACCTGCACTGTGAATGTTTACATGGTGTGTTCAATAAAAACATGACAACATTTCATTCTTTGTGTGCTATTAGTTTAAGCAGACTGTGATTGTCTATTGTTGTGACTTAGATGATGATCAGATCACATTTTATGACCAATTTGTGCAGAAATCCATATCATTCCAAAGGGTTCACATACTTTTTCTTGCAACTATTATGAGTATGTACATATATATAAACAAGAGGAAGAGACAGCGCCAATCAGCCTATAAGGCAGCAACCCAAAAAGGGAATCTCCCCAAAACCCTAAAAATACAAAGTAAAAGCAAAATATAAAAGAAGGGCTGCGCCAAGTAAAATAATGTTTTTTTAAAGAAAACAGTCCAAATAACGGTAAAAGTCCAACCTAAAAGTGTCCTCTCGGTCGTCCTTGGATACAGGAACAAGGTCTTCGAATATTGAATATAAAAGATAAAAGAGAGAACAACCGATAGTGCAATATGTATGGTATAGGTGGAGTAAAATATAAGTAGCGAACTCACAATTTTTAAGAGCTTCTGTCCAGCTCTAGGGTAGTGCGCACACAGCGGTATAATCCCCGCTTATGGGATATGTGATGAGTATCGATTCTTCAGAGGTATCCAGAAACTCAAAGAGAACAGAAACAATCCAGATAGTGCTCTCTGTATGGATATATATAGTAGGTGAAAAATAAAAACGTACTTACAAGTACAGAGCAGGCCAACTGCTCTTTGGTGTCATAATTCTGTATAATAAATATTAAAGTTTTGGTTACTTGATAGTTCCCATTATCTTTATTTATACATTTATCCCTGGCAAGTTTTATATATATATGATAAATTTTTATCCCAATTTTAACAACACTCTCACAAATTCCTGTGCAGCTAAAGAAATCCTAGGTGGGGATTATTCCACCAGCGCTGACACCAAAGAGCAGTTGGCCTGCTCTGTACTTGTAAGTACGTTTTTATTTTTCACCTACTATATATATCCATACAGAGAGCACTATCTGGATTGTTTCTGTTCTCTTTGAGTTTCTGGATACCTCTGAAGAATCGATACTCATCACATATCCCATAAGCGGGGATTATACCGCTGTGTGCGCACTACCCTAGAGCTGGACAGAAGCTCTTAAAAATTGTGAGTTCACTACTTATATTTTACTCCACCTGTACCATTCATATTGCACTATCGGTTGTTCTCTCTTTTATCTTTTATATTCAATATTTGAAGACCTTGTTCCTGTATCCAAGGACGACAGAGAGGACACTTTTAGGTTGGACTTTTACCATTATTTGGACTGTTTTCTTTAAAAAAAAAAACATTATTTTACTTGGCGCAGCCCTTCTTTTATATTTTGCTTTTACTATGTACATATATATGGGTTTTTTTCCTGCTAGTTTACATTTTTTTTTTTTATTAATCTATTTTATATTGATTAGTGTGATTACTAATAATATGTTTTAACTCAATTATGTCTGGATATATGCTGCTGAACATTACTTGCATTTGATTTAATTTAAATAGGAAGTTGTGAAACTATAGTATATTGCTTTTGTTTTATACAGTAATAGCATCATTATTGATGAGGAATGTGTCACAATGCATAGTTATATACATGATGGGTATCATAAAATGGGAAAACAGAATAATGGATCAAAGTGAAACAGAATAATGGATCGAATAAACTTAGTATTAATGATTAGCCATATATAGAGCTCGGTGGTCTGGCTCTGTGAATTACTCTTGATAAAGGGCGAAACATGTTGACTGATATGCTACAGGAACTTTTTTTTCCTGCTAAGACCTACAGGAACATTTTGAGAGAATTACTGCCATGGATCTTAATACTTGACTACTGCACTATAATGAATATATCAGATGTAGAAAAGAATATGATAGGTGCTCACTCCAATATTAAATATAGAATGATTTGTAGGCTGCGGTAACCAGTACAAGGATTCCCAACCTTGTGAGAAAATAATTCAAACAAAAGAAGAAGAAAAAAGGAACCGCGCCCCAGACAGTAATATAAGAAGTAATATACGTACACAAAGAATTTTGTTCAAATGGTTCACGTATAACCTCAAATATAAAAACAGAGAAAAAACATAATAGTGCAATATGGTATGGTGAATAGGTGAAATTTTAGAGTGGTTTAAAGTAGTATACACTCACATTTGGTAGAGCTAACTAGGAGCTCTACCGTAATTGGCATGGACGGAACAATCCCCGTCTAAGGATCTATGTGGAAGCGAATGACTCCAATATTCCAGAAAGGCGGCAATATAAAAGACATAAAAGGAAACTCCAATAGTGCAGTATATTCTGAAGATAATAAAAGGAAAAAAAATAAAGAATATGATGCTCACATTTACTAGAGCAGAAACTTGTTCTAGTATACTCAGCTTAGGTGGTATAATACCAGAGGATATGATGACCAGGAAGTAAGGTATAGGGCGAAAAATAAATAGATGTATATAGCTTTAAAATACACTATTTAATAACATATAAATAAAACAAAAACAAGGTGCCATAAGAAAGTCCCACTTAGCGGTTCCTTTTTTTTCCCTTGTGTTATAATGAATATATATTGTTGCTGGAATTTGTAAGTTACTTCAATGAAGGCACCTCAGCATAAGTTCTATATACTCGGAAGTTATTTAAGAGACTCGGTCTGGCATATACTGTATAACTATATACTCAGAAGTTATTTAAGAGACTCGGTCTGGCATATACTGTTCCAAGGAGAATCTACTACTGGCTCAGGTAATACGATTCGGTGCAGAGCCAGGAGATGGATTCTTAATCCGGTGAATGGCTTGAGGCTTGCTGCTTATTATAGAGTGCTTTCTACATTGTCATTTTTACGTGTTTTTTTTTTTAGTTTTACTTTGTCTGTATTTTATTGCAGTTTATTCCATTCGCTCATGTTCTGTGGAATTGTTATGCGTTTGTTGTAATAAAATGTAAAAAAAATGTATCTGTATAGATTGTTAGCGCTACCTTCATTTGTGAAATCATAGGATTGGCTGAGATCATTAAGATTTCTGTGAAGAGAGCACAAAGTTGCATAAGTTTTTTACCCTAAACATTAAGCAGGTTACTATAGCCTCTCTCAGGTATGTGCTTGAGAAAGCCTAGAGACAAGATGCAAAACGCATAGCGTGACGTCAGACATCAAGTTTGCCAGAACGAAGAGGAGAACAAGAATGGAGCAGGGAGAACGTCAGAGTTTGAACAGTCAATCTGAACACCTGCTGTGTGGTCGGTCACAGTGTTTTGTAACCCTATACTCTCCTACTCGCTTTTTAATTTATGTTTGGAAGTGAATAAAGCATTATAAAAGATAAAAAACGGCCCTTGTACCTAAACTTCATGTGTACAAGGACATAACAGAAAATACTGGTCAGTTCTGCTAAAAGAGAGACTGTGGGGGGGACGGGGCCTGACCAGCATGGAAGACAGACGTGCTACTGCAGAGCTCCCCAGACGACAAGGCAAATAAAGCAATTGCTGGTCCTAAATAACTCAAAATCGGCAACCCAAACAGACCTACTTGACCCACAAAAGGGCACAAAAACAACACTGGGGGCAGCGAATCATCTGGGGTCAGCTGGCCAACCGACTTGTGCCATGAGGCCTGGGGCCCGTCGAGCGGGAGAGGCGGCCGATCTCCCGGTCCGGCGCCACGGGATGCCGACACATCACGAGCGGGAGCCCCGTTACTCCCCCCCTGGACCGTCGGGGGTGATCGCGGTCCATACCAGGGAGGCGAACCTGATACAGAGAGAGTGCAAGGGGGAACAGCGCCGACATGCATGCTACACGACGCGACACCCAAAATGGCGGATGCCTCATGTCTCCCTGAGCCTATAGACCCAGAACTAGGGGTCCTACATAAGCTGGAAGCAATCTTTGCCAACTTCTGGTGCAAACTGGAGGCCAGAACGCAACCGCTCATCTCCACACAGGCAAGCAGCCTCCCTGCGAAGACACTGCCTCCAACCAGAAAGAAGGCTCAGCAGGGCATAATTGCAGGACAGTCCTCATTAACACGGCAGGCAAAGCTACAACGACCCCAGCGCAAGAGGGCGAAAACAGACAGGAGACACCACAACAGACGCAGGGCACAGCGGAGAATCAAAACCCGCCAGACCCGTTCATCCTGCCCGACAACGCCGAGGTACAGATCACTGCAGAATACAGCCCCACGGCGGACACGAGCCCGAGAAGCAAGCAGGTCACCTCATCTGACACTCGGACACAGAAGCCCACACCGCTCCGCCGAGACGCAGAAAAGCAGGATACTCAGGAGAGCTCTCAAGGACTGCGTCTGGCACCCAGAGGGGATCGGATAAGCACGGGCAGCGGAATAGGGTCTGCCGAGCATAGCTCGTTACAGCAGGACTTCTTTACACACCCTGCACACCAACTAAACTTAAAGTACCAATCTTTGAGCTAATACCATGTCACCCCTTGCTAAACCTTTAACTTTATTGCCTGCATGTATTTACCTAAACCGCAATGTGTTGCTAGCTAACCCTATCTAAATCTAAGCCCAGCTAGCACTGTTTTATGCATATACAGCCTAGCATGATTTATTAGGAGCAGGGATACTAATGGCTACCTGCGAACTGACTTACCTACTCACTAATCCCAGTCAGTAATTTGCAGGTCTAAAATATATTGCCTGTAAACCTACCGCATTGCTTTGCCTCACCACAGCAGTGCTTTACCACAAATGCAATGCTTTCCCTCTGTGTCTCTCCTCTGACTTTTCCTACCTGTCAGGCTCATGTTGATGCTTAACATTTATATTGTTCTCTTAGATTATTTTATGATTTGGCATGTCCTGCATAGAAGGTAATGTGTGCACTGCTGTCTCTGCTGCAAATCTCCATGCTTTGCATAACAACACAACAGCATATCTTGCACACTGACACTGCACACAGAGGTGCACTAACATCGCTCTTGCCATGTTTGACAACATGCTGGATCTAGTACACTGCATTCTACACTAAATGGACAGCCTGGCCTGTTTATTACTTCTATGCAGCCTATATCACCAGTTTTATATATTTGATATACATGCTCACGATCAACCTCCCAGGTGACTAGGCACGAATTGTTATTGTTATAACTTTTAGTTCAGCATATGTTCTCGGCAAAATGTACAATCTATATATTAGACACTCTTTTCTAAAGATATTTCACGAATGCCAATACAATTATTTTATTTGCAACGATCCCATTAACGTTTATAACCGGTTTTATTTAATTTAAAAAAAAAAAAAATGTGCAACTGTATACTGTCATGACCATGTCTGCATTATCCTGGCTGTGTCTGCTGTCGTGGCACCACGGGCCTGTTTGTACAATCAATTGCACCAAAAATAAAGAATTTATAAAAAAAAAAAAAAAAAGAGAGACTGTGACTTAAGAGATACGTTAACATTATTTTAGATCTTAAACAAAAATCATTTTTTTACATACAAGCGGAAAAGTTTTAAAAGCACAGTTTATAGAACAATAAAGTCAAATACCTTTCTAAACCAAATTCTGGCAAGCTGTGATACTACGGCATGTCCCAGCATGAGCCATATTAGAGGCCAGCGTCCCCATTCTGTCCAGAAACTCCATTCAAAATCCATAGAATCCTTAAAATAAAAATATAAAAACAAATTAAAACAAAAGAAACACCACCCGACCCAGGCCACAGCAAATATAGCTAAACAGAACTAGATTATTAGAGTTTATTGACTAAACATCAAATTCTAGTGAATTGAAAACCAAATTTCAAAATTCAAGCTAATATACCCAAGGTGCGACTTTAGTCAAGTAAGAGATATTTGTTCCAGATTACCATTTTTTTCCCTAAATTTAGCAAAATTGGCTTTCAGCTCACTTCTATTTGCTGTTTAGTGAATATACTCTATTAAAATAAAACAAACTTTACACCACTGCGTATACTTTATTTGTAATTAAAAAGGAGGGAATTTGTGTTTAGATGTTAGATAGGGCAAAATACTTTGGACATCTACTATTTTTTCCTGGCTGCACAAATTGTTCTCTATAGGTCATGAAGCACCTACAAATTTCTAAAAAGCCCCATTCCTGACCACCCATCCTGCCATCACACCTAAAACAAACGCGTCCTAAATTTTAAATGTAGCAAGAAATGTGTTGCTGCTACTAATTGCTATGTTTGTTCTACGTTTAAATTGTCATTAGATGGGCAATTCAGACATTGGACCCAACACCCTAACTACAGAAAGTGATTCTACAATTAAATTAAACTTGACATACATTCTCTATTTTACCTTTATTGGTCAAGCTATTGGATTGTTTTGGATGGACTATTTCACCTGCTTAAAAATCCACTGTACACCGTCCAATGTACATTTTCACCAGCGTTTCCTTTCCAACAGACAAATTGAGGAATTTTAGCAATTCGCTGCTGTTCTTAGCATTCTACAACTGGGTTACAAACTTACTGCAACTCAACCTTTAGCAAATCAGAGAAGGAGCCAATTATGCTTGACTTGCTCTACAATTTCACTGCTGATAAATGGTCCCCAACCACCTTAACATAAAGTCTTCATTTAAATCAATGGGATGCAATTTGCCCTTTAACCTTTGCCTCACTAAGCAGACACAGGCTTAGCTTTTAATATTCCCTATTGATTAAGACACTGGGTTTTAATTGTGGCTGCACTGCGTTTTATTGCTTGTTTCAGTTCGTTAGTTATTACTATATCTTGTTAAAATTTCATGGACAAGGAACTCCAAAATTGAAATGTATATTACCTTCTGCCAGCTTATTACTTAGAACAACAGTGCTCTTGATGACATTTAACCTGTTTAATGAGATTCTTGAAACTGCTCAGGCAGTTTAATCACATTAGCAGAACCAATGGAAGAAAGTAACCTGTAACCCCAATTGTAAACCTCCCTGTCGTGTCTTGGGTAGCAAGGCTAAACATGTGTACAGATTCCCTTACAACAAGTATACCAGGTGTTATTAGGGTAGCTGTCATTGGGGTGTAAACATGAATTAATTACAACTAAATAAATAAACAATATTCAGCACGTGACTTCTAAAGGACTTACTTTTTCTAATTTTGGAATCTTTTTGAGAGAGGAGATGATCGAGGAAAGGTAAACTTGAAGTCTGAAGTTGTATTTCATCTACACCTTCATATACCTTCAATAAGCTCATGATGTAATTAATGGAACTTCAAAAGAGGTGGAATCATGCCTTCCCTATTAGTACATACAATGTTTCCATAGCAACCATAAACAAATCACCTTTCAGCCAATGGAAATAAAGTATTTAAATCCTCTCTAAAACAATAATGCCAGGAACATTCCACATGAAGAAATTACTTGGTATAATTACACCAAGGATGACTAGTCAGCAACACTATATTAAAGGCAAGACGAGGAAGTATCTGGTTGGATCTAAAGTGAGCTAACGAGCATGTTATATGTTCATTGATAAAAGTAATTTCCAACTGCCAACAGTGAAATACTGGATCCAAACTTATCTCAAAGGCACAGTAATCTATCAATAGGTAAGAGGTAAAGTGCATTTGGGAACTTGTACATTAAACATGCAACATTTTAAACGCTGGAGAAGTGAGGAAATCAGTAAATCAGTGATAGACAAAGACTTATCATTGTGACATACAATAACAGATCTGAAAAAAAAAACCTTATGGGGTTGCAGCATAGAAGAGTGAAGAGCTGAACCAGACCAAGTAAGATCTGAACCCTTTTCCTGTAACAACAGCCACACATGTAAGCTTTGAAACAGAAACCAACCTTACAATTCTGACAATAATTTCAAGGGCTTACCTTTCTGTGACCCAAGAAGTAGGGGTCTTTTTCCAGGCCAAATTCATAATCAAGTTCCTTTTCATGTTCTGTGAGAAACAGTTAAATGTTAAACAGCCAACTTAAACCAAATCAGAACAGCAACTGCCCTTCTGAATGAGACAACATTAGAATATTGACACATCATAAAACAGTATCTTAAGGCTGTCAGATAAATGATAGTTTGGGTAAAAAGAAAAAGCGGGCAGTAACATCAGTGACTGTATCACATTAACACATTTTAAGCATGCACAGGAAACCTTATGTAATCTTCAGAATATTTTAGGCAATAAAGAAGCTTTGTTATAAAATAAGCTGGTGCATTACATACCAACCTTATATAGCCATAGCTATCCAATCTCTAAAATACATTATACTAAGTGGTTAAAATAAAACCATAAATCAGCACAATAACTAGATGGTATGTGAACTATAGATTGTCACTTGGCCACCTCTGTAGACTCTATCAGGGTTATTTACCAAAGTGTGGATTACCAGGACCTCAAAGTGAGTTTCCAAATGTAGGCCAAGTTACCTAATTTTGAAAAATTATCCAAGTTAATTCTGCTTTCAGTTTGGCTAATTTGGCTTTAATGTCCTTAATGAAAATATAAACTTACTTGAAATCGCTCCCATATACCTGTTGTGAAAATATAAACTTACTTGAAATCGCTCCCATATACATGGAAAACCCTGTCACAGGTAGTGATGTCAGATGGTGACACCAAGGCGTAAAGAAGGCATCACGCACTACGGAAACTGGAAGACGACCAAAGCGAGTTCAGGACTGTTGTGAAAATATAAACTTACTTGAAATCGCTCCCATATACATGGAAAACCCTGTCACAGGTAGTGATGTCAGATGGTGACACCAAGGCGTAAAGAAGGCATCACGCACTACGGAAACTGGAAGACGACCAAAGCGAGTTCAGGACTAGACCGTTAAAAGGAGGGTGGCTCAAAAGAGCCAAATATGTACTGAAAGGAAGGCTATTAAAAGGACATTATAGTCACCAGTACAACTACAGCTTAATGTAGTTGTTCTGGTGAGTATAATAGTTCCCATCAGGCATTTACATGCAAATACTCCCTTTTCAGAGAAAAGGCAGTGTTTACATTGCCCCTAGGGACACCTCCAAGTGGCCACTTCTCAGATGGACCCTGGAGGTGCTTCCTGGCTCGGGGCAGCACAGTAGGCAGCTCTGCCGTTCAGCATCCCCATGCTGAGTTTTCCAGTTTATTGTTTTTAGTCTTCAATTAAAGTCTATTTTATTTTAAAACCTATTGAAATTCCAACGACATTTCCATAGTGTGGAGAGATGTGAAGGTGACAAGGAGACTGGAAGAATATCTTATTATTCAAAGTATAGTCACTATATGTGGCTCTGAAAAATGTGAGTGGCAAATTCTACCCTAAAATATTTTTATATGTTGTAACACAGCTGCACTATGATAGTTTGTCTGTGTTTAATTTAACCTCAAATGTAATACAATATTTAATGCCTGTTATCTCCAACTGAATAAGAACACATACATAAGGATTATTCTCTAAGATTTGGATGGTATTGAATTCGATCCCGGTTTGTGGTTATATTGAAAACACCATATATCACAAAGATACATGATGTAAAATATCGAGATTTACTCACCTTGTCCCTGTTCCAGCACAGCCATCTACGAGCTTTGTGGGTGTCATTAATCATGAAAAACTGCTGGCACAATGTATAGATAGAATTTTATGCTCAATCTAATGAGAACGAGTTGTTTGGGGCATGACATGTCTCCTTTGAATTTTAAATTAGCTTGGAACTTTTGAATTCTTAGAAATTCTCACTTTCTTGAATAACCTCATCTTCAAAAATTCCTACAAATCAAAAGAACATAATAGTAGCCCATTTTAAGGTCTGTAGTCTTTACACTCTATTGTAAAATGACCACTCAGCCTGTTAGTCATAGAACCATACGGTATGGGAGATGTTAATGCTACAGCCTTATACAGTGAAGAAGAGAGAGGAATTTTAATATCGAAATGACTTTAGGGATATGGCCACATGTTAAAATATTTTACACTGAGACTAAGTGGAATAAAATTTTACATAGGTGCCTCACTTACAACAAAATATGCCCAGGGCTTTTTAAAGTTTTAATTACAATCAAAAGGTGATCAGCTAAAAGCACTCATGTGTAAAATTAGCTGTTAGTGTAGACATGTGTAAAATAAACAGAATAAAAAAATAATAAAAATTAAGCTCTGAAGGACAGTAAAGGCAGTTATTAGGATTAGATTAGATGCTTGCTCCATAAATAAAAATGATTATGTGAGGTAGCTTTACATTTTAAATCTTTTTATGCGTGTATGAGAGTGATAATTCTACAGATATTATTAGAGATAAAATACATGTATAAAAAGAAAGGAGATTCTGACCCAGCAAAGCTTACAATCTGAATGGGAGATAGTGAAATCAACCATTAAGAACCACAATCTGATCCCTAAAGACCATAAAATGCCCAGTTCAATACAACCCTGCAATCATTAAATGAGCTGTAAATTAAATTTTGACATAGGCTCTCTTAGTTCTGGTTTGGTATGACTAAATTATTTGGTCAATGGTCCTTAACCCCTTAGGGACAATAGCAATTGTCCAACTTCTGAATCAAAACAAAACCTGGAATTTGTGCAATTTTTGCTCCACTGTAATTTTAAGGGTTTCCCTTTAAGCATCAATTCAGAGTATATTTATTTTAATATCCTATATGTGTAACGATCACAACATTAAATGGATACTCCATCCCTTTTTAATGAATTTTTTTTTTTAATTTGCAATGCCTTATTGGGCATTAGTTATTGAGTACCCCTCCTCCTTAAACTGTAACATTTTAAAAACTGTAAAAAAAAGAATATACTTACCTGGAATCCAACACAAACCATTCTCCATCAAAAGTGCAAACACCTCTGAATGTTCAGCATTTCGAGCAGAAATGCTGCACATACAGCCTTCTGATACCACGACCACTTCCAAAAGCTGAAGTGTTAACGGTGGTTGGAGTAAACATTTAAGTATGAATAAAATGTTACAAATGATTTTAAAAAAAAAGTTTTTTTCACAGTTTTACAAATAATTGTTACACATCAACTGTAACTAAAGGGGAAAAAAACTCAAAATAGATTCACTTATCTATCGTGACTGTTACATGCCTCGTACATCTAAGATTTAAATACATTTTCTGGTAGTTAATGCCAACCCTGACCCTAACCCTACACTATCCCTAACCCAACATTAAGTCTTACCCTACACTAACTAACCCAAACCATACATTAACCCTAAGTCTAACTCTACACTAACCCTTACCTGGGAAATCCCTCTAATGATGTCAACAGAGGGGTTAGAAAGCACTCTTTAAGAGTTCTGTACTGTGAAATTGCAGCATGAGAGGGAGATCTCTATCCCATGGCACAGCCTCTGCAGATCACAGTGTGATTGGTCCTGGAAAGTAGGCACCTCCTAACGGTGTGAATGGGTTAATGAGTTATAGAGGGGATGCAACTGTAGTTTATGACAGTGCTATAAACTGTTAATATGGCACTATATTTAAGAATTGTGATAGTAACATATTAAGGTATAGATTTAATATGAACACAAAATATTTAACATACAGCCATGTGTTTCCAGAAGAACCGTCTAAGCTTTTGAAGCCCTTAAATTTGTTTAAATATTACTGCATATGTAGACATTAAACCTTCATCTTACCTTTAGAGGATAGGTAGACCTCATAGAATGAATATAAGTGGATGCCAATCGAAAGAAGTAAATAAATGGTGAATTCCCAATGAGGCAGTGGAACCATTTCCATTACACCTGACTGGTCCTGTAACACAGAAAGCCAACATCACATTATAGAGACATCACCATCCTATCCAATAGCTTGTATTATAGAACATTACTATAAGGCCTGGCATCGATTGAATCCTTCATTTACTTGTCTATGATGCTTTTAGAACTAAAGAATAAAAAAAAAAAAAAAAACAGGACAAAAACCCCAGCAGGACCCAGGTAAGTTTTTAAACTGTACCCAAAGATTGACTACTTACTGTGAGGGACCTAGGGCACTGCTGGCACCATAATCACTACACTGGGCTTTATTAAAGGGACACTATAGTCACCAAAACAACTTTACCTTAATGAAGTAGTTTAGGTGTATAGATCATGCCTCTGAAGTTTCACTGCTTAATTAAAGGACCACTCTAGGCACCCAGACCACTTCAGCTTAATGAAGTGGTCTGGGTGCCAGGTCCTTCTAGGGTTAACCCATTTTTTCATAATTATAGCAGTTTCAGAGAAACTGCTATAATTATGAATGGGTTAAGCCTTCCCCTAATCCTCTAGTGGCTGTCTCATTGACAGCCACTAGAGGCGCTTGCGTGCTTCTCACTGTGATTTTTCACAGTGAGAGCACGCCAGCGTCCATAGGAAAGCATTGTAAATGCTTTCCTATGAGACCGGCTGAATGCGCGCGCAGCTCTTGCCGCGCGTGCGCATTCAGCCGAAAGGGAGGATCGGAGGAGGAGAGCTCCCCGCCCGGCGCTGGAAAAAAGGTAAGTTTTAACCCTTTCCTCTCCCCAGAGCCGGGCGGGAGGGGGACCCTGAGGGTGGGGGCACCCTCAGGGCACTATAGTGCCAGGAAAACGAGTATGTTTTCCTGGCACTATAGTGGTCCTTTAACTGCCATTTAGGCGTTAAATCACTTTTGTTTCTGTCTATGCAGCCCTAGCCACACCTCTGGTGGTGACTCACACAGCCTGAATGAAATAATGGTTTAATTTTCAATAAGATGTAACTTACTTTAAACGTTTTTATCTCTTGCTCTGTAAATTGAACTTTAATTACACACAGGAGGCTCCTGCTTGGTCTATCAATCTATTAACAGAGCAGGAGATAAGAAATTCAGAACTAAACAGAATGTGTAATAAAAGGAAGTGTAAACATTAGATGACTCTTTACAGGAAGTATTTAGGAAGGCTGTGCAAGTCACATGCAGGGAGGTGTGACTAGGGCTGCATAAACAAAGTGATTTAACTCCTGAATGGAAGAGAATTGAACAGGGAGACTGCAGGGATATCATCTATACACCAATAAAGCTTTATTAAGCTAAAGTTGTTTTGGTGACTATAGTGTCACTTTAATTATGTTGCTTAGATAATTCCTTTAAAGGGTTACTCCAAGCATAATAATCACTGAACCTGCTGTTCCCCAGTAATGGGTCAAAATGTTTAGTAACGGTTTGCCACTATACCTAGGTTCCCACTAGGTTCCAATGCGCTCTTGTGGCCCAGTGACACCTTTCCAGTTTCTGCAGAGCTGCTAAACCCGTAAGACCCCATGGTCAACATTCATAGGCTGAGACATCAGCTGACCACTCTCATTCAACGACTGTCATTCTGTGCAATGAAAGTCGCACAGCATTGACATTAGTCATCCGGAAACTCTATGACGCTACCGGTGATCAATTCACTTAAGTGATTATGGTGCTTAGAGTAATCCTTTAAGGTCATTTTAAATTCTGTACTCACAAAAACCTTTGGAATATTGGCCAAGTTTTATCACATGCTCATACTGAAAAGTTAACATAACATGACAACAATTTGTGTAGTCTAGTGATTTGTATGAATTATTTTTACAGCTACAATAAACGTATACAAGGGGGCCTCAAATACATTCCACATTATACACTTACCATTGTAAATAGCTTTATTTGTTTTTCAGTTTTCATTAATTAAAGCAGGACATGACAAAACAGAAAATGACTTGGAAATTCAAATAGTAGCATCACAAAGAAAAGTAGGGAGCCAAGAAAACTCAGCTAAATACACCAGAGAGCATGACATGCAATAGTAATATCAGGCAACAAACTATATAATAACTAAAACATAGAATAGAATTTGTGGAATTAAACAATTAAGAATCTAATTAATATAATATTTATTTTTAGAAGGTCAACAAATGGTAGTTTGAGTAACAGAAAGCAGAATAAAAATAAATAAATATGAAGAAACTGAAAATGTAACTGTACCGGACTATATACCTCTGAGAGAATAATTCCAAAAATGTATCACAGCTTAGTGGAGGCACTGCTTTTTTGTTCAAATTTATTAAGAGCATCATCAGTAATGCTTGCCTTTTTAATAGTGGTAGAATCAAAGAATGGAATTTATCAGGTGTAATCCCAGAGCTAGGTTTGTGACATCACTGTGTTACAATAGTTGCAGGAAAGGACGAAAACAGTATGAAGAAACAGCAGTAGAATGTTACTGAATTAGCCATGCAAGATGGAAAAAGAAAGGGGAATAAGGTAAAGGCTTATAGATTTTTACGGATCAACTGAAGGAAAAAAAATGTGTAGGTGTGAGAAAGAATGAGACAGCAGGATAACATGAGTGGGATGGAACAGCAGGAAGACTGATGGGTAGAAAACACAATACAGCAGGTGACACTGAAAATAAACACAACTATTGAATAGAAAATAAACTAGCTGGGGGGATTATACGGGTCTGCATAGTGACACAATCTCTC
>OW240913.1:334329456-334366235 GCA_933207985.1 Pelobates cultripes
TCTTATTCAATGATCTCTTCCTCCTCTTTACCACCACTTATGGAGGAATGTCCAAATATAGTCTACTATCCAACAAAATTAACCCCTTAAGGACACGACATGTGTGACATGTCATGATTCCGTTTTATTCCAGAAGTTTGGTCCTTAAGGGGTTAATTAATGTGCAAAAAGTGAGATACTCAACCTACCTGTACCACTAGCAGGTGTTCAACAATTGAAGATTAGATTTCCATTCCAGTGGCAACTGACACCTTTCAATATGTGAATATCACCCATTCCCTCAAGAATCTTTATATGGCAAATTTCACATTTCTATTGGAGTCCATTGAAGGAGACCTTAAGAAAAAAAATCTTCTTAAATTAAGTTGTTGGACAGAGTAAATATGGGAGGAGTGGGGCTTCCTAACATCCTACACTACTATTATGCAATCCACATGGGAAGGCTTTGGATTGAACTAATATAGTAAAAGATAAATGTGCTGTGTAAAAGGCGCTTAAAAAATGTGAATATAGTATAATACACAGTATAGTAAATAGCAGCTTACACACCAAAAGTAGGAACTCTTCAACCTACTTATAATCAAGTGTATAGAGAAAAACACTTTAGTGCAAATACATGCAGAAAACAGTGCAAAGGTGGAGCGCTTAAAAATAAAAACACACACTTACTCCTGCAACTTTCAGGAGGTAATGAAAATGATGGTAATAGGATCCTTTAAATCGCCATATTCAATAAGAGACCTCAGAATGGAGACAAAAATAGGAGAAATAGGGAAGCAGAGCTAACCCTAGTGCAGATATCCTTAATATAGTAGGTAATCAGGTGAGGAAAATGACAATTTACTTCTCACCTTATCAGGAGCCTTTAACTGGGCTCCAAGTGTATAAGCACAGTGTCAATTATAGAGTGACACTTCCCTTCTTGATAGCAGCATAAATATATCACTAGTCAACTTGGTAACAGAAATAAACATTTATTGCAACTTATAAAAACAAATAAAATCTGTATACTCAAGTGCCAGTGCTGTGTCCAAGACGCGTTTCGCCGATATACTGTTCGGCTTTATCAATTGGTGGACATAATGCTGCTAAATCGAAGTTTAAATACCCATTAGTAGGGAGCTGATTGGAGGGAGACGTCCGTGATACATCCAATCACGGCATTAGTCCCAGTGTGAAGCCCAGCTGCTTCCGATATCACTGATGTCGTGACGTCATCACGCATGACGCCTCGTGCGCGTGACGTCACTTACGGAAGTGGGCTGCAATCGTACACAATTACATACAATATCACATACAAAAGATTATAATAAAACAACTTAGCGAATACTATAAAAAAGTCTTATTTGATTATATCAATTAATCCAGCCATTCGTGATATTGGGATCATTTTGCTTGGTGAAGAGATATGTTGGGTATCCTCAATAGTATTGCGGCCATCTTGCTTAAGGGCAAAATCCATTCGGTATCCAAGTTCAGATCACTGCTTATCCAATATCCCAGAAATGTCCATAAATATAAATAGTTCTCCGAAATTTAAATCATGATAAGGAAAAAAATGGGGGACAATGATTTAGAGGAGTGTATATAGTAATACAAAACAGTTAAAAGATATATTATAGCATAATTAAAAAATGCACACTATATGGTCATCATGATGATTTAACTAAAAAAATAATAATTAAAAATGGAAATAGTATAATCTAGTAAAAATAATTAGTATATATATATATAAAGATCTCTAATATAAAATATATATAAAACTGAAGTATAATTATAAAAAATGACAAATTTCGAAATCATCATTTAATCCATATGGTTGCATTGTATTTAAATTAAAAATCCACTTCATCTCAGTTTGACCTATATTCCTCATTAGATCTCCCCCCCTCCAATTCATAGAAATTCTTTGGATTCCCATGAATTCCATACAGCGAGGGTCACAATTATGTTTATCCTTAAAGTGCTGAGAAACACTATGTTTCTCGAAACCATTTTTAATATTTCTTATATGTTCTTGGATTCGTGTATTGAGTGTCCTAATGGTTCTTCCTACATGTGTAAGTTTGCATGGGCACATAATTTTATATATTACCCTTGTGGAGTGGCATGTAATTAATTGTTTAATCTTAAAACTCTTGCTGTCATCTTTAGGATGATTAAATTCCCTAATTACTCTTTTTGAACTTTGTGTATTCCTACAAGCTCCACATGAGCCACACCCATAAAATCCATTAGTCTCATTAAAAAAGGATGATTTATTAGTAGTCTTACTTGATGGTAAATGATTATGTACTAGACTACTGCTCAAGTTGTTAACACCTCTATAGGTAATCACAGGTCTATCTGGCAACAAAGAATGGAGAACAGGGTCATTTTTAAGTATTGGCCAGTATTTGTTAACTATTTTCCTGAGTTGTTTATTATTACAATTAAAATCGCAAATAAAATTCAAATTTTGATGTTGTGTATCAATTTCTTTATCCTTATATATGAGTAAATCGTTTCTGTTTTTCGTTTCTACCTCCTCATAAGCTTTCATCAGATGTTGTTCATTATATCCCTTTTCCTTGAAATCTTTAAGTATTTTAATGGATTGTTCCTGGAATTTGGTATTATCCGTACAATTACGCTTAATTCTTAGTAATTGTGCTTTGGGAGCGTTCAGCAGCCAAGGGGAGAAGTGGCAACTCTTCTCCCCTATATAGCTGTTAACGTCAACCTTTTTAAAGAAAGTACAAGATTTCAGAATATCATCCTCCACATATATGTTAAGGTCCAAAAATTCGACCGAAGTTTTACTATAGTGACTGGTAAGTATAATACCACGATCATTAGTATTTAGATGGATCAAAAAGGAGTTAAGGGATGCCTCATCGCCCTTCCAAATAAAAAATATGTCATCTATGTAACGACGATAGGTAACGAGATTTGCATCCCATCTATGATTATCATAAATGAACTCCTGTTCCCAGTGTGACATGAACAGGTTTGCATAGCTGGGAGCAAATCTCGTACCCATCGCCGTTCCACATGTTTGTAGGTAAAATTGGTCTCCAAACCAAAAATAGTTGTTCATCAGGATCCACTCAATCCCTTCAATGATGAAATCAACCTGTTTGTTAGAAAATTTATCAGAATGTTCTAGAAAATATCTGGTTGCTCTACATCCCTGGGTGTGGGAGATGATCGTGCTTTGGATTGAACTAATCCGTTCCCTTTCAAGTTATGGATCCCCACTGAACAATCACATACCGATATTCCCCTTCAGGAGTTACCATGTTTTTTTTTCCTCTTCAATGGAATTTAATATCCCTTGTAAACTGATTATAAAGATGATCTTGCTGGTCTGAAGGAAGATTGCCCACACGGAGGAAGTGTCTCCATCACTTTCCCTTCACTACCCAGATATACATAATCCACTATTTACAGCAGGACAGAAAGGTTTAACATTGACTGCAGATAATGCACCAAAATGACCCTTTATACCCATTAGTGGTCTTTTTCAAAATTAAAAATTCAAATATATCTCAAGCTACTGGGCTCCAGGGTACCCACAATTTGACAAACCTTCCAATGTTTTCAATTAAAACACTTTCTAAAAAATCTCAACATTTGAAACTCAGATCCTAGATGTGCTATGAAATTCTAACAACTCTGCCACAACCACCAGCCGCTGCCAAGCGTAACTTCATTGTCCAACAACCCTTGCTACACCCCCAACTACATAAGTTTGGAATGAACAATTACCTTTTTTTTAATTATTATTTTTATTTTTTTTAAATGTCAGTGTTAGAATTCGAAAAGTAATTCTGGCAAGGAAAACATTTATTTATTTACACTATTGTGCATACATTTTGCCTTTAAAAATGAGTCTGCCAGCCTCCCCCACACCGCCTACACAGGAACCACACATCACTGACCCGACAACCCCAGACGGGTAAAGGACTACATACCCTCCCTCCGAAAGGTAACCACGAACCGGACCACAAGTCAACTAACCCCAGAGACACCTCTTACAACCCCGTACAGCAACAGATATTTCAAAGCAACGAGACTTGTATAGGAATGACCCGCTCGGGACACAGGTCCCACCCCCACCCCCCATACACAACCCCAACCGTCATGACCCGAACGCCATTCAAACCACCTACTGTGTAAAACTTAACACCCGCAACCCACCCCAGACGAACTCCAGCTACCCCCTCCCCATACCAGCACCCACCCACCCCAAATCCGACTCCCCCCCTGCACATCAAAAACTCTTAGGCAGACGACGACCGAGATCCCCGCAAAGGCAATGAGTGCAACAAACTAACCAACTTATCTTCTCTTCTGTAAACGAAATAACATGAATATACACAATGACTCAATGCATTCAATGTCGGCTTTTGCACAAGCCTTGTTTTATGTCTATGCTTATATCATCTGTCAGCACAAAATAAAGAATAAAAAAAAAAAAAAAAGAGTCTGCCTCTGTCCATTAAACTGTTCCCCAACCCAGTCCTGAGGGACCACCAACAGTCCAGGATTTATGTATTTCCCTGTTTTATTCCAATGGAGATATTGACAAAACCTGGACTGTTGGCGGTCCCTGAGGACTGGGTTGGGGAACACTGCTGAAAAGCACACAAAAATATAAAAACATGTTGCTTTATGCCTTTTAAGCTATAACTGAATTAATGGAGCACTGAGTCATAAGATATGTTCAGCACAATATGCACTAACACAACAGAGATTTATGGAAGACTGTAAATGTGATTAGATTATACAAGTATATGTTAAGATAAACAGTTAAATATAATTATAATGAATATTTTAAAAATCATGTTTTTATTGAATATCTTGAACAGTAAACACCTTCAGTTCTGTCTCAACATATTTTTTAGAAAGTAGACAATATTCCAGGCACTTAAGGTGTATCCATAAACGCAAGTATCTTGGAACAGTCTACAAGCGCTTGTACACTGTTCCAACAAACCTGTGTTTATGGTTATCTACTTTCAAAACTACAGAGTTTGGTCTTTCTCAGGTCCAGTCGCACCCTGGGGTCCAAGGGAGTGCGGTGTCCCTTGTTCTATTCAACATCTTTTCTGTCAGCATGTATGGATGAATAATATAAAACGTTAAAAAGTAACTTCAAACAGCATGGTGCATTAGTGTAGAACCACTACACGAGGTGTGACTTGACTTTGGCAGATGAGCTTACATGTCAGTTGTACCAAAAACCTCTGCTAATTAAGTGTATATAGGGGGTTGTTTATACTTTTAAGTAAGCCTGTCATGACAAATTCACCAATTGCTAATAACGCCTTAAAGGGTTATTCCAGCAAAAATTGTGTTTTACGAAACCATTCTTTTTTGTTGGAGTAACTCTAGCTGGGTTTATTTATAAAGAAATACAGCAAAAATATACTATAATCCCACTCTGAGGCCAAGTTCTTTCCGCAGCTTGAGATCCTCCTCTTGTCCTGTCACTATTCCTCACTGGACAGGAAGGAACGTCACAGAGCAGGGGCTGAAAGAAGTACTTGGATGGTCTGTGCCACTATTAGTCATTTGTCGCCAGCAAAACGCACAGATACCAGCCTTGTTTGACCGATGATTCTGCTTCAGTAAAGTTGCACCTCCAA
Source organism: Pelobates cultripes (assembly GCA_933207985.1). NCBI lineage: Eukaryota > Metazoa > Chordata > Amphibia > Anura > Pelobatidae > Pelobates > Pelobates cultripes. The sequence continues at coordinate 334,335,090 of OW240913.1, forward strand.
CAGTAAAGTGCATTTATTTGTAGGTACAGCATTTCTCTGTAAGTACACTCCAAAGCAGTGAAGTGGTAATGCTGTTTGGAGTAAGTGGCACTGTATTTTCTGTATTTCATTTAGCTTTCTTCCTTATTCCGGATATCAATATAGGGGTGCCACAATTTTGTTCTCCTTTGTCCATGATGTTTACAGTCTGCCCTTCTGTAGAATTCTTTTCTGATGGATTGTAGTTAATTACCTTAGCAACTGTGATGGAACACTATAATGTCAGGAATACAAATACAAATACAAACACTATAGTTGAAAAAGCATCATTTAGGTTTAAAGTATTCCATTGCTGTGTCGGTTTTGCCACGACTGGGCCCGCCCCACTCCGACTAAATGGCAGAGATAATCAAATTTGACTATCTCAGCCAATCCAATGCTTTCCCATAGGAAATCAGCATCTCCTCATAGAGCTAAACCCTATTTCTGCAAGTCAGTCCCAATTTTCGGGTACTGTTTCGCTGTCCCGGCTTTGAGGAACAGCAGGACATTGTCCCCGAAAAGTGCACTGCATTCATCCAGGATAACCTGCAAGTAATTCGGGCAGACCATCCCCTGTTGTGGGATAATGCCGTATTATTAACGACACTAATAATAAGGCTGTGGAAGGGTTAGCCCAGCACTCTCAAGACAATCAGTGGACACAGATATAGGTAAACTGATAATAGCCGCAGAATGCCTAATACTAATATAATTATTCACTAAAGTGACAATTCAATATGAGTTTCAAATTAAAAGTCAAAATAGGCAGTGAGGACATCTCCTACACTGTGAAGTTTCTATGAGACAAAATGGAGATGACAGCAAATTATAACATTACAAAAAACTCGACAGCATTTCACGCATAAGAACATGTACTTGGAGAGAGCAAAAAATGTAGTCCGTATGTTTTACGATTAAAGCACAAAATATGCAGCTACATCACATGCATAATGCATAGTCCGGACCCTGCATGGAAAGACTCCTCTATAAAGAGTATTGAAATCCAGAACTATATTTCTAAATATCTAGTGCCCCCTAGTGCTTATTTGATGCTCCATGTTTAAATATATAAAAATAATTGCTACCATTATTGGACTTGAACCTTAGATTTCTCTTTTTATGCATTAGGGAGAAAGTAAAATTGTTGGGCATGCAAAAAAAAAAAAAAAGAGACGACGCAGTATATTCTGAAACCTAGGTTGTTTTATGCAATCTTTTAAACACCACAAAATTGTAAATTAATAAATATACATCCAAGGTGAGGGATATCGAGAGCATTTGATGTGGTGGATTGGTCTTTTGGCATGCCCCTGAAATTTTAACATTTAAAGGGAAGATGCAAGCACCAAAGCCTCTACACCTCAGTGTATGTACCCACCTGCAAAGATGTTATGTAAATCCAGTACACATGAGTGCTACACGTCAGGCTATCCATATACTGAGTCACTGACTGAAGAAGCTGACTTGGTGAAACAAATTTCAGACAGAGAAGAGACTCTGTTAAATACGAATCCTATTTGTTTTATATTCTGTTTTAAAATACTTGCTTTTATATATTTGTCCCTTATAATCAAATTTACATACTACCATCTTACTGAGGAAATCTTGTATACATAACCATCAAAGGTAAGCGTCGCCCTAAAAGAGACGCTTGCTCATATAGCAAAGCCTGCAAGAAAAGGCTCGAGTACACGTGAGTGCAACCAAGTTGCTACCTTCTAATATTTCCTTCTTGGATATACCACACAATATGTTTCTTTCTCTATTGCTTGGATATACTGCCACTGTATAAGGAAGAGGAGTTCCATTGGAGGAAATCAGTACCTTATTTAAGACTCCACAGCTACAAATTAGAGCCAATACTTAGGCTCTATCTCTGTGAGTTGACATTGCTGTGGGTGCTACAGAAACTGGATTTGTCTGCACTATTAAGTGTTTTGTTTTTTATCTTATTTTTGAGGTGTTACAAAACTATAAGGAAGATTAAACCTGTAGCTAAGTATCACTGTGTGTGACACAAAGATTTTTCAATAATGACAAATTTGTTTCAGTTACACACTGTAATCCGGATATAGACACCTTTTTAAGTTGCACTTTATTAATTGTGGATATAATAGAATTTATATTTATTCCATTTTCCACATACACAATAGTGTTTGTTTATACGCACTTTATTATATTCCACTTTAATTGTGAAAGTAAGATATTTTGCACATATACTATCTTATGTTAAGTACTTTATTGTCTCAAATTGGTGATTTTCTTTCACAAGTTTAGTAAGCTATACCTTAATTGGTTTTCACTAAATTCTCCACTATTAAAAACATATACATCACTTTGGTTGAGCAGCTAACTTAATCTAACATGAATAAATGACATTTTTAAAGCACTTTTACACCCTATCCCAGTTTCCTTCATGTTGCTATTTAAAACCTGTGCACTTTGGGATTCACCTGTGCACTTTGGGATTCAAAAACAGCTTTCTCCCTAAAATGTCAAAATACACAAGAACCTCTACAGCCAAAAGGGAGGGGGGAGAGTAACAGCTTTAAATAAGAAACAAGATGTAATTAAGGCAACACTAACTGATATGTCAGAGGGGAAATGTCTATATGATAAAAAAAAAAAAAAAATCAGTTTCTCAATGCAATTTTGTTCTCAAAGCATTATTCAAAATAACTAACAAATAGCTAAAAAAGTAATGTTTTACATATCTAAAACCACCCAGAACCAGGTAAAGCACCCAGCACTCCTTTCCATTGACCCTCCTGACATCACGCCTGTCATCACACGGTCCACTCAAACAACTGTCATAACACTGATTGGACTGTTTAGCTGGCTCAGAGAGCATGTCTTGTGCGGTCTTGTGGAGGTACTGGTGAGGGAGAAGTGGGAACGTAGGGGAAACAAATGTAAAGGACTGTATAGCGAGGTGGGACAAGAGCACATTATGTCTGTTGCCAGCGTGAAGTGAGCGCTGACGACAGACGTAATATATGGAGAGAAGTGACATAATTCCCCCGATGATGTCACAAATTAGGGGATAAAGTTGTATAAACGTATAGTTGCAGTAATTTTTTCAAATCACTGAAGCAATAATGAAGGCAATGAAAAGTAACTGGGACAATGAATATTGCATCATAACCTAAGCAAAGAGCGACATGTAATCACGTTGCATGAATTGTCTCGAACGTCTATATACTACGTAGCAAAATTATATGTTTCACATATAATAGAAAACGGTTGACTTTCAGTAACAGGTTAACTAGGGAAGTTTTATTCAGCTGTCTAATCATATTAAAGTCTTAGTATCTAGTGCAATGTAATCTGTCTCTGCTCATTTTACCCATAAGCCTCAGGATGTCAGCACTGTCCATATCTGTGCCCTGCAGCCAAGATGGAGATGCACAGTTTTATTTCTGGAAGCCTAAATTGTATAACATCTCCATTCTTTCTCCCCCCGTGTTATAACAGTTGGCGTATGCAATTAAATTGTAGTTGCAGCGTATTTATAAATATGCCGACAATTGTCAAAGTTGTAAAATATGCACTTTTAAGTGAAAGTCCTCAAATAAGCCCCACAATATGACAAAATGCAGGTTTGCTGCTGAATGCTACATCCTCCACTTATCATATAGCAATACCTTCCACAGAACAGACATCTTGTGTCATGACAGGACAAAATGCACAGCATTCCAAAACCGAGCATTTAAAGAGTATTCTCTTTTTATGCCAAGGCACCATAAGCAAATGGGTCCATGTCAGTTATATCTCACGAGGTCTAACAAGACCAAAACGATTGTCTGGGGTTGCTGTATCTCTTGTAAATATAGAACCGGTCTGCCTGGGATTGATATACAAATGGCTCAGGTCTCTTTGTAATGACACAAGATGAGCTAAATCCACCTTGAGATATGAGCAGGGACTCACTGAAGGGCAAGCTCTTGAGCCGTTTTCCGTTCTTGGTATTCTCTTGCATCCTGTTTTTTTTGCTCTGTTCAACAGTACACAGCTAAGTTATCAAACCATCTAACAGTGGGATGGAGCAAGCGGTCTGTAGTGATTATGGTACTTGGAGTTTTATTTACTTAATAATAAATTGCCGTGCAGAACACTTGCAAGTTTATCCAGTAAATTTTGCAATTATTAAACCATATATAAAGTACTATAAATGTAGGGTTATTCCCCAACTATCACATTTGACAAGTCACTCAGTAGAAAATAGGGCAATTTGGAGGAACTCCAGAGGTAGTTTACTAGATTTACTATCCTCCATAACTTACCAGAGCAATGTTTTTCTTTTTAGTAATTGCATTTCATTATTTTATTTCTTAATGAGATCTATTTCTTAATGAAATTCTGCCATTCTGGTAATTTTCTCAGAATTTTTCTAATCTGTAGCATGTTTAGATTTTACTAAATAACCTCAAGTAAGTAATTCAATTCTCAAATGCACATTTTAGAAAATATTCCTCATACATGATTATAAAGATAACTAAACTAATGGAAAAAAAAATACCTCAATCTTGCAATTTCAGTTCTTCGCTTTCAACCTATTCAGTCACGTTCCATGGCGGCAATCCTGGCAGAGTAAAAAAACCACAATCTATTTTGCATCCAAAATTTAAGATGCTGTGGCAGCGGTGGCGGCCTTCATTTCTTTGAGCAAAAAGCCCTGGCATAAAAAGAATTCTAGTCCAGAGGCATCATGTGTACTTAAATATTTAGTCATTGCAGGCTGCAATTAAAGCTGTAAAACACATGCAAGAGAATTACAGTTATTGGACAAATACTCATTGTAGAGAAATCTATGAAGAGAAGGATGTGTTTAATAAACAGAATATATTAGTACTGCTCATATGGACAAATGGGTTTGTCAAAAAGACAATTTGGTCAAAGAGACACTGCCAATCAGACTGTGCATATGTAAGACATAAAAAACGATCTATACCTGGAGTGCACAATAAAGAAAATCCAGCAATTATCGGCAGTCCCCACAAAACTTTGCAATCCAAAAAATTTAGAGGAAGGCAAAGGCATGTGGTGTATATCACATCCTCTGGAGATCTAGAATACCTCTGATCTATAAGCTATGCAAGCATAATTTATAAAGCACTGTCTGTCCCTTTAATATGGATATTCCAGTGGTTAAAGGGACACTATAAGTGTCAGGAATACAAAGCTGTCTTCCTGGCACTATAGCTCCCTCTGCCTCCGCCCGGGTAAATAAAGGGTTAAAAACCCTTTACTCACATATCTTTTTACTGCGACGAGCGGGTGCTAATCCGCATGCGTTGCAAATGCCGCACGCGCATTAGGCCTCCTCATAGGAAACCATTGAATCAATCAAAAAATCTGACACTGGATGTCCTCATGCACAGCGTGAGGGCATCCAGCATCAGATACCTGACCAATGGTCAGTTTCAATTCAGGAAGCCCTCTAGTGTCTGGTAGGCAGCCACTGTGGGCAGACTTAAAGCTGCAATGCAAACATTGCAGTTTCTCTGGAACTGCAATGTTTAACATTACAGCACTAAATGTAAATGGGACACTGCACGCTGACCACTTCAATTGCCTGAAGTGGTCTGGCTGCCTACAGTGTTCCTTTAAAAAAATCCTGGGGCAAGGATCCAAAAGCTGGTAGGAACTGGCACAAATATTCATCAGGTTCTGCTCACAATAGCATGTTTTACATAGCAGCACTACCTTCTTATTGCAAATAATAATCCTATGATATTGGAAAGCATATAATTAAAGGAACACTTCAAGCACCATAACTACTATAGCATGATGTTGTGGTTAGGGTGCAGAGTGTCCTGGAACTATCCCAGCCTAATCTGTCAAACTGTTTTAGGAAGATATAGCACTTGCTTAGATCCTGGCATCTGGATCTTCTTAAAACTAGTGAAACAGGATGTAAGCTTGTTCAATGCAGCTACTCATTTATTAGGTAAGAGTTCAGCTGACACACTCAGCCACACGAAAAGACCAGATGTAGAGCAGGAGCCCTGGTAGAACCCAGGTAAGCTCTGGGTCTATGTCCTCTGCTGACACATCCCTGTTATGGTTTACCTGTAGCTGCATGTCACCAGAATGCCTTCTATAGCTTCAGTTATTTTCTCTATCAGCCAATTAGCTAAGCACTGGCATTATCTCTTTGAGCTAATGGAAGAGCTAATGGAAGCCACTGCTTAGGAGATTCTGGCTCTCTGTCATTGGTGGTGGAGGCAGAGAGCAGCGCTTGGGGTACTACAGGCAAGTAACAATGTTTATGTTGCTTTGAGTGCTCCGTTAAATATAATAGGTACAGCGAGCTGTAGTGGTCATGGTGCTTGGTGTGTTCCTTTAAAGGGAAACTTTAGTGCCAGGAAAACTGAGTTCCCTATAGTGCACGCCTCTCGTGGTGCAGAAAAGGTTAAAAAAAAAAACTTCTGTGACTTACCTGATTGTAGCACTAAGGTCCCTTGGCGCTGGTTGAGGTTCCACTGTTTCTCAGAAACTGCAATAATTTCCACTGTAGGGTTAAGGGACCTGGGACTATGCACCCAGACCTCTTCAATGAGCTGAAGTAGTCTGGGTGCCTAAAGTGTCCCTTTAAATATAGCAGATATATAAACATATGAAAATGACACTCTCAGAACATCTTAATGTAGTAGGTTTGGTAAATGAATGCTGCCTTTTGTGTCAGAAATTGCATGTTTACATTTTGCCTAAACCACTAAAAGAACCTTCTCATTGAAAAACTTTGATTTTTAAAGGTCTTTAAGTTAACATGACGATGATGTCCGATGCTTCTCATACAGAATTGCCATATATTGCGACATATGTCCTCAATGTTTCTCTATTAGGAGCACCAGATTAAATTTTTTTTATCAGAACAGATTACTTCATCGGTGGCAGAGGAGATGTCCCAGCGTTGGATTAGAGGTAAATTCTATGGCATTTATTTTACTTTTATTTATGTAAAACAAAGAGGGCCCGTTAATCTAAACACAAGAAACAATGTAAAACATTGAGGTTTTGTAGAAAACAACAGAATAAAATTTGTTCATGTGACATTCAACATCCATGAGGACATCGAAAGCCATCAAATGCAGGAAGACAATGAATTATATGGCTGTGAAAGAGCATCAAGTCCCAAAATATTCCTCTACAATGAGCATTGGACCATTGCCAAGCGAGTGATGCCTTAAGCACCAAGGGAGTCTCAGCGCTGGAAAAAACTTTTTTTATTGCAATTTAGGGGGGCTCTGATCTACATAGCGCACTATAGCAATAGGAATACATGTTTATATTCTTAATTCTATTGTGTCCATTGAGAAATAAATATTTTTTCTTTAAGACTCCTGGGACGGGAAAGCGCTTCTTTAAGGCATTTCAAACCTATAAGATATTTAGCATAATCACCTCTATTGAAGCAGAACGTACTCTATGTGTATGGTGACACATATACTTTAACCCCTTAAGGACACATGACATGTGTGACATGTCATGATTCCCTTTTATTCCAGAAGTTTGGTCCTTAAGGGCTTAAAGTACCACTATAGGCACCCAGACCACTTCAGCTTAACCCCTTAAGGACACATAACCGAAATATTCCGTCGTGATTCCTTTTTATTTCAGAAGTTGTGTCCTTAAGGGGTTAATGAAGTGGTCTGGGTGCCAGGTCCAGCTACGGTTAACCCCTTTTTTTTTTATATAAACATAGCAGTTTCAGAGAAAATGCTATGTTTATAATAGGGTTAATCCAGCCTCTAGAGCCTCTAGTGGCTGTCACATTGACAGCCGCTAGAGGCGCTTGGGTGCTTCTCACTGTGAAAATCACAGTGAGAAGACGCCAGCGTCCATAGGAAAGCATTGTAAATGCACATTCAGCCGATGACGTCTCTATGAAGGAGAAGAGGAGGAGGAGAGCTCCCCGCCCGGCGCTGGAGAAAGGTAAGATTTTAACCTCTTCCTCTCCCCAGAGCCTGGCGGGAGGGGGACCCTGAGGGTGTGGGCACCCTCAGGGCACTGTAGTGCCAGGAAAACGAGTATGTTTTCCTGGCACTATAGTGGTCCTTTAACATTTGTAAACTAATGAAACCATTCATATTTCAATTACGTATTTAAGCTTTTAATACAATCGCACATTAAAATATCTCCACATCACCCCTAACAAGAAAACATCACATTGCAGAACTCCAGTGTCAGCAAAACAGAATATCTGGAAGGTTTATTTGGTAAATAGCAAATTGAAGTTAACAGAAAACCATGCTGCAAAATTTCATTAGTTACAAACTGTACCTTCAGTCAAGTTGAAGAATTCCTGAATATCACCACATTTTTCTTGAAATTGCAATACACTTTTAATTCACTACAAGTGTTTAGTAAATAAACCCTAAAGATTCACCTCCAAACAGTACAAGCCCCCAGGATCTCCTATCCCCTCTAGATTGGAGTAAATCACAAATGCTGTATTTCACCCTGACACAGGAGATATACTATATAGCAATATAACCCATTCAGTTACTCCTTCCAGCACTGAGTCCAGTAGTGTGAAGGGCTCATGGCAGACATGTCCATGCACTGTCTATTATAAGCGCCTAATATTCTCTATGTAATGTCAATACACATTTAGCAACAAGTCTATCCCGAAGTGTACCTTAAAATTCTGTCTATTGGAACCTAGAATCCTCCAAGTTCTGTTCTCTAAACATTCCCATAGATAGAGCCTACCTAACCTGACGCATCCTTAACCCGACCCACTTCCGCGTGTCTGATTGGTTCCCAGGAACGTCAGTGTTCGTTTGAGCAAGGCGATTGGCTGCGTGTTCTGCCAGCAGATGATTACGTTTCTATGTAAACAATGCATCATGCTATTGTGAGAGAGCAGCATGTGTGTTCCATTCAGTGGAAGCAATGCAACTTTATTGAGGGTTCTGTATAAACTAAAACCATGGTTCACTAAAAATGCAACTGGGCTTCATATATAGTCTATAGGTTTCCATGGTAACTGTTTTGTCTTTTAGCATTTTACCCAGGAATTACTTTTTGTGCATAATACCATGTTTCCTTTTTGTGATCCCTGAAAATTAAAGTATTCTCAGGTTTTCCTGGTGGACAGAATTTTTATTTTTTTTATTTTAAGTTTTATTTTATTTTTGTGAGGTAATACAAAATGTAATAATAAGTTAAGCAATATTACATGAACTAACAAAATAATATCCCACATTAGAGGTATTAGATATTTGTCATAAAGTCATACATTCACTATGTTGCACATCTTAAAATCAATAAACAATGAGTTCAGCATACAGCTATTACAAGCAAAGATGTAAAGAAAGGAAGACAGATGTGTGGCTACAACTTGCCCAATGCAGGAGAGTACCACACTGGGTGCTTTAAATTAGGTCTCAGCTTGCCCAAAGGATGGAGAAACGGGGCTGGCAAAACATTGAGGCTGTTTGAGGATGGAGCATAGCTCTACATCTCGCCCAGGCTGCAGGTAAATCATGTAAACACTGAATATTTCAAAAAGGACTCAATCCAACTTCGGGAAATAAAAAGTCACGTTATTTGACTTTAAAAAGCTACAAAATTGATGCAATATTATGGCAAGACAGGAGGCTTCATATTTGTTTTACTTTCTTTACTCAAACCTCCCAGCAACAAAGAAATGGTTAAAGGACCACTATAGTGCCAGGAAAATATACTCGTTTTCCTGGCACTATAGTGTGCTGAAGGTGCCCCACCCTCAAGGCCCCCCTCCCACCAGGCTCTAGGGGGAGGAAGGGGTTAAACTTACCTCTTTCTCCAGCGCCGGGTGGGGACTCTCCTCCTCCTCTCCTCCTCCATAGCCGCGCGCGCATTCAGCCAGTCTTATAGGAAAGCATTCTGAATGCTTTCCTATGGACGCTGGCGTCTTCTCACTGTGAAAATCACAGTGAGAAGCGCGGAAGCCCTCTAGTGGCTCTCAATGGATTAACCCTATTATAAACATAGCAGTTTCTCTGAAACTGCTATGTTTATAGAAAAAAGGGTTAAACCTAGCTGGACCTGGCACCCAGACTACTTCATTAAGCTGAAGTGGTCTGGGTGCCTATAGTGGTCCTTTAACAAAATGAGTAAAAAAACAACCAAGAAGCTCCTCCCACTTCCTCTTATTTTGCTGCTTGCCTCCCAGGTGAGTCTGTTCTAATTACACAGCTAATTTAGTTTGATTTTTGCTGTTCATATTATAAATTATTCCTTTTATGATTAAAACTTTACAGGTTTGTTTATCCCTTTTATTATTTTATGTTTTTTTATTTTATCAATTCCCTTATTCCAACCATTATGGTTTAAGGGATTCCTTTTCTTGCTTAACAGAGAGACCTTTCACTTTTACTCTCTCTAAGTTTCAGTTTCCCCTCTGCTCGTTTACTCCTTCTTACTGATTTTACTGCACACAGCGGTGGGCTTCACCTAGTGTTTCGTGTCCCGCCTGCTTTGATTTCACATCATAAATGCTGTTTGTTTGCCGCCCTTTCCTTCCCTCTTGTGAGGGGCCGGCGGTCATTTTCGAAACGTCGCTCCACGTTTTCCCGCCTTTTTTTCAGCTACACCTTAACGGTCAAACTGTGCATTCTGGATCTCCATTCTACTTACCTTCATTACCCTTGTCCAAGGTAAGTTTTTTCTTCCTTTGTATTTCGGCAATCGTATCTTTGGGTAATAGTTCTACTAGAACCTATACTCACTACTCTTATTTTTTTCTTTACAGATTACCTGTCTCTCCCCTATACTCCCTCAGTTAAGTCACTGTCCCTATTGATTTTCTTGTATAATACCAAACTGCTCTAGTTAATTAAATCTCGCATCATCCATGCTGTGGTGACCCCCACTATAATTTGTTTTTGCCTCTGAAGTGGGTGACCCCCACTTGCCTCCATTATGATTTTTTACATTAAAATCAATGTGTTGTCTGTTTATTTAAGTGCTATTTACTGGGTGACCCGCATTTTTACTAAGTACTTACTGGTATTTGTTGTGGCTGACCCCACATTAAGTTGTCTAATAGTGGCTGACCCCACTTCAGAATTTCTTAAACCTCTGGGTAAATCCCATGTATTTTCAGTTTGGCTGAACCCCAACTGACTCTGGGTGAACCTCGAACTTCTTCCTATATAAAAAAAAAAAAGAAAGTTTAGATATATATATATATTATAAACATTATTTCTGTTATCTGATAATATGGCTGAACATCCAGACCCTTCAATTTCTGCTGAACTCAAAGCCTGGCTTTTTTCTGCTATCGCAAAATCGATTCCCAAGGCTCTTGCTGCCCTACAGGAGCAACCTACCCCCATTCCTAAAGACACATTACATCACCTTTCCGACTCTGAGGAGTCTCGGAACCTATCTGACCAGGAAGGGGCTTCCCACAAACGCCCCTGGAAGGGTAATAGCGTTTCAGCCGGTAAGGGCAAAGGGCAGGCCAAGGCTCGTAAATTAAGCCATGCTTCTTTTACACGATTGAAGCAACTGGACCCTATAGAGGGCTCCACTTCTCTCGACTTACAAGTCGTGGATGAATATCAGGCTGGCTATTCCGATGACATCACTTTTGATGATAAGTTTATACCCCATCACAATATGTCAAAGAAACTATTATTTCTCATTCGCCGACCCCCTCTGCTAATTCACAGCAGGATCAGTCATCTGACACACTGCTGGACACTCAAGGCCAATCTTTGACCCAAAACTAACTAAACACCCACATTCAGCCAAATGGGCTCCACCCAAACACATTGCTCAATTCTGAAGACTATGGCTCCGCAAGCCTCTCGAAAAAGAGGTCAGAAATAAACTCAGAGCCGAATGACCACAACCAATTTTCCCCAGTTAAGGTTGCACTCACGCCAGAATTGACCTTATATTTGTCAATAGTTTTTTACTTTTTGGAAGCTTGGCCCTCTAATGCAGACCTCTCTATTACTACCCCACTTCATGCTCCTATGGGTCCCCTCTTAGTTTCATATGTTTGAGCCCCACTGGCCTGTTTCCTGTCCCACAATTGCTGGTTGGATCAAATGGCTTCTCCACCTTGCTGGAATCGACACTTCCTTTGGAGCATATTCAGTTCGAGGTGCTGCTGTCTCCTCAGCCCTTTTAGGAGGCGGATCCCTCTCTGACATATTAACCTCTGCCGACTGGTCTAGAGAATCTACATTACGTACCTTATTTTCGCCTAACTTCTCATTCCTTTTTTCCATTTATTTCTTGGCGTTAAAATAGCAAATATGAAGCCTCCTGTCTTGCCATAAAATTAGGGATTATTCTGTTAATGACCGAATAATATAAATTTTATTAAAGACAGCAGAGGAATATTTACGTTACTTTCTTTACGCAAACCTCCCAGCAGCAAAGAAATGGTTAACAAAATGAGTAAAAAAACAACCAATCACAATACAAATATCAATCACAAAGGGTCAGGAAGCTCCTCCCACTTCCTCTTTCTTGATGCAGCATCCCTAATTAAAAATAGAATAATCCCTAATGTTTCTTAATTGTGACATGTAGTGTGTGTGGTACAATAATATTTATATGTTCTGGCATAATATGTCTGACAGTATTGCAGATAAATTATTTTTAGGACTGACAAAATCTGTCTGTTTTGCTGTATAAATGTAGGAACTGCTTCTAACTTTACAGTACTGTTTGTTCTTAGGGTCAGTTCTCATTCTAAATGCTGCCTTAAAGGAAAACTATAGGCACCTAGACCACTTAAATTCATTGAAGTGGTCTGGGTGCAGTGTCCCTGTCTACTCCACTCCAGATCCCTAAATTACGGAAGTTTGCTGAAAAGCTTTAAAAGTGTGTCCTTTTTTTCATTTTGGAAAAAGTACAGATTTTAAAAAAAATTTACACTTTTATAAATGATACTGGTTACACCACCATGGGTTTTCAAGCAGAAAACAGGTCCTGTTACTTCCTGGTTTGGTTAGCTTATTTCCACTTCCTGACATCTTATACTCTACAACCTCTGCTCCGAAGAAATCCCAGGTGGGGATCATACTACCAATACTGATATCATAGAGTGAAAATAGTCACTTTAATGTTAAAGGGTTAAACAACCCAGAGAAAAGGAGAACGCTCCTGAACGATCTTAGGCAACATGCATAAGATACAGCATGCATACAAGTAACCTTTTTCAGAAGCCCCCAAACACCTTGCATGTTTCCTAAACATTTCCCCATTTAAAACCATTCCATGTTTGAAGCTTAATCCAGAGGAGTTGTCAATACTTATTCATAAAGATAACACATTCCAAATGCATAAGAAAATAATAGAAAACAAAGAAGATTTATTACCTCAGTCAAAAACTTTAATATTATACAGTGCAGATTAGTATCTGTATATTTCCCCAACTCTGATCAAAGGAACTTTTTAAGTTCTCTCTTATCCTTAACTAACAAAACGTAAAATGGGTGATCTGATATTATGTGGAGAGTTTAATTTTATCCAATCTCCGACCCTAAATACCACCTCCTATCACACAGGGAGGAGAAAACACAAATTATGGATCATGTGAGAGGGCATAAGTAAACTGTTTGAATTGTATTAGCTGTATGATGGATGGAGAATTCTTCAGCCCTTGGAGAAAGATTATACGTTTTACTCCTCTACCTATATATATACTTATACTAGAGTTGACACTTTCTTCCTTGATACGACCACTTTAGTAGGTTTAGTTCCGAATTTATATTTGGACGAATTTCGTGCAATTTGAACATTCAGATGCTTACGAATTTCCAAAGTTTGAATTGCCGAAGTTCTGAAGTGGGTTCGGATTAAGGTTAGGGGTTTGGAGTTAGGGTTGGGTGTTAGGGCTAGGGTCCTAATTACCAAAGTTCCAAATTGCCGAAGTTCCGAATTTCAGAAGTGCTGAACCAAATGCCATTGGTCCGAATTGCCATGCAGACACGTTTTTTTACTTACACGTATTTATGAACAGAACCAAATTTTTTGTCCATGCATATCCCTACACTTTAGACAAACTGGTTGACTGTCACATACAGCTGTGCTCAAAAGTTTGCATACCCTTGGAGCATTGGTAATATAAGTACTATTTTTAAAGAAAAGTGAGTGAGCAGGCAAAACCCATTTCTTTTTTTTTCTTTTGGGATTCATATTCTACTGTAGGATATAACAGAATGGCACAATCATAAAACAAAACATGGCAACAAAGAAAAAATGAAATTACCCCTGTTCAAAAGTCTGCATACCCTTAGTTCTTAATACTGTTTATTACCCCTATAGCATGAATGACAGCATGCAGTCTTTTTTAATAGTTGTCTACGAGGCCCCTTAATCTTGCAGGTGGTATAGCTGCCCATTCGTCTTGGCAAAATGCCTCCAGGTAATACAAAGTCTGTGGTCGTCTTGCATGAACCACACGTTTGAGATCTCCCCAGGGTGGCTCGATGATATTACGGTCAGGAGACTGTGATGGCCATTCCAGAACCTTCACTTTTTTCTTCTGGAACCAATGGAGGATCAACTTGGCCTTGTGCTTAGGGTCATTGTCATGCTGGAAAGTCTAAAAGGGTCCCATGCACAGCCTTTGTGTAGAAGAATGCAAATTGTCTGCCAGTATTTTATGATAACATGCTACATTCATCTTGCCATCAATTTTCACAAGATTCCCCATGCCTTTTAGAGCTTACACCCCCACAAATCATCAGTAAGCAACCACCATGCTTGACAGTGAGCATGGTATTCTTTTCACTATAGGCCTTGTTGACCCCTCTCCAAACATAGTGCTTATGGTTGTGACCATAAAGCTCTACTTTGGTCTCGTCACTCCGAATTACAGGTGCCAGTATCTGTGAGGTGTGTCAAGGTGTTGTCGGGCATATTGTAACCCGGCTTTTTTGTGGCATTGACGCAGTAAAGGCTTCTTTCTGGCAACTCAACCATGCAGCTCATTTTTGTTCATGTATCATCATATTGTGCTCCTTGAAACAACCACAACATCTTTTTCCAGACCAGCCTGTATTTTTCCTGAGGTTACCTGTTGATTTTTCTTTGTATCCAAACAATTCTTCAGGCAGTTGTGGCTGAAATCTTTCTTGGTCTACCTCACCTTGGCTTGGTATCAAGAGGTCTCCGAATTTTCCACTTCTTAATAAGTGATTGAACAGTACTGACTGGCATTTTCAAGACTTTTGATATCTTTTTATATCCTTTTCCATCTTTATAAAGTTCCATTACCTTGTTACGCAGGTCTTTTGACAGTTCTCTTCTGCTCCCCGGGGCTCAGTGCATCCATGTGAGAGATAACAAACTCATTGACAATTTATGTACAGACACTGATTGCAATTTAAAAAGCCACAAGTGTGGGCAATTAACCTTTAATTTCCATTTTAACTTTTGTGTGTCACCTTGTGTGTCTGTAACAAGGCCAAACATTTAAGGGTATGTAAACTTTTGATCAGGGCAATTTAGGTGATTTCTGTTATCATTATGATTTAAAAAAGGAGCCAAACAACTATGTGATAATAAATGGCTTCATATGATCACTTCAATACATTTTATCAGTCATATTTTCAAAACCAATGCCAAACTTTCACAATTTCTACCAGGGTATGCAAACTTTTTAGCACAACTGTAGGTGTGATCTTGTAGTCTTAATAGAATTCGGTGACATTGGAGCTTTAGGACTCGTTCCAACTTAGAGGACGAGGCACTTGGAGATAAAGTGATACCCTGCTTTGTGACTCCATATTTGATTAATGAAACAGATGAGGTTAATGGAACAACCTAATGACAGGCACTTAAATTAGTGGTTTGGGGTAGATTTATTCAGAGAGCACACAAAACTCGGGCTGACTGACATCTTAGAATGCTATCACATTATTACCTTAATAGACTAAAGGCCCAAATGTATAACTCTAGCAGTAATGCAGGGACAATTCTAGCACAGAGATTAAAGGCTAGACATACCCAATCTCAAATAGCATTGCTGGAAGATCAGGATGGAGAAAAGTGTATGGAGCAGGCCATAGGCTCAGCCTTTTCTAAGGTTCGTGATCAATTTTAGAACCTACGAGAGGACCCTAAAATACCCCAAGCGTCGACCCAAACCATAGACGAATACCTATCTAATTGTCACAGTTACAACCAGAACAGATTGAGGAATTAACTCTGTCTTTCCCGCTGGATGAACTGGAGACAGTTTTAGTGCCTTGACCTCTGGTAAATCACCTGGTCCAGATTGGTTATCAGCTCTTTATTATAAAACTTTTTCGCCCAATTTTAGCTCTGTATCTTATTAAGGTATTCCAAAAGGCTGGTGTCACAAGGGCTTTGCCGCCAGAGATGCTATTGGCAAAGATTATTACTCTGCTGAAACTGGACAAGTCCTTATAGTGTGTAAAATTTGATTCAATGCTTTCTTATCCTCTGTGATCAGGGCCAGTGCAAGGATTTTTGGGTACAAAGGCAAAGATGATTTCGCACCCCCCCACAAAAAAACATCTTCACCTGTGTGCCTTTTAACCCGGCTTTTGTTTCTTATCCCCTTTTTAAATGTCCTACCACTTTTAGTGTATCTTATCCCCTATTTCTCCCCATTGTGTGTCTTATACCTCTCTTGTGTATCTCTTACAACCCCCCCTTTGTGTGTCTTACTACCCTCAGCTCCTTTGTGTGTCTCCATCTCTCTCTCAGCCTCTTTGTGTCTTTTATTGTTACCAGCTTCTTTGTGTGTTTCTCTTTCACCCCAAGCCTGTCTATCTCCCCTCAGCCCCTCTATGTCACTTTCACACTCAGCCCCTTTGTATTTCCACCCCCAATGCCCTTCTCTGTGTCTCTTTCAACCCCAGCCCCTCTGTGTGTCTTTTTCACCCCCAGGCTCATCTGTGTTTCCCCACTCAGGCCCCTCTGTAGGCCACGCTCCCCTCCATTTCCCTTAGTGTTTTAGTGTTCCTCTCCCCTCCCCTCCATGTCCCTTAGTGTTCCTCTCACCTTCCTGTCCCTTAGTGTTCCTCTCCCCTTCCCTTCCTGTCCCTTAGTGGTCCTCTCCCCTCCTCTTCCTGTCCATTTGTGTTCCTCTTCCCCTCTCTTTCCTGTCCCTTAGTGTTCCTCTCCCCTCCATGTCCCTTAGTGTTCCTCTCCCCTCCCTTCCCTGTCCTTTAGTGTTCCTGTCTCTTAGTGGTCCCCTCATTCCCCTTAGTGTTCCTCCCCCTCTTAGTGTTTCTCTCCCCTCCCTTCCCTCTATTTTAGTGGTCCCCTCCACCTGTCCCTTAGTGTTCCTTTTCCCTTCCCTCCCCTGTCCCTTAGGTTCCTACTGTCCCTTAATGTTCTCTCTTGCCTTAGTGGTCCAGTCCCCTCACGCCCTGGTGTGTCTCATTACCTCTCTTGTAGCATGGCCGAGCAGAGCGGACCGCAGTACAGAAGCTTCAGTTTCCGTACCCGGCCGGACTGACTCTCAGTGAGCACTTCCTGTCAGTCCAGTCGGGTACAGGAAACAGATGCTCCTGTACCACAGTACGCTTCGCTCGGCCACGCTACACTGTGTGACTGGTAGGAGGGAGCGCTGTGCGCTTCCTTCATGCTGGTTACTCTAATCTAGCGCCCCCCCGGGCTGGTGTGCCCTAAGGCTGCCGCCTGTTCCACCTTTTGGACACGCCAGCCCTGTCTGTGATGTTACAGGAAGCGGAGAGGTAAGCAGCACCAAAGGGAGCCTCGGTGCTGTAAAAAGGCAAGGAAAACTTTTTTATTTTTAATACAAACAGAGGAAGTGACTTTTTTAGACTAGGACAGGGACACTATAGCTTAAGGAATAAAGGGAGATGGGAGAGACTGACATAGAGGAAGAGGATAAGAGAACAAAACACCATGATTAACCCATTCAAAGAATAGGCACAACACCTATCCTCATATATTTTATTTTATAGAAAAGGTAGCAGCAATAATTTATTTTAGTTGAAACATTTGAGAACTTTTTTATGAAATGCCATGGAAATGCCACTAGAGGTCAACAGAGACTACAACTTAATTCTGATTTTCTACAAAGCAATATACTAGGTGTGAATTAAGCAGAGAGGTTCTGAAAATACATGATACCTTTTTTAATACACCCTTATTAAAGATTTCTACTGTCACGCAATTTTTCTTTATTGTGCACATTGACAATGAAAAAGTGAGAATATGTTGCAGAATCACAGTATAAATATGAGTGAAAATGCACAATCTTATCTATCTTTTACTCTTACAAGTAAAATATTGGGCTTTAGAATATTTAGGTAATTCACTGGTCACATAATTGTTTCTGATGCAACTGTAAATATATGTATTTGAAACCTTGTTCTTTATATAAGGCAGAGCATCAGATCGGGATCCAACTAGGTAAAAACCATGTCAAATGATCTGTGTAAGGCTTTGAAATCATGAATAATGATTAACACACAATTGGAATGAATAGTCAGCCATTTGGGGGCTCAGTTCTAAGTGTTAACAGCCACCATGGAAACCAATGGGGAGTGTTCTTGCTGAATGCACTATAATTTGATCTTTATACACTTTGAAAATGCAAAGAATATTGTTTAAAAAAAGACCTTTGTTGTTTGCAGATGTATTCACCCCAGTTACTATGAAACACCTATATAAGATCCGGTGTATCAAAATGCCTTCAGAAGTCACGTAATTGGTTGAATCATTTGAATTACACAAAAACTGTGAGCAATTCAAGCCACATGTAATCTAAAACATAAATACACCTGGGAGGCATCGGATAGATTACCGTATATACTCGTGTATAAGTCGACCCGAATATAAGTCGAGACCCCTAATTTTACCCCCAAAACTGGGAAAACATATTGACTCGAGTATAAGATAGGGTGGGAAATGCAGCAGCTACTGGTAAATTTCTAAATAAAATTAGATCCCCAAAAAATTATATTAATTGAATATTTATTTACAGTGTGTGTATATAATGTTTCTGATGCAACTGTAAATATATGTATTTGAAACCTTGTTCTTTATATAAGGCAGAGCATCAGATCGGGATCCAACTAGGTAAAAACCATGTCAAATGATCTGTGTAAGCTCATCGAGCA
Organism: Pelobates cultripes; assembly: GCA_933207985.1. Lineage (NCBI taxonomy): Eukaryota > Metazoa > Chordata > Amphibia > Anura > Pelobatidae > Pelobates > Pelobates cultripes. Next base: position 334,354,196 of record OW240913.1, read on the forward strand.
GGGTCCTCAACCCCCTCTGTTACTGTACGTCAGTGGTCTGATCTCAATTATATGTCTGTTAGTCCACCCATTGTACAGCGCTACGGAATTTGTTGGTGCTATATAAATAATAAATAATAAAATAATAATAATAATAATAATAATGTATGCAGTGTGTGTGTGTATATAATGCAGTGTGTGTATGAATGCAGTGTGTGTGTATGAATGCAGTTTGTGTGTTTATGAATGCAGTGTGTGTGTGTGTGTGTGTGTGTGTATGAGTGCAGTGTGTGTGTGTGTGCATGAGTGCATTCTGTGTATGTGATGCAGAGCCTTGGTGGGGGGTGGGCATTTTTATTATTTTTTTAATTATTATTATTATTTTTTTTATATATATTATTAATATTTTTATTTTAATATTATTTACATTTTTATTTATATTTTTTCATCCCCCCTCCCTGTTTGATACATGGCCGGGGAGGGGGGCTCTCATTCCCTGGTGGTCCAATGGCATGGGCTGTGTAGGAGGGGGGCTGGCAGAGAGCTGTTACTTACCTTTACAGCAGCTCCTGTCAGCTCCCTTCTCCTCCACTGTAAGTCTTGCGAGACTTACAGTGGAGGAGAAGGTTGCTGACCAGAACGGAGGAGAGAGAAGGGAGCTGACAGGAGCTGCAGGAAAGGTAGGTAACAGCTTTCTGCCAGCACCCAACAGGACCGCTGGCCTTGTAATGAGCCCGGCGGTCTTTGTCTGTATTATGGCAACTCGAGTATAAGTCGAGTGGGGGGTTTTCAGCACAAAAAATGTGCTGAAAAACTCGACTTATACTCGAGTATATATACGGTATATACATAAACAAACATCGCCAGTTTGAACTTCCCCTGGAAAAAATGTATCCATTATTGTTACAATTGGGTGAGGAGGTCAGGTTTTATTCATTCAAATATGGATGAAATTTATATTAGTAATACAGAAGTTGAACTTCACCGCTCTTTCAAGCAGGGGTTGCTAGAAAACTTGTTTATCCAGAACTGGCAGTCCAACAGCAGCACAACCACTACATCTGCTTAGTAGCGCTGTTATAAAACTACAACTTCCATGGCGTTATTATTATTATTATTATTTATAAAGTGCCAACAAATTCCACAGCGTTGCACAGTGGGTGGACTAACAGACATGTAACCTGACGTGTTAAACACACAGGAAGAGAGGGATTGAGGGCCCTGCTCAGTGAGTATATATGTTAGAAGGAGTGGGGTATACTGACACAAAAGGTAAGGGTAGGATAGAAAAGTAGGTTTCTAGGATAGTATTCACTGAGGGCTTATTGTTTTGATGACAGTTGCAGGAGAGGAATCAGGGTGCAAGGAGAACAAGCTGTTCACAGTTTAATTGATATGCTTTCCTAAAGAAGTAAGTTTTGGAGACTGGGTGAAAGTCTAACAGAGAGGGAAAGGGTATTCCATAGGAATGGTGCAGCTCTAGAGACGTCATTTTTAAAAAAAAAATTTTTTTTTTGCTGTGCACAAGATAATACAGAGGTTCACGATGCCACGACAGCATAAGCAAACAGTGATAACAATGTAGAGCATTTATATGGCATGAGAAAGTGGCACATTTTTTAAGTATATCAATACACAGGCTAGTCGTGCTTGTTTAAATAGGAGTCACAGGAGTAAAGATAGACGCAGGTATAGAACAAGTAACGATAAAGATCTCGCTTAGTATATGTTTGCACGGTACCAAGATTAACTTTAAGATTATTAAGGCATATACATAGTTTGTTCAATCCGTTTAGTTGTATTAACTAAGTTAGTGAGCTCATTGTAAACAGTGAATAACATACAAGCCTTTGCAGGCTAGTCTCGCTTATCTGTCAGGGTACTAATACTGAGTCTGCACTTTGCTTCTTGACAGCAGGCATGAGAAAATGAAATGAAAGCAAAAAAAAAAAGGGAAATCATAGTTAAAGTAGGTTAGGTGAGAAAGACAAATATGCAAGGCAATATGGCATGGCTAGTGTTTGCATAAAAAAGGACTGAGGAAATCATGCCACAGTGATTAAAGAACCCCGGGTCCCCAGACAGAGACTCTCTTCTCCGTGGAAAGGTGAACAGGATCCTGATTGTTGCTGTTCAGGAGTCAGGATGTAGGCAGCCCCAGTCCTCATGCAGAGAGCAGCTAACTCCCATCACTGGCAGGTTACAGTTCTTTGTTTCTCGGCTCCATCTGCGAATAATTCCCTGATGCTGTGGTGTGGCTTGTCAGGTATTATCAGCCGTTTGCGGTTGGGAGCTGGGTATGTGCAGGGTCTTCGTAGTGATCCGCGGCTATCGTGCGTGTAGTTCGGCATCGTGGGATCGCACCAGCTTGCAGCCTGATTACTGTTGGAGCCGCTTTGCCAGTTAGATGGTTTCAGCACTAGGTCCTCAGTGTCGATTGGTAGCACCCCAGGCCGGGTCTCAGGATAGGTAAGTTGCTCATACAATTTTTCCCTGAGTTGCCCGTAGTGAGTGCCAAGAGCCCTGAGGGGGCGCCGCTCCACAGCGTGCTGGTCAGGCTCAGCCGCCATCTTAGGTGATAAGCGAGGTCTCCAATCAGGGTAGGGCCCCAGGGTAGGCCGGGATGACCACCACCGACCTAGAGGGGGGAAGCAGGGCCATCACCCCATTGCGTTAGAGGACCCCCATGTTGCAGCCAGGCAGGATAGCAGGGCGGCGGCCGTCCACCCTACTCACCACCTGGGTAGGCTTGACTAGGCCACGGTCACGGAACTCTGTTTTCTCCCCAAAAGGGGCCAAGAATCAGGTCACTGACTGATCTCCAGTGCTAGCACCTCATAGTGCAGTTGCCTGCCGTGTCTCAGCGCAAGAAATTGCGTTTTGGGACCAAATTGCCTGGTAATAGCAGGAGTTAGAGTACCATGCGTCTACTCCGCTTAGCGGTCCGGCCCCTGCCCCCCCCCAGATACATCTTTAAGGCGAGCATTAAAGGTAGAAGTATGAACAGATGCTAGACGTAGGTCTACGGCAGAGCATAGGGGCCTAGACGGAATATAATTGTGCATTAGTGAGGATAAGTAGGTAGTTGTAAGTTGTAGGGAGTTGTAGTTCTACAACATCTGGGGATCTACCTTTTGGGCATCCATGGCTTAGACAGTTCCTTTAAAATAAAATCAGACTACAGCAGTGGTTGGTAAGGAATTGGGTATTACAAAAAAATTTAAAAGATTTTCCAATATGAAGCATTGCTACCATTAGTAACGTAATAGTAAATAAAGAATCAGAAATACTGAATTGCAAATTGATCAATGCCATTTGCAGGTTTACCCATTGATAAAAAAAAGTTGGGAATCAATAAACATGTAGTATAGATTTGTGGTGCAAACTAATATAGAATGTTAGATAAATAAGTAGATCATACAGACAACCTGATACTGCACAGTACCAGTATTATCCTGAAATAGTTAGAGAATGCTACAAACAGCAAGAACACTACTCTATATTAAACTGCAAAAATGCATTTGAATATAACATCTCTGGTTACTCCAGAATGCTACAAACAGAAAGAACACTACTCTATATTAAACTACAACAATTCAGGTGAATTACTATGTACTCCTTACACACACTTGTTAAGATCCGGTGCCTCATGTGTCTTTGCATTGCCTTCTAAGGATCACCAGGATTTTCCAAAAATATTCACCACTGATCAGCCTTCAGCTCTGTGGAATACTTTTGTGAATTAATAGTATTATATTGTCTGTTTTGTTATACTGTTCTGATATTGTTATCAATAAGCAGGGTTATACAATTAACTCTAAGTTACAGCAAATTAAAGCCTACATTGCAAAACTGACCGGGTCATTCACTAAGCACCAGATTTTACCACACCCGGGTTAGCCCCCCCATATTGAGAATTTTAACAAAAGATTATTACATTTGTTAGATCTTTGTTAGATCAGGGTTGATCAACAATTTTTTTTCGTTAGATCTACTCTAAAATATGCGATATTAACAATCATTTTCAGGGGGGGCTAACCCGCTAGCCCCCCCCCTCAACAAAAATTTGTACAAAATGTTGTTGATTATGATAGCTCTACGTTAGATCAGGTTTGATCAGGCAAAATTTTTGTTAGATCTAGTCTAATTACTGAGATATTGCATATATAATTAGGGGGGGCTGGCCCCCCCTCAACTGAAATTTGAACAAAATGTTACTGATTTTGGTAGATATTCGTTAGATCAGGTTTGATCAACTGTTTTTTTGTTAGATCTATCACGCAAAAGGCGGTATTCGCTACTTAACTTTGTTGGCATGACTATGGGTTAGCCCCCCCTCAACTGAAATTTGAATTTTATTTAATTGATTTTGGTAGATATTCATTAGATCAGGTAAGATCAACTGTTTTTTTCATTAGATCTATCACGCCTGTTTGGATATTAAACAGAATGTAGTTTGATAATATCTGTTTCTATATATCTTGTTTGGATATTATTATACAGTGTGTAGTGTGATAATATCTGTTTCTATATATCCTGTGTAGATATTATTATACAGTGTGTAGTGTGATAATATCTGTTTCTATATATCCTGTGTAGATATTATTATACAGTGTGTAGTGTGATAATATCTGTTTCTATATATCTTGTTTGGATATTATTATACAGTGTGTAGTGTGATAATATCTGTTTCTATATATCCTGTTTGGATATTATTATACAGTGTGTAGTGTGATAATATCTGTTTCTATATATCCTGTTTGGATATTATTATACAGTGTGTAGTGTGATAATATCTGTTTCTATATATCCTGTGTAGATATTATTATACACTGTGTAGTGTGATAATATCTGTTTCTATATATCCTGTTTGGATATTATTATACAGTGTGTAGTGTGATAATATCTGTTTCTATATATCCTGTGTAGATATTATTATACAGCGTGTAGCGTTCTAGTGTGATAATAGCAGTTTTGCTCCACAAACCCTGCCCTTTATTTTCCCATGGCTTTCTGTTAGCTTCACGCTAAGTAGATCTCAGCACACCAAGTGACATGCTTCTTCTATCTGACTGCCAAGATGCAAGGTGTCCCTGAAATGTAACTCCAGGAAGCTGCACAGACTCTGTTTGAGCCATGCATAATATGATTTCACAGCTTTTCCTTCATTAACTCCTTCATTGCCAAAAATTAGCATATTGCTGGTTTCCCTTTTAACCCCTTAATGACACAACTTCTGGAATAAAAGGGAATCATGATGGAATATTTCCGTCATGTATCCTTAAGGGGTTAATTAAAATCCTGTCATTATTTTACCTTACTAGTGCTTTTCCAATGGCACTAATAGGAACATTTTAACCCCTTAAGGACTCGACTGGTTTTGCGATGTTGTACATTTGCGACCAGGCCTCTTTTTACACTTTTGTGGTGCTTGTGTTTAGCTGTAATTTTCCGCTCTTTCATTTACTGTTCCCATACAAATTATATATTATCAAAACTAAATTGAACGCTAATTTTGGCCAGTGTTTGTGAATAAGTGGCAACTAAAAAGGACTGGACATAACCCAAAGTATTGCAAAAGGGGTGTCTTCTTTTGCAAATGGTATGCCATCATGGGGGTAATTCTCATTCCTGGGCTACCATACGCTCTCAAAGGCAACGTAACCAACCTGACCTTTTTCAATGTAAAAATATTTGACCCATATATTTGACCCTGTAACTTTCAAAAACGCTATAAAACCTGTACATGGGGGGTACTGTTATACTCGGGAGACTTTGCTGAACACAAATAATAGTGTTTAAAAACAGAAAAACGTATCACAACAATTATATCATCAGTAAAACTGCTGTTTTTGTGTGAAAAATGCAAAAAAAAGTCACTTTCACTGACAATATCATCGCTGTGATACTTTTTTACTGTTTTGAATCACTAATATTTCTGTTCAGCGAAGTTTCCCGAGTAAAACAGTACCCCCCATGTATAGGTTTTAGGGTGTCATAGAAAGTTACAGAGTAAAATATAGTGCTAGCAAATTAAATTCTCTGGACTTTCGGCCTGGGTTGGCAGGCAGGTCCCTCAAATTGCAATCAATAAAATTACTTAATTATGTAAAAATATTACATAAATACGCATGTAGAATTTAAATATATATGCATATTTATATATTTGAAGTCTATGTGTATATTTATATAATTATTTATGTAATTTTGTATATGGACATATGTATATTTCGTATTATTTTTATTTATTTATATATACATAGATATATATATACAATTTCATTCTAAGTGTATTCTGATATAAATATATATATATTACTAACAAAATACAGTTAGAATAAAATTTCATATAGATATATATTTTTTTTAATTTTTATTATTTTTACATGTTTTTATTTAATTTAAATTACTTATTATTTGTATTATATAATAATATTTATATACAATATATATAGTTATTATATATATTATATATATACGTGTGTAATTTAATTATAAGTGTATTTTTATATTAATATATGTACATATTAATATAAAAATACACTTAGTATGACATTATATATATATGATATATAGACATATAGTATATATATATGTCTATATATCATATATATATATATACATATATATATATATATACACATATATAAAAAAAAATTTTTATTAACTTTAACTTAATTTTTTTTATGATTTTACACTAGCAGGGAGACTGCCTGTCAGCACAGGCAGTCCCCCTGCAGGCATAAACATGGACACCTATTGTGCTTTTGAGCGATCACATGGCCCCAGGGGTCCTAATCCGCCATGGGGAGACTGTCTGGGCTGCAGTCAGTCTCGTCAGAACGGGAGCAACACCGATCGCCGCCGATCGGCAACACAAAAATGCCGATGATGGTCCTGAACCGTCCTATGCCCTGAAGGGGTTAAGATTTATGATGATAAATAGATATCTTTGCATGAAATGTTTAAAGGGGAGTCGTCACATCCCATAATATTTTAAATCATGTTTACTTTAACTGATATTTAACAGATGTGTGTTTTTCAAGGCTTGATAAAATAAAATTAGATTTAGAAATCAACTCTTCATTTAGCTCTCCCCTGAAACTGTGCGCCTCCATCTTGGCTCCTTGTCAATCCTTGTTAGAAAATCAGACTTAGCACCTGTCAGTCAGCATAGAGAGCATGGACAGAAGTGGGAGAGACAGTGTTTCTATTTCTCCTGCTCTATTGCAATGTCATGGGTACCAACAGTCCCAATTGGCTTTGACAGTCTCGCATTTTGGGGTGCTGTCCCAGAAAAAACTGATCCGGTGACCTGTCTCATATTTAAAAATCTGCAGACAAATTTAAAAATGCAGGAAGGGATTGGGCACAAGGACCATGCGCAGAGTGCTTTAGCAGTGCTCCCTGCATAGTCTGCCTTCAGGAGGCTCTGTACAACATGCTCTCTTCCCTGCTGACCTCCATCCTGGAAGGTGAGCTGGGTAGATTGTCAGGTATGCAATTTATTTCCTTGTTGTGTCCGAACTGAACTTGAAGTGCCATGTGCACATCATGCAACAGACGTTGACATCCATCGGCGCTGTTTCAGGCTTCGTCTCTGCCCCTCCTTTGCTGATGTCAGCCGGTGGGGGGGACCTAATGCGCAGGCGCGGCGAGAGCCCCGCTCGCATTAGGACTTCCCCCATAAGAAAGCATTGTATAATGCTTTCCTATGGGTTTCAGGTGGCGCTGAATGTTTTCATGCCTAGTGTGAGGATGTCCAGCCTAATGACACAGAAATCTCAGAAATTTATCAAAAACTGCAATAATTACCACTGTACGATTCAGAAAACTAGGACACTGCACCCAGGCTACTTCAATTAGCTGAAGTGGTCCGGGTGCCTATAGTGTCCCTTGAAATCACTTTGTTTATACAGCCCTAGTCATACCTTCCTGCATGTGACTTGCACAGCTTTCTTAAACACTTCCTGAAAAGTAACCTAGATGTTATTGTATTGGACAGTCTGTCTAATCTAGAATTTCTTATTTCTGTTAATAGCCTCCTAGAATCGGCAGTAGTCTCCGGTGTGTGCTTAAGGTTCAAGAGAAGGAGAAAAAACTTCTTAAGTAAGTTAATAGCTGATTGAAAATGAAACCATTTTTTTTCTAAATGCAAGCTATCTCAGTCACAACCAGGGGTGGTGTGGCTAGGGCTGCATAAACAAAAACAAAAGTGATTTAACTCCTAAATGGCAGAGAATTGAGCAGTGAGACTGCAGGAGCATGATCTATATACCAAAACTGCTTCATTAAGCTGAAGTTGTTTTGATGCCTATAGTATCCCTTTAACCCCTTAACCCCTTAAGGACTGGACTGTTTTTGCGATGTTGTACATTTGAGACCAGGCATAGTTTTACACTTTTGTGGTGTTTGTGTTTAGCTGTAATTTTCTGCTCTCTCATTTACTGTTCCCATACAAATTATATATTGTTTTTTTCAGGACAAAATGGGCTTTCTTTACATACCATTATTTATATAATCTCATGTAATTTAATTTTTAAAAAATGAAAAAATATGATGAAAAATTTAACAAAAATACTTTTTTTTTTACTTTTACTTGAAAAATCTTTTACTCATCTACAAAAAAAATATGTTTTACTGTTTTGAATCACTAATATTTGTGTTCAGCGAAGTCTCCCGAGTAAAACAGTACCCCCCATGTACAGGTTTTAGGGTGTCGTAGAACGTTACAGGGTAAAATACAGTGCTAGCAAATTTAATTCTCTGGACTTTTGGCCTGGGTTGGCAGGCAGGTCCCTCAAATTGCAATCAATAAAATTACTTAATTATGTAAAAATATTATATAAATACGCACGTAGAATTTAAATATATGTGCATATTTATATATTTGAAGTCTACGTGTATATTTATATAATTATTTATGTAATTTTGTATATGGACATATGTATATTTCGTATTATTTTTATTTATTTATTTATTTATATATACATAGATATATATACAATTTCATTCTAAGTGTATTTTGATATAAATATATATATATATATTAATATTAAAATACAGTTAGAATAAAATTTCATATAGATATATAATTTTTTTAAAATTTTTATTATTATTTTTACATTTTTTAATTTAATTTAAATTACTTATTATTTATAATAATATATATATACAATATATATAGTTATTATATATATTATATATATATGTGTGTAATTTAATTATAAGTGTATTTTTATATTAATATATGTACATATTAATATAAAAACACACTTAGTATGACATTATATATATATGATATATAGACATATATTATATAAATATAATATATGTCTATATATCATATATATATATATGTATATATATATATATATACATATATATATACACATATATATATATTTTTTAATTAACATTAACTTTTATTTTTTGTATGACTTTACACATGCAGGGAGACCTATTGTGACCATGTGATCGCTGTGTTAAGCGATCACATGGCCACAGGGGTCCTAATCCAGTGTGGGGAGACTGTCTGGGCTGCAGGCAGTCTCCCCACACTGGGAGCACCGCTGATTGCCGCCGGGGGAACGACGGCGATCAGGTAAGTAACTAAGACCGTTAGGACGGTTCAGGACTGTCAGCGGTCGGCAATGGGAAAAATGCAGATGACGGTCCTGAACCGTCCACGGTCCTTAAAGGGTTAAGGACCAAACTTCTGGAATAAAAGGGAATCATGACATGTCACACATGTCATGTGTCCTTAAGGGGTTAAGGCAGGATAGAGAGATCTCCAGCATCAAAGAGAGGATGTTTACGATCATGTATCAAACTCTGTACACTTTCCATTTCTGCTCTTGTAAGCAAAAACTGTGTTTCTGTAAAGGTGTGACTGTACCTTACAGTGGGTAAATACCACCAATTGCTAAAGAGTGATATTACACATCTAAGGTGAAAACATCAAGTTACCTTAGGGCTGTAACAGTATTAGCATGAAATCACAACCTAATTTATATATGTAGGAAACCTTGGGAGAGAGGATACGCTGTTTTACATTGGAATATACAAATTGTCAGCTTTCTAATGCTCACATTTCTTTGATTAAACTGTAATTAACGTTTAGCAGAGTTATTTACTAAAGGAAAAATGCAATGTGAATTTAAAGTGAATTTCAATTTAAGGCCACAGTAGATCATATGATCACATTTCGACCTTAAAGGAACACAGTAGTCACCAGAACTACAACAGCTTAATGCATGCGCAATAGTCTCCCAATGCTTTCCTATGGGAGAGCACTGGATTGGCTGAGATCATCAAGATTGTTGATCTCAGCCATGAAGGCAGTTCCAGGCGGGCAGCAAAGCATGGGAAAAAAGGGGGAGTAAAATCACCTTTAATCTCCACAGAGAGGGAGCTTGTTACCTAAACAGCCACTTCAGCACTATAGTGTCATGAATACGTTTGTATGCCTGACACTATAAAGTTCCTTTTAACTTTAAAATCCACTCTGACTTTAGTAAAGAATTCTTTCACGTGATTATTTAATAAAGGGAAAATTCAAAGTGAATTTCAAATTTAGCTATATTAGCTAGCCCAAAGAAGGCCGAGACCCGAGCGGGCATTTACTGAAGGGCAAGTTATTGAGTTCTCTAAACTTCTTAGACTTCTCATATTCTCTGTGTTTGCTTTTAGCTAAATTAGCCTAAATTTTGCAATTTGGATTTTAGTTCACCTCAATTCGGCATTTTATCAGTAATGCAAATTTCAAATTTTAGGTCAAAATAGCTAAATTGGAAAAATTCGCATGTTTTCAGCTATGTCTTCAACTCGGCTATCTTGACCTAAAATATTGCATTCTGTTTGAATTCTCTTTTAAATTTAACTCACAGCTGAGGGTTAGTTGTTTGTATAGACTTTGTATTTGCAGTGAGTTGAATGCATCTGCATCTCCCACCCAGTACTCAGCTAATTCAGTATTCAGTGGGCAGTCTTGACATTTCCCAAGTACTATTTAGTTCCATATCAATTAACTTCAATAGGGATTCAGTTCAGGAGCCGATCACGGGCGAGGCTCATGGCAGGTGCCCACAGACCCCACTGAGTTTAGCTGCAGATCTGTGCCAAGTACAGTTTGGTGAATTTTTAAATGTGACAATTCTTGTTTTGTGCATTTTTGTCCAATGAAGAATTATTACCTTGTGATCAACAAGATCCAATGTTTGCTCGATAGACTTTTGGAACTGATCTGAGTTCAGCAAGAATAATATGCAAAGCAGCTCACGCACACGCATGATCCACTCTCTGAACAGTCAAAAAATAAATTTAACAGTGAAACATGCATTTAATGGTGAATGTCTCTTTTGAAGGAGGTCACACCATTAGATTACAGTGGCTACAACACATTCCAAGCTTGCTTGGCTCAGCTTCATTTATTATATGATCAGTATATTTTAGCTGGAGGTATATTGCTGCCACTAATACAGCAGTGTATTATTATTGTTATTATTTAATAGCACCACCATATTCTGTAGATGTAAATATATTTAGCCGTGCAAACCTTTAATCCCTTAAGGACAGAGACATTTGCCCAAGTTCTGAACCAAAACAAAACCTAAAATCTTAGCTTTATGTCTGTTCTACTATAATTTACTTATTAAATATTTTCTTCAGGAAAAAAAAGGCTTTCATTTTACATCAAATATTTATACATGAAACACAGTTTCATATGAATAAAATCTAAATAAAGTGTGAGAAATTAAGAGATTTTGTTATTTTCCACTGTGAATGTCATAATACTGTTAGCTTTTACTGCAATAAAATCTGCATATTTGTATGCAGTGATGTTCCACGAGTTCAACTATGCCCCCCATTTACATATTTTATGGGGTTTTGGGGCGTTACAGGCAGGGCCGTCTTTAACGCGGGGCAAACGGGGCAGCTGCCCCGGGCCCAGTTTCTCTTGGGGGGCCCGAGGCACCTGCCCCCCCGTGGGCCCCGCTGACCCCGGCGGGCGGGTGGCCGGTAGGGCAGGAAGGCGGGCGCGCGAGGGAGCACTCACTGC
>OW240913.1:334366656-334510234 GCA_933207985.1 Pelobates cultripes
TGTGTGTGTCAGTATGTGTATGTGTCAGTATGTCTGTCAGTGCGTCAGTATGTCTGTTAGTGCATGTGTATGCATGTGTCAGTATATCTGTCTGTGTGCCGGTATGTCTGTGTGTGTGTGTCAGTATATCAGTCTGTGTGTGTCAGTGTATGTGCCTGTGTGTGTGTGTCAGTATTTCTCAGTGTATGTGGGTGTCAGTATATCTGTCGGTGTGTGGGTGTCAGTATTTCTGTCAGTGTATGTGTGTCAGTATGTTGATCAGTGTATGCTGTGTGTGTGTGTCAGTATGTCGGTATATGTGTCTGTGTGTCAGTATGTCTGTATATGTGCCTGTGTCAGTATGTCTGTCAGTACGTCTACCAGTGTATGTGTCTGTGTGTGTGTCAAAATATGTACCTGTGTCAGTGTGTCTGTCAGTGTATGTGCCTGTTTATCTGTATGTAGTCAGTGTATGTATCTGTGTATCTGCTTGTGCGTCAGAGTGTGTACCTGTGCATCTGAGCCGCAACTTTAAATACAAATACACCCCTCCATTCAAACTTCAACACTACATATAAAACACACTCCTACATTGAAACGTCAACACTACATACAAGCACACTCCTACATTCAAAAACAAACACTACACATAAATGCACACTTGCATTCAAACTCCAGTACCACATACAAACACATTCACACAAACATACTCCATACAAACACATGCTTACATTCAAACATACTAACATGGCTCAGTGCTAAATACAACCCTGCAAGCATGGGAAATTGGTAGAGTCCCAGCTGTCAAAGCATTGTTGGAGTTGCACGACAGATGGGGTTCTACCTTTAGTCCAACCTTGCAATTGGGGGTCCCAATAAAATTCATTCTACTTTAGTACAGCCACTGCGTTGGGATGGATGCCGTGATTGCATACCAGGGAGTGAGGGGCGAGAGCGGCAGGGCACAGGGGGCCCAAGCAAACACTTGCCCAGGGTCCATTCGTTATTAAAGACGGCCCTGGTTACAGGGTTTAATATAGGACTTGCTCTTTTCAGTTTTTACATATTGATATTTGCATGATTGGTTTGCTGGGCCTAAATTTCCTTTAAGACTGTGTGGCAGCCCAGGAATGAGAATTACCTCCATCATGGCATACGATTTGCAAAAGAAGTCAATCCAGGATATTCAAAATGGGGTCTGTCCACTCTTTTTTAGTAGCCACTTTCTCACAAACCCTGACCAAAGTTAGTGTTGATATTAGCTTTTTCATTTTTCACACACTGTACGTTCACTGATTATATCATCATTATATGCTTTACAGCTCTAAAATACTCAGATTTGTGCATATCTGATGAACAGATTTTATGGGGTTTTGGAATGTTTTCCCACTTCAGCTTATATAGTGCGGCTGCACTGGGGCCCTCACACTAAGGGGGAGCATCAAGTGACCCAAGCAATTAGGGCCCACTAGTAGGCATGTGTCATCAGAGGCCCGATCATGCCTTGCAATCCTTTAACAGCAAGACCGGGCCCCTTGTACAAGTTTATTGGGTTTCGGAAAGTTACAGGGCTAAACATTTGACATGACCATTCTACCTGGCATTCTAGTCTTTATACTTGGAAGTTTGATTAAGTGATTTTCTGGGCCTATATCATCTTTGAGACAGTATAGCAGCCAGGGTGATAGCATTTCCACAATTATGGCATAGTATTTTCAAAAGTAGACAACCCATTGTATTCAGAGTGGCATATTTTGCGTTGTTTGGTCTTGCCATTTTATGAGAAATGCAGGCCCCATTTGATGGTTAGACTTTTATTTCACACACATGAATTCCATTTTCACTGCAAATTTAATAATCCTTATATGAGTTAGTGCAATAAAACCTCAGTATTTTTAATTAACATTGCCTCACAAATACAACACTACCCTCATTTACCAATTTTTCTGTTTTTTTGGACAAGTCACAGGGTCAGCTATATATTAGATGCCTATTTAAAATTTGGAAATATGACAAAGTGATTTTTACCTATGTCCTATTTCATCCTGGAGACAGTATGGCAGCCTGGGTAATAACATTTCCACTATTATGGCATACCATTTTAAAAAGTAGGCAAACCAGAGTATTCCAAATGGTATATTTGGAGTTGTGTGGTGTAGCCACTTTATTACAAATGCAGGCTCCATTTAGTGGTTATACTTTTATTTGCGTTTTTTTTCGCACACACTTATATTAATTTTCACTGGAAATATAATACTGCTGATATGAGCTAGTGCAATAGAGCCTGTAAAAGAACCATATGTACCCAGAGTGGTATGTACGCCTGAAAAATATCCTGAACACCCGCAAGGCTCCAGTGAATAAAGCGATCTCTCTATCGTATACCCAAGCATCAGTCAAGAATTGATGAAGGGTACAAAGGACTGGTTTATTATGGCCAAGTTGCCTGTTTATATACACGACCCCCAGCATGGGGTCTGTAGCGTTACTTACCTTAACCGGGGGCCGGTCGCGGTCCTCTCTTCAAGCCGCGCGCGGTCCTGCGGCTGCACGAGCCGCGCGCGGCTCATCCGACTGCTTTAGATGGAGGGCGGGCAGTGACCGCGTGAGGCGGTCACGTGTCCCGCCTGAAACTAAGAGCGCGCCGCGAGTCTCGGGCGCGCTCTTAAAGAGACAGTGGGAGCCTAATTGCCAAAAGGCTCCCATTGGCTCCTGTCATACCACACTCCCTGTACAATTACCTATAGGGGGTGTGGAAGTGACAGGAGCCAATCACTTTCGTTTAAAAGCTATTTAAACTTACCTTTTTCCCTTAGCTCGTTGCCCTATCGTGGTTTCTGTTTCAGTTCCCTTTAGCGCTTGTGGTGTTCAGTTGTGTTTTCTCGTATTGACTTTGGCTTCGTATTCTGACTTCGTTTTCGCTTTATCCTTATCTGTACTGTTTGCCGGCTTGCTGTTTTCCGTGTACCAGACCCCGGCTTGTCCTAGTTTACGCTGTCTCTCTGTGCCCTTGACCTCGGTTTGTTCCTGGCTCTGTCTCCTCTCATATACGTCGAGTCCGGCCATTCTAAGGTCCGGTAGACGTATCTCTCCTCTGTATTTGCCTCTGTTTAGCTGGATCCTGCGTGTAGGGGTATATTCTCGTTACATTACGATAGGGCCATGGACCCCGCAGATTTAGCTCAACAGATGGCGTCCCATGAGGCAAGATTTGTAGAGCAGGATCACCGTATGGATCAGATAGCTCAGGCTCTCCAGACGCTCCTAGCTAGAACCGTTCCAGCAACCACACCTAACCCTCCTACGCCCCTTCTCCCTGAAGTATCTACTTTGCCTAATACTTCGGCCCATTTAACACCTCCTCCTAGGTATGGAGGGGACTCTAAGACTTGCAGAGGGTTTATTAATCAAATTGAATTCCACTTCGAAATGTATCCACGTTCATTTCCCACAGAGAGGTCTAAGGTTGGGTTCTTTATGCACCAACTTACCGATAAGGCACTTGAGTGGGCAAATCCTATTTGGGAAGCTAATGGACCTATGGTACATGATTTCAACAGTTTTCTTACGGCTTTTCGTAGAACTTTTGACACAATGAAAAGGTCAAAGAATGCCGCGAGAGCATTAATGAGAATTAAACAGGGTTCTAGGTCTGTGGCTGATTATGCTATTCAGTTTCGCACTCTTGCTTCGCAGGTAGATTGGACCAACAATGGGTTAACTACTGCCTTTATGGAAGGTTTGTCAGATACGATATTGGATGAGGTAGCAGCTAAGGAGCTTCCTATTGCCTTAGAGGACCTTATTGATTACCTCATTGATATAGATAATAGAATTCGTGACAGGCTCTATACCAAGAACAGGAATAGACGTTTTGTTACACCCATTAACCCCAGAGTTAATATACCAGAGAGTGTTAAAGTGTCTGAGGAGGAACCTATGCAATTAGGGGTTGCCAAACTCTCTGATACTGAGAAATTACATAGGAGAAGGGAGGGACTCTGCCTATACTGTGGTAGGAGAGACCATATGGTAAAGGAATGTCCTTTACTCCCGGAAAACTCTCGCACCTAAGACCTTATAGGGGACTGGCCTTGGGTGTGATATCTAAGTCTCCTAAATTGCCTCCTAACCGCTTGCTTCTCCCGGTTTCTTTATATATGGGAGAGATGTGTATAGTTGACAACATATATGCTCTGGTTGACTCTGGGGCAGCTGAAAATTTTATAGACTCTGGCTTTATAAAGAGAAACAACATTCCCATCAGAGAGAAGGAGATACCCTTGGCCGTTGAGGCCATAGATGGTAGACCATTAAGTTCTCCAGTTGTTACTCATGAGACTGTACCATTACACATGTACACAGGGGTTTTACACTATGAAACCATTCGATTCCAGGTCATCACCTCTCCCTCTTCACAGTTAGTATTAGGGTATCCATGGTTACGTGCTCACAATCCCATTTTTGACTGGGAGACAGGGCAAATAAAATCATGGAGTGAGACCTGCCACGAGTCTTGTACGTTGGAAGTCACACCTTTGAATTCTATTGAGGTACCTACCAGTCCTCCTTTGTCTACGGTTATACCCCCTCAGTATTTATCTCTAAAGACTGTTTTCGATAAAAGGGAGGCTGAGAAATTACCGCCTCACAGACCCTATGATTGCGCTATTGACTTGTTGCCTGGCACTATACCTCCAAAGGGCAGGGTGTACCCCTTATCGGTTCAAGAAAACCGTGTCATGGAGGAGTATATTAAGGAATCACTAGAAAAGGGGTTTATTAGGAGATCCTCTTCTCCAGCTGGAGCAGGGTTCTTCTTTGTATCGAAGAAAGAAGGTGATTTAAGACCGTGTATAGATTATAGAGGTCTAAACAAAATCACTATCAAAAATGCATACCCTATACCTTTAATTACAGAATTATTTGACAGGCTGAAACATGCCACTGTGTTCACTAAATTAGACCTTAGGAGTGCATACAATTTGATACGTATAAAGGAAAATCACGAATGGAAGACTGCATTCAACACTAGATCCGGTCATTACGAATATACTGTTATGCCATTTGGGCTTTGCAATGCCCCAGCAGTATTCCAAGAATTTATTAATGATGTCTTAAGAGATTTTATTCACACATTTGTTATCGTATACTTGGACGACATTTTAATATATTCTACAGATATACACACTCATCACAGACATGTTACGACAGTTTTGAAGACCCTTCTTGCTAATGGTCTTTATTGCAAGCTAGAAAAATGTCTGTTTGACCAAACCGAAGTCCAGTTCTTGGGGTATTTGATTTCCGCTAAAGGTTTTCGTATGGATCCCCAGAAACTTGCTGCTGTAATAGAATGGCCTCTACCGCAAGGTTTGAAAGCTATTCAGCGTTTTCTTGGGTTCTCCAATTATTATAGACGTTTTATCAAAGGTTTCTCGTCCATTGTAGCACCTATTACCCGTATGACTAAAAAGGATGGCAATACTCGTGTTTGGTCTACCGAGGCACTTCAGGCTTTTGAATTTCTTAAAACTACGTTCGCCTCTGCACCTATTTTACAGCATCCTGTCCCCTCACTGCCCTATATTCTTGAAGTTGATGCTTCGGATATTGGGGTAGGTGCTGTCTTATCCCAAAGAGAGTCGCCTGAAAAGCCATTGCATCCATGCGGCTTCTTTTCTAAACAAATGTCCAAAGCAGAGAAAAATTATGATGTGGGTAATCGCGAACTCCTTGCTATTATTTTAGCACTTAAAGAGTGGAGACATTTGTTAGAAGGAACTAAGGATCCTATCCTCATTTTTACGGATCACAAGAACCTATCCTACCTTAGCGAAGCCAAAAGATTGTCTTCCAGGCAGGCTAGGTGGTCACTATTTTTGTCCCGTTTCAATTTTATTATCACCTATAGGCCAGGTGATCGCAACACTAAAGCAGACGCTCTGTCGAGACAGTTCGAAACTACTGACAAACAGGAGATTGATGTTACTCCTGTCATTCCCCCAGACAGGATAATAGCTACTACTATTTTGTCTATTTCCTCGTCCCTCTTGCAGGCCATACAAGCGAAACAAAGCATGGCACCTAGCGAGAGGCCTAATGATAAACTGTTCGTTGATGTTCCTGAGAGACGGGAGATTATGTCATTATATCATGATACTAAGACTGCTGGACATCCTGGTATTTCCAAAACGGTGTCAGCTGTTTCTCGGTATTTTTGGTGGGATTCCTTACGAAAGGATGTCACTGACTATATAAGTGCTTGTACTACTTGTGCCTGTATGAAATCCTCCCGTAGAGTTCCTTGTGGGCTGTTGCATCCGTTACCCGTTCCCGAGAGACCTTGGTCTAACCTGTCCATGGATTTTATTGTTGAATTACCCCCTTCAAATGGTAACACAGTAATCCTGATGATAGTGGATCGGTTCTCCAAAATGGCTCACTTCGTGTCTCTTCACAAGTTGCCCACATCCAAGGAACTGGCTCATATCTTCGCTAGAGAAGTATTTCGATTACATGGGATTCCCGTATCTATTGTATCCGATAGGGGTAGCCAATTTATTTCCAGGTTCTGGAGGGCCTTTTGTTCAGAAATGGGTATTTCTCTCTCATTTTCTTCCGCTTATCATCCCCAGTCTAATGGGGCTGCTGAACGTGCCAACCAGTCTCTGGAGCAATACCTCCGTTGTTTTGTGGCCTCTGCACCTATTTTACAGCATCCTGTCCCCTCACTGCCCTATATTCTTGAAGTTGATGCTTCGGATATTGGGGTAGGTGCTGTCTTATCCCAAAGAGAGTCGCCTGAGTGACGTTTTACAGGGTGTTGATGGTTTTTGGGAAGTAACGTCTCTGGACATCCTCTGATTCCAAAGTGGTAGGATTATTGAATCAGGTCAATAAAACATCTCTGGACATCCTTGCCACAACATCTCTGGACATTCTTTGATTACAAAGCAGTAGGATTATTGAACTAGGCAAATAAAACGTCTCTGGAAATCCTTGCCACAACATGACTGGACATTCTCTGATTCCAAAGCGGTTTTATTGTTGAACTGGGTAAAAAAAATATCGGACATAAGTTTTAACATAAAATCAATAAATGGGTATGGCTTCCGTGTGGCTGGGTTTACTTAAAAATTACAACCTGGCTTAATTAGATGCCAATTATCTTTTACCAACTCCTAGTTTTTCGGTTCACCAGATGAGGCTATATACATTGATCAGCCCAATCTACTCTCCCCCATATACTTGCTGTAATCTACAATGCACTTCGGTTTTTCCAGCTGCTCAGTTCTACCTCTGACAGACACTGGCACTGTACTATCATTGTGCATTGTAGACAGCATGTACACATCTTTCTGATCTGTACCAAAGGGCCAGCACTTCATCCTAGCATAGAACTGATGTCGAGCCTCTACTATATCTGCCGCGTGTCAGGGTTTGGGGGAAACCTCGGTGTCTTTTACCTACTGTGCCATATTGCTAGGATTTCAAAGCAAAATACATTTTTACATAAATCAATACTATTATAATAATTATCAACTCAGAGATGATAACCCTTATTTAACAAGAGAAGGAACAAGTCCCACACAATCTTGCCAGTTGTTCCCACATGAATTGATGGCTATCCTTCCCTTGATAAATCCCGTAAAAAAATTATTTTTAAAACCTAAAAACTTCTGTTGCTGACAAAAAGGGTCCAAAAAACGTATGACACATATTTAAAAAAATCTGTAGTACTTATGTACTAATCACCCTAATCAGACTGACCACATGGTTAATGCTGTGACCAGCACTCAAAGGGTTTTAAAAAAATAGATTTCTTTCCCCCCACAATCTTTTTAAAAGTGGGACATACAGAAGCAATGATCTCTCTCTGCCTGTATATCGCCTTAGATGAAAATAAGGGAAGAGAGGGGCAGAAACCAATGTCTCAGCCAATGTTGCAATTTATTGGCTGAGACACTGTAACAGTGATCGCGGTAATAGCACATATAGACTGTCATCACGATCACATGACTTGGATCGCCAGCTTTGGCTGCAGGGGGACTGCCTGGGTTGGCAGTCAGGCCTACAGACAGGGATCAGAGCACAGGGTTAGTAGGCGTGCTGGATGGCGGGCCAGATCTTCAGCACATGCTATGACGCCCTAACAGCATTAAAGCCCTTCTTTTGTAGGACGGCACAGCACGTCCTAACGTCACAGAGAAGTTAAGCTACATTTCTGCAATCAGCTTAAAGGACCACTATTGGCACCCAGACCACTTCAGCTTAATGAAGTGGTCTGGGTGCCAGGTCCAGCTAGGTTTAACCCTTTTTTCTATAAACATAGAAGTTTCAGAGAAACTGCCATGTTTATAAATGGGTTAATCCAGCCTCTAGTGACTTCTCATTGACAGCCGCTAGAGGCGCTTGCGTGCTTCTCACTGTGAAAATCACAATGAGAAGACGCCAGCGTCCATAGGAAAGCATTGTGAAAGCTTGTCCCCCTTGCAAAATGTATTTAATTTGTATTTCTTATGTTGCAGAATTAGTAATATATTAAATAAAAATTAAGTTACAGCATTGCTTGAAGGGATCATAGCCCGTCTGGGCCACCAGGGGTCATAGTCAAGATATTCATCTATTCAATTCATTACAGTGACTTTTATTGCAAGGATGTCAGGAAGTATCCCACAGCCTTAGTTTACAACACAAAATCTTGTAAAGCAGTGTTCATAAGGAAAGCCCAGAGTTCTAAAGTGATACAACTCACAGTATTGTGTGGCATGTTTGAGAAAAGGAGCTCCAAAGTAAGAGTTTTTGTGTTTGTATGTGATGTATACTACACTATTTCAGTCGGACTTTGGTATCTGCAGTTGTGTCCCCCTAGGTTGGACTTTGGTACCCTGTGTGCCCCTGTTGTTACTAAGCTTAAAGGGTACCTTTATGCTATGCATTGTGGTAGCAAAATGTATGGATTGGGAGAAAAAAAACTGTTAAAAATAGGTCTTTCTCCCACCTGTCAATCAATTCTTCGTTACAGCTTCTGTTCTGAAGAATTGAGTGACAGGGAGAGCAGACGAGACCTCTCACAGGTGGCCCTACTGCTCTTCAAGCATAACCACAGCGCATGCACTGTGGTTGCTATGGTATCTCCCTAGCCGACACTGGTAGTGCTGGTTAGGGAGTGTAGGAACTTGGTGACTGACATCACTCTGTTAATACACCAGCAGACTGGCAACTGAGCCAACGTGACTGTGTTGCAGTGAAGATTTCCCCTGCTTGGTGATGCACATTAAAGAAGACAGCATGCAGGCCAGGCAGCAGGCAGTCTCACCTCTGCTGAAGACATGGCGATGCTAGACAGAAAGTAAGTCATAACAGGTCTACTTTAGGCCAGAGTTTCTGAGCTTCCTGTATCCTGTCAATTGTTTACTAACAGTTATCTAAATTTGTCAGCAATAAAAGTAGTTTGGTATGTGTGATCCATATGGCTATTCACTAAAGGTAAATTCATCCATTTCAGCCATATTTGTTTTTCTGCTTGGCGCCATATCGTTCGCTCATTTAGTTTATTCATAAACAGACAAATTGCAACCGATCAGCAACTGAATTGCCTTCATTTAATTGTTCCAATTCCCTTGATATACACTAGAGAGATTGAACCCATAACTGTAAATCTCTCCAAAACCCATAGTAACTTCTATTATTTAAACAGTCTTAAACAATTACAATTTGCAGCCTATGGTAACACCTTAAGAACCAACAATTCTTTAGAAATCTAGTCTTCTAGAGTCTTGTTCCATAATGTAGAGTCCCACACACTTAACACCTGCAGGACTGTGTAGATCTTCTAGCACTTAATACACATGGAAATCTGTCCTTACTAATTCTGATGACACCAATGTGTAATATTGATTCTTCATGGGTTAACGCATGCTATAATACAAGTAAGGTTTTCCCCATTTTAACTCCAAAGTCCTATAACATGGGGTATACCCGTTTATAGATCATATTAAGATTTCCCTTTGATTGTAAAGTGCAATGTCTTCCTGAACCGATGAGTGGGCACTGCGTGCTAGACTAAAGATACCCAATGCCGGGCTGCAGACAGGTGGTGGATGCACCTGCATATTCAGAGGATTAAGTTCTATTGTTCAGCTTCTTCACTGTGGGAATCCTGTCTGTTGTAATCATGAGTATCAACCTCATGCTGGCTGTTAAGAACCTCATCAATGGTGCTCCATGGACTGCACATCCGCAATGCTTTATCTTGATGTTATAGACATGGCGAAGACTGAAAGACAATCACGCTGGATATAATCAGCAATCAACTGAAATTACACCCACTTGCTGTCTCTAAGTACGGCACTGCACCCAGGCCGGTCTATTCTAGTAGCTGACTCTGTGATACACATGACAAATAAGGTGGCCAAGCCCATTACAGGTGAATATGCCAGTACCCAATCTTCAATTTCTTTCTATTTCTACCATTTTTAATAAAAATAATAATAACAAAAATTATATATATATACCTACTAAGCAAATGGCACTCCAAGGACTTTTACATTCATATAGAACTTCTAGTTTATTGTCAATGTTTCAGTTTGACTAAGCTAACTAAGCTAACTTTCTTCAGGACTTTAGCTTAGTCTAACTGAAACGTTTACAATAAACTATAAGTGATATATGAATTTAAAAGTCCTTGGAGTTCCATTTCTTTAAAAGTTAGAATATCTACATAATGTTGCACCGGGCAAGCTGAAATTAAAGTCCTCGAGTGCAAGAACTCTGAGCGATTATATATAAATGCACTTGAAATCTTCTGTTATCTTCTGTTCCCTATAATATCTAGTGTTGTTATGTTTATGTACAATATGGATCCATAGAAAGACGAACAGAACGAAAAACAGACAGGTAGATAATTATAGGGTTATTCACTAAACTCAGAATTGTCACAAATTAAAATCTGCATGTCAAAACTAAGGCAAAAATAGCCAATCTTCTTATACAATTCAGAATTAATTTGAAAAAAGTTCAGTGAAAAACCTTGTAAGATTTCATTTCCAACCTCTCCGCCCCTGACTTCCCTTTTCCCCCCTCGAGAATGACAATCTGCAAAACAGTTTCTCTAACGTTTCAAATGTGAAGGTTTATTTTCTGGGTGGACATTTTATGACAGTTACCTCCTTATAACCTTCTGTCATTTTTAATGCTTAATGTGGTTTGATATTCCTACGGAATAACACCTTAAACTCAACGTGTTGTTAACATAGTGTTCACTAAATATGGTCAAAAGGAAAACACAGCTGTTTATCTATGTCACGGAGGTGAGATTTGTCTTCCTATCACTGACATTGGAGATCTCTCTGCCCATCACTTTAGTAGTTGTTATAAAGTATGGAAGATGGTGAAGAGTCACATCTTTCTCTTATAATAGTGATTTCCTAAAAGGGATAATACACGTGAGATATAAGTCTCCTCAATGGGAAACATGAGAACATTTTGAGTAAGAGAAAAAAAATGCCTTTTCCCCATATTCTTTTTCCTAACGGAACCCTCCAAATACAATAACTACTACTCCCCCTGTCTCGTCACTGATGGAAGTTCTTAGCGTTCAGCTAACCCCGCCTGTGTAAAAACAGGCTATACAATAACACTAAAGTGCATTTTCACTCTTACATTGAAAGTGAGTAGTCAGGGTACAAAGTTATGAACTGGGATAGCCAACTATCTACAATCAGTAATATCACATTTCAGATTCTGAACTAAACTGGCTATAGCTGGAATCCAGACGCACTCTTCATCATTCCAGTATTGCGTTTAAGAGATTTTCTGGGAAGCTCCCACCCTACCTGAGCAGAATGCTCTCCCCGGCTGTTCCCACCTCCTATAACCTCCGATCCAGTACCAGCACTTTATTTAATCTACCTCAATACAAAAAGAAAGCGTCTCCATCCTCCTTTTCCTACAGAGCAATTATGGAACGACCTCCCGCACACTTTCAAATCTACCCCAAGCCTAAAACCCTTTATGAGATCCCTCTCTACATAACTCAAAACAGAATGCACCTGTCATGGTTGATTATATATTTCCTACCTGTTCTATGCTCCAATACCAAGCATAGGTATCTCCGCTATTCCTTCCTCATAGCTTTAAGAAGCACTGCACTAATCAAAGACCCTTTCCCGCCAGCAACTAGACAACACATATTTCTGGGCGTTAACTGAGCTTATTTTGGCCACACATGTCTTTTATGCGCTGGCTCCTAGCATGGGGTCTCCACATCAAAATCACAAGGGTGATTTTATCAATTATCTCTCAGATACAGGAAACATACACAATTTAAAATTTTTCCATAAAAATACATTTTAATAACAGAGGAACCACACAAAAGTCATATCACTGAATAGCTTGGGTCTGAGCGCCCACTTTGTCGAAATACCTTCGGTGGTTTGAGAACGCCATTCGAATAAAGTTTTGCCCAGTCGGCCACGAGGTGATGCCCCAAAAAAGTTTTATAGAAAACAAGGCAACAACTGGTCATCTTTCGGGGGTTCTCACACAAACACAGACGAATGCTCCCCCTGGCTGTAAGGGAGAGAATGCTGCCCCTGTTCGGTAGTTCATGCTTCCCGAACGCCATTCTCATAACTGTTCGGGAAGTTGGATGGGTAGCGGTACAAGTTTCCCATGTGTTCGCGGGGTCGCATATCCGAAAATAGTTCTAGGCCGTCAACGACCATCTACCGCTGCCTGCATTCGGGAGACAAAATGTCAGCAAATTCTTAGGCAACATGTGTTTGGTTTTACGAACAGCGGCTACACAGGGGAAACACTTGTACTAATGAGCAATTTCTGGTTAACAGTCAGAAAGGGGGTTATGAGATGTTAACAGAGGACCACCCAAAGAGGGTCCGGTAAATGAACGGTGGTGTACGGGCAGCTGAACAAAAAAAGGAATAAAAGTGCAGTTAGGGCATCCATTCCGCTACAGTGTATTAATATTGTTTTTGTATTTAATCGTACCCTATTGTATCGATGCAATGTTTTGTGGACCCAGGACATACTTGAAAACAAGAGAAAGCTCAATGTATCCTGACTGGTAAAATGTTTTATAAATAAATAAACCAAACAATTCTAATGCATTGGTCAGAAATGTGTATAACAATGAACAGACTGCGCCTCCCAAGTATGGGTTTCTTCCCTGTAACCTAGGCTCCCAAATACCAGGATGTAAATTAGAAGGACCTTTGGAGCATTTTATGGACCATCTGAGGGACACTGGGGCACCACCCAAGATTAACCCATTTAGAACCAATGTTTCTTAGGACTACATATAAGATCCATTGCACTCGCTCACTCACTAAAAACCAACTTCAAAGCTCACAAAATATAATAGTTTTTTTTAAAAACACCTGACCATAAAAATGGGGATTTAGTTACTTTACATGATCATACATTGCAATAGCCTGTCACAATGTATTTTCTTTCTGTTTCTTAAGTGAAGATCACACACCAATACTTCATTCTCTACTAGAAGGATTTTCTGGGAATGATTGTTTGACCACTCAGAAGTTGTTTTAATTTCTAATATCAGAGCAAGGCATCAGGGGTGGATCCAGACACAAAGGAGTCTACTTCCTCCGAAAAGCAGCTAACGCTTGAACTTTAAGAAATTATCATAGATAATGTAAGAGCTTGTTTTCTGGCGTGCATTCTGCTGTTGCATATTGGGTACTTTGGGACTTTTAAAAAGACACTTTAAAATATTTTATACAACATATACATTCATGTATACAATTAACACTCTGTTGTCGTGGATTCTCAGCTGACAGTGCATCGATTTAGCAATATATGTAGAGGAAAATGATCTAATTTATTTTCTCTTTGAAGACACGTTTTAATATCACACACCAGAAAATTTTTGCTTTAGGCATTTCACGTTGAGCCACCTGCCAAGTCCCATGTTCTCTTTTCATCTTTATTATTTGCTTGTATCCTTATATCAAGATATGAACTGTGACCTTTTCGACCACAGTCTAAAGTAGTCTTGGAGTGAAGGGTCCCTCGTGGGCACGTAACAAATTAAGGGATTGTCCCCTTGGAGGGGAGTGCAACTAAATGGTTACTTTGTGTGGCATCATACCTTGTTGGGGCCTTTCCCGCCTACCTGACTCTCTGCTTTCTCCTCTGCAGGTTTTCCCGCTCTTCCCACTCTGGGTTTTATGCAGTGGACTTGCTTGTGGGTGCGACATTGAGTTTCACCTCTCCTTAGTCAGAGTGGTTAGTTGCATGGTGCAAGGCCTGTTTAGTCAAGTTCGCTGCTCTGCTCAGTTTAGTTTTCACTTTCCTGTGGTAGCTGTTGGTTACTTTGGACTGGCAGCACCAATGCTCTGTTTAATAAAAGTTATGGCCTATTTCCCTGCTCCAGGGTAATGCAGAGATGGACGGGAGTGACTGCAGGTTTCAGTTGGGCTGTTTTCCCCCCAGGTGACGGCCATTTAGAGAGCCCTTCTAGGGCATCTAGGTAGGTGCTATTGCCGAAGATTTCCCCCTCTAAAGAGATTTGTTGGACAAGTGAAAAAGACAATAATACATTAATATTACTCTTTACACAGTGTGGAGTCAGAAATGTTGGCTTTAATGGTTTCATGGATTTAAAGGAACACTTCCTTTCCCAAACAAAGAAATCACCGATTAGTGGACGTGCTCCAATGGGAACATGCATGCATTAATTTGTTTTTTTTATTGAGGGTATATCTAAAAAGCTTGCAAAAGCTACAGATCTCTTGTTTGTAGCCTTGGAAAGCTCTCCTCATTTTTTTTCCCGGCGCTCAACTTTCTATTCGTCGATCTAATCGGGCAAATCAAGGAGTTATGGGAAGAAAGAGTGTGCCTGCCACCTAGGTAACGTTAGTGAGAGATAACCTCCCCAGCTCTCTGACTGACAACCAGGGAGGTGTATCTGCAATGATTTATATAATGTCAATTTAAAATAGAAATCTGCACTTTCATAAAATGCAATTAAAATGACCACATCTTGACACATAAAGCACTTCAGCAAATTGAAGTGCTTTATGTGGGTGGAGTGTGACTTAAAATATCGGAGGGTGAGGTATTTTTAATACATAAAAATGGCTGAATGTGTTTTTATCACCATGTTCTGTACCAAAGAAATAAGATGTTTTCCTCAACATGACAATGAATATTGTTCATTTCCAAACTGTTATTTTTTATCATGTGTTGTCTATGGCCAACATCAAAATTGCAAAATCAAAATAATTTACTATTTATGTATCTATACACAAATGTGTTTGTATTAGAAATGCTACAAAATATATACTAATATAATAAAACTATGACAATATGAGACATGCCTTGTAACAAATAGTTCCCATACTACATAACTGCACAATTGTACCTCCTAAGTGTCCTTTGTGTCTGTTATGATTCAGTACACTATCGGTTTAGATAGCACCCACTCATCTGTCCTAAACAGATACTCACCACTAACTAGATGTTAGATGCTTTATCACTGTTTCTGTATCAGTGCTTATACCTACCTCTATCAGAATGCCCAAGGAAGGGTTAACTTAGACTTGTGCTGCCACCTGTCTATCAATTATTCGGCATAGACTCTATGCCAAGGAATAAATTGATATACAACAACAGAAGAGACCTCTAGAACCACAGTGCATGCGTACTGAAGGTGGGTGTTAAAAAACAACCACCTCTGTAATGAGATCGCAGCAGGGGAGCAGAGGATCAGGTAAGTGGTGACAGGTTCTGTTAATTGTTTTTTTTATGATTAACTATTGGCTTTTTTGCCATTGCCCCTGTTTTGCCTCATTGTTCGATTATTGACTTGCGCTGCATGCCTTGTGTGTAACCTCATTCATTCCTGCTGCTGACCTCAGACCTCAGGCCTTCACTACCTGTCTGTTCTCTCGGATTGTCCCTGTGCCTTGTTCAATCTCCAGTAACAGACTTCATCTCACGAATCATGAACATGTTGTCAGATCCAATCGTAAACAAAAAATGGGCCCTGCACACAGGAAATCATAAGAAACCTCTTGCTAAAGCTCCGTTCCCAGGGGAGACTGATATCCCAGTATAGAGAGTCAAACAGTAAGGTAAATCGGATAGCCAGTGGTGTGTGCAAAAACAAATACTAAACAACCTTTATGGGGGCATATGAGCTATAAAAAATCATACAATGTTTCAGCCTCAGGTGTGCAATACTCAGAGACAACCCAGGAAGATAGAAACATAGAAACATAGAATGTGACGGCAGATAAGAACCATTCAGCCCATTTAGTCTGCCCAATATTTCAAAATATTTTTAATTAGTCCCTGGCCTTGTCCTAAGTCTAGGATAGCCTTATGCCTATCCCACGCATGCTTAACCCCTTAAGGACCAAACTTCTGAAATAAAAGGGAATCATGACATGTCACACATGTCATGTGTCCTTAAGGGGTTACACTCCTTCACTGTGTTAACCTCTACCACTTCAGCTGGAAGGCTATTCCATGCATCCACTACCCTCTCAGTAAAGTAATGCTTCCTGAAATTATTTTTAAACCTTTGCCCGTCTAATTTAAGACTATGTCCTCTTGTTGTGGTTGTTCTCCTTCTTTTAAATATAGTCTCCTCCTTTACTGTGTTGATTCCCTTTATGTATTTAAATGTTTCTATCATATCCCCCCTGTCTCGTCTTTCCTCCAAGCTATACATGTTAAGATCTTTTAACCTTTCCTGGTAAGTTTTATCCTGCAATCCATGAACCAGTTTAGTAGCCCTTCTCTGAACCCTCTCTAAGGTATCAATATCCTTCTGAAGATACGGTCTCCAGTACTGTGTACAATACTCCAAGTGAGGTCTCACCAGTGTTCTGTACAATGGCATGAGCACTTCCCTCTTTCTACTGCTAATACCTCTCCCTATACAACCAAGCATTCTGCTAGCATTTCCTGCTGCTCTATTACATTGTCTGCCTACCTTTAAGTCATCAGAAATAATCACCCCTAAATCCCTTTCCTCAGATGTTGAGGTTAGTAGAAATTAGGTTTACATCACAAATACAGACACCACTGCCAGAATCTGTTTATAAACTGTTCATATATAAAGGAGTAATCGTTTTTTGTTTTTTTTTAACTTTTGATGTGACTCCAATTACTACGTCTAGAATGTGCCTAGAATTCTGTAGTAAGCCCATAGTAATTACCAAGAAGAATTATTCGTAATTGGTTTCTAATTTTTTTTGTAAGGTTTATATTGAGAGAAGTTATTTTCTGAAGCTGCCATTTACCATTGATGCCACGAAACCTTTTCATGGCCGGCAGGTGGAAATTTCTAATTAAAACATCTTAGGGACATGTAAACAACATATAGACTGCTCTTTGCGTTCTACGGATTGATATATTTGTTTTAAGTAAAGGGATTTCTGTAACGTAGGTGTGTTGCGTATTTCCTTTTGCCAATGAAAGCTTTTGACAAGCATGATCCCATTCATTCACTTGTTGGCCTACAGAGGGACTTTGTCCACGTTAAACTTAGATGTCATCCAGCTCCGCATTCCTTAGCATGAATCACTTTAGATTTCGTTTTATTATTTCTTGTGGTTATGACGATTTTATGGAGCAACAAGTCTTCAGAACCAATGCCCTGTTGACTTTGGCCAACATCATGAAAATGTAAGAGTTAAAGTCTGTGACCATTATTTCCTTTCCAGGGACACTTATATTTAAAAACATACACTCATCCGCTTCTTCAGGGTTCTATGTACTCAACCAAGTTTTTTTTTTAAAATAATGGTCTTTTCTTGTACACTGGAATTTGTTAAGAGAACTCCGTGCCTTCCAAGGTTGCAGACTGTCTTTGGTTGTCCCAGAAAGCACTGTCTTATAATACACCACATTTTATTATTTATTTGATTGTGTATTCATCAATAAAAATCACTTTTTTTTTCTTGCAGGAAAATGTGTAATGTTTGAGTCTGGGTAATAGGTTGCATTCAGTTGCTGGACTTCAAAGTTCTTTCTTATCTCCACTTAGCATCAGTCTGTGTCTATGTATCCACTTCACCCCGTAGTTTACGGTTTACCCTTACAATCACTTTGTGTGCTAGCACTTCAGAAAATATTTCACAACAGGCTGATCACTTTAAATGTGGAATGGCCAGTTTTAGCCCTACAGAATGTCTATCATCTGGAGGGCCTGCAGCAGGCAAAATATATTTTTAAAGCTCTGGCAGCAGCTTAATTGGGCATTTACAACTAGAAAAATAAACAGTTTAATTAAATCTTTACATCTAAAAACAATTTGTAATCAAGGGTTACTCCAACCAGCATGATGGTAATGGAGGTAGGAGCAAGCATGTGCAGTGTTTCTACTCGATATTAGTAATTGCATGCTGGGGGCTAGCTGCATCCCCAGCACACGTGACATTGGCAGCCTAGAACTCTGTTCTCGGCCGTCTAATGTTAATTCTGAATCTCTGATTCTACTCGCACTGCACGCTGACAACAGATCTTCCCCTTGCAGGCAGAGCGCCTGTGATTGGAACGCACATGGCCCCAGTGACATCACAAAGGGGCACAGAAAAGCAGCGCTGGGAGCTTCGCCATGGGTGTCCGCAGGGGGAGACAAGGGGGGGCACTTGCCCCCCCCCCCCCTGGATTTTTCAGCTTGTTCTGATATTTTTCGTGTGAGATTTAGAATGAACTGCAATACCGGCGCCGGCCAGTAGGTGGCGCTGTGTATGGAGAGAGACAGGGATAGGAAGCTGCATCTTATCCCTGCTTCTCTGCTGATTGAAACCGCAGGGGAGCAACACATGCAGCCAGAGACAGCCTACAGATCAGGTAAGTGGGGGGAGGGTTTGAGATAGCCTATAGATTTGGGGGGGCAGCAGCCTATAGATTTTTTTGGGGGGAGGGGGCAGCAGCCTATAGATTTTTTTTGGGGGGGCAGCAGCCTATAGATTTTGGGGGGGCAGCAGCCTATAGATAAGGGAAGTGAGCATAGGCGTGCACAGCCTATTGCATTAGGGTGTGCACCCTAAAGCACAAACACGCCATGTGTATATGTATGTGTGTGTATGTATATATATATATATATATATATATACATACATACATACACACATATATATATATATATATATATATACACACATATACATATATACACATATACACATACATATTATATATATATATACATATATGTTATATATATATATACATATATGTTATATATATATATACATGTATACACACACACACTGCTGTGTGTGTGTGTGAGGGTGCTGTTAGTGTGCTGTGTGTGAGGGTGCTGTTTGTGAGGGAACTGGTAGTGTGCTGTGTCTGTGTGTGTGTGTGTGAGAGGGTGTTTGTGTGTGCGTGTTTGTTCGGGTCCTGTTAGTGTGCTGTTTGTGTGCGGGTGTTGTGTGTTTGTCAGGGTGCTGTTTGTATGAGAGTGTGCTGTTTGTGTGTGGGTGCTGTGTGGGTTTTGTGTGTTTGTGAGGATGCTGTTAGTGTGCTGGGTGTGTGTGGGTGTTGTATGTGTGTGGGTGCTGTGTGTGTGTGGGTGCTGTGTGTGCGAGGGTGATGTATGTGTGTAGGTGCTGTGTGTGTGTGTGGGTGCTGTTTGTGGGCTGTGTGTGCTGTATGTGTGTGTGCTGTATGTTTGGGCGGAGGTGGGGGCAGACTTGTTAATATCCCAGTCCTGCTGCCTTCCCTGGTGGTTCAGTGGAGAGTGAACTCTAGCCCGGGTTCTCTGCTGCCTCCCTCCATGCTGCTGTGGACCGGTGAGGTAGAACTTTGATCTCCCCACTGGCCCATGGAGGCTTAGACCAGAGCCGCCGCTCGGTTAGCGTCAGCTCTGCATGAGCCGGCCGGGGAGATCCAGAGATCTCCCCTGCCGGTCTCAATCCATTGGCGTGCCGCGGGGATTAGGGTGTGCCCAGGCACACCCGACACACCCCGTGCGCACCCCTATAGAAGTGAGGGATGGGGGAGACAGCCTACATGCAGAGTCAGCAAGGAGCAGGAAGGTAAGGTAAGAAAAGGAGAAGGAACAGAAATGAGCAGGAAGGGACATCAAGGAGCAGAAAGGGGCAGCAAGGAGCTGGAAGGAACAGCAAGGAGCACAAAAGGTAAAGTAGGAGAAGGAGCACAAAGGAACAGAAATGAACAGGAAGGGTCAGCAAGGAGCTGGAAGGTAAAGCAGCACAAAGGTAAAGTAGAAGGAGCAGAAAGGGTCAGAAATGAGCACAAAGGTAAAGTAGGAGAATGAGCAGGAAGGGGCAGCAAGGAGCAGAAAGGACAGCAAGGAGCAGAAAGGGACAGCAAGGAACACAAAGGTAAAGGAGCAGAAAGAATCAGAAGGAGCACAAAGGTAAAGTAGGAGAAAGAGCAGTAAGGGACAGCAAGGAGCACAAAGGTAAAGTAGAAACGGGAGCAGAAAGGGACAGCAAGGAGCACAAAGGTAAAATAGAAAAGGGAGCAGAAAGGGTCTGCAAGGAGCAGAAAGGGATCAGAATGAGAAAGGAGCAGAAGGGCACAAAATAAGCAGAAAGTAGCAGAAAGGTAAAAGAGCAGAAGGGGCCAAGGATAGAAAACAGTGTCAGAAGAAAAAAAAGACTGTCAAATGAAGGAGAGGAAAAGGAGATTGGAGCAGGAAGGACAAATGAAGTGAACCCTCCACTTTATTCTGGACACCATATCATAAGGCTTTGGTACCTGGGCCAGGCAGGGAAACGCTGGACCCTCTCATCTCCAAAGGTAAAAAAATATCAGTATTAATGTGTTCACTTTTATTTACTGAGTGTCAGGAAGCACAGAGTGCCGTTGGGTAGGGGTGTTGCTGATTGGTTAGAGCGGTCAGCTGGCACTCTAAGCCAATCAGTAGCTCCCCATTCATAAAAAGTAAAAATATTTTATGAACCGGGAACTAGCGATTGGCTTAGAGCGTCAACTGTCCACTCTAGCCAATCAGCGGCACCCATGCCTGACGTCAATCTGCACTTCCTGACACTCTGTTTCAGAAGCCAAATACCAATGAGAGACCTGGAGCTGGAGGAAGCCTTTGGGGTTAAACCATTTGAGAGCGATTTAACCCCTTAAAGGAAAGCGAGCACCCAGGGGCTTCCTGGCATCATAGCATTTTCATTTAGGTGAAGTTGTTATGGTGACCAGAATGGTCCTTTAATTTGCTTAAAGGAACACTATAGTGTCAGGAATACAAATATATATTCCTGACACCATAGTTGTGAAAACGCTATTCACCCTGGCTTTATGTGATAATGGCTATGCCCCTTCCCTTTCATGACACTGTCAAAAAGGTACCAAGCATGGATGTCATTACAATTATGCCCCCCCCCTGGAAAAATTCCTGCGGACGCCCATGACTGGAATTAACATGCAAACAAGCCTGGAGTTCTGTCAGTCTTTGACAACTCTTTGACGGCCATTATTTGCTTGGATCTGAGTAGTCTTTCAAGATGTTCCCAATATTGGCCAGGCTGTTTTTTCTATTACACGTCCTTAACGCAAACTCTACAAATAAAGTACCAAACATAGTACTATTAGTACTGATTGGCATGGTTAAAACTGGATTCTAAAGGTGACTAGTCCAATTCATGGTTCCTAGATTTAACATGGTGCTACTGTGTAGTTGAAGCAACAGTTTGTTAAGCGTGTACTACAGAATATCTCTGCCTGGGATCAAGGGTCACCTTCCATGAGTCCAAAAAGTAGTTCATCAACCTTCTCACCTCCAATAATTGTGTTGCACCAACCTCCATACAATTTAGCAGAGATTGTTGCCATTCAACAAAAACTATTTAAAACTATTATAGGATGTAAAGAACATGAAACCCCAACCTGTTGTGGGATAGGGCTTTTCTAACAACTGGGCAGCAATGGCTGCCCAGTCGCTAATTTTAAACATTTAGTAGATATGTCCCCATCTGCCGGATGGCAGGTGAGGGGATAGGGGTTTTTAAACCATCCCTTAAAGTAATATGGTGGTATATTTGACCCCCATAGGCTTTTTTTTTTTTTTTATTGAATGTATTTATGTGGTGGATGGATCAAAGCATCAAGGGTTTTTAACTACAGTGAGGGAAAAAAGTATTTGATCACCTGCTGATTTTGAATGTTTGTCCACTAACAAAGAAATGATCAGTCTATAATCACTTTTGATGGTAGGTGTATTTTAACAGTGAGAGACAGATTAACCAAAAAAAAAAAATCCAGAAAAATGCATGTCAAAAAAGTTATAAATTGATTTGCATGTCAATGAGTGAAATAAGTATTTGATGCCCTATCAATCAGCAAGTTTTCTGGCTCCCAGGTGTCTTTTGTACAGGTAACGAGCTGAGATTAGGAGCACTCTCTTAAAGGGAGTGCTCCTAATCTCAGTTTGTTACCTGTATAAAAGACACCTGTCCACAGAAGCAATCAATCAATCAGATTCCAAACTCTCCACCATGGCCAAGACCAAAGAGCTGTCCAAGGGTGTCAGGGACAAGATTGTAGACCTACACAAGGCTGGAATGGGCTACAAGACCATCACCAAGCATCTTGGTGAGAATGTGACAACAGTTGGTGCTATTTTTCGCAAATGGAAGAAACACAGAATAACGGTCAGTCTCCCTCGGTCTGGTGCTCCATGCAAGATCTCACCTCGTGGAGTTTCAATAATCATGAGAATGGTGAGGAATCAGCCCAGAACTACACGGAACGATCTTGTTAATGCTCTCAAGGCAGCTGGGACCATAGTCACTAAGAAAACAATTGGTAACACACTACCCTGTGAAGGACTGAAATCCTGCAGCGCCCACAAGGTCCCCCTACTCAAGAAAGCACATGTACAGGCCCATATGAAGTTTGCCAATGGACATCTGAATGATTCAGAGGAGAACTGGGTGAAATTGTTGTGGTCAGATGAGACAAAAATCGAGCTCTTTGTCATCAACTCAACTCGCCGTGTTTGGAGGAGGAGGAATGCTGCCTACGACCCCAAGAACACCATCCTCACCATCAAACATGGAGGTGGAAACATTATGCTTTGGGTGTGTTTTTCTGCTAAGGGAACAGGACAACTGTACCGCATCAAATGGACAATGGACAATGGACATGTACCGTCAAATCTTGGCTGAAAACCTCCTTCCCTCAGCCAGGGCATTGAAAATGGGTCGTGGATGGGTATTCCAGCACGACAATGACCCAAAACACACAGGCAACAAAGAAGTGGCTCAAGAAGAAGCACATTAAGGTCTTGGAGTGGCCTAGCCAGTCTCCATACCTTAATCCCATAGAAAATCTGCTGAGGGAGCTCAAGGTTCAACTTGCCAAACGTCAGCCTCGAAACCTTAAAGACTTGGAGAGGATCTGCAAAGAGGAGTGGGACAAAATCCCTCCTGAGATGTGTGCAAACCTGGTGGCCAACTACCAGAAATGTCTGACCTCTCTGATTGCCAACAAGGGTTTTGCCACCAAGTACTAAATCGAAGAGGTCAAATACTTATTTCACTCATTGACATGCAAATCAATTTATAACTTTTTTGACATGACTCTTTATGAATTTTTTAATTTTGGGGGGGTTATTCTGTTCTCCCTGTTAAAATACACCTACCATTAAAATTATAGACCGATCGTTTCTTTGTCAATGGACAAACATTCAAAATCAGCAGGGGATCAAATACTTTTTTCCCTCACTGTTTTTGCCCGTTGGCTGCTAGCACTGCCAGCAGGTAAATAATTATTTTTAAAAACCCAACTTTTAAGCAACTGGATTTGTATCAGAAGCATTTGGAGCCTTATTCGAAGCCTGAATTGCCTGAAGCATTTGCCTCAAGCCTGAACAATGTCTGGATTTTGCAGTCCAAATGGTCCTAAATTGTTTTGCACCATTTGATACAATGCCATTTGGACTTTAGTGAATAATCCTGTCCCTTTACCTGGCACAGTTTATAGGAGATAAACCCTAAACTATCTTTTCAAACCTAACAACTAGGGGATGTTAGTTGTCTTATTTTGCCCAATAATATTGTATTCGAGGAATGGTGGGATGTTTGAGTAGATTTTGGGGATAGTTATTCTTTCTCTTTCCGTCATGACCTGCTCTACCTCCCACAAGCTAAGCTCTTCCACCTTTTCTTTTTTTGTTGTATGTTTGTTTTTTTCATGTTGAGGTGCCCACAGCATTTTACTGATTAGGTTTGTTTATTTAAATTGCTCTCATACGTTTTGTGCTCAACCCTTCTTTTATTCGGTCTATTGATGTTACATACATCTAGTTCCTTTAGTTTCCTACTTGGTTTCTATACCTGTATTCATTTCCCGGATTAAATTCATTATATCTGTTAATAAAGATTGTCAAGAAAGATACAGCAATCCAGCTGGTTTTGCATGATAACCTTCAACTATCCTTTTCATTATACCAAGCTGGAGTCTGGGTCTCACTCCACATGTCTTTAAGTTAAGTAATATCCTATGTAGCCATGATGAGTTTCAATACCACAAAAATGTTGGGGATTACATCTGCCTCCCATATAAAGTATTTTCTAAATTCCCCCATCTCTCGTCCTACGTGAGGGTCAAAGAACATCTGGTAGACCTCACATTTGTCAACCCAACAGAGTATGTTTATTATAAGTAAATATATAGACCTGAATGGCTATTTCAGGTGTCATCATTTTAGGGGAAAAAGCGATGATTCGATTCACATCTGTAGCCTACCAGGCAGTGCAATAGTTAATGGTCATAATGAACTGGCCTACAAAAGGCTCTGAAAGTAAACATGTGAGAGCATTGGAAAATACTCTTGTGGTTTCAGATTCTCAAGATGTGGAGGTTATATAAGTGCATTTTTTTGTTGAATATAGCTACTTTTCCCATTATATCCCTGTGGTCTGGCTTTTATTCTCTCTCAGCGGGGACCATGGGAGTAGCTTTACTCTTGGCATGGGCCCAAAATATAGGCCCCATATCTGATTTCTGTGATATGCCCCCAGCTGGAAGCAGCTGTCTGCCTGGGTGGTGGCTCAAAGACTAGTTACTTAGAACTTACTGTTAACGTCTTCTTTTACTCTCCATTTAAACTTATTTTAATCAGACACTCCTAACGCTCCTGGCCTATCTTATCTACTGTCATCGGTCACTACAAATTACCAACAGATGATTATTCCCTGTGAAATATAGGAGAAAAAGTGAATTATCCTTGTAAAAATGGATAGAAAATATTGAAAATTCAAAGCAATAATTTTTTTTATTTTTTTTTGACTTAAAATTACATGCACAACACCACACGGACAAAGTATGCAGACAGTAAAATTTTATGACAGAGGTATAAAATGTGCGTAATAGATTAAAGGGATACTCCAAGTACTATCACCACTTAAGCCCCTTGTATTGATTATGGTGCCAGGAGTGCCCTTGCATTGTCCCAGAGTAAGATGTTATACAGTCTGACAACTTGCTTGGGTCCAGCTGGGCCCCTGTGCCCACATTCCCTGCAACGTGGCCTCTCTAAGCACGTACAGTGAATTCGGCATCTGGGAATGATATCAGCAAAATAGCATCAACTTTGGATTTATTTAATAAAAAAATGTGATAAATTGAAAACTAAATTGCAAGATTTAGGCCAAAATATCTTGCTTGGAAAAGTAGCTAAATTTGAGAATTTGGTATTAGTTATTGGTCCATTAGCCTTGCAAGTGATCCGTTTTACAATAGTAAAACCAAACGTTTTATTGAATACCACACGGTAAAAGGAAACCAGAATAGTAATAAACTGGGAAAGATAATAGAGATGTGGCTGTCTAAAAAACAGATTTATTCTACTAAGGGGAAAAAAAGAAGAAGAAAAATAAATAGATTTAGTATTTCCATGTAAATTTTACTTTTAGCATGTAAATTAAAACCAGATTTATTTTCAGGATACTGGCCCTTGTTGCTGCTGACATATTAGGCTGCAGGGTCCACTGTCAGATGGTCTAGTGGAGTACGAGCTTGCAAACTGTGCAGCAGAGTGTCAGCTGATAGACTATATAGTCTAGTGGTGCAGAGGTCAGCAACCTAGTTTGGCAAGAGGGCCAAATGCCATGTTGTGTAATGGATGGAGGGCTGCATGCATCTATTTAGCTACCCTTCTCTCAATTCCCACCACCATTGCCTATCTTTTTTATCAATGTCCCTTGATCCCTAGTGGTCCAGTGTTGGGTCCTATCATCCTGGCGGTCTAGCGGGGGTCCCAGACCCCAGGTAATCTCATTGGGGAGCTTAAGGGACAGGCCTTACACTCCTAGTCCTACCACTAGTCAGTTAAATTTCCTTTAAGACATCCATTTAGGACCTGGGCATGGAGGTCTGCCTGAAAGTTGTGGAATTTTTCAGTTAGATTATTTTCACAATTGTGTTGTTAATTACACCATATTTATTTGACTCTGCAGTTTGTTTTCTCTGTTCCTAAGAGGTTACAGAACCTGCACACTAGGCAGCACAGAGCTTTCGTGTGAGTTAAAAGCTACAGTGTGTGAGTGTTTATCTCAATATGTGGATCTGTGAATGTATATCTGTGAATGCAGTGTCTAAATGTGTGTGGATCTGTGAATGCATGTCTCTGCGTTCACTATCTGTATGAGTGTGTGAATCTGTGTATGTATCTTTCAGTGTTGTGTTTGTGTGTGTGTGTGTGTGTGTGTGTGTGTGTGTGTGTGTGTTTGTGTTTTTGTATATGTGTGGCAAAAGCATGGGGTAATTATTTACAGGGAAATATTTTTTTTTGGGGGGGGCATATTGCCAGTGGAATATGGGGTATTAATAGAACAAACTGCAAGAAACATAGTGATTCTATAAATGAAAATACACCTCCTTTTGGGAGGAGTGTGTGTACAACAAAGTGCTAAAATAAATAAGCAGCAGCAGCTCTATACACTTGTGTGGAAATATCCTCTTATCCAAACCAAAAAATCCCAAATCTATTAGAGGGTGTAAGTAGAAACCTACACCTTTAAGTGGAGCGCTAGATATGTTTTGTGCATAGGCAAGGTAAGCTTACCCCACGTAACTTGGTTAAAAGCTTGACTTGAAATACATATAAAAGATAAAAAATACAACATACTGCAGATGGTACGTGGAATGAGATAAAATAGGTGATGGTGAAATCAGGACACTCACATTTAAAGGAGCCTGTGTCCAATTCGTTGTAGGGTATATCTCAAAGAGAAAACATAAGAGAGAGAGAAACCAATGTGCAGTCTGTTAAGATCAGGTAAAAAGGTGGAATAAGTATGATGCTCACCTATTTCAGAGCCTTGTGATCCCAGCTCTGAGGTGTAATGGTACTGTGCGAATTTTGTGGGGATGGCACTACCCCTATGAAGATTCCATAGGCTCCAGAGGACTTGTTAAAAATAATTACATTTATTTATACAATATAAATATAAAGCATATAATATAAATTTAAAAAATATATATTAATATAGCACGTAAAAGTCCTGAATATGGCCGAAACACGTTTCACTCTAGTAGAGCTTCTTCAGTCAGCTGTGGGTATGTCCTGAGAATCTTTCATTTTTAAATCCTTGTAGTTCTTCCCCTTGGGTCACATGGGTTGGTAATGTTTTAGGGTTTTGGTAATGTTTTAGGGTTTTGTATTTAATTTGCCGAATTTGTGGCGCCCTTATTGCTTCTCAATGTCATTGGTGGTCGGTGTTGGTTGGCGGAAGTCCGAGGCACCTGCCTTGGTTGGCGGAAGTGATGTCGCGAAGCGCCGCAAGCGTCACCCGTCTCCAATCTTGCGCCATCACGGACGGCCTCCAAAACTCCCCTCACTTGGCACACATGCGTCTGTCTGTAAGAGGAGGGGGGGAAATATCCAGTCGGCAAAGGGGTCTGAGGCGGCCAGGGGCGGCTCTGTCAATCAAAACAGTGCGTCGTCTTCCCCCCGGACATACAGCATGGCTCTGGAACCTTTCCTGCCGCAAAACAGCTCAGAAGAGCATGTATACGCCATGTTTGGACCGAGTGACAGGTTATTAATTCTTTTATAAGGAATTCTTCGTCATTTGTGGAGTTTTTAAATTTGATATGTCTTTTTTATTGTTTGTGCCCCTACATGCCAAGCATGTGCCACATCCAAAGAATCCCTTTCCTTTATCCAGGAAGGTTGGGATTCTTTCTTTTTTTTTTAATATGATTCTTCACTAATCATCTATTTAAGTTGGGGGCACCCCTAAAACTTACATTTGGTTTATCTGGTAGGAACTGGGACAGAGGGGATCCTACTTTAGGATGGGCCAGTGTTTATAAAAAGGGATTTTTAGTGCCATATTGTTATAGCTGTAATTGCATATCATAGGTACATCTGTTTCTTTTTCTTTTTCTGTTTAATCGTTTTCTTGTTTTTTTAAAAGTGTCCTCATCCATGCAATTCCTTTTGATACGAATAAATTGGGACTTGGGTATACTATTTAGCCATGGTGAGAAGTGGCAGCTTGAAGTGTGAATAAAACTATTGACGTCTACGTCTTTAAAATATGTCTTTGTTTTCACTTTATTGTTGTCTATAAAAATATCGAGCTCTAAAAACGTTACAGTTTGTTTGCTAAAATTAGTGGTTAAAATTATGCCCAGGCCCTCCAACCAGCCATGATATAATTGTAGATGTTGGCGTTCTCAATCTGCCATAAACAGATTTGCGTAGCTAGGTGCGAACCTGGTGCCCATCGCCGTTCCACATGCCTGTAGATGAAAAATGCCATCATACCAAAAGTAATTACTGGTTAAGATTCATTTTATGGCTTCCATTATAAAATCATTTTGGTCTGGTTTAAAAATGTGGAAGTCCTCCAAGAAGAAGTTAACTGCTGAGAATCCCCTTTCATGTGAGATAATCGTGTAGAGGGAGCTTACATCGGCAGTATCGGAAGTTATAATCTTCCTTACTGTCGATTTCATGTATATGTCTGAAAATACTGCCAGTGTTTTTCAGATAACTGGGAAATGTCTGGACGATGGGTTGTAAGCATTTATCGACGTATTCTGATAGCTTGCATGATATAGAGTTTTTGCCTAAGACTAAAGGTCTTCCAGGTGGATGTTCTGGATTTTTGTGGACTTTAGAAGATAATAAAATACTGGGATTTTTGGCATCGAAAAGGTCATGGGAAAATGGTGTGGAGGTTACTTAAATAAATGTCTAGGACAAAATGAAATGAAGTGGATATTCACCCTCGGGACCTTACAACCCTGGGGTTTGAATATCGACTTCGAATTGTGCCACTTTTTTTTAGAAACATTTACACAGCACTTAACTTTCAGAACTAGCTGCACCACTCTTCACTTTTAGTTTTTAAACCATAACATTTTAATTATTTCTTACAAGTTCTTTTAACTATTTATATTTATTCAAGCCTGCATACCTTCCGGGGATAGAATTTTTCCTGAGAGTTTATTTTGAGCCAAAGATCTCACTTTATGTCTATTGCTTATATATATTTTTATTATTATAATCCATAATAGATTTCTTCTGATTTATAAAATAAACTTTCTTCCCAACTACTAATAGATATAGCTTAATTATGTATTGATTTTTTCCCAAAATATATAGATAAAAATGACTACATTCATTCTATTAAGATGTGTATCTGTTTTATTTGTATTAATTTATGTTTCTTTGTCCTATTTTGTTTTTCTACTGTTATTCCCTGTTTCCTCTTATCCTTTTTTCTCTGTACAATTTGCCCACACCATTAGTGATGTCCCGAACGGTTCGCCGAACGGTTCGCCACGGACAGTGAACATAAACATAAACTTTGACCCTGTACCTCACAGTCAGCAGACACATTCCAGCCAATCAGCAGCAGACCCTCCCTCCCAGACCCTCCCACCTCCTGGACAGCTCACTAAGAATGCAGCTTCACAATGAATGTAAAATGGATGCTGTCCAGGAAGTGGGAGGGTCTGGGAGGGAGGGTCTGCTGCTGATTGGCTGGAATGTGTCTGCTGACTGTGAGGTACAGGGTCAAAGTTTATGTTTATGTTCACCGTCCGTGGCGAACCGTTCGGTGAACTGTTCGGCGAACCGTTCGGGACATCACTACACACTATCCCTCTACAAACATGGCGTATACATGTACTTCTGAGCTGTTTTGAGGCAGGGGAGGTCCCAGAGAGATGCTGTGCGTTCGGGGGGAAGACAACTCACTGTTTTGATTGACAGCGCCGCCCCTGGCCGTCTCAGACCCCTTTGCCAACTGGATCTTTCCCCCCCTCCTCTTACAGACATGTGCCCCAAGTGAGGGGAGTGTTGGAGGCAGTCCATGATGCTGCGAGATTGGAGCTGGGTGACGCTCGTGGCGCTTCGCAACTTCACTTTCGCCAACCAAGGAAGGCGCCTCACGGTCTTCCGCCAATCAACCAATATGTTGGTACTGTGGTGTAGTATGCAGTGTGTATAAATCTATTAGTAACCGTTTAGTTTTCTACTGCAGCAGAGTTGGATAGCTTTATAGATTATTGTATAGTTTCTGCAGGTCTCATGTCCAGTAAAAGCTTTCTCTGGCAGAGTATGATTTGTATTTTTCTTGTCTCACTTTTCGCAGACAAATCATTTCCAAAGATGGTGTTTTGCTCACTGTTTGTAAACTTGAAATAGATCGTTTTTCCAGTGAAACACATGAAGTGGTAAACTAGCTTCAAGCATCTGGAAACACGTTCTAGGATTTTCGTTTCTTGGCCGCATATTGTTATAGTAATGGTTTTGGAGAATAATAAAAATAAAAAATAAATAGTGGAGGAAGTTTGGCCTCCTTGCAAAACATACTGATGATTAACTGTCATGCATTGCTTAGAGTTGGCAGTGATCTAACATACAGGATAATCACCATGGAAAAGTGATGTCCACAACTTTTAGTACTGTCGTTCGATAGATGTGGATAAATAAGACTTTGCAATAATTTTTCAATTGCACCAACATTTTGTTTGTGGACTAGTTGTTTTTTTTCATGATTTGTTCAACTGTTTCAATCGCTAAGAGAAAGGACAAAGTGATTACAGAATGTTAAACATTCCCATTTGGGAAATAGCCAGCGTCAATAGGCATCTATCTGTCTTATTTAGCCTGTTCAGCAACAAGTCTTTGTTATAATACCATTTGGTGCAGTCTGTCCACTCTTTTTATCATTTGTAGTTTTGTTCACATTAAAGTTCTTTTCTTTATTTTATTTTAATATGTTGGTCCACGCTGCAACTTATCCAAGGGTTGCAGTGTTTCTCCATCCCTAACTCACAAATCTAAAATATTTCTGTTTCAATATTTAGTTCTCCAGAACTGGGTATCCATATACCGTATGTTTATGCTACTATCTGTTTGTCTGAAGAGCCAGCCCAGAGTAAGCTTTAGGCCATGTCTTTTTATCCAGACGTGAATCTAAAATAAATTTATCTCAAGTCATAAAGAAGTCTGTTCATGAAAATATGAGCTGTAACTACAGCCAAGTTAATTCCTGGATTTGTAGTTTATTATTAACAACTGGAAGAACATGACTGTATGTATGTAGACCTATTCACTGACCCTTTTGCTAGTTCAGCCCTTGCAGTTTCAATATTAAACCCAAGGGAAGCAATATTGTTCAGTTTATCTTGTTAGAATGTGAAGCTTCCAATTTTCATTTCAAGT
Organism: Pelobates cultripes; assembly: GCA_933207985.1. Taxonomy (NCBI): domain Eukaryota; kingdom Metazoa; phylum Chordata; class Amphibia; order Anura; family Pelobatidae; genus Pelobates; species Pelobates cultripes. The sequence goes on from OW240913.1 coordinate 334,398,317, forward strand.
CCATCTGACATCAAGCGTCCTGCAATTGAGGATACAGAATGTTGGGAAATACAATAGCGTGTACTGCACCATAACGTATATAATTAGCACTTGAGCTGTAGATGGAGCTGTGCAGTTCAGAGTACTGCTCATATATGATATGAACTTGTTGGTACTCACAGGAATGAAGTTCTTTGTTTTTGTTACTTGCTCTTTGTCTCTCTTCCATTTGCCTTCCACCCTGCTCGCTGCTGTTTTAAGTAACTAATATGTTATAACTGTTTGCTGTTTATCCACACAAGTAAAGCCTAATATGCTAAACGCAGAAGGAGAGGTTCCCCCGTGAAGAGCCGCAGACCGGCGCTCATTCTACTCTATCGACCCTACTTACCTACCTTGATACACTGAGTACCTTCTCCTCAAGTTTCCAGTACCTCGTTTGACAATTGGAATCAGGTGATTAGGGTCACTTTTCGGATCTTTGGTTCTTTCTTTGAGGCAGGTAGTTAGACAGAAATTGGTTTAACAAATATGTGCCCTTGAAGGCACAGACAGACTTACCTCCTCTTTAGAACTTCACTGTTCTTTGTTTGAGGCAGCCAGTTAGACATTTGACACTAGATAGGTGCCCTCAAAGGCACAGACAGTTTTACCTTCTCTCAAGAACCTCCCCATAGCTGATATGGGTATCAGTCGGCATCTTATCAGCTGAGTTTACCAGGCAGTGAGTTATCTAGACTTATATGGTTATATAGTTGCCCTTGAAGGCACAGACATTTCTCTTTCTCTCTTCTGTATAACTCTCCTGCTGTCACTACTAGATTTCTAGGCAGTTAATCAGTTAATACTATATCACTATACCGGTTTGTTTAGGATATCTTATGTTTATACATACCCCATTTCTGCCATCATAATCATTTTCTGGCTTTCATATCTGGGTAAATTCATTATTAGTATTATTTTCATTTATTTTTTTTATTTTTTATGCTTGCTTTTGATACAAAGCCAGTTATAAACTTTGTTGAGACGCATCACCACATTGGTATTATCGGCCACCTGTGGCTTTGCAACACAGCGTAGTGTGGTTCATGATTCCTATGAGATACTATCTATTGCCTACATTATATTACTTGTATCTACTGTTAGGCTACAGTGTTTCTCTCTATTGGTTTTGATTTTTTACTACATCTGTATGTTTAGCACTATCAGAACTCGATTAGGGTATTCCCACCCCCGAGCTAATCTCTACCCAGTGTATGTTCGTCGTTATGTTTTTTTTCTCTCCCCTATTATTATATGACCTAGGTTCACCTCATTATTTTCACATGTGTTGTTTATTTCCTTTTTAGTATATTAAGAATAAAGATTTGATTTTTAAATCTCTATCCATGGACATACCTCTCCTTCTGCATTTACAATATGTAACCAAGGGTTACCCCCTCACTTGTCTTTACTCTATTACATCCGGATGATCATTTGGCTTCATCTTTATTTTTATTTTTTTATTTTTTTTATTCTTTATTTATGTGAGCTTGGTTTGGCAAGTTAACAGCATCATACATAAACAGTGGTATGATAATTTAAAGCAGTACAGTAAAATAGTGTTAACATTGATGTTTCAAGGTTGTAAGCACATTTTCATATATCCATCATGTTGGGTGGCATACCTGGGGCCTGCAGGGTTGTGCAGGTTCAGTGTTATGTGCGTTATTCCCCTGGTGTACTACAAGTGTGGGAGTGTGTGGGTGCTCCCTGAATCGGGTTGCGGTGTGTCAGTGTGTGTGGGAGCATGTATGTGATTGTTGCAAGCGGGTTTAGGTTTGTGGATCTGGATGCCTGTGTGTACTCGCCTGCGGAGCTCTTTCTAGTACCAGGGTGGTTGGAATGACAAGTGTGAAGGGCGCTCCGGTTTGTGACATACCCTGTGTGGCATCTCATCTAGCCCCCTATCCCTGGGGGTGGTGTGGGGTAGGCAGAGTGGCGATAGTCGTAGTGAGTGCCTATGTACTATCGTGCATGAGGGGTTGTCTGCCTTTCCTGTGGGGGTGGGGGCCCCGTAACTGCGGTTGCAATAAGGTCAGAAAGGATGGACCCAAGTGGGGTAAGGGAAAGGTAAAAGGCGAGGAGCGCAGGGGGATGTAAGCAGTGAGATGTGGGGTGGATAGGATGTGAGGGCCCAGCTTGAGAGAGAAAAAAAAAAATTAAACATTGGAGTTAGAAGTCATTAAAGTTATCACTCTGTGTCAAGAGATGTCTGGGACTTCCGTTTGACGGTTTTGGCCATGTCTTGCATATTGTCCCCGGGTTCAGTCCCCGTGCCCAGTCAAGTGACCAGATTCTGTAGATCTCGTGTTGACTGTCCAGGAGTAGGGCTGTCCTCTGGGTCCCAGCTCTCTGGTCGACCTGCGGTCGTGGCTTCATCTTTAAAAGCCTAATATGCTTCTTCACAATCTGCCAGTGTCTCTTTTTGATGCATAACCAACACAGAATGTGCTGGGTATGCATGGACATACCCTCCGGCAGGTAATGGTAATAACAGTGTCTCACACATGCCCTGTACTTTTAGCTAATAATTGGAAAAAGAGAAAAAAACTGCGCTAAATTGCCACAATAAAATTATAAGAAAGGCAGCAATCCTCAAAGGGGAGTCCCCAATAATCCCCTAATGATAACAGATAGCAAGAACAAACAGAGATATAAGGATGCGCCTAAAACTAGATAAAATAAAAGACTAAATTAGTCAGATAAAATACAGAATAAAATAAGTAATAAAACAATAGTCCAATAAAATAGGCTTATCACAGTCCGTGAGGGTAGGTCCCACTTGTAAAGGAATATTCTTTAGGGTGTAGGTGGGATCGTATCTTCAAATGTTGAGAATTCAGCATATGTGGAGAGAAAAATAAAAACAGGACTCCAATGGCACAGTAAATCGGTGTATAAAATAAATATAAAAGTATAAAATCAGTCTTACTCACACTTTTCAGAGCTAGGATCAGCTCTGATATTGCTCGCGTAAAGTGGAATAATCCCCACTTCAAGGATATATGGAGTACATTTTGATAGTTGAATATCTGACGTGGGTTCAGCGTTCAATTTGACGTAATACGACCCAGAGGAAAAAATGAAATAAAATATATAGTGCTCACTGTATGTAATAAAATTAAAAGAAAGTAAAGTATACTACTCACGTAAAGTAGAGCAGACTCAAAACTGCTCAGTGAAGGCGCTCAGGTGGTATAATCCCCACCTATGGATTCTTTGCACTTCCTGCAGGGTGAGCCGTATACGTAAAAGCAATAAAAGAAAATGTATGTAAAATCAGGTAAAGGAAAAAGCAAATGGCAATAAAGTATTTTATGCCAATAAAATATCTTTATTATAAAGTTAAGAACAAAATCTATTAATATCTAAACGCGTTTCGCCTTAACAGGCTTCTTCTTTCCCACTATCTACTTGAAGAAGCCTGTTAAGGCGAAACGCGTTTAGATATTAATAGATTTTGTTCTTACCTTTATAATAAAGATATTTTATTGGCATAAAATACTTTATTGCCATTTGCTTTTTCCTTTACCTGATTTTACATACATTTTCTTTTATTGCTTTTACGTATACGGCTCACCCTGCAGGAAGTGCAAAGAATCCATAGGTGGGGATTATACCACCTGAGCGCCTTCACTGAGCAGTTTTGAGTCTGCTCTACTTTACGTGAGTAGTATACTTTACTTTCTTTTAATTTTATTACATACAGTGAGCACTATATATTTTATTTCATTTTTTCCTCTGGGTCGTATTACGTCAAATTGAACGCTGAACCCACGTCAGATATTCAACTATCAAAATGTACTCCATATATCCTTGAAGTGGGGATTATTCCACTTTACGCGAGCAATATCAGAGCTGATCCTAGCTCTGAAAAGTGTGAGTAAGACTGATTTTATACTTTTATATTTATTTTATACACCGATTTACTGTGCCATTGGAGTCCTGTTTTTATTTTTCTCTCCACATATGCTGAATTCTCAACATTTGAAGATACGATCCCACCTACACCCTAAAGAATATTCCTTTACAAGTGGTACCTACCCTCACGGACTGTGATAAGCCTATTTTATTGGACTATTGTTTTATTACTTATTTTATTCTGTATTTTATCTGACTAATTTAGTCTTTTATTTTATCTAGTTTTAGGCGCATCCTTATATCTCTGTTTGTTCTTGCTATCTTTTAGCTAATAATTACCTGCTGAACAGTGACCCACCAAGCTAAAACTGAATAACCCGCCTTGCGTCCATATTCCCATTGAGATAGTGGCGAAACCCATGATTGGGGTCGTGAATGAACATCATCGTGCGTGTAGTCCACAGCAGTTGGCTAGCCACCAAACATCGATCACAGATAGCAAGAGTGATTACAACTTTCTCTAGTTCTTTCTTGTAGGTTATGAGTGCTGACTTTCAGAACTTTGCTAGTTTTTCTTTTCATGCATCATACTCCAGAGCAATATTTTTCAAGACAATCTTTAAAGCACATCAGCACCTTTTCCATACTGTCATGGACCCACTCAATAATACCACCCCTAGTGAAATCTCAAAGCTCAAATTGCTCAGTCTCCTCCTGTGTTACACCAATTTCTCCAGTCCAAGCTTTTGTGTTCCTTCTTTCACACTCAAGTTGTCGTACTTTTATCACTCTATCTGTGAGTCACCCCTAATACTATTTAACGTTGATAGGTCTGGCAGTGAATAGGGTTAATATGATTGCTGAAGCATCTTGGTTTCATTTATTTCTTCACATTACACGATCTAAACCAGATGCCTTATTATGGTTACCACTGTAAGCATTCTTACTTCTAACATTTGTTCTGTATTATTAATATAGGTTAGTGACAGGAAATGGGGTATGTATGCCCTTGGAAAAGCATAAAAGCTAATTCTTTTACCACTTTCTAAGGTAGCTTGTTATAGTCAAAAAGGTAAACCGGTTTTAATTACACAGGAACATTCTAACCATCAAAGCTGCAATAGATCCATGTGTGTCTTAAAAATCTTCACCCTCCCCTACTTTGATTTTTTTTTTACTTTATAAATATACTGTTAGATATCCTGTTACTAACTAAATCTTGGGGGGGGGAAACTCTGCAATTGCTTTTCAAAAAGGAATCAACAGGCCCCAAACCATAGGGCTGTATTCACCAATGAAAATCTAGAGTAATTTTGATGCAAGTACGAAATAATACATTGCACAATCAACAAAAATCATTCAATTTGTTTTTCTACAGAACTTGTATCTTAAATAAACATCAGTTTGTTCTAAAGAGTTTCAACTTTCTCTACAGAAATATGTTCCATTGTATCAATTCTTTGCATATTGTATAACCTAAAAGGCAAAGGATTCCATGATTTTGAACACTTTCTGATGGGTAGACTCTTGGGTGTTACACCGGTGCTCTTGTAGCTAGATTGCGACATTTGGTTTGGTGACCTATTGTAGTGAAACTCTCCTCTACATCACCTTTCCATAATTTGTAAGGCATATGTTTGTTTGTTTTCCTTCACAGGTTCGATACAAAAAATAAAATTTGTTCTTATTATTCTTGCCATCTGACAAATAATCACTTGTGAAGTTCTATCTTTTCCTTATTACGTTGTTTTTGTTTGGGCTTGTAGTAGACGTCAAATCTGCACCCTAATCTGTACCCTAATCATAAACCAAATGAGCTGCGCAATGGCCGAACATTTTCATTTTGATTCGTAATTCTGAATCCCACCTTTGGCACCAACAAAGGAGATGATTGATTGGAAAAAAGGTGATTGATGGTTAAGGGAATCACATAAATCCAGTCAAAACTCCTAGTATGCTCACATCTAGAAGTTTATTTGGGGGAGTTCCAGCCTACAGAAAATAGAACCATTTGGCTAAATTGCATCGATCGTGCTTTAGCTGAAAAGTCAAATTTTCTGAGGGGTGGATCTTTCCCCAATAAACTTCTACCTGTAACATACCTGGAGTGTTGCCTGTTTTTTTTATTTTTTATTTCAGTTTCTATTGAATTTATGGTGTCCTAGTATATGGAGCACCTCCACTGTCTAAGGCAAGAACAGGAAGAACTTGCATGCAGTCATTTTGTTGTTTGATTGATGACTAAGGGACAGTCATTCAATGTTGATTTTATTCACAGATCATTTGAGAAGTTAGCAATAGAGGCAATAAAAGGAAGTTGTGCAACAGAGTCCAGAAAGTGACCAAGGGAAATTGATGATCTCTCTCTCGGGGGCGGGGCCGGGCCGCCGAGCAGAGCGGCAGCCATCCGCGCTAGCTCCGACCCTGAACGGCACAACAGCTTTAAAAAAGCCCCCCCCCCCCAAAAAAAAGGCCCAGGAAATACTACCCTTTAGGAGTACCGGGAGCCAGGGCAGCACATAAGGAGACCCCAAGAGATGAATAAGCGGCCGCTCCCCACACTGCAACCGCGAAGCCCAAATGACCGGCACAAGGCCTACACACATGTGGAGGCGGCGGAGTTCGTAAGGCGATGGAGGGAGAGAGGTAGACGCCGGCCCCGCTTCCCCCCGGCCGGTGGGGGTAATCCCGGCCCATGAGTCAGACCTTCAGAGGGGCCCCTTCCCATGGGGAACCAAGATGGCGGATACACACACGCGCGCAGAGCCACGCTGGGTCACCTGGACCCCCAGGACACCGGATCCCATAGAAAGACCACTCGGGGCGGAGAACTGCCTGGCAAGGAGCCGGTCTGGGCCCCAGGATTTGGTGGTGGTCCAGGAGCAGATGCCCCCAACTCTGCGAGCCCTGCAGTACCGGGGTGTGCTGACCCCCGGCGGACCGGTGGCTGGGGAGGCGCGCACCGACGCCAAGCATGTGGCCGGAGAAGGGTGAGGTGTCAAAGGACTGGAGCTCCAGCAGAGGTCAGCAGGAGTAGGGGAGGTGCAGGGGACGGGGGGGACCCGCTGACTTTTCAGGACTGCTCCCGACCCTGAGGGGCCCAAGCAGTGAGCAACAAGCTTGAAGCGCAAAAGACCACCCGAGAAGCCATATACCAGGGGATGAGGGATCCCCCCCGCAGCGGAGCTGATAAACCACCTCCAGAGAAGGGACTCACCTTTTTTATGTCCTAGGGACCAAGCCCTGAGAAGACATAACACAAATGGTCTTCTGAAATTATTCACGTATTATATTTGCTTATTACCTTAATACTGGACCATATAACAATGTAATCGATTACCCATATCAGCTTTAAAAGTGAATAGGCTATTTGTGCCACAGTGCCCCCATGGGCAAAAGTTCTGTGTTAGTCTCTATTGCTTACTTAATAGCTGAACTGCTGCGATCGGGGCATAAGGCATTGCAAAGCTAAAGACCACGCAGCCATGAATTCAATCCATGCTGGATGTAGACCATTTCCTTGCTCTACTTAAGATTGGCCCGGTTATGCATTAAAGGACCACTATAGTGCCAGGAAAACATACTCGTTTTCCTGGCACTATAGTGCCCTGAGGGTGCCCCCACCCTCAGGGACCCCCTCCCGCCCGGCTCTGGAAAGGGGAAAGGGGTTAAAACTTACCTTTTTCCAGCGCTGGGCGGGGAGCTCTCCTCCTCCGATCCTCCTCTTCTCCTCCTCCTGGGCTGAATGCGCACGCGCGGCAAGAGCTGCGCGCGCATTCAGCCCGTCGCATAGGAAAGCATTCTCAATGCTTTCCTATGGACGCTGGCGTGCTCTCACTGTGAAAATCACAGTGAGAAGCACGCAAGCGCCTCTAGTGGCTGCCAATGAGACAGCCACTAGAGGAAATAGGGGAAGGCTTAACCCATTCATAAACATAGCAGTTTCTCTGAAACTGCTATGTTTATGAAAGAATGGGTTAACCCTAGCTGGACCTGGCACCCAGACCACTTCATTAAGCTGAAGTGGTCTGGGTGCCTAGAGTGGTCCTTTAATATATTAAACTAGGCCAAGGCTTAGTTGTTAACAATATTTGCAACACACGCAGATAAAAAATGCGTTATCTATTCATGATGCAAAAACCTGCTCCAACAACGGTACCGGAGAAATGAGCTAGATAAAAGACGTTAATGGCCTCTACAGGGAGTGCAGAATTATTAGGCAAGTTGTATTTTTGAGGATTAATTTTATTATTGAACAACAACCATGTTCTCAATGAACCCAAAAAACTCATTAATATCAAAGCTGAATATTTTGGAAGTAGTTTTTAGTTTGTTTTTAGTTTTAGCTATGTTAGGGGGATATCTGTGTGTGCAGGTGACTATTACTGTGCATAATTATTAGGCAACTTAACAAAAACAAATATATACCCATTTCAATTATTTATTATTACCAGTGAAACCAATATAACATCTCAACATTCACAAATATACATTTCTGACATTCAAAAACAAAACAAAAACAAATTAGTGACCAATATAGCCACCTTTCTTTGTAAGGACACTCAAAAGCCTGCCATCCATGGATTCTGTCAGTGTTTTGATCTGTTCACCATCAACATTGCGTGCAGCAGCAACCACAGCCTCCCAGACACTGTTCAGAGAGGTGTACCGTTTTCCCTCCTTGTAAATCTCACATTTGATGATGGACCACAGGTTCTCAATGGGGTTCAGATCAGGTGAACAAGGAGGCCATGTCATTAGATTTTCTTCTTTTATACCCTTTCTTGCCAGCTACGCTGTGGAGTACTTGGACGCGTGTGATGGAGCATTGTCCTGCATGAAAATCATGTTTTCTTGAAGGATGCAGACTTCTTCCTGTACCACTGCTTGAAGAAGGTGTCTTCCAGGAACTGGCAGTAGGACTGGGAGTTGAGCTTGACTCCATCCTCAACCCGAAAAGGCCCCACAAGCTCATCTTTGATGATACCAGCCCAAACCAGTACTCCACCTCCACCTTGCTGGCGCCTGAGTCGGACTGGAGCTCTCTGCCCTTTACCAATCCAGCCACGGGCCCATCCATCTGGCCCATCAAGACTCACTCTCATTTCATCAGTCCATAAAACCTTAGAAAAATCAGTCTTGAGATATTTCTTGGCCCAGTCTTGACGTTTCAGCTTGTGTGTCTTGTTCAGTGGTGGTCGTCTTTCAGCCTTTCTTACCTTGGCCATGTCTCTGAGTATTGCACACCTTGTGCTTTTGGGCACTCCAGTGATGTTGCAGCTCTGAAATATGGCCAAACTGGTGGCAAGTGGCATCGTGGCAGCTGCACGCTTGACTTTTCTCAGTTCATGGGCAGTTATTTTGCGCCTTGGTTTTTCCACACGCTTCTTGCGACCCTGTTGACTATTTTGAATGAAACGCTTGATTGTTCGATGATCACGCTTCAGAAGCTTTGCAATTTTAAGAGTGCTGCATCCCTCTGCAAGATATCTCACTATTTTTGACTTTTCTGAGCCTGTCAAGTCCTTCTTTGACCCATTTTGCCAAAGGAAAGGAAGTTGCCTAATAATTATGCACACCTGATATAGGGTGTTGATGTCATTAGACCACACCCCTTCTCATTACAGAGATGCACATCACCTAATATGCTTAATTGGTAGTAGGCTTTCGAGCCTATACAGCTTGGAGTAAGACAACATGCATAAAGAGGATGATGTGGTCAAAATACTCATTTGCCTAATAATTCTGCACTCCCTGTATATGGATATAGCAGCTGGAACACAGCGTTTAAAAGCTGCCTCCCCATGTTCGATTCAAGTTAAGAAACGTAAATTCTCGTAAAGTTAATGCATGTTTGATATACAAGACAACTGCATTTTATATAGGGTGTCCGATTATATAACCTTTACCAGTACTGCACTGTTAGCAACAGTCTATATCAGACCACACATTATAAGTTAATTACTTTAACTAAATGAGCATTTACACGTTTACATGTTTACGTATTAATATATTTTATTTAGCTATAAATATGCAAGATAGACAGATAAGAATCAGGCCAGGCAGCAAGGATTAATGATATGTTATCATTCAATGCCAAATGATCATTAGATACTGCAAAGTATGAACAATGCCCTAATAAGAAAGACGACTACTGTGGAACAATAGACATGATTGATGAGCTTCTGCGCAGGCAACGATTTGAATATCCATTCATGCAATGAAAATCAGGCCTCTGCGCAGGCACTAACCCGCTTTAACATTAATGCGTTTGCATTGGAATATGTTATGAAACAAATAAACATATTTAAAACAGAAAGTGACCAAGGCAGGTAGAAATCAGAGAAGGGTATAGATTAGGGGTAAATGTGTAAGATAAATCCAGAGAAGTGGAACAGTTGGGGAAAAGTCTTGTAAGGGTGACGGGGAGGAACTACAAGCCACGGTAAGAATTTAGGTTTTTACTCTATGTATTTAATGGGCAAGCACTGCTGAGTGTTGTCACATTTAAATCTTCCTACGCATAGGCATCGTGCCATGAAAAGTGTACATTTTGTATGTCATTAAAAAGATTAATATAAATTTTCCTTGTATGTATACTTGTACTAGAGTGAAGATTGTTGTAGGAAATATGTGTTATTTTTTATCTTAACCAGCATGTCTAAGTATCTGCTTATAGGTCCTACAAATGTGTTAATCCAAATTACTTTCATTTAAACATCTCTAGGCAGACAGCAAAAAAAAAAAAAAAAAACATCAGAGAATTTTTAATTCTAAGGAAAAAGTTTATATTACACAATCCAAAAGGACAGATCAATTCCTTATAAACCACAGGAATGTTCCACCACACCCTAGGAAGGACTGAGACAGGCCTGGACCAGACAGAACTTGCTCAGAACTCAGATTATGGTCTCTGTCCACGATTACACCAATTTCAACAAGTCACTATAGACAGAACTGTGTTTATTCCATACCCAGGCATATCTTTATATGTCCATCTTTTATAGGATATATCTTCCACGATATCAAAGTTTGTCCTGTTTGGCTATCCTAAAGTTCCCTTATTTTAGGAGCTCAGTAATGTGTGGTATGTATGAGTGTATCACAGAGCTCCAGCAATCAAACTCACACAGGATTATTCGCTAAAATGTGAATTGTCAGGAATTCAAAGTGAATTTCAAATTTTAAGCCAAAAGAGCTTTAACTGAAAACATTCTATAATTTGTTCAATCAGGATACTTGGCCTAAGATATTAAGTAAAGTTTTTACTTCATTATGAATTCTCAACAATTGACATAGTAAAGAATAATGCTGTGACTAATGTGTGGTGTGTTTCATTGTGTTACAGAGCTCCACATAAATAAAACTTAAAATTTATATTTAAAAGAAGAAAACTACCACAACAAGAGGACATAGTCTTAAATTAGAGGGACAAAGGTTTAAAAATAATATCAGGAAGTATTACTTTACTGAGAGGGTAGTGGATGCATGGAATAGCCTTCCAGCTGAAGTGGTAGAGGTTAACACAGTGAAGGAGTTTAAGCATGCATGGGATATGCATAAGGCTATCCTAACTATAAGATAAGGCTAGGGACTAATGAAAGTATTTATAAAATTGGACAGACTAGATGTGCCGAATGGTTCTTATCTGCCGTCACATTCTATGTTTCTATAAATTTGGTATGTCTCACAAAATTCCACAGAACAAAACCCCATTGTAATGTTCGGTGTGTACAGCTGTTTCACCACAACAATAAAAATAGGTCATTCACACTGTGTATGAGTTTGTCACAGAGCCATCCAGCCATAAAATTCAATGTTAAGTGTGAAATTCATAGTGTGTATGTTTGTCACTGAGCTCCTCCGCTATGAAACTCACAGTAAATGTTTACCCCAGAGCTCCACATCACTCAACCTCATATTAACGAGCAGTGAGTTTTTTTTGTATACAAAATCAGTAAACACTGTTAGATTGATTGCATTTTATTTTTGTTTTTGGCATTTATATAGCGCCAACATATTCTGCAGGGCTAAAAACAGGGGAAGGTACCAGAGCTAATATTCTGACAATATTGAAATTCAACCGTGTAATAACCCAACTAATGGTCAGCTGCTATATCACCTAGGTCTTATCTTTCAACACTGGCTATATTCTGCAGGGCTTTCCAATATTATAAAAAGGGGAAATTTCACAATAAATGAGACAAATACAAAATGTTACAGGAACAATGGGTTTATGAGAACCTTGCTCAAGCAAGCTTACAGTCTGTAGGAGGTGGGGTATAAAAACACAATAGGAAGGACGAGGGGGTTATTAACCAAAGAAGGTGGGAGGGAAACAGAACTAGAGGAGAGAGTAGAGTGCTGCCCTTTAAGAGAGAGCAAGAGACAGGTATGTAAGGTAGAGGTTTTTCTTTGACTTTAGTAGTGTTCTGACATATCCTGACTTATCTTGCATAGATTGGGTTTTAGAAATGCTGGGAAAAATATGACACCCTGTAAAATGAGCACATTTGCAGGATACTTACTGGGGGCATTAGAAATACATTGTATTTGTTTTATTATTCCTATGAGGTTCACCTACCAATATAACAGAATAATTTCAAAGTCTACATACATTCTCTGCACTTGTGTGTCCCTCGTTAAAAAACTGTTCTAAAATATATACTTATGTAACGGGTGCTCCTAGAGGGTTTACACTTATTTATATTTTATATTTACTGGGCGAGTCTGCTAATCTTTAGAGGTAGGTTATAACCATATTTACTAAATGCTGAATTTCATAGAGACAGCTCACATGTACAAATATAAGGGGCCCACTGAAACTGGCCCATTTTGGCTGTGGACCCTATGCAGTTCAGCTGAGATGATAGAAGTTTCTTTCCAACTGGCCATATTGAATATCTCCTGAGGAGTTAAACCCTCATTGCCCCACATTGTCGGCTGTCCTTGCACACAGCAGCAGTTGTGGAAGGATATGATGTGATGTCTCTTGTGCATGACTGCTCCCTAATAAACCCAAATTACTCTACAGTAAGAAACAGAATTGCGATAAAATACACATACATAATATAGATGATATGTAATTCAGTGTGTGTTTGTGCTTCTGTCAGTGCGTGTGTGTGTATGTGTGTCTGTTTATCTGCAAGTGTTTGTGTATTTATGTTTCTTGCAGTTAAAATATATAAACAAAGAAAAGAAAACATTTCAACTCCAGTGTGACAAAAAATATAGCTGCAAGCCATTTGCATTTCCTTTTTATTTTTATCCATTAATTTTCTGACCCCCCCCCAAAAAAAATCTCATTATTTCTTTGCAATGTGCTTAACCCCTTAAGGACATTATTCCCTTTTAAAACAGAAGTATGGTCCTTAAGGAGTTAAAGGGACACTCCAGGCACCCAGACCACTTCAGTTCATTGGAATGGTGTAGGTGCCAACTCCCATCACCCTTAACCCTGCAAGTGTAAGGGTTAGGTCCTCATCTAGTGGCTGTCTATCAGTCTATCAGACAGCCACTAGAGGGACTTCCGGTATCTTAAACGACGCTGGGCGTCCTCACGCTATGCATGAGGACCTCCAGCGTCGCCGGAATCCCCATAGGAAAGCATTGAATAATGAATAATGCTTTCCTATGGGGAGGTCTAATGCATGCGTGCGGCCATTGCCAGCTGACGGCAGGGGAGGACCATGGGCGCTGGATTCAGGTAAGTCACTGAAGGGGTTTTAACCCCTTCAGCAACATGGGATGGGGGTGGGAGGGAGAGAGGCACTGCAGGAACATTATAGTGCCAGGAAAATAGATATGTTTTCCTGGCACTGGAAAGTCCCTATAATACTACCTGTGGAAACAATGGTGAGTTTTTCCTCTGAGATAATTTAAAATAAAAGGCTGATCTATTTTATATTGTTTTGTTTTATGCATAAAGTACTGATGCTTTTATATACACCAATGGTTCATTTATGGTTTTCTTAAACTTTCTCTTACGATTTTACATTTTGGGTTTTTTTTGTTTTTGTTTTTTTCAGGCTAATGGGGCAGCACAATCTTAAGAATTCTGTGAAATGCTAAGGATATTAAGCATGCCATATAAAGTTACTCTGGAACAATGGAAGCCATTTTGAGCCATACTTTCCCACATTGCAGTGTTCTGAGAGGTCCAGCTGCTTGTTTTGATTTCAGACAGTGACTCAGAGGTCGGAAAGTTGGACTGAAGACGTGGGCAGGCATGAAATCTGGCAATAAAGCATACAGGAACCTAAGTTAACCTTTCCAGATAATTTAAAGTACTAGTAGCATTACTCATATATATATATATATATTATTTCTTCTTTTTATTTTTTTTCTTATGATGTGCGTAATGGAAAAACATTCTTAAAAGCAAAAACAGCTACCATACCAATTTAATTAAGATCTTTGCATTAAATGACCCTTTCATCAATATAAAAAATACATTTTGCAGATGCAGATCAAGCATCCCTTAAGCAGATGTTCAGATTTTGATTTTGCAGAAGTAAAAGTCATTATTTATTACAAGAGAAAGAGACTGCCCATACCTTTGTAGAAAGACAAACTCTGGCCTTTTGGGAAGAATAATGTGACTACTAACCTACACCTATGCCTGAAGGATCTTTATTGGGGTCAGTGAAACATTAAAGGACCACTATAGTGCCAGGAAAAGATACTCGTTTTCCTGGCACTATAGTGCCCTGAGGGTGCCCCCACCCTCAGGGTCCCACTCCCGCCGGGCTGGATGGAGAGGATCCAGCCTCTCGTGGCTGTCTCAAAGAGACAGCCACGAGAGGCTGGATTAACCCTAAAGTAAACATCAGTTTCTCTATGTTTATAGCAGAAAGGGTTAATCCTAGGTGGACCTGGTACCCAGACCACTTCATTAAGCTGAAGTGGTCTGGGTGCCTATAGTGGTCCTTTAAGGGATAGGTCACGTAGTCCTGCTATGTTTTGAGGATATTGAATAAAACTGTTTCTCTCTTCCTATTCACTCCCTCTCTCCCGTCTGGAGGAGGCTCTGCTGATTATTCTGGCAGTTGCCTAAGGCACAACCAAGGTTAGCACTCTGGAATATGCAGTTGCTGAAGTGCCTGCAGGCCTCCTTCAAGGGTTCTAGTAGAATGGTAGCATAATAGTGTTAGTTTGTTTGCTGGTTAATATGATAAACTTTCATGAAGCCAAGTCATTGTTAGACCCCAGATCTTGTGTCAGTTCTTGTTTATAGGTAGGTTGGTGATTGTTATCTATGTAAAGCTTACAGTAAGTCATCTGAGACCTCACTAGCACATTGTAGCTTCCACCTTTACTAGGGCCCTGTAATCTGTACGATTCTAACTCTCTGCAATCTAAACCTGTACTAGCATATTATAATCTGTACGATTCTAGACCATTGCAAGCTGAGCCTTTACTAACTCACTATAATCTGCCCCATGTTAGCAGATTGCAATCTGAGCCTCTACTAACTCACTATAATCTGCCCCATACTAGCACATTGCAATCTGAACCTTTACTAACTCACTATAATCTGTATGTGATAGAAGGAGGGACTAGCACCTTGTGGAATTCTCGGGTGTTGGTCAATATCTATTAAAACAGGAAGAGACAGTACAATGGGTATGTAGTGCAGTATGTCTAATGTGCATGGGTAGAAGAAAAAATGAAATGCACTTAGAGTGTGTAGAGCTATCAGTTAGCTATCAGCTATGTTGCACCTGGTCAGGGAGTGTTCCAGGGAGTATGAGACAGAATAATTAATCAAATGGAAATACACTCACAATGTGTGGAGTCTCCTAACAGCTCTCAGAAAACAGCATAGAGTGATACAACCATGGAGGAAATGGTCCAGGCAGGTAGTATAAAAATATTAATTGACTAAAAGAAAATTACATAGAATACATGACTGTAAAAGTAAAGTAAATAAAATAAAATGAGTAGTAACACTGACACAAAGTAATTTCTCTTTTCACAGTATTACTTGTAATAATATTTACACATCAAGTGTAACTAAATAAAACGAACTCTAAATAGATTTAAGTAAGTCCAGATTGTTAAATAACTCGTATCTAGGATATACATTTTAGGTAGCTAACGTTTCCTTTACCTTTAACAACCTCCCCATCTCTATACCAACCCTTTCCCCTAACCCTAATTCCTACACTAACTCTAGCTGTAAACCTACCCTAACCTTTACCCTAAACTTTCCCCATCCCTAAAACAGCATGAACCCTAATCCAGCATGAACCCTTACCTTACCCTATCACTAATCCGAACCCTAATAGATACCTTCTACTGATATCAGCAGAGTGACATTCCTTGTAAAACAGAAAGGAAAGGAGAAAGGATTGAGACCTGAGTCTCCCTGGTGTGGACACGGATTTCTCACACCAAAACTGCAGAACTTGCCATACCATCCAGAGCCAACAGAGTTAAAGCTCACTTTCTGGAGGATGATACAAAACACCCTAAACATGTTAAGGGATTGAACTCCACCTATTGACAAGTTTTGCTAACTTGACTGCTATACACAAGGAAAATCTCTCACCCAGACAATAAAGAGAGAGATTCAGAAACAGGGAGCTATATAGAAGCAGGTGAGATAAAATGTATTTTGGCAACAGAGCCTCTTGAAGACAGCATGTAATGCGATGTCATACATTCGCATTCTGTATTCAGACATGTATCAGAGACGTAAAAGGTGTGTGCTGCAGGTTAACACTCACTCTTCCTTCGCAAATAGTCTTGGTCTGAGCCCATTCACATGGCCAGACATGCAGCTCGCATAAAAGAAATATATAGGTGGTCTCTGAGCTGGGGCCATATTTTAAAGCTGCTCACCAGGCTCAAGGAGCTTAGAGAAACCCAATCGTTTGTCAAACGACTCAAAACAAAACTTTTGATACCAAGTGAGGTATAGCTTGCAAAGACCATTAGCACCACAACCACTGCAATGAAGTGTAATGTTCTCTTTAAGTCATTATATGCTTAATTCAAAACAATATGCTGTGATAATTCTGTAATGAATGAGTGGGGTGTGACTTGCATATTTGGCGGACCAGAGCTCTAAAAGTCATTGAGTCAACATGAGCCTGGGGAACAGATTCCTTTGCGTAGTGGGTGTAACATATGATTAACATTTTCGGAAACATGTGGCTACATTGGGTATTTTCCATCTATATTTTTTCATATTAATGACCAAGTAAATGAATAATAAAGTGGATAAAATTGTTCCTTCAGAACAAAGAAAAGTGCAAACTCTGGCTGGGAGTGGCTATCCACAGGACTGGTGCAAGGATTTTTGACTACATAGGCAAAGATGCATTTTTCCACCCCTCAAAAAAAATTGGTCTTCATCTGTGTGTCCCGTAACCCCCCTTTTGAATTGCTTACCCCCCACGTAGTGTTTCTTATCCCCACTTTTGAATGTATTACTCCCTTTGCCCATTTTGTGCGTCTTGGGGTCTTAGACTCTTTCATCCCTTAGCCCCATTCTTTGTCTCTTTCCCCCTGTCTCTTTCTACCAACCCCACCTCCCCCCTGGCTCCCCATAACACTCAAAGAGTTTAATAATCCCCTTAAATTCACTCACCTTATTCCAGCACTGAGGTCCCTTGGCGCTAGCTCACTCTCGACCTCCTTCGACGTTAGGGCCGATGAGGAACTTAATGTGAATGCGTTGCAAGTGCGACGTGCATTACGTATTCCCCATAGGAAATTCTTTCCTATTGGGGATTTGAAGATGTTGGATGTCCTTATAGAAAGCATGAGGATGTCCAGCATTGTTTCATGTAGTCAAAATCCGTGAAACATCATGAAACATCAGGAAGCACTTTTATTGGCTGTCTGGTAGACAGCCACTAGAAGCAGTCTTAACCTTCCAAAGAAAACATTGCAGTTTTGCAAAAACTGTAATGTTTTACACAGGGCTGCCATCCGAAATTTTGGGGCCCCTGACACAGCTCAAGGTCTGGGCCCCCCGGTGCCCGCACCCGAGTCCGCCCAAAGTGCTGCCACCCCCCCCTCCGAGTCCGCCCACAGGAATGCAGTGTCTGCAGGGACGGTGCAAGGATTTTTGCTGCCCTAGGCAAAAGTAAAGTTTGTCGCCCCCCCCATGTGACATCACAATGCCCCACCCATATGATCTGCCATGTTAACTAACACCAGTGCTGCAGTGCCGCCGTGTTTACATTAAACGGCCTGCAGGGACAGGCTAGACACCAGAACCACTACATTAAGCTGTAGTGGTTCTGGGGACTATAGTGTCCCTTTAATGTGAGGTAAATTAGAGATTAGTGCCACAAATAATATACTAGATTGCCTACTTACAACCAGATGAGGATGATGATGGGCTCTAGCTGCAGTCTGGCTCCACTGGTCTGGTGTAGAACAGGCTCTCTGGAGGCGTTTTGTAACTGTGGTCACAAAAATCAATGTTCTGGGATCAACGGGAATCAGCTCCATTTTTTTGAGGGCCCTTTACACAGCTCAAGGTCTAGGTCCCAGGGTCCACCTTCATGTTCCACCAATGAGTTTGTTCACAGGGGGTGGAGTGTGTGTGGGGGGATGTCCTGATGTGTGTAAGGAATGCATTGTGTGAATCTGTGTTTGTATGTGTAAGGGCTGCAAGGTGAGTTTGTGTATGTATGGGATGCAGTGTGTGCGTCTGTAGGGGATGCATTGAGTGTGTGTAAGGGGTGATTTGTGTGTGATGGATGTCAATCTCTCCCCCTCCCCCCCCGTCAATTTCCTTCTCCTTCTCCCCCCTCCAATTTCCTTCTTCTCCCCCTCCCTCCCTCCAGTTTCCTTATTCTCCCCCTTTCTCCAATTTCCTTCTTCTCCTCCCTCTCCAACTTCCTTCTCCCCCCTCAAATTTCCTTCCTCCCACTCCCCCAAATTTCCTTCCCCTCCCTCCCTCAAATTTCCTTCCTCCCCCTCAAATTTCCTTCCTCTCCCCCCTCAAATTTCCTTCCTCTCCACCCCTCCCTTAAATTTCTTTCCTCCCCCCTCCCTTAAATTTCCTTCCTCCCCCTCCCTCCAATTCTTTCCTCCCCCTCCCTCCCTCAAATTTCTAAATCCCCCTCCCTCCAATTTCCTTCCTCCCCCTCCCACTCAATTTCACTTTCCTCCCCCCTCCCATAAATTTCCTTTCATCCTCCCTCCCTCAATTTCATCCCTCCCCCCTCCATAATTTCCTTCATCCCCCCCTCTCCCTCAATTTCCTTCCTCCCCCCTCCCATAATTTCCTTCATCCCCCCTCCCTCCCTCAATTTCTTTCTCCCCTCCCATAAATTTCCTTCATCCCCCTCCCTCCCTCCCTTAAATTTCCTTCCTCCTCCAATTTCCTTCCCCCTCTCCTCCAATTTCCTTCTCCCCCTCCCCACATTTCCTTCCTCCCCTCCAATTTCTTTCTCCCCTTCCTCCCCTTCCCCCCCCACACCCGGCGGGCCGGCGCGCGGGGGAGCACTCTCCTCTGCTGCTTCCTCTTCAGCCCCCTCGCGCGCCGCGTACTGATGCCGGAGCCGGAAGATGACGTCATCTTCCGGCTCCGGCTTCAGTACGGTGCGCGAGGGAGCCGAAGAGGAAGCAGCAGAGGAGAGTGCTCCCTCGCGCGCCGGCCGGCTTTCAGGGCCAGCCTCTGGGGGGCCCTGATGTGACCGGCTGCTGGGCCCCCCAGGAGAAGAGGCTGGCCCTGTGGGTACATACCGGGGTCGCAGGGCCCCCTGCGACCCGGTATGTACCCACTGAATGTGGGGCCCGGACGACCTGAGCAGTCCGGGCCCCCCAGGACCGCCGGGCCCATGACAACCGTTACGGTTGTCATGCCCTGATGGCGGCCCTGGTTTTACATTACCATGCATAGGGCACCAAGAGATTGCACCCAGACAACTTCAATGAGATGAAATGGTCTGGGTGCCTATAGTGTCCCTTTAAGAAAACCCAATATTTGTAGTGGTATAAATCAAACCTCTCTCCAGACTTCCTCCATTCTTTAGAAAGTTCCACATGGCTCTGGAGATTATGTTAAGCAAGATTGCCGATATATACATTTATTGTTCTCTTTAAACGATGACCTACAACCTGAGTTTGCGGTTGTGACTACAGTTAGTGCAAGCATATCATTACCAAGCAAGCTGTATTTAAAACAAAACAAAAAGAAATACCGTACAACTAAGGGATTATATAATCTATCTATTATATCATTTGTTGGGGGGAAGGTTGCAACAATCAAAGCATGTTTCCCTATTTTAATCTGACCAGATTATAACATTTTTTAATTCTTCCTTCCTTATTCAGGTTCCAATGCCCAACAGATTCTATCCTGGCTGTCGTGAAGTGTATGAGCTAAGGCCATTGAAACATTGTTTGGAATCCATCCTTATTTTATAAAAACTGGGGAATTCTGCAAATTAGAGACATTTCATTTGTGTTTATTTGTCAATCTAAAAACATAATGCGTTTGTAAAATTCAAAAGGATGTCTACAATTTCACAGACTAAATTGATAAAGACTTGTTTTTGTTATGTTTTGAATGTGCTGTCTTCTGGGTTTTTTTAGACTCTTTGAAATTTAAATATAATTTTAGCAGTAAGGTGTGGTATTCAAAGCAAGCCTGGACTGGCCATTGAGCAAACCAGGCAAATGCCTAGTGTTCCACAATGACAATGGGCGGAGGACGACATGGGAGCTCAGTGGGTTTCCCTTGCCAGCCCATGCAGGGCCGACATTATCCAAGCACCGGCTGGTGGGGAAATTAAAGCTTTCCCTCACCAGCCTACATGCAGTCCATATAGACAATATCTCCCAACACACATACACACTGCATCCCTCACTCAGATTGCACCCTCATACACACACTATTCAACTAACACACACACACTGCATCCCTCACACACTGCATCCCTCACACACAAACACTGCAGCCCTCACACACATACACTGCAGCCCTCTTACACACAATTGCACCCCACACACATACACTGCACCCCTTCACACACACATTACACCCCTCGCACATACACTGCACCCCTTTACACACACATTGCACCCCTCACACATACACTAGATCACCTACATTTATACACTACAGCCCTTATGCACACACTCCCTATATACACTATGCCCCCTATACACACACTCACTCTCTCTCACTCACAGCCACAAATATTACACCACAAACACAACTCAATTGAAACTGACCTATTTACACAAAACACCAAACCACAACCAGCTCACTCCACACACATTGCCACAAGCAGGTTCCAAACACATGCACAATAAGCTTTTCAGGCCCTTTTGTCCTCTGGTATCCCACTGATGGAGACACCAGAGACAAGTCACAAGCAAACATAGCGCAAGCATGTCAATACATCTGCTTGTGCTGCACAGACTAAACACAGTGAGAGCTCTTCAGCACGGCTCTATGCATTGAACCAACATGCTCACTTTGAGAGGGGGCGTGCTTGTTATCAGTGATGACAAAACACCTGCTCTGTGGCTCCACCCCTTCTCAGTGGGCCACTGTGATTCAAACATTTTAATCCAATGATATCTTGCAATAGGATAGTAGTTAATTCACCAGTAGAATAATAGGTAAAGTGATACAATTGCCACTCACTGTATTTAGAATTTCTAATAGTATGCAGCATCTGTGCAGTCATAGAGAGCCCCGCTGACCTTGCAGGTAATTGGTAATCATGGGAAAGCTAAGGGACCTGAGAAAAGTTACTTTTCTATGGCTAACACTTAAAGGGTTACTCCAACCCTCTTTTAAACATTCCTTATTTTAGTTGTAAATGTTTTACTGTAGGCACGTCACTTATTCCGACCCCAATGCTTTTTTGTTGAAAAAGTTCAAAATTGAATCCAGCACCTGGCCAAGTTGTTCGAGAAACTATCCAGCCTTCTCCTTGCCAGTTAACCATCCAATCAAATGCTTCTCATAGAGGAGCATTGTTGGACATTGAGTGCATCTTCTGGTAGAAAAGCATTAAATGCTGCTCCTGACCGAAGTTGTCCCACAAGCACTTTAGATAGAAGATGAAATATTACTTTTAGACACTGTCTTGCTACCTGGTATTTTTTAGTCTTTTTATCAGTTGATTATATCAAGGACTATTTTTCTTGCATTTTCATTGTGTCTTTGGACATCTTTTATACCTCTTATCTTATTTGTTCTCTTTGGCGCTACCTGTATTTTGCTTCACTTACCTAGTTCCACCTCCTCTGCTTGCTATATATGTGGTCAACCCCTACAAATTATTAAGTTGAGGTGTTTTAGCCTCACCCATTGAGCTTATATCTTCATACACAAGCATTTGCATTACAATGTGTCATACTGAAGAGTTCAGTGACTTTAAATGTAACACTGTCATAGGATGCCACCTTTGCTACACATCAGTTCATGAAAATGCAGTCAACCCGGTCAACTGTAAGTGCTATTACTCTGAGGAGGATGCATCGGGGAGTAGGCCACAAAGTGCCCTGACCTCAACCCAGTAGAGCACATTTTGGACAAACTGGAATGCTTACTTCGCACCAGACCTTCTTGTCCAACATCAGTACTTGACCTCACAAATCTTTCTTTGGCTGAATGGGGACAGACACTATACAAAATCTTGAGGGAAGCCTTGCCAGAATAGTGACTGCTGTGATACCCACAAAGAAAGATGACCACCTCCATATTAATGCTAGTGGTTTTGGAAAGGGATGTCCATCAAGGTTGCATAAGTCTTGTGGTCAGGAGTCCAAAAACTTGGCCATATAGTGTATGTATTAGAGTATGTCCTAAACCTCCATAATTTATTGAATACAAACAATAATTTCAGTTGATTGTGCCAGTGGTTTTCTTTCATTCATTTCATAAATTTGAGTGCACACACACTGCTGTTTTGCACTTGCACATTCTGTTTTACAGTGATTCCTGTGAGGAACCAGCGAGCATTTCTATATATGCGCTTACTGTGTAATTCTCACATTGAGAGCTAGGGCATGCCAAGGATTGGCTGAGAACTCTCAGACATTTTCTGGTTACATTGAAAAATGGCAGCAGTGTACCAGATCTCTAGGAAGCCTTTCAAAAAAGGGGGCAATCAGATCAAAGTATGTGTTTTTGATGCATATTTTATACCTATTTATTTTTCTTTAATGGTTAATTACTCTGTCCTAGAATGTCCCTTTAAGCCAGTTTACAAGTTAGCAGAAAAATGGAAACCCTTTTAAGGTGGATTAGCAGTCCATCGGTGCCTCATTAGTCAGGCTTTAAGCATTAACCCTTACACTGTCAGACAGGCGCGTAACACACGGCCCTCCCTAGCACTCAAAGGATTAAATCAGCACACAGAGAGCAGAAGAGGAATATTTCCAAGCATAATATAAAAAGGTCTCGCCTTAAGACGGTGGATTTCCTTTCTGGTGTTCTCAAAGAATGATTCCATAGTTCTGTTTGGCTGCTTGGCCAGCATTTGTGGGATGTGTCTGCGGTTTTATTCTCCACAGTAACCCTATTGTTCGAGAGCTGCAGCCAATTTACAGAAGGGGGAGGCATGTTTATGTAACTTGCTTTTGCGTTAGACAGCCTTTAAAAAAAAAAAAAAAAAAGCCATGGAAAAGAGCCAGTCCAAACATCACTTTTCCTGCCCTCTGGTTGCAGATGTTGAGAAGAAAAAAAAATTAAAAAATCTCTGTCTAGATACTTAAACTAGCAGATTTTCCATTTATAGAAATTGTTTTGCAATTATGTAGGTCAATCTTGTAAGCTGAAGCAACATATGATTATTTTTATTAGCCTGGATAAAACTTTTTTCCCCCAACCGTTCTTCATTGCCCGGAGGGGCTTTCACTCTCCCGAGGCTGAGTGTATTAGGTTTTGATGCGTGCCCTAAGGCTTGAAGGATGGTACATTAGGAAATATATTTACATCATGAAAATTATTAGGGATCATGGATGAAGGGGTAGAGCAGTCCCATGGCGACGAAAAGGGTGGTTCTGCCATCTAAAATGAACCACCTATCTATTAATCAATATTAATTAATAGGATATTAAAATGGATAATTAAATAGATGTTTACATGACGTATTAACATTCTTTTTAAAATGTTCCATTGTTTTAACATTGGCCTTGCAGTACCTGTCTGTTGTGCTATTTCTAAGCACCTGGGTTCCTTACATTTGCACACTTTGTATCTTTTGAAATTCTTAATGTTTCCTCTAAGCGCTTTTTTTGAGAAGTGCCCTGACACTGAAATAGCTACAGAAGAAAATGTCACAACACCCAGCGTTTGAGATTTGTATTAAAGGGACATTCTTTTTTATGTATGTTCAATTTTGCATAGTTTAAAAAAATATATAAAAAAATAAATGTTCTTCTTATACATCCAGCCATCTCCCCCATTCTAGTTTATTGTAGCTCTTATTCATAAGTAAAATGCAAATGAATTATATCTTCCAGAAACCTGTGCAGATATGTATGAGATAACGTCTGCACATTGAAAGGATCTATGGGTTGGGGGAAAGTTAATGGTAGAATCACAGGTTTAGGTTGTAGAATTAGAGTAAATGCTAGTAGACTTGTGCATTGCAGAAATTTTTGGTTCACATGAATTTACATGAAAAAATGTTTTGTTTTGTCCGAAATTAATTTCGTCCATTAAGGGTTGCGGACAATACTTTCAGTTTCTGATTTCTATTTAGATGAAAGGAGTGTTGGAGAATCTTTCAGTGGTTTAGATAAGTCCCCTGGGATTGCCATATTTAAAGGTACCAAATTAGAGGGCTGTTTAGTAGATATGCCCCTTGTTTGGTATCTTAATTAATTAGCTATTTTACTGCACAGATCAAAATCTAAATTTTGAATATTGGTGCAATTGCCATATTTAATACCAAATATGGGAGCTATCTACTAAGCACAACTCCACAAAAAAACAACACAGAAATGTAGTTTATTGCGCAATTTGTTCACTAGTTCACCGGACCAGCATGTCATTCATTCTGACAAATAGCCAAACGAGCTAATTTTAGTCTGAATAGGGATTGTTCAAAAACAAATGTACGCATCTAAGAATCAGGGTTAAAATTAGCGCTGTAAGGAATTATATTGTTAAAATTAGGGTTAGAATGAGGGATATGGTTAAAATCAGCATTAGTATTTGAATTAGGTTTAGGATATAAACTAAATTAAATATAGAGTGATTAATGTGTGTGTATGTATGTCTGTGTATATGTGTTTCAGGAAGCAGAGGAAACAGTAACAGGTAACCAGAGGACCCCAAGTAAGTTTTAAAATCATTCTTAAATAATTTAACTACTTACTATTGGAACCAGGTCACTACAGAAACCATAACCACTACAGCAGACTGTAGTGGTTATGGTGCTTGGAGTATTCCTTTAAGGGACATATATACATATAGTATGCTAACTTGAAAAATGCCTATATTTACAAAGTTTCTTTATCTGAATTTTCCGCCAGCAGTGAATAAACTGTTTATTTTTTTCCAAGTGGGTTTTAATTTCTACCAAGACTATAAACCTAAAAATGTTTAACTGAAAGCCAGCTTCCTCAAACGGCCTTTAAAATGTGCTTTAAAACTGTCATTGAGACATTAATCATTTTGAGTGACACCTCGTTACAATGCCAGAATTCTTCAGTTAATAGCTGATATATTACCTGGGTTATTTCACCAGAGAGGATGCGGTGGTTTACCTGTTGGTCATAAACCGTTAAATAGATTTATATCTAAATGCTGGAGCTGAATGATTTCAGAGAGGTTCAACTTACTAATCTCTGCTACTTCTCTCTAATAACTTTTACAAAATTTCTTTGAAATAAACCCATCGCACAGATTCTCTATAATCATTGATGTGTGCAAGTGATACAGATGGACTTGTGAACATTTTTTTTATTTTAAAACCCTCTTTTGTTGAAGAACATAGGATCGCAGCACCGTATATAATGCTGGACTGCAACATTAATGAGATTCTCATACGGCTGGCTGAGAGGTATTGGGATTTCATTCCAATAACATTTAGAGAGTGCATTTTGACAGACGTAATGTGCCAAAATGTGCAACAACCCCAAATTGTCTTACTCATGTAAAAGTGTTTTTCTAGAATCAACATATAAACAACAACAACAAAAACTAGAACCAATTATAATTTGAGGGGATATAAAGTTGCCCCCACTCCCATCCCACACATAGGCTGGACCATGACTACAATAATTCTTTGCTAGAAAGATCGTGGAATACAGTTAATGGACAACACATAGTTTGAAACGAACTGAGCAGTATATGATTAAAACAACCCCTATGGGTATGTATGAAGAAACAAAACTAATAATAAAGTACTGGAGCCATTTCAGCTGGGGAGAAAAATGGAAAATGTTACTTGTACGATTGCATGTTTATGAACAGTCTACATAAAAGGGAAACTCCAATCCAAGCACCCAAAGGAGTGCCCTGGCGCACCCTGGTCGTAAGAAGTCAAACCGTTTTAGATTGGCAGGGTGCCTGGCATACCCAGGTCAGAAGTAAAATAGTTCTAACATAGTTTTGTAACAGTGTAAGCATGCAGAAGCCAAACACAGAGAGATGGACACAGGTATTCAGGAAATAAGAGGCCTTTATTCACATTACCGATCGGGTCTCAGATGAACTCCTGACCAACACATGGTGTACATTCCTTATATAGCACTATAACACCTCCCATTAATAGCTACACCCACATATACCTTTAACCAATCAATGAGCAGAATATAGACTTGTACATCTAGTCAAACCACATGGCCCATCCAAGACAAAGGAAATAAGTGCAATTTCAGTTCCTGCATTCCTGCACATGCTCAGTACATTGATGACAGTATCCTAGCTACATGTAGCTAACTAAATGACACAACATACACATATGCCACATGGAAATCTTGGCCTACTAAATTTACATTCACCAAAATTCCACCACATTCCCCCATTTGATGCCTCTGATACAAATTATTCCAGATGCATCACCAATCACAGTTTTACCTACATCTCTCAAGTAGCCATTGAACCAGAGTAGACCTTGTAAGCATCTTAAAAACTCCTTCAACATTCCTCATCATGAATATATTCTATTTGGGCTAGGGGATCATATCTATACACAGCCATTACATGAGCAGCTGTCTTTCTCTCTATAATACTCTCTATAATACTACGTAGGGACCTTACCACTAATGGAATTAGACAGGGCAGCAAAAGACATAAGAATATGATAAACACTACTCCTCCTACTAACGCCTTAATTCCTCCAAGCTGCTCATACCAGCTTCCAAACCAACTATTAGGATTATACCCATTCCAGACCTGAGTCGGTACATGCGCAAGTTTAACCATGTGACTAGTAAGTTCAGCCACTGCCTGACCTTCATCATCTATATGCAAACAACAGTTGCTAAGGTTAAAATTCTGCATACACCTCCTTCCACTGCTAATAGATAATCTAAAACTAATCTATTTTGATAGATGGCTGATCTCATCCTGGTATTTTGCTTAGCTAGAAGATTAAGCGCTTGAGCTGTCTCATTAGTAATAATCTCAACCACTGCCTGTAGTCTAATAATGCGGTTGAGCATATATATCGGAGTTCTATATCCATAAGTGCCATCTTCTGCCCAAGTAGCAGGTCCATAATAATTAATAATACGTTGAGGGGGCCACTCATCATCTTCCCAACTACCTATATTCAAGGATGCTCTCTTCCTTTTATGATTTACATCGTAAACCTTAACTCCCAAGGTCTCTCCTGTCTCAATTGGCAACAAGAAGAAGGATGGCCTGAGCATACCTAATACACATGCCCCTTCCCAATCTTGTGGTAACTCCGAATAAGCTTTCTCACCACAGATCCAGTAGAAATTTGCTGGGGCTTTCCAACTAGATGTAGCAGATACGTCAAACCATACCTCATTTAAATGAGTGTAATTGGCAAATGGATTAGTAGGCTCTGAGACATTTGAAGCTGACCACCAAGTAGAATTTTTAGTATTAACATTATAGACTTTTTGTCCCAAGCAAGTTAGCTCACCTACAGATGTGTTATACATTGTCCCTTTCCTGGCTATACAAACATGACCTATAATGGAGGTTTTTAACCGCCATTCCGATTTACTTCTAGTACTTACTTGATGATCAGACTGAAAAGGTATCTGTTGTTCATATGTCTCAGAGCCAGGGTACCATATTTCCTTTGCCTCCCATGGCCACTGGTCTCCCATATTAGTACCTCCACATACAAAGCAATTAGTTACATTAAGACTACCCGCAATACTCTCAGCCAAATCAATAAATAGGTTCTTAACATTATGGGGAATTTTATCCTCAACACTCATCTCCTCATAAAAGGAATGAAAAACCTGATGAGTTTGAGTTTCAAGTCCTACATATATTATGGTCCCTGGGTCTATTCCTGTGCCATATCTTTGGAACCCAAATAGATTTCCAAACTTATCAATAAAATGTTGTGGATTAGAGATGCTCATATGGACAGGATTACATTCCATAGAATGTGGTGTGGTGTAGTGGGCAACCTTTGGATAATCATATCTTGATCCACTGTTTTTCCCGAGGTCCCCCACCCTACACAAGACCAGTATGGAAAAAAATTAAAATCCCTATTTGGGCAATCAGGATCTTACTGTGACATAAATATTTATCATTAAACGCATAAATTCGTTCCCATTTAAGATTACCACATACATGCCAAGGTTTTCCACTACCAGAAATCACCTTACATGCATCAAATAGTAGAATGCCCGTAGAATATATAGTATTTATCACAGTCCTATTTATCAAGGTCCCCTGGCAGTTACTGTTCCGAATTACCAACCAAATTGTCCCGATTGTGAGGGCTGCAAGGATTGTCGTTCTTCTGATCCTCACTTTTCTTCACAGAGGTCCCTTCGAGACACTCTGGCTATGACACATAGGTAGGTGATCAGGCTTTATTATGGCCGTCAAAACACCTACTTGCTGATATCTGTTGTTACTTTCAACTAAGATGTCCCAATATCTCCTCGTATTATTTCCCCCTTCCGACTGAGCTACCCGCTTTAACCGGATCTTGCAAGGATTTTCAGAATCTGGAATAGCTTGCCAAGAATCTGCCGCTGGTTTAACCCTAGAATGATTAATCCACTGAGTCACTTCTGCCACCTTTACAGCTGTTGGAGTAGATAAAAGAACAACATAAGGACCCCTCCACTTTGGACCTAATGGAACAATATTCCATTCTTCTATCCACACTTGATCTCCCGGTTGATAGGAATGAACAGGTGGATATATGTTCACAGGTAACCTATCTTGCACCCATTTCTGTACTTCCTCCATAGTTTTACCCAACTCCACAACCTGCTGCCGAGTAATTCCTTCACCCAACTGATTTAAGTCCCCCCTTAGATTACTTAGTATGGGAGGTGGATGCCCATACATAATTTCAAAGGGAGACAAACCCATCCTTCTGGTAGGCGTACTACGTATTCGCAACAAAGCTATTGGCAAAAGGACGTTCCACTTGAGCTGAGTTTCCTGACACATTTTAGCCAACTGGGTTTTTATTGTTCTGTTCATCCTTTCCACCTTTCCAGAACTCTGAGGTCTATAGGCTGTATGAAGTTTCCACTTGATACCAAGCACATGAGTTAGTTGTTGCAAACACTGATGAATAAAGGCCGGGCCATTATCTGATCCTATAGAACACGGAAGTCCATATCTGGGTATAACTTCTCGCAACAGAAATCGTACAACTTCTCCTGCCTTTTCTGTACGAGTTGGACAAGCGTCTACCCAGCCTGAGTAGGTGCACACAGCTACCAACAAATAACGATATCCCCCAGATTTAGGCATCACAGTGTAATCTATTTGCAAATCTGACATTGGGAGTCCTCCCATATACTGAACTCCAGGGGGTTTGACAGAGTCTTGTCTTGCATTATTTTGGGCACACAAAACACATCTCCGAACTATGGCTTGAGTCAGACTAGATAACCTTGGTATATAGAAATGTTTCCTAAGAGATTCTTCCATACTATCTCTTCCAGTATGTGTACCATTATGAAAGTTTTGAACAATCTCTATAGCCAGAGATGTCGGAATAACTATTCTTCCATCTTCTAACTGATACCAGTTATTCTCCAGATATTTCCCAGCTTCAGCCTTCAACCACAACATCTCTTGGGTTGTATATATTGGAGTCCCTTGAGACAGAGGTGCCGGTACAAGGGCTGCGACATATCCCACATATTCCTCTTGCCCAGATTCAGCGACATATTTTGCTGCATTGTCGGCCATGCGATTTCCTTTGATGACATCACTATCACCCCTCAGATGTGCTCTACAGTGTATAATACCGACTTCCTTCGGTTCCCATTCCGCCTCTAACAGTTGGAGTATTTCAGCCGCATACTTGATCTCTTTTCCTTCTGAATTCAGCAATCCCCTTTCTTTATACAATGCTCCATGTGCATGGGTGGTTAGAAAAGCATACTTCGAATCAGTGTAGATATTCACTCTCAGCCCTCCAGCTAATTGCAAAGCCCTGGTTAATGCAATCAGTTCCGCCTTCTGTGCTGATGTCCCTTTTGACAGTGGCCGTGCTTCTATCACCTTATCTATAGTCGTTACCGCATATCCTGCATAACGTACACCTTCCTTCACATAACTACTACCATCAGTATAATACTGAATGTCTGGATTCTGGATGGGAAAATCATGAAGATCAGGCCTGCTTGAAAACACTTCATCCATTATCTCCAAACAATCATGTTGACTTTCAATAGTCTGAGGCAAAAGGGTAGCTGGATTCAAATTGTTGACAGTTTCGAGGTGTACTCTTGGATTTTCACACAACATAGCCTGATATTTGGTCATTCGACTGTTGCTAAACCAATGATTTCCCTTATAATCCAAGAGGGTCTGTACTGCATGAGGTACTCTCACATAGAGTTCCTGACCCAAGGTGAGCTTGTCAGCTTCTGCTACCAGTAAGGCAGCAGCAGCCACTGCTCACAGACAAGGTGGAAGACCACTGGCCACTGCATCCAACTGTTTGGACATGTAAGCTACAGGTCTTTGCCATGATCCCAAGTATTGAGTTAATACTCCCACAGCCATTCTTCTTTGCTCATGTACGTACAGATAGAAAGGACGTGTATGATCTGGTAGACCTAGGGCTGGTGCACTCATTAGTGCTTTCTTAACATCTTCGAATGCCTTCTGTTGTTCAGAGGTCCACAAAAAGGGATCATGTTCTGTTCCTTTCACAGCTTCGTATAGAGGTTTCGCCAATATTGCATAATTAGGAATCCATATCCTGCACAATCCTGCCGCTCCTAAGAATTCTCGCACTTGTCTTCTATTCTTAGGTATAGAGATCCGACACACTGCTTCTTTTCTTTCAGGTCCCATCATTCTTTGACCTTCGGATATATGGAATCCTAAATATTTAACACTTGGCTGGCACAATTGTGCTTACTTCCTCGATACCTTGTATCCTGCTCTCCATAGAATATGAAGCAAATCATAAGTGGCTTGTTGGCATATCTCTTTAGTAACAGCTGCTATCAATAGATCATCCACATATTGAAGTAGTACACATTCTCCTGGGATGGACTTGAAATCTTGCAGATTCTGGCTTAATGCGGATCCAAATAGGGTAGGTGAATTCTTGAACCCTTGAGGTAGTCTGGTCCAGGTCATCTGACGCTTTGAACCTGTAACAGCATCTTCCCATTGGAAAGCAAAGATATGTTGACTCTCAGCAGCAATTCGAAGACAAAAGAAAGCATCCTTAAGATCTAACACTGTGAAGTAGGTTGCCCCACCTGGTATCAAGGCAAGCAGATTGTAGGGATTGGGTACAACTGGGTGTATATTAACTAATGCATCATTAACTGCTCTCAAATCCTGTACAAACCGATCCTGGTTTTTAAACAGGTAATAATGGAGTGTTCCAGGAGGAAGTACAGAATTTTAGGATGCCATACCTTACGAACTTATCCAAGTAGGATAAGTATGTTTTCCTTAGCCTTTTGGGGTATGTGATATTGACGTAGGCTCACAGGATAGGCCCCAAGCTTTAGTTCAATATGTATGGGTGGGATATTACGAGCAAGTCCTGGTGGATTATTCTCTGCCCATACTCCTGGAATGTCAAATAAGAATTCATCACTCTTAGGGTTAACACTTGTCACTATGGAATAGAAGCGCCATTCTTCTTCCCTTGGCACCGATATCGCCATTATGCCTGGTAGTCCCTTAAACTTCAGAGATGTTGATCCATTAGGTAAAAAGGTTATCTGGGCTTGAAGCTTCGATAATAGATCTCGTCCTAGAAGTTGAATCGGACACTCTGGCATATATAGGAACTGATGCTTCACCACATGGCCTCCCAGAATACAAGTGCGACTCTTAAGAACCGGTCTAGCTGCGATAGTAGCTCCTATCACAGTTATAGTCTTCCCCAAAGGCGGAGCCACCATCTTAGTCCCCACAGAATGTTCAGCACCTGTGTCGATCATGAAAGAACTTCTCTTTCCCCCTATTGCTACATCGACCATAGGCTCCGCTTGACCAAGGGGGATGGAGCCCGGTCGGTATCAATAGTCTTCCATGATAGTGTCAGCCAGACCCACAAAATCTCTATCCTCTCTTTCTCTAGGTCTCTGCGTGGGTGGATAGTATCTGTCTCCTTGAACACTTCCTCTACTATTCCCACCATTCCCTCTAAAACTTCCTCTTCCTCTATAACTACCACTATAACCTCCTCGTACCCTTCTCTCTCCTTGTCTATCACCTTCATACTGCTCTCTCTGTGGACACTCACTCTTCCAATGTGCCTCCTTTCTACAATACGCACATTGATTCCTACTTAAAGGTCCCTTGCTCAGCCTATTCTCGTCTCCTCTATTCCCTTCCCTTCCCTGTCTTTCTACACTTGAGATAGCTACCGCTAGCATATCTGCCTTTTTCCTCATCTCACGTTCTTCCACCCGCTTTACCTCCGTCTCCCTAGTCATATATACTTTATTTGCAATCTCCATTAGCTGTAATATGGACATCCCTACAAATCCCTCTAATTTCTGTAATTTCCTTTTAATATCACTTTGGGCCTGGCTGACAAATGCTGAATTAATCATCCTAGAATTCTCAGGAGCCTCTGGATTAAAAGGAGTATACAACCTATATGACTCCAATAATCTCTCATAAAAGGTACTAGGTGACTCATCAACCTTTTGCAACACCTCAGCCGTCTTTGACATATTAATTGCCTTTTTCCCTCCTGCCTTTATGCCAGCAATTATGGCTTCCCGATAAACCCTTAGTTGGCGCATGTCAGCACCATTCATGTTCCAATTTGGATCGACATTTGGATAATGGGCTACAGCCCACGCAACTGGATCGGCCTGATTTTGAGTACGGGCCGTTTCCTCAAGCGCTTTAATAGCCGCTTGATTAATCCTGGTCCTTTCCTCACAATTAAATAAAGTTAATAATAATTGCTGGCAATCGGCCCAGGTGGGATAATAGAAGTAACCAAATCTGTCATAACTTGAGGTTTGTCAGTATATGAAGAGTTATGAGTCTTCCAGTTAAATAGATCAGTCGTAGTGAAAGGGACATATACAAACACTGGATCTGCCCGTTGTTTTTGGCCATTCTCATCCACGTGTGTTGGGCCTGGTGTAAGTCAGAGGGGCATTTGGCAATTTCGGGATGGAAGGGTGCCAGTCAATTGTCGGGTTAGTATGGGACTTCCGCAAGGCTGCTCAATAATAGGTTCCGGTCTGGGAGTAGTAAGATAGGTGTAAGGGGGTGAACTAATTTTACTAGTCCGCATTTGGTGGATGAAAAAATGGAAAAAAACCTTAACTTTTAATATATTTATACATAAAATAAAAACTTATATCAATAAATATATTAAAATTGGGTAAGCAGTCCTACTCCTGTCTGTTATAAACAATGTAATATCAATGTAACTCCCGATGATGGCCAGTAGGTGGCCCTAGAGTGCCTCCCTAAAGTCTAATGAAGCAGATAGACTTTAATTAATTATGTCCCTATTTTATTATTACTTATTTTAATCACTGTCCACCCTGATATCTAGGCTTGATTAAAGCTTTAGTTCTAAGGTAAATTACACATCCAGTAACTAAAAAAAAGACAATATACCACCAACACCCCCCCCTCTTCCTGACTGAAACCCTATCCCAGGGAAACTAAGGCAAAATCAGCAACATTAAGCCAAGATACTACCAGAGCATAAGGGTACCATTGTAAAGATACAATATACCTAAAACGCAACAGGGAAAGGCCAGCAGCCAGGTAACAGGCAAGTCGATAAAAAACCCCCGCCACCCTGTCCATCACAACTGTACGGTATCACCCATTACAGTCAAACAGACGCTAAGTTAACACCAAGGGAACGAGGTGACCCCCCCTAAAAGGAACATAAACCAGACAATAACACAAAGCCCTACAAAACAGGCGCATGAGTTCCGAAAACCCCCCCTTACCCTTTCAGGAACACACCCAAAACGTTGTCTCCCGATCTTGAACCCCACGATCACAAAAACAATCTGATACAAGAATTACAACAACAACAAAAAAACACTGACAGATCACAACACCAGTTGAAATACCAACGACCGAAAAGACAGGCCTCTCGAAGAACAAACGTACTTCTAACCAAATCATTGTCTTCTTTCTGTATATGCACAGTTTTTTTGTACCACAATAAACCCGGCTTTTGCATAAGCCGGTTATATGTTTACAAGTTGTATCGTATGTCAATGAATAAATAAAGAATTATAAAAAAAAAAAAAAAAGACAATATACCATCTTATACCATTGATCATTGATTAGGGGGAAGGGGATTAGTAAAGAAATACAAGAGTTTGAAACAAAAGAACAGATAGGTATGTGGGTAGGCGGGGACAGTAGAGCAGGGGGAGTGCAAATACCAACTATACCGGTTTTTAGCTTGGGAGGAAGAGTGGGGGAATGGCTACTCTGGCTCTGGAGGATGAATAGGGGGTTGGTAATCAGATGCAAGGGGGATGGGATGTCAAAAGCAGTTGTAATTAAGTCCTTAGTTCTGACCACCATGTGGCTCCATTGTTTCTCATATGACACAGTTTAATTCACCAAGGCAGTTTTTCAACAATCAGTTTCCAACAGTCAATATATAGAAACTGATCATAGAATTCCGGCCTACTAGTTACAGCCACATGTACACCCTGCACTAAATTTAAGTCAAGACTGCTACATGGAGGCCATGCGGCCACCAGGGCAGGCCATTTCCTACTACACAGGTTTTGGTTTTTTTTAAACATACAAGACAAAGGACCAACAGCCTTGTGAATCAGAAGATGATTTCAACAAAACGTCTGATTCAAAAACTGTACAAATATACACACAGTTTCAACAGTCACACCAATCTCCTTATCATCAGCACCACATCGCACAGTTACTAGGCCCAAACACACACATGCACGCACACACAGGATCCTCACATGCTCAACAATATCACGACGTCGCGCACACACAAGTAAAATCAAAACTCACCAAACACTATATATACTCAACACTGTAACTATTAATCAAACCATACAACTATCCACGCTATTAATCCATATAAACTAACCGATCACATAACATTTCAACAATTTCGCCTCTACAGTCAGTGGTTATGGTACGGTTAGTAATTATTATACAGTTAGATAATTATGGTTTTAAAGTTACAAGGTCAGTTAGTAAGAGTTAAGGTGTTACACATACAATGTTAAACAGTAATTTTAGTATCGTTAATGTAATATCAGTGGTTATGGTATTACGAAGTAATAAAAATGGTATTATAAAGTGGTTATGGTTTTATAAAGTAGTTATGGTATTATAAAGTAGTTATGGTATTATAAAGTGGTTATGGTTTTATAAAGTGGTTATGGTATTTTAAATTGGTTATGGTTTTATAAAGTGGTTATGATATTATAAAGTGATTATGGTTTTATAAAGTGGTTATGGTATTTTGAAGTAGTTATGGTACAGTTTTTAAAAAAATCACAGGTCAATTAGTAACAGTTATGGTATTATACATATAACATAAAACAGCAATTGTTAGTAATTTTTACACAATGTCAGTGGTTATGGTACATGTCAGTAGTTATGGTACCGTGCGCTATTTTACAGTTATACACACAATTTACACTCCCACTAGACGGCAGAGCTCTAACTTTCTAGTAGGACATACAAATTAACCAATTCACCAACTACAATATATTTAACAACATTTACAATAATTCCAACTATTCTAACTGGCCAGCACCTCGAGAGCTTTCGATCTATTTGTACACCAGAGATTCGATAAGTTCTTCGCTGCCCAGACACCACGTATAGCGAACTAGAGGGCAGAATTTACACCAATACCCTTTTAGTCTATTACACTATCAATAATCTAGTGGCTGGATTTACAACAAAGCACACTTAGTTAAGACAGGGTGAAATCTAGCAAACTATAATATACAACAGAGTCTGCTTAGTTTCGCCGATCTCCCCTTGCCTAGCAACAAAAATTTACACCTAGCATGCTAGTCAAGGCAGGACATTGGTGTCCGACATGAGCTATTTACACCAGAACTCAGTCTGACAATACCACCTATATTAGACGGGCTGACTACGGAGCGTCTAATGTCCAGATAAGGGTTGTGCCTTCGCTTCTTCCTTCCAGAGGGAAGGGGCCAATTCCAATAACCGGTTCCAAATATAAAACCCCTTGTGGGTCTACCGCTCTAACGGTATCAGTCTTACCTGTTAGTTCCTGGACCTGGGTTCACACTCATCGACGGAACACCCCGGTACCAGGGCCGTCTTTAAGGAGGGGCAAAAGGGGCAGCTGCCCCGGGCCCAGTTACTCCTGGAGGCCCTAAGGCAGCTGCCCCATGGGCCCCCTGCGTCACCTGAGGTAATCAGGGGCCACAGCCCTTTAATACTGCTCAGGACCGGCCCGGGCCCCTGTTATATGGGGGGTGGCTGACTACATACTCACAGCTAGCCCCCTCACATACTACCCTGTGAGTCTCTTTGTTTCCTGGGCATGCTGGGAGGAAGTGAGGTCAGATTGCTTCCTCCCAGTAAGAACTGATCACTTCCTCCTCAGTGCCGCTGGGGAGGAGGCACACACCACACGGAGGAGGATGCAAGCATTGTGGGGGAGAGGGACTGAGAAAGCTGATGGCAGACTCCCATCAGCCTGGGCCAGCAAGCTCTCACTGGACACCAGGGAAGCCACCTTTCTGTACCCAAAATGTAAGGAGACAGGAGGGTGGCTAAATATGTTTTGTTTTTTGTTTTGCTAATTTCTGATATCACTTTTATTTAAGTGTGTTGGTGTTTGTAATGTAACACACAGGGAATAAGTACATGTTAAAAATCCTAGAAGAACCTGACAGTTCCCTATTAAATATAAATTTAAAAAGTATTTATTTTAACATATTGCATCAAGTGTTATCAAAGGCTGTACACCATTTTCAAATGTCACTTTTGCCAAATTCTGGACCAGGGTATGTAAGAACAGAGGTGAGACATTATATTGGCCAAGGTTGCTGGGAGTTGCTGTCCAAGAGCTGCTAGAAGGCAGAGATTAAAATATGTAAATGTACAAATATATATGTGTGTATCTGGCTGTGTTTATGTCCTTGTGTGTATCTGGCTGTGTTTGTCTGTGTGTCAGTGTTTCTGTGTGTATGTATACCTCATACACCTGTATGTGCACCTGTGTGTGTGTTTCGGTGTGTGTAAGTGTGCATCTGAGTGTGTGGTAATGCATACATCCCAGCATTTTAATGCCAACACAAATACACTCCTACATTCCATCTCTAGCACTGTACACATATACACCCCTGCATTTATACCTTTATTGGAAAAAGAGAAAGAAAACAGCGCTAAATTGCCACAATAAAATTATAAGAAAGGCAGCAATCCTCAAAGGGGAGTCCCCAATAATCCCCTAATGATAACAGATAGCAAGAACAAACATAGATATAAGGATGCGCCTAAAACTTGATAAAATAAAAGACTAAATTAGTCAGATAAAATACAGAATAAAATAAGTAATAAAACAATAGTCCAATAAAATAAGCTTATCACAGTCCGTGAGGGTAGGTCCCACTTGTAAAGGAATATTCTTTAGGGTGTGGGTGGGATCATATCTTCAAATGTTGAGAATTCAGCATATGTGGAGAGAAAAATAAAAACAGGACTCCAATGGCACAGTAAATCGGTGTATAAAATAAATATAAAGGTATAAAATCAGTCTTACTCACACTTTTCAGAGCTAGGATCAGCTCTGATATTGCTCGCGTAAAGTGGAATAATCCCCACTTCAAGGATATATGGAGTAAATGTTGATTGTTGAATATCTGACGTGGGTTCAGCGTTCAATTTGACATGATACGACCCAGAGGAAAAAATGAAATAAAATATATAGTGCTCACTGTATGTAAGCAGTCTTTTATTTTATCAAGTTTTAGGCGCATCCTTATATTTATACCTTTATGTATGTGCAGGGCCGTCTTTAATATTGATTGGACCCTGGGCAAGCATCTGCTTTGGCCCCCCTGGGCATGCAATCACTCCCTCCACCCCAACCTAGAGGCGAAACTAATGTAGAGAGTGCCTTGGTGCAAAAAAATTATAATTCAGGCCTGCCCTGTAGCACAAGAGTAAAGAAAAGATAGATCCCCATCTGTCATACAACTCCTGCGATGCTATGCCAGCTGGGGATCTACCATCCTTGCAGGGTTGTATTTTTGAGCAGTGTTTGTGCAATTGAATGTCAGCATGTTATTGTATAGAGTGTATGTGTGCATGTAGGGGTGTATTTGTATGTAAATACTGATATAAATTTCAGCGCTTAGTTAATAATCCCCTTATAAATAACAAGGGTGCATCTGTTTGCAAGTGGTATGTGTATTTGTATGTACTGTTACCATTGGAATGCAGTGGTGTACTTGTGTGTAGTGTTTGCGTTTGAATGCAGTAATGTGTGATTGTCTGTAGTGTTGGCTTTTAAATGCAGGTGTACTTTTGTGTGTAGAGTTGGTGTTTGTATATAATTTTAGCGTTTTAATACAGGAATGTGTTTGTATGTAATGTTTGTATTTGCATGCAGGGGGTTGTTTGGATGTAGTGTTGTGTACATTTGTGTGTAGTATTGGTGTTTCAGCAAACTGGTGTGTTTGTATGTAATGTTTGTGTTTGCAGGGCTCTGTTTGCATGTTGTGTGATTTCTATAACACATATACACATACACATTAACACGCAGATACACACATAGGCACACTGACACATGCTCACACCTTGACACATACTGGCACATAC
Organism: Pelobates cultripes; assembly: GCA_933207985.1. NCBI lineage: Eukaryota > Metazoa > Chordata > Amphibia > Anura > Pelobatidae > Pelobates > Pelobates cultripes. Next base: position 334,437,603 of record OW240913.1, read on the forward strand.
ACACACACACTCAGATACACACCCTTTGACACACCGATACAAGCACTTTGATACACACACACACTGGCACATACACACACAGAGGTACACACACACACTGACACAGGTATGTACACACACACTCAGATACACACATACATAAAGGTATAAATGCAGGGGTGTATATGTGTACAGTGCTAGAGATGGAGTGTATTTGTGTTGGCATTAAAATGCTGGGATGTATGCATTACCACACACTCAGATGCACACTTACACACACTGACACATACATACATACATACACACACACACACACACACAAACACACACACACAGGTACACATACACACTGACACACAAGTACACATACACTGGTATACATACACACAGAAACACTGACACACAGACAAACACAGCCAGATACAAACACTGACACAAACACAGCCAGATACACACACTGACACAAACACAGCCAGATACACACAAGGACATAAACACAGCCAGATACACACACACATATATGTGTACATTTACATATTTTAATCTCTGCCTTCTAGCAGCTCTTGAACAGCAACTCCCAGCAACCTTGGCCATAATAATGTCTCAACTCTGTTCTTACATACCCTGGTCCAGAATTTGGCAAAAGTGACATTTGGAAATGGTATACAGCCTTTGATAACACTTGATGCAATAATATGTTAAAATAAATACTTTTAAAATTCATTTTTAATAGGGAACTGCCAGGTTCTTCTAGGATTTTTAACACGTACTTATTCCCTGTGTGTTACATTACAAACACCAACACTTGAATAAAAGTGATATCAGAAATAAGCAAAACAAAAAAACAAAACATATTTAGCCACCCTCCTGTCTCCTTACCTTTTGGGTACAGAAAGGTGGCTTCCCTGGGGTCCAGTGGGAGCTTGTTGGCCCAGGCTGATGGGAGTCTGCCATCAGCTTTCTCAGTCCCTCTCCCCAACAATGCTTGCATCCTCCTCCGTGTGGTGTGTGCCTCCTCCCCAGCGGCACTGAGGAGGAAGTGATCTGACCTCACTTCCTCCCAGCATGCCACGGAGAAGCAAAGGGATCACAGGGCAGTGTGTGAGGGGCTAGCTGTGTGTTTGTATTCAGCCAACCCCCATATTACAAGGGCCCGGTCCAGAGCAGTATTAAGGGCTGTGGCCCCTGATTACCTCAGGTGCTGCAGGGGGCCCATGGGGCAGCTGCCTTAGGGCCCCCAGGAGTAACTGGGCCCGGGGCAGCTGCCCCTTTTGCCCCTCCTTAAAGACGGCCCTGTGTATGTGTGTATCTGAGTGTGTGTGTATATACCTGTGTCAGTGTGTGTGTGTATGTGCCAGTGTGTGTATATCAAAGTGCTTGTATCTGTGTGTCAAAGGGTGTGTATCTGAGTGTGTCTGTATGTGTATGTGCCAGTATGTGTCAAGGTGTGAGCATGTGTCAGTGTGAGCATGTGTGTATCTGCGTGTTAATGTGTATGTGTATATGTGTTATAGAAATCACACAACATGCAAACAGACCCCTGCAAACACAAACATTACAAACACACCAGTTTGCTGAAACACTAATACTACACACAAATGTACACATGTATTTAAAAGACAACACTACATCCAAACACCCCCCTGCATGCAAATACAAACATTACATGCAAACACATTCCTGTATTAAAACGCTAAAATTATATACAAACACCAACTCTACACACAAAAGTACACCTGCATTTAAAAGCCAACACTACAAACAATCACACATCCCTGCATTAAAATGCAAACACTACACACAAGTACACCACTGCATTCCAATGGTAACAGTACATACAAATACACTCCTACATGCACACATACACTCTATACAATAACATGCTGACATTCATTTGCACAAACACTGCTCAAAAATACAACCCTGCAAGGATGGTAGATCCCCAGCTGGCATAGCATCGCAGGAGTTGTATGACAGATGGGAATCTATCTTTTCTTTACTCTTGTGCTACAGGGCAGGCCTGAATTTTTTTTTGTTGCACCAAGGCACTCTCTACATTAGTTTCGCCTCTAGGTTGGGGTGGAGGGAGTGATTGCATGCCCAGGGGGCCCAAACAGATGCTTGCCCAGGGTCCAATCAATATTAAAGACGGCCCTGCCCGGTACTCACTGCGCAGAAGCTGATGATCTCCTGGACAAAAGGCCAGTGGTGCCGAGACGAAAGGAGGTCCACGCAGTAGACGTCCAGCGGTGCTGCGTAGAGGATTTGGTAAAAGTTTACCGTCTCAAATCTCTGCGCCAGCTTCCATGCGATAAGGTTCCCGTTGCCAATGCACCAGAAATGTTGCAGTGTAAGCATGCAGAAGCCAAACACAGAGAGATGGACACAGGTATTCAGGAAGTAAGAGGCCTTTATTCACATTACCGATCGGGTATCAGATGAACTCCTGTTCCAAAATTCTGAGAGACCAACACATGGTGTACATTCCTTATATAGCACTATAACTCTTCCCCAATAGCTACACCCACATATACCTTTAACCAATCAATGAGCAGAATATAGACTTGTACATCTAGTCAAACCACATGGCCCATCCAAGACAAAGGAAATAAGTGCAATTTCAGTTCCTGCATTCCTGCACATGCTCAGTACATTGATGACAGTATCCTAGCTATGTGTAGCTAACTAACTGACACAACATACACATATGCCACATGGAAATCTTGGCCTACTAAATTTACATTCACCGAAATTCCACCACAGTTTGATTACTTATATTAGGGGGAGGAGGAGTGAGCACCAGAGTGCTCCTGGCAGGATAGCACCATAACAACTACAGCACATTGTAGTGGTTATGGTGCATAGAGTGTTCCTTTAAGTGACTTGATAACAAAAATGGCAGACATTGTTCCAGTTCTTCCCCTTTCTCCCATTTTCTCTAGTTTAATGTAATTTTTGTGAAATGCTTGTAGTTATAACATTTAACCCTTTAAGGACAGAGGCAATTGTCCAATTGTCCCCATGTACAGGTTTCATGTTTGTGTTTTGAAAAGTTACAGGATCAAATAAAGAGCTTGCCCATTTCAGTTTTTGCACATTGACATTTGCCAGGTTGGTTTGCTGGGCCTATGTATTCTTTGAGACCATATGGCAGCCCAGAAACGAGAATTAGCCCAATCATGGCATACCATTTGCAAAAGTAGACAATCCAGGGTATTCAAAATTGGGTATTTTCAGTATTCTTTTAGTAGCCCCTTAGTCACAAACTCTAGCCAAAGTTAGAGTTCATATGTTTTTTGCATTCTTCACACAAAAACTGCCCTTTTTAACGATGATATATTGTCATTACACCTTTTACTGCTCTAAAACACTCATATTTGTGTTCAGCGATGTCCCACGAGTATAACAGAACAACAGTAACCCCATGTACAGGTTTTATGCCAACAAATAAATGCAGCTCAATGTTCCATTCAATAAATGTTTTCTCACTACAGTAAATAAATCCTGTATATAACAACATAAAATGTAAGAATAAGGAAGTCACTGTCTTGGCCACAAAAATGCACATCAACATCTTGAAAGCACCACCTTAAGTCTCTCTAAAATTTTTGCTAGTGATTACGTCTGCATTTATTATTTCCCTGGAGTAATACTTCATATAGCATGTAAATGTTTAAGTAACAATGTTTGTGTTTGTGCGCCATTTCCTAATCTGTATTTTGTAACGAGCTATTTCTGCCACGACAGTAATGTTTCTAAGCAAATGAATGTCCTACCATTGTGCCACATGACTTTAAGCTAGGATTAATCAGACCAGGTGACAAAAAGAGAGGGCTAAAAACTTGGCATATGTAAAATCAGATAGATTACTTGACAGGTCATAGGATTTGAAGATGATAGGGGTGTTTTAGTGTTACATATGGTTACAGAAGTGTGATATCTATCAGCGGAGGTGGCATTGCACCTTTTATTTTTTAGTTTACATATAGCAGCTTGCCATATCTGGGAAATTAGAAATAAAGTCCGTTGTTGAAAACACATAGAGTCCTTCTTCCAACAAACTGCTTCGGCAGCTCGACATCAACAGCTGGAGTGAGACTTCCACAGGCGGAATCTTCACGTACCACGTATTGAATTCACTGAATTCCATCAACAGCAAAGAAGATTATACGAGGAAATGTGTTCACTTTGCCAGTGTCTAGCTAGAGGAAGATGACTTGATTTGGAATTCACTTTCAGTATACAGTGGTACCTCGGTTTACGAATTTAATGCGTTCTCCAGGACGTTTTTGTATTGCGAAAAATTTGTAAACCGAAACACGGTTTCCCACAGCAATGCACTGAAAACCAATTAATCCATTCTGGAGGTCAGAAAAAAGTCAAAATGAGCCGGCATGGAAACCAACCCATAATGCAGAACACACAGTAAAAGGCATGCAAACGACGACGCTCAGCTTCCTACCTTTACACAGCTTGAGAAATGCAACCAAAAAGTTTTTTAAAAGTCCCAGAACCGCTGCAAAAAATTTCAATAATGGCACCAGAACTGGATGCAAAAGACGCTCCAACACCTCCATACTCAACGCCACGTGCTACCTTCAGACTCCAGCATGCAGGGGGTGGTGCAATAAACCTCCGAGGTGCAATGCATCTTGGGGAAACTTGCTTGGCATTGCGAAACAAATTTGTAAACTGGGGCATTATTTTCAATGGATTTTCATTTGTAAACCAAAAATTATGTCAACTGAGGCGTCTGTAAACCGAGGTACCACAGTATGTGTTACATTGTAAGGGATGTTCCAAACTGCTCAAGTTTTTAGTGAATGTTGACTGGAATCCAAAATTAAATTAGGATGACTGATTACTAGAGTAAAAAAATCTGCATAAGAAAGCTGCATGTGTTTGTCCAGTACAGAGCTTTTTCGTTTTGAGAATAAATAATAAATCTACATTTATTTCAAGGTTTCTAATTTTTCTTAATTATGATTAAATTGGGTTTTGCTCTGTAGTATTATCTAGTGATCTGTTATTTCCAACGGTGTTTGATTTATTATTTCTTAAGCCAAATCTTAAGCAAATGGAATGCGATGAGGAAAATGTGGAAGCTTTATGGGTAAATATCTGCTTGGGGGAAAAGAAGGGAAACCAACTATTGGTTGGGATATGTTATAAACCACCTAATGTTAATATTGACGAGGAACAACAGCTGTTTGAGCAAATTGAGAAAGCTGCAAATCTGGGTAACACTTTAATTATTGGAGATTTTAATTACCCGGACATACATTGGGACAGAGGGACTAGTAGCTCAGCAAAGGGAATTGGGTTTTTAAACTTGTTAAATGACACCTTCATGTCACAACTTGTACAAGCACCAACTAGAATGGACGCTTGTCTGGACCTGGTTTTAACAAACAACGTTGATCTTTTGACCAACATTCAAGTAGGTGAGCACTTGGGAAATAGTGATCACAATATAGTGTCCTTTGAAATAAACTCAAAAAAACAAAAGCACATGGGGTATACTAAAACATATAATTTTAAAAAGGCCAATTTCAATAAGTTAAGGGCAGCTTTACAATATATTGATTGGCATAAACTCTTTAGTGAAAAGAACACTGAGGATAAATGGATCATCTTCCAACAAATATTAGAAAGGTACATTTCTCAGTATGTACCATTGGGAAATAAATATAAAAGAAACAAATTAAAACCAATGTGGCTTAGTAGAGAAGTAAAACAAGAGATTAAAAATAAGAAAAGGGCATTTAAAGCATTTAAATCGGACAAATCAGATGCATCTTATAAAAGATATAAGGAAGCAAATAATGCGTGCAAAAAGGCAATTAGATTTGCTAAACTTCAAAATGAAAAAATGATAGCTAAAGAGAGCAAAACCAACCCCAAAGCATTTTTTAAGTACATAAATTCTAAAAAAAAATTTAAAAAAATGAAAATGTAGGTATACTAAAAACTGAAACGGGTGTGTTAGTTAATGAAGACCAGGAAAAGGCAGGAATTTTAAATAACTATTTCTCCTCCGTATATATTAAGGAAGAACCCATGGCAATAGATGTGCAAATGATTGCTACTAAAAACTTGCAGAATAATTGTAATTGGTTAACCCAAGACAAGGTGCTGCAACTAAAGAAAGTTATTATAAACAAAGCTCCAGGGCCTGACGGTATCCATCCACGAGTACTTAAGGAACTAAGTGTAGAAATAAGTGAACCTCTGTTTTTAATTTTTCAAGATTATTCTCTTTCAGGAAGTGTTCTGGAGGATTGGAGGAAGGCAGATGTGGTTCCTATATTCAAAAAGGATTAATAAATCCTTGCCTGGAAATTATAGACCTGTGAGCTTAACTTCTGTGACTGGGAAAATATTTGAAAGGTTATTAAGGGATAATATTCAAGAATTCCTTGAGAAGAACATGGTTATCAGCAAAAATCAGCACGGTTTTATGAAGCACAGTTCCACACAATAGATTAGTGTTCAAACTCAAGGAAATCGGTCTAGATGAAAATGCTTGTTCTTGGGTAGAACATTGGCTTAGAAACAGAGTACAAAGAGTTGTCATTAATGGTAAATTTTCAAGCTGGACAGAGGTGGCAAGTGGTGTCCCTCAGGGGTCTGTTCTGGGACCTCTTTCTATTTAACATGTTTATAAATGATCTTGAAGACAGCACTGAAAGGATTGTTTCAGTGTTTGCAGATGACACAAAACTCTGTAAAAGCAGGATATTACTTTGCTGCAGAGGGATTTAGATAGACTGGGGGACTGGGCACTCAAATGGCAGATGAAATTTAATGTTGAAAAATGCAAAGTTATGCACTTTGGCATAAAGAATACACAAGCAACGTATACCCTTAATTGAAGCGAATTAGGGATAACAACACACGAAAAGGACTTGGGAATTGTTATAGACAACAAACTATGCAACAATATGCAATGTCAATCAGCAGTGGCCAAGGCCAGTAAGGTATTGTCATGCATGAAAAAGGGCATTCATTCTCGGGACGAGAATATAATTTTGCCTCTTTATAAATCACTGGTAAGACCACCATATTGAATATGCTGTGCAATTTTGGGCACCTGTTCTAAAGAAGGATATTATGGCACTAGAAAAAGTGCAGAGGCGGGCTACAAAATTAATAAAAGGAATGGAACATATCGGCTATGAAGAAAGGTTAACAAATTTAAACCTATTTAGTTTAGAAAAACGTCGCCTGAGAGGGGATATGATAACATTATACAAATATATTCGGGGCCAATACAAACCATTGTGTGGAAATCTATTCACAAACCGGACTTTACATAGGACACGAGGTCATGCGTTTAGACTGGAAGAAAGAAGATTTCGTCTAAGGCAAAGGAAAGTTTTTTTTTACTGTAAGAACAATAAGGATGTGGAATTTTCTGCCTGAAGAAGTGGTTTTATCAGAGTCCATACAGATGTTCAAACAGCTACTAGATGCATACTTACAAAAACAGAATATTCAAGGATATAATATTTTAATGTAGGGTAATAACTGCTTGATCCAAGGATAAATCTGACTGCCATTCTGGGGTCAAGAAGGAATTTTTTTCCTAGCTTGTTGCAAAATTGTGCTTCAACCTGGGTTTTTTGCCTTCTTTTGGATCAACAGCAAAAAACAAATGTGAGGAAGGCTGAACTTGATGGACACAAGTCTCTTTTCAGCTATGTAACTATGTAACTATGGAATAAAGGTGTATTAAGCAACTTTCTCAAGTTATTCAGGCTGGACATGGAAAAGTAGAAGTGTTAGGTCTAGCTCTCAGAACGCATCAATTTCCAGGAGCAATGTTACCGACACAAAATGACAGAACTCTTAAAGGATCACTATAGTGCCAGGAAAACAAACTCATTTTTCTGGCACTATAGGGTCATTAGAACCCCCTCCCACTGCGCTGACCCCTTCAGTCACTTACCTTTCTCCAGCGCCGGGCTCCCTCAGCGCTGGTGACCTCTCCTCCCCCATCAACGTCAGCTCGGAATGCGCATGCTCAATGCTTTCCTATCGACGTCCAGCGTCTTCTCACTATGATTTTCACAGTGAGAATCGCGGAAGTGCCTCTAATGGCTGTCAGTGAGACAGCCACTAGAGGCTGGATTAACCCTATTGTAAGCATAGCAGTTTCTCGTTAAGGTTTTGGATAAAATGAGACAGACTGGTTACAAGTTATTGAAGGAATTGTTGATTGTGTTGTCAGCTGTTTGTTTTTCAGAATATGAATTTGTTTTTATATAAGGTGTCTTTCATTTTAGTCTTTTGTGTGGCTCTAGGTGTTGGTGAGCTGGTATTATACAGTAAATTTAAGTTCTTGGGGTTACAATTGATTAATTATAAATATTGATCAGTTGGATTAGAAAGTCAACAACGGATCAAGAAAGTAGAGGTCAATGGGTCAAGACTTTTCCGTTAGAGGACAAGGTTGATTGTCCAGTAGCCTTGGTTCCGGAATATATGTTTTTAAGACCCAAGTTGAATGGACCCTTCTTAATGCATTCATTGGTTTTGCCTCTGATTTCAGTTTTTGCGTGTTTTAAATTATGCCTGAATGAGCTGAACTTGTTGCATTTACCTATCTCTTCACACTATTTTCAGATTGGTGCAGCTACCAAGGCAGCTACATAAGGTTTATCAGATGAGTCGTTACGAGAATGGGGAGATGGAAAGCTGATCGTTACAGGATTTATGTTTGTCCACAATTGGTTTAATTGGTCTTTCTAGTTTACATATCTAATGAAAGGGGGGTGGGTAGCGGGACACTCATTCATAAAAAGGACTGAGAGGGCTGAAGAAAGGTTTTCAGAATCAGTCTTGGGTATAGTGTTAGGTCATTCATAATTTACTGGAGTAAAATTGCTAAATTTTATGAATGTTATCAATGTTCCGTCAAGCTTCCCTCTTCGGACATTATTCATTTGCATGTAGGAGGAAATTACCTTAGTTGTTTGAAGTCCTCACTTCTAATTCAAACTTTGAAATATGTTTTTCTTTCCATTCAAAGCATGTTTTCAGGAACATATTTGACTTGGTCAAAAATCATCCCTCGTCTCATCTGGCTCCGCAGGCTTCATTTGCACACGTTAGAGCGAACTAGGAAGAAAATCAATCTGGAATTATGTTTTTATTGAACAATTTTAGCTATAGATGTGGAATTAGAGGGAGGTGATGAAGGATTATTTGCAGAAGACAATGTTCAACTTTTGGCTATTGGTTGCGATATATTCAATATTTTTAGAATGCAGACAATGATTCAAAGAGCCTCTTTGGTTCGGCTAAGGGGTAAGGTTATTCCTTTTAAATGAAGAATAGACTGGTATGGGGAGTTATTTTAATTAAGGCGATCAGTTTTTTAGCTGATTGGCTATTAGATTTTGGTTTAATATGTTAAGTTATTGTATTTATGTTTAAACCCAAATAGACTTTAACACGGCCTTACTGCATGTAGAATTGGTGTCTGTTTTTTTGCAATAAGCCCATGAGCAGTATAGGCAGTGGTGCTGTGGTCGGGTAGTGTAAGGGTTAAATTCAAGCTGTTGTTAAAAAGTTTGAATTTGGGGGGGCGGAGCCTGACTAGAGAACAGAGCAGACGTGTTCTGAATCAGCTCCTGTGTACCGAGCATAAAAACGGCGAATAACTCAAGCCGCACTGCGCTCACCCTTCTACAAGTGGGCCCACTGGACTTGGGAAACCGACACGAACCCAAGGACACCACACTCGAGGTCCGGTGTAAGCGGGCACCGCATCGGCAGACTGGGGCCTACAGAGGGAGGTGGCGGAGAAAGGCAGCCGCTTTCCCGCCAAACGCACACGGCTAACAGTAAGCTTGTAGCACAACCTCCCCCCCCCCCTATGGACCGGTGGGGGTCATCCCGGTCCCCCCTGGATAACGGGGACAACTCGACACAGACTCACAGGAATAAGTTTGTAAAGCAAAGGAGAAACCTGGCGGACGAAGCCCCTAAAATGGCGGCGGTGGCGTACACCTTCCTAAGCGAGAAGCCAGAGGGGGAGAGCCGAATAGACAAGGCCTTCCAAATATTCTGGGAGCGACTGGAAGCTCTACTGTCCCCAGGGATGGGGCCCAACGCCCGAAAGCACATTCAATTAAGCAAAACCACACGGAGGAAGGCACAGTCACCCCAGGCACCGAACCGCCCAGCGGGACAGAGGCTGCGAGAAACTAACAGACAAAAAGTAACCGGAGACCCGAAAGGCGACAAAAAAAGCAAGGCGGCAACCTTCGGGAGACGGCAAGTAAAGATGCAGAAGCACTCTGGTCGGTCACTCCACGTACCTGATGGTGGTGTTCCGACACTGAGAGGAACGCACAGAAGAAACACACGCACCGCACCAGACCCGACAGGCAGTAAACAAGGCAGCGCGACCTTACCCGTTACAGTCCACGCTGCACCTCGAGTAGCTGAGAGACTGCACTCATTGTGGGTCACAACTGGAATGGATCCCAGACAAGGGGGCATCTTTGTACAGCCCTACCACAGCTTTCCGACCTTGGGCATAGGCTGAATGTTTAGTCGCATGGCTGCGCAGAACCACCATGTGCACCATGGACATGCCGGCCTGCGGCCGCAGACACCTGGCACTATATAGATTACATCATTAATGAACATTTTGTACTGCCGCATATGTCTAGGTTTATTCTGCTCTTGTTTTTTCTCCTCTTTTGTCTTTTCGGGTATACCAGCCTAAGTTATTACAGTCTTGAGAATTGCTCATAACGCCTTTAACATGTAAAACGCATTAGGCTCTGAGTAAAGGAGATACAAGAGGGTTATGCTATGCTATTATGTGCAGCACTGTAAACTAGAACATGGCTTGCTTAATACCATACTACAGCCGGTTATGATAAAGCACTATGCCATATGTTTCACCCTCCCCTCTTGTGTATAGTGCACATCACGCCTGGTATTTAGCATTGATCCAATCGAGTTGACGAGGGCGCTAGCATACTACTCATTAGTATATACAGCATATAATATATGTTTAAGCTTCACCATACTGTTTAGTCATACAAGTTGGTTTAACCCTTCGCATGTTTCCCATCTTAAATATAAAAACTGTGCAATGTCTTTCAATGCCATAACTATGTTATTATATGTTTCCATACCTGCTTGCACTAGCTATCGTGGCAGTGTAAACATGAATGTTCACGCTATGCACAAATAAAATAAAGAATTTAAAAAAAAAAAAAGTTTGAATTTGGCAGTTTAGGATCAGAGTTTTTTGCAATAATTTGGAATACTTATTGGGCTTCCTCTTGGATATTAGTGGCGCATGGCAGAGAGTAGGCCCAAATATAGGGTTGTTTTTTGCGAATTCTTACTTGTGCCAGCGAGCATCATTCTAAGCAGTGCCTTGCAGGAGCGATTTTCACAAGCCCTACCATGCCACACATTTTATTATATTTAATTATTGTAATATAAATTGGTATATATGTTTACAGTTATTTGTTCATGATCTAATTTAAGATTGGGAAAAAAAGGCACTTTTCCTTATCACAAGGATAGGTGCGACCTGGAATGATCAAATGTATCTTATGCTGTGTGAACGTAGCAAAGACTCGTATATAAATCTGACTGAAGAGGATCTTCATCAGAATAAATCAAATTCCAAAATATTATTACTTACTGTGAGGATACTTGTGATAATTCCAGGTCGCACCTATCCTTATGATAAGGAAAAGTGCCTTATTTTCTAATTTTATAATTAGGGTGAGGCCCTCAGACACCCCTGGATTGTCTAACTGGTGTACAGGTACCTGCTATAGTATGTTTGTTTTTTTGTCTAATTTAAGATTGGTATTAATGATTTAATTGTCACTGTACATTATTGGGGATAGGTTATTCTCTTTTCAGAAGGAGAATAGACTTGTATTGCAAGTTATTTTGATTAAGTTTAATTGATACGCTTTTATGAAGAAGTGGGTTTTTAATGATTTTTTGAAGGACTGGAGACTGGGTGAGCATCTAACGGAGGAGGGAAGTGAGTTCCTCAGGAACGGTGCAGCCCTGGAGAAGTCTTGAAGGCGAGCATCAGAGGTGGGAGTACGGACAGAAGATAGACGTAAGTCTTCAGCAGAGCGTAAGGGCCTAGACGGGACATACTTGTGTATTAGTGAGGATAGATAGGTGGGAGCAGAATTATGTAGAGATTTGAAAGCAAGAACCAGAATTTTAAATTGAGCCCTATATCTTACAGGAAGCCAATGTAGGGACTGACAGAAGGGTGAGGCGTGGGAGGTCCGGGCGGACAGGAAGATGAGCCTCGCAGCCGAATTCATTATGGACTGTAACGGTGCAAGTTGGGAGCACATAAGACCACTGAGAAGCAGATTACAGTAGCCAAGGCGAGAAAGGACAATGGAATGGACTAGCACCTTAGTCGCATCTGGTGTTAAGTAGGGTCGGATGCACGCAATGTTTTTGAGATGGAAACAACAGGTTATTTGGCGATAGACTGAACATGAGGCGTGAAGGAGAGGTCGGAGTCAAAGAGAACAGCTAGGCAGCGAGCCTGCATGGTGGAGCAGATGGTAGCAACGTTGACTTGGAGGGAGACAGACACAGGATAGCAACACTTGAGGGAGGAAAGACCAGAATTTCAGTTTTGGTCAAGTTGAGTTTAAGGAATTGGGCAGCCATCCAGTTAGAAATAGCAGAGAGGGAGTCAAGAGGGATGGGGAGAGATCAGGAGAGGACAGGTAGATTTGTGTGTCATCCGCATAGAAATGATATTGGAAGCCAAAGGAGCTAGTGAGTTTACCAGGGGAGGGAGTATAGATAGAGAACAGTAGGGGACCAAGGACTGAAGCTTGGGTGACACCAACAGAGAGGAGTTGGGTAGAAGAAGCAGAGCCAGAGAAAGAAACACTGAAAGACCCATTAATTGTTACTGCAAAATACACAGTCATAATGCACACAAGTGAGGTAAAAAAAAAATTCTTACTTCTATTCTTCCTGCATGATTTAGATCACTGGGTCCATGGCATATCTTGCAATATATCTGAATTTATTGGACTGGGAGTTTTAATTCTAAGACATATAAGTTTCCAACCTCTCTTCATATTTTGCAACACTGTAATTAGGTAATAGCATTCCTTATTGGAAAGGGTTTTTATAAACATGGAAACTTAACCAATAAATATGATATTTTATAAAACCAGTACAAAAATAATTGACAAAAGATCATTTTTTTCTACCGATCTGTTCCTGTAAAGAGTGTTCATTAATCTCAACTGGAATTAATTCTTTATACATAATTATTATTTGTTATTAGTTAATGGGTTCTGGCCTTCTGCTCTGAAATTATTCTCTAGTATACATTGTATTTTATATTTGTGCACTGATAACACATAAATATAGAACAATGATCTCTGCAGCTAATGTGCTTAGCAAGCCTTTTTGCAGCCACCACCTTAGCCTTAAGCCTTAGGTTTGACAACGACCTGGAAGGGTTGAACTGTTGCCAATTCGCCTCTTCATCTTGGCAGCGGTGTGTTAACCGCGAGGCTGACAAGGAATTTGCTTTGGGTGCCACTTTTGGGGGGCGGTGGGGCGACAAGAAAGTAATTGTGTGTTTGTTAGTTAGTGTGTGTCTGTTAGTGAGTGTGTTAGTGTGGTGTGTGTTAGTGAGAGTGTGTGTGTGTGTGTGTTAGTGAGTGTGTGTCTGTCACTGAAAGTGTATATGTTTTTGTCAGTGAGTGTGTATGTGGGTATCTGTCACTGAGTGTGTGTCTGTCAGTGTGTGTATGCGTGCGTCAGTGTGTGTATGCGTGTTTCAGCATGTGTATCCATGTCTGTCAGTGTGTGTATGCATGTCTGTAACTGAGAGTGTATGTCTGTTAGTGTGTGTCTGTCAGCTAGTGTCTGTGTGTCTGTCAGTCAATGTGTGTGTCTGACACTGAGTATATATATGTCTGTCAGTGAGTGTTGTATATGTGTGTTTGTCAGTGTGTATCTGTCAGTGAATATATGTGTGTCCCAGTGTGTGTGTCTGACACTGAGTTAGTGTGCATCTGTCAGTGGGTGTGTATGCATTTCTGTCAGTGAGTGTGCATATGTGTCTTGTCAGTGAGTGTGTATTTGTCTGTCGGTGAATGTGTGTCTGTCAGTGAATGTGAGTGAGTGTAACTGTGAATGAGTGAGTGAGTATGTCTGTGAATGTGTATGTTTCAGTAAAAGTGTGTGTAGGTTAAACATTGTGTGTGACAATGACTGTAACTGTAAGTTAGTGTATGTTAGTGCATGCAGCAGTAAGGGTGTGTGTCTGTTAAGAAGAGAAATTTGGAAGGGGGTGGGGGAGAGGTGCCCGAGTTGTGTGCTGCCTAGGGCAGCACAAAACCAGAATATACCACTGCATCTTGGTTATAATAAAGGCTAGTGTCATGGGCTGCAGACTTCGTTAGATTTTAAATTTAATACTGACTGAAGGAGGTCTCATACCAATATCCTACCAAGCAGCATCATTCTGAACAACTAATTTAAGTGTATAATATCATCTAGATTCTAAAAAGTAGTCTATAAAATATATTGTTTGTGTATGCATTCCTTCGCAATTTATGTCCCGGTTTCAGCGGGGCAGTCACGTTTTTCAGGTCCCATCCCACTGTCCCGACTTTGTTCTTTGTTGTCCTGCTTTTTGGGACAAAAGTAAATTGTACCCAACAAGTGTAGCACAAGTGCATTATTATGTTATTATCTTGCAAATACACGCCATGATTTAATATTTTTGCAGGATACTAATGCCTCAAAGAACTGAAATAGCCTGGTTCACTTTCAAGCTTGGCTGACCTTTGGGCGGAGGCAGTGACATCACATCACTGGCCCGGCCCCTTTTTAACCATCCCACCGGCGGCCTACTTCAGGCATCCGGCGTCCTACTTCAGTATTATATTGTTACAATTTAAAGCAAATTCCTAGTGTTCTCGTACTGTACGAGATTAAAACTTGATCATTTCTGTTTTGTAGCAATTCAAACACCAGCTTTCATATCTGCAAAAACAACAGGTTCTACACTTTTAATGGAGGATTTGACACTATCTGTCACCGGAATACAACGGAGTAAACTGTCTTTTATTTTTTTTAAGTACAAATGTGATCTACACTCTACTGAACTGTAGCTTACCTGTCTCTATTTAAACCTTATCAGATGTGGATGAATAATCGGAAAAAAAATTACCTGCTGAGCTAAAAAAAATTACGGAATAATTTTACTTGCATAGTTTCACCAGATTGTGGGATGCCTAATTACTTTGTTAATGCTTATTTAATGTACTGTAGATCAGTTAAATGGAGTGAAAAATTACAAAAGAGGATTAATGATTGCAATTAATCTCTCAGAATAAAAACCATTCTTTTTGAAAAGGTAGATTTTCTAGGGCTGCCTTTTTCATGGCTTTATTACATAAGAATGAACTGTTATGCCTTATAATGGGAACTTTAAATGCATTCCAAATTTATAAAATAATATGTCCCATCTAATAAGGCCCAAATAAATTAAAATTATTGATTAGGAGAATTTTTGTGTTTTTTTTTTTTTTTTTTTTTAAGAACAGTCTATGGTGTTTTGTTTTTTTAATTACTTTAGTGTCTTGTGAGTATTAAATACCAAAACGCAAGTCCTCTTGTCAATTCTCCGTCAAAAAAAAAAAAGTTATTTTGGCCTATATTTTTTAAATCAACTCCCTGGATCTTTATACTAGCTTAGCATCATGGGTGGTGTAGTTTTGCACCTGTACTGCCACTACTTGTCTAGGTACTTTTATAGCATGGTTTCAGGTTCTGTTAAAGAGGCATTCATCACTTTCAAACTTTTCATTGTCTCATTCAAAAACTTTAGGTTTGAATGAGACAGTTGCCTCACCCTGCAGGCTGAAAAAAAAGCAGTTTAATGTGATTTTTATAAAATTCTTATTCACTTGCTTCTTTCTTATGCTTTCCACAACCACTCCAGGGGGGACACTATTCTAACCAATCAGTGTCCTATCCCTAGGAATGCTGGACAAGTGCATTGGGCGTGCCTTTCAGATTTGCACATGTGCAGTTAAAAGATCTCTGCCAGCTAATGCAGGGCTGGCATTGTCCAAGTGCCTGTTATGCTACTTGGTTTATTTGGATTGGAACTCAACTGCAGCTTGTAGAACTCCTTAATTACAATAGTAAAGAAACAAAGAATCTTTAAAGTATCAATACTGTAGCTTTAAGAAAAGAGAGGATTGCTGGCAATTTGAGAATCAAACAAAGTTTTAATGATTGATAAACTTAAATGAATTGCATATAGGCAATAATTCAATAAGAAGAAAGTGCAGGTTATCAAACAATACAAAGTTCATTAAAAAGTATTTCATCAGAGAAGTATTAAATAAGATTCTTTAGGTTGCTGGGAATAATCTTCAATAAAAACATTAAGCAGGTAGCAGAGAATATTTGCAAAGCAAGAACCAGTTCATAGTAAATAAGCATGATGGGAGTTGTCCTCCATATAATTAGTAACTTGAAGCAGAGAAGATTTGAGCAAGCAGGAATTGGTTCATTAATAAATGATATTGCAGACAATAGTTGAAAGATATACTTAATGTTAAGGTGAGTTGTCCTCCAAGAGTTCAGAGTTATAGTCCACTTGTAAATTAGCAAAGTATCCGTTCTCCAGTAATCCTCTATGGCATGCAGCAATCCTTGCATTCGCTCAAAGGCTAGGACGGCTTGTCAGAGCTTGTGGAGCCAGCGTTTATACCCGGAAGTAGGTCCCACAATCACCAAAAGCCTTCTCCCTGGCGCGGTCTCCCTAAGTACTTTTAGAGCCGCGTCAGAAGGGGACGGGGCCGGCTCCGCAATGCGGAAGTGCCGAACCCGGAAGAGATAGCGCATGACAGTGCCAGCCCTGCAATGTGCCTGCGGACCAGGGAGGGAGATCAGAGATCAGAGACTGCAGCTCCTCCGGGTCCTACTCTCGCGAGCACAGAGCGTTGCCGCGGTTACCACAGCAACGCTCCAAATCTCGCGAGAGTGAACTCTAGCCCTGGAGCAACGGGCTAGAGTTCACTCCTACCACTGGAACCACCAGGGAATCCCCACAGGACCACCAGGGATCCAGAAATGTCCCCCCTCCTCCCAGTAAAGGTAAGAAGGGAGGGGGGACATAATTATATAAATTTTATTAAATAAAAATTTAAAAAATATGTTAAAAAGCCTCCCTACCCTCCTTCCCCCCCCCACACACCCACTGCACACCCATAGACAGATTTCCCCCACACACACTGCCCCCCATACACACATTGCCCCATACACAAACTGCCCCCCATACTCAGATTGCCCCATACACACACTGCCCCATACACACACATTGCCCCATAAACACACATTGCCCCATACACACACTGCCCCCATACACACATTGCCCCACATATACATACAGTGCCCCCCATACACACACTGCCCCCACACACATACAGTGCCCCCCATACACACACTTCCCCACACACACATACAGTGCCCCCATACACACACTGCCCCCACACACATACAGTGCCCCCATACACACACTGCCCCAAACACACATACACTGCAACTCTCACACACACTGCCCCCTCATATACACACTGCACCGCTCACACATACACTGCAGCTCTCTCACACACACTGCAGCTCTCTCACACACACACTGCCCCACACACACATACAGTGCCCCCCCATACACTCACAGCACCAAACACACATACACTGCAACTCTCACACACACTGCCCCGCTCACACACACACTGCCCCACACATACACTGCCCCCTAACACACTGTAATAACTGGCTGTGTTTTTCTTTAGTTGAATAAGTCTTTTATGTGTATATATATATATATATATATATATATAAAACCAAATTGAAAATATAGGATGCACTCACAGGACTTGGTGAAAAAAATGTAGTTTTATTTATACAAGGTGCAAACCTAAAACCGACGTTTCGACCTCTGCGGGTCTTGAAAAAGACCTGCAGAGGTCGAAACGTCGGTTTTAGGTTTGCACCTTGTATAAATAAAACTACATTTTTTTCACCAAGTCCTGTGAGTGCATCCTATATTTTCAATTTGGTTATATATGGAACGCAACATGGATGGCACCCAGGCAGGTATTCAATTATATTTTTAAGGAGAGTGTCAAGCTATTATTTATATATATATATATATATATATATATATTTCTTCTTTTAGGTCAGGCTCGCCACAATAATATATGTCTATATTATTGAAAAGTACTAATACGCAATCTGACGTTCTTTATAAAAAATAAGTATTTATTCTACATTCAACAGCAAACAATAATATACTTAACAGATGGTATTTCTTAACGACGTTACAGAGAGTCGTCTTTGTATCAGCAACTCAGGACATCAGAGAGTAGAGCAAAACGGATCGTAGCAGGAAGAGCCCGTAATCCTTTGTCCTTGGCTCTATATAGCCCAAATTACGTCATAACGTTTAGTTTAGACTCTGCCATATAAGGAAATTCCCTATATAAAGACCACCTCAAATCTCTTATAGAGCAAATTCCAGAGACCTCATGGTACAGAATAGCAAACACCATCTGTTCTGTTTAACCCATTAGACAACCACACCTTAATATGTATTTGAATAGGAACATATAGATTATGCAATAGTCTACACACACACTGCAACCCTGACATACACTGCAGTCTGCCGCCCTCACGCACACACTTCTCCGCTCACACACACACTGCACCTTTCATACACACTTCACCCCTAACACATACCACTGCTCCTATGCCCTATATCCCAGCAGACCCCAGGTAAGTTGTCAAACTGTTCTTAAACGGTTTGACTACTTACTCTAGGATGGGATCCTGGCACTACTGGCTCCATAACTACTACACTGAGCTGTAGTGGTTATTGTGTCTGGAATATTTCTTTAAATAATCTACAAGTGCCCCTCCCGTGATCAGGCTCTGGATCCGCCACTGTGCCCTGTAAACACACAGACTATTAAGCAGTCAGCCAGGTAAGGGCACAGAGGACAGCTGATACACTCTTGCATGGACATAGATCAAATAGTTTTGCATGGCTGCAACCTTTTTAAACATGTTCTCACACTGCACATTGTGGAGATTTATCTCTGGTCCGTGATAGAAGACCAAGGGCCAAATAAGTATGACTGTTCGACAGGACCGAGTAATGTTATAGTCTTTATAAGATCTGTATAAATCAACACTTTACGATGTGTATAGTGAAGAATCGTTAGTTTTTTTCATTGATGGTATAATTGACTTTGCATAGTGACATTTCCCTCACATGTTAGTTAGCCATTTACAGGCGTTCCATCTGTTCAGCCATGTGGAGGTGTGACTTTTTTTTTCTCATTCAATTTGTGAATTCCTACAATAACTGCAAGTTTGAGAAAAAAATAGTAACAATGAGAGTTAACCTTTTTAGTGCCAAAAGTATGCACACCATATAGAGATCACACTTCATGTTCAACACATCTGATCCGGACATTCTGCATTTGTAGCCATTTCTTTGGTTTCTCTACCTGTTGTTCCACATTTAGCAGGATGGGAGCATGCAAGATTAGAATGCATATTAACAACCTCCATTGTAGGTCAGAACCCTAGGACTATCCAAATATCTCCTTAGTGAAAATGTATTCAAGGTAGCGGCTTTGAAGATGGCAGAGAGGCTAGGGCAGGCATAGGCAACCTTCGGCACTCCAGATGTTTTGGACTACATCTCCCACGATGCTTTGTCAGCATTGTGGGTGTAAGAGCATTATGGTGAATGTAGTCCACAACATCTGGAGTGCCGAAGGTTGCCTATCCCTGGGCTAGGGTAACATAAGTCATAGGGACACCCATTATATGATGCCAATAATGACATTAATCAATAGATGAGATTCATAGCTTTACTATGTTATCATACTTTTCAAATGTCCCTATTTAGGATTGACAGTCCCTATTTATGGTCCAGATCCCTCTGTTCCTCTTTTCTCTCCTAATGTCCCTCTTTTCTAAGAGCTCAATACTGTTTGTAGAAACAGAGCTCCACAGCAATAATACTCACAGTAATGTGTCTTTAAACTACAATAAATGTGTTTAAAAATCAGTCTGTGTAAATACGATACATTGTCAGGGCCGTCTTTAATATTGATTGGACCCTGGGCAAGCATCTGCTTTGGCCCCCCTGGGCATGCAATCACTCCCTTCACCCCAACCTAGAGGCGAAACTAATGTAGAGAGTGCCTTGGTGCAAAAAAATTATAATTCAGGCCTGCCCTGTAGCACAAGAGTAAAGAAAAGATAGATCCCCATCTGTCATACAACTCCTGCGATGCTATGCCAGCTGGGGATCTACCATCCTTGCAGGGTTGTATTTTTGAGCAGTGTTTGTGCAATTGAATGTCAGCATGTTATTGTATAGAGTGTATGTGTGCATGTAGGGGTGTATTTGTATGTAAATACTGATATAAATTTCAGCGCTTAGTTAATAATCCCCTTATAAATAACAAGGGTGCATCTGTTTGCAAGTGGTATGTGTATTTGTATGTACTGTTACCATTGGAATGCAGTGGTGTACTTGTGTGTAGTGTTTGCGTTTGAATGCAGTAATGTGTGATTGTCTGTAGTGTTGGCTTTTAAATGCAGGTGTACTTTTGTGTGTAGAGTTGGTGTTTGTATATAATTTTAGCGTTTTAATACAGGAATGTGTTTGTATGTAATGTTTGTATTTGCATGCAGGGGGTTGTTTGGATGTAGTGTTGTGTACATTTGTGTGTAGTATTGGTGTTTCAGCAAACTGGTGTGTTTGTATGTAAGTTTGTGTTTGCAGGGCTCTGTTTGCATGTTGTGTGATTTCTATAACACATATACACATACACATTAACACGCAGATACACACATAGGCACACTGACACATGCTCACACCTTGACACATACTGGCACATACACACACACACTCAGATACACACCCTTTGACACACAGATACAAGCACTTTGATACACACACACACTGGCACATCCACACACAGAGGTACACACACACACTGACACAGGTATGTACACACACACTCAGATACACACATACATAAAGGTATAAATGCAGGGGTGTATATGTGTACAGTGCTAGAGATGGAGTGTATTTGTGTTGGCATTAAAATGCTGGGATGTATGCATTACCACACACTCAGATGCACACTTACACACACTGACACATACATACATACATACACACACACACACACACACAAACACACACACACAGGTACACATACACACTGACACACAAGTACACATACACTGGTATACATACACACAGAAACACTGACACACAGACAAACACAGCCAGATACAAACACTGACACAAACACAGCCAGATACACACACTGACACAAACACAGCCAGATACACACAAGGACATAAACACAGCCAGATACACACACACATATATGTGTGCATTTACATATTTTAATCTCTGCCTTCTAGCAGCTCTTGGACAGCAACTCCCAGCAACCTTGGCCATAATAATGTCTCAACTCTGTTCTTACATACCCTGGTCCAGAATTTGGCAAAAGTGACATTTGGAAATGGTATACAGCCTTTGATAACACTTGATGCAATAATATGTTAAAATAAATACTTTTAAAATTCATATTTAATAGGGAACTGCCAGGTTCTTCTAGGATTTTTAACACGTACTTATTCCCTGTGTGTTACATTACAAACACCAACACTTGAATAAAAGTGATATCAGAAATAAGCAAAACAAAAAAACAAAACATATTTAGCCACCCTCCTGTCTCCTTACCTTTTGGGTACAGAAAGGTGGCTTCCCTGGGGTCCAGTGGGAGCTTGTTGGCCCAGGCTGATGGGAGTCTGCCATCAGCTTTCTCAGTCCCTCTCCCCAACAATGCTTGCATCCTCCTCCGTGTGGTGTGTGCCTCCTCCCCAGCGGCACTGAGGAGGAAGTGATCTGACCTCACTTCCTCCCAGCATGCCACGGAGAAGCAAAGGGATCACAGGGCAGTGTGTGAGGGGCTAGCTGTGTGTTTGTATTCAGCCAACCCCCATATTACAAGGGCCCGGTCCAGAGCAGTATTAAGGGCTGTGGCCCCTGATTACCTCAGGTGCTGCAGGGGGCCCATGGGGCAGCTGCCTTAGGGCCCCCAGGAGTAACTGGGCCCGGGGCAGCTGCCCCTTTTGCCCCTCCTTAAAGACGGTCCTGTACATTGTTCTTGGTCAAAATTACAATTTAGTTGCATAAATTATTAGTAAATCACCAAAAAATTCTCAGAATGGCCTCGCTCCTGATCACACCCCAACTCACAACCGTAAAATTAAAGTGTCCCCCTATGTCCGTTTGAAATGTTGTGAGGTATGTGTTTTACTGCAGATCTTGAAAAGTACCTAAACAATGCAGGAGTTATCCTGGTTATTATAGGAATTGTCAACATTTTTATGTGAAATATTAAGACAAAAAGTATTTTCCAGCCAGCCACACAACTGGGTGATCATACATTGTAGAGAGGTGTAGTGCTATCTGGATTACCATAGGTTGCTAGTTACTCAATGTTCCTTCATATTTTAACTGGAGTATATTTTTCTTTAAAAATAAAAGTATATACGCACAGAAATTCCTTGTTAGTGAATACCTTTTAAAATCTGGAGTTGAAAATCATACCCTGCTTCGTGTGTGTACTTTGGCCGGTGACTGCAAATAACTTTCTCGCACGATCTTTTGATGTGCCACGTGTATTTATTCGCTAATCAGATCCATTCTTACCATCTCTTTATCCAGAAAAACCAAACACAGATGCAGACACATAAAATTACCCCTGCTTTCCGGTCGGTGTTCAAAAATAATCCAATTGTCTTTTTTTATTTTGTCGGGACTGGTGGATGGGGAGGAGGGGCATTCTTTTGTAAGACTTTCACCAATTGTTAATGCAGCTTTTGGTATAGTGGAGATCATATTTTTTTATCCATGTTGAAACACAAAGCTTGACACGTAAATAAGAAATATATTTGACACCTGGTGTAACCTACATTTTGCTCACAAAATGTTCTCAGAAATCATGTAACAGGCAAATCTAAATTCCTAATAATTCCTAATTTCCAGAGAACTGCGTGGTTTAGTTATTAAACCTCTAATAAGCTGCAGTACTTCATGCAGACTTCATCCATACCCTTTATGTCAGAAAACCTCAGCTCCTACTAAATTGTAAGCTCTTGTGACGAGGGCTGTCAATTCATCCTCCTTCAATTCTATTGTCTTTAACCCCTTAAGGACCAAACTTCTGGAATAAAAGGGAATCATGACATGTCACACATGTCATGTGTCCTTAAGGGGTTAAGGATATATTACCTGTACTCTATCCCTTCCATTCATTTTTCAATGACTGTCAAGTATGTTATTTTTTTTTGGCAAACCAAAAATAATAATAACTTTAACTATTTAAATACCATTCTGGGAACTTTACCTGAGACCAAAGCTTATTCAGAATGGATTACACTTGGATGCAACTGGAAGACAAACTAAGAATATCACCTGCAATGGCTAGTGTATATAACATACAAAACTGGAGTAAAACTATTGGCAAGTTACTTATTAAGGTACTTGGAAGAAATCAAGAAGAAGATTGTGAAAGTGCACAAATTATCAGGAAACGATGACTTTTGATGGATAAATGAAAAGTTTAGAGATGATGGAAGTATAGAAGCCAATCATCGAGTAGATTTAAGCAATGATTGATCGAGTAGATTTATCGAGTAGATTTAACAGGCAATTAAAGTGATAATTATTAGTATTAATATAAACAAAGGTGATGAAAATTCACGATCCCACACATTAATAGCTTGTACTTTTTCTTGGTATATTGGATGTCCTGTATCATCTATATGGCATCAAAAGAGTCTATAATAATGTGTGACGTGTCGAGAAAGGTTAAACACTTTAATGATTTTATCCCTTTGTTTCTTTATTTATTCTTTTAAGTGTTTTATCTATTCTTTTTTTTAATCTTTTCAAGTTTACATACTCTGGATACTGCAGTTACTACCCCGAGTTATAGTCACAGATAGTGATTTTGCCGGCTCTGAGTCCACTACCTGGAAAAGGGAGCTGCCCAGTTCCATATTATATTGCTTGCTTTGCGGTAGATATGCATATGCTAGGTTTGGATAGTTGACTATTCCAAAGATGCATTGTTTTTGGTGAAAAACCCTTTTAGCTAGGCCAAGATCGTTAGTCTCCAATTTTGAAAGTGAAAAGGTGAAATGAAATAGGATGTTTAAGTGAAATTGTTTTATTACAACTTTTCTACACTTTTATCATGATGAACATGTAGAGGGCATATGGGATAAAGTCCCTCACAACTAGAGGAGGTATAAACACCCATAATGCAATGCTTCAGCATGCACCTTCCCCTTTACCTTCTCCTCTAAGAATCCTCAGCTCTATGTATATCAAAGCAAAACAGTAAGGTAAGCAGGAAGAAACAACAAAATGAGCATGGCAGTTGAAGCGTAAGTCATGATAACCAGTGAAGAGTTAGGAACTTGTGGGCTCTCACCATCTAGAAGCAATTGAATTTGTCAAGTTACACTTTCATAGATTTTGAGAGCCCTCGAACCATGACATATGGGGTGTTATACCCAAGCAGAGCAAGACACAAGGTCAGCTCTCAAGGTTAAAATACCACGTCCACCAAGACCAATGAGGAGACAAGCAGGTAGGTATGCTGAAACATACAGTTTGTAAGAGCCATTCTTTGCTAGCTTATTCACCCAGTATGAGTAAACTACAATACCCAAAATATGCATTTGAGCTAAAAGGGTACCAATAACTTTGGTGAGCCATAACTAGTTACCCTGAGAGCCATAACTAGTTGAATGGGCAAGGAGACAAAATGATAGTGTCAGTTCAGAAACCTGTGATTATCTAGATGGAATGGAATATGAAGGATGCACCCTTCACATTTACAGCTGTCATAAATTGCCATATTCCAGTGTCTCCATCTTGAAAGTGGGATCCTTGAGGAATAAGTTGAGGGACTTGAGGTCCAGGTCTATATTATACCTCATTCAGCTCATGAACAGGTTTGATTAGAACACGGTTCACAAATTCAAACAGGCTGGATCCCATTGTACAGCCCTATGGAATCTGATGGCACTATATAAATAATAAAATAATAATAATAATGGCTGCATTATTTTCTAAGTCTGCTACGCTGTCCAGAAAGGCCTAAGTCTTGAGAGGATCCCAGGAATGGCGAGACAGCAGAAACTAATCCTGAAGAGGAAAGTACAGAAAGCCAAGCCAGTAACTTATACACACCACACTCAAGACATAGAGGTCCAAGACAAATTGGGTCCCGTTGTCTCTGAAGAGCTGCCATGGTATGGTAGAATCACTCCTTCATGCTCTAGAGTGATAAAGGAAGGACAGAGTGGCCAAGAGAGCAAATAATTTGGAACTTTCAGAGGCTGCACCTTCAACAGAAAAAATATACCCATCTGGAGCTTAATCCTGGCAATACACAATGGGCAACCCAAGCATCATTTAACGAGGAGGCACAATTAGATGATGAAGGAAAGTATTGGATATGTTGCCCAGCAGGGTACAGGCAAATTTGATAAGGAAATATTGCCAACCACATGCACATAGTTGTCAGCCCACGGCCATATAGGACTTAGTTGGGGTCAAGTTGTTCCTCAATATGGAACTCATCCTCCTCTTCAGGCCTGTAAAATGTTTAATAAAATCTTCTTAATTCAAACCGTAGAAAGAGAACTGATGATTCTAGGAGAGGAGGGACTATAGAGGGAGGAGCATACAGATGTGTTGCATTATGGGTGTTTCCACTTTTACCATTTCAGAGGAATTTTATCCTTTTTGTCATAACTTGTGGGCTCTCACCATCCAAGGAAGGAAAAAGTGCTTAGATACTTATCTAGCAGTAAGTGTTTAGGCACACAACAGACATGTACAATGGGAATTAATCTAAACATTTTATAAGCAATATCTGCTTAGCAGGGCCAGATTAAGAGCCCAGTGGGCCTAGTGCTGACAATTATGATAGGCCTAATTACAGAATCTTATCGACCAAAAACACTAAAACAGTCATACCTCTCAAGCGTCATGTATCTGATGGAGTTGGTGTTGGAGGAAAACTCAAAGGATGCAGCTATAAGAAAACACATACTCTATGCTAATCTCTCTCTCATTTATGCTTTCATCTTTCAAGTAAATTCATACCCCCTAACAGCAGTGTCCAGTGAAGAAGGAAGCAATGGGCGAGGTAAAAGGGTGGGCCAATGACGTGAATCACGTGACCAGAACTGCCAAAAAGGGGCGAACATGCCCAAAAAAGGGGCATGTCTGTCCAAAGAATTTGGAGGCCAGCTTGGCATCAGTGTCCCTCTGTATCACATTGTCAGTGTCGCCATGTTGCCCAGTGTCCCCATGTCTCAGTGTGTCCCATGTCACTAGGATAATAGGGGACATTGAGAGACATGGGGATACAGTGAGACATGGGGACACTGAGAGACCCGGGGACACTGAGACACTTGGGGACACTGGGAGGCTTGGGGGCACTGAGACACTTGGGGACACTGGGAGAAATGGGGGCACTTGCGGATACAGACATGGAGACACTGGAAGACAAGGGGACACTGGGAGAAATGGGATCACAGACTCTAGGGACACAGAGACATGGGGATACAGACACTGGGAGACATGGGGACACTGAGACATTTGTGGACACTGGGAGAAATGGGGTCCACGACACTAGGGACACTGAGAGACATGGGAACACAGACACTGGGAGACTAGGGGACACTGGGAGACATGAGGACACTGAGTCACTAGGGTTACTGGCTGGGAGGCATGGGGACACTGAGACACTTGGGAACACTAGGAGACAGGGGGACTTGTGGACATAGACATGGGGACACTGAGAGACTTGGGGACACAAACATTTGGGGACACTGGGAGACATGGGGATACTGAGACACTAGGGACACTGGCTGGGAGACATAGGGACACTGAGACCCTAGGGACACTGGCTGGGAGACATGTGGACACTGGGAGACATGGGGACACAGACATATGGGGACACTGGGAGAAACAGAGACACTGGGAGACATGGGAACAGAGACATTGGGACACTAGGGGACACTGGGAGACTAGGAGACACTGGGAGACTAGGGGACACTGAGACACTAGGGACACTGGCTGGGAGACATGGGGACACTGGGAGACACGGAGACACTGTGTAAATATTTCCATTTGTATTGCCGGTATTACTGCAAAACCATCACGGCCAGGCAGCCTCAAATACCGTCTGTGCTTTAAAATACCACTCAGGTGGCAAACAAAGAGTAGTGTGACAAAATTAAAAAAAAAAAAAATCTTTTTTTTTATTTTTTAAATGGGCCTATTCCATGGGCCTGGGCCTGGGCCTGGAGCTGCAGCTCCATCAGCCCCTATGTTAATCCGGCCCTGCTGCTAAGCAAAAAGCAATATTTAAACATGAACTGCAAAGTAATAATAACATATGTAATTGTAAAACTAAAACCCTTGTGCAATAGTGTCTGAAGCACATTGGATTTGGAGCAATGATCTTTTCATTCTAGAGTAAACATATATTTCTCATCACACGTGAAGTTGCAGATTATCTAATAAGATTTATTTTCAACCAGTAAAAATAGTTGAAAACTGTATTTTTGTAATGAAAAATATCATAAAGTGTGTGCAAACATGATACATTTCTTGGTCATCCATGGCAGACATAGGCATAAGACATGTACAAATTAGAATGTAATCATTTTATAAAACATTATCTGCTTAACAAAAGCAATATTTAAATAAGAACTGCTAAGTAACAATTTATTTAATTTGTGCAATAGTGTCCGGAGAGCTGAGCACAAACCATTGATCTGGAAAAGAATGGTGTCATGCTAAGCAGTAGAACAGATGAAAAATTATTTTTATAATTAAAAAAAAAAGATTATACAAGTGATGCAAATGTGATATTTATGGGTTACACAAGAAGTTTTCAGGACATACACATGTCCAAAAGAAGGGATTTTGTTGTCAATAAACAACAGTCTGGAACTGATGGCTTGTGAGCGTCCTTCAACGGCGGTGGTTGCATGGCTCTTCAGCCAAAAGGCTTTGTTAGCATCCGTGAAAAGATTCCACTGGCACAAAGTAACCCTGTATTTATCCGAATCCTAAAAATGTGCATTCTGCGAAACCTTAAAAATACCTGAATGTTTTTTCTAAGGCTAACACTTTTTTACTTTTAAAACTGACATACTGATTGAATATAAATCCCACTTAAAGGGGTAAAAAAAAAGAAAAAGAAATTTCTAACAGAACTACAGTCTCCAGCCAACCACAGACTATGCCATTTCCATGCCAGGTGTTCCAAGGACGCTTTGCTTTGCAAGGAAGAACTCGGACTCTCAATAAGAACTACGCACTCAGGGAGTTACTAAGATGAACCTATAATTTTTCTGTGAACGTTAGTTTAGGGCAAGAATACACTTGCAGTAGCATTCCCCGTAGCCCACTCGATAACTGGAAATGTACACTGTGGGAACAAAGGTCTTCACATTACTGTAAATAAGGTAGAGCCTCTCTAAGCTCCCACTACAAGGTCACACCCTGTGCATTCCAATGCTTTATAACAAACAATTTCTTCTTCAATTGCAAGGTGTGGTGATCTGGACAGGAGACAGCTGATCCCCCAGACATTCTGCAATTTGCTTCCTTGTGATTTCAATTGAGGCCTCTGTGCTGTTTCTAGGTATTACAGTATGTTCCAAGACATCGGGCCTCAGGCTTCAGCCGTGTACATAATGTGGTGCACTTTTTATAGCAACTAGATAATGAGATTTATACAAAATGTTAGTAGTATCGTGGATAAAGCTTATCAGGTACTTATTGTGGTAAAGCTATGCTATGGGAACATCTGGGAGATGTATAATGCTGCTTAAACAGACTAAAAAATAATGCAATTTTAGACAGATAAATGCAATTGCAACATCATTTCTCCCAACCATCCCAATTTTTGGTCCCGGTTCCGATTCTTGGGACACCAGGGAACTGTCCCTAACAAGCACAATGCAAGTGCATCATTAGATGTGCTCATGCTATGATATGGACACCAGGACCCTGCAGAGAGCACTTAAACATGACTGGCAGACAGCCAACAGTCATTAAGGTTAGGCTGACAATAATTTGGGTGGTCCTGCCTACTTTCTACCCCTCCTGGGCAGAGCCATTCACACAATTGCATTACTTTACTCTCTTCCACCGACTTCATGGGATGCCAGATTTGGGAGGTATGCGGCACAGTTAGTGTCTTCGCTGATACAATTATGGAGAGACAAGTTTTTGGTAATGTCTTTGTACCACAATTATTTGTCATACAGCAGATGGCACTACCAGTATACTGAGAAAAATTAGACATAGTTAAACATCCTATATAAACACTAAGAACGAGTATATAATGTGTAATGCTAGAAATAAACATTAACCCAGTGCAACTTGGGTTATTACCAAATTGTTTTTCAGAGAACATTGAAGGCTTTAGGATTTGCTTGGCCCTGGGCAAAATAATGGCCTTATAGATGAACATCAATAAAAATGTACTATTTTATTTTTACTAATGTGATATATTATTATTATTATTATTATTATTTTATTATTTATATAGCGCCAACAAATTCTGTACCACTGTACAATCGGTGGACTAACAGACACATAACTGAGATCAGACCACTGGATGTACAGGAACAGAGGGGGTTGATGGCCCTGCTCGATGAGCTTTACATGCTAGTGGGAGTTGGGTATGGTGACACAATGGGTTAAAGTAGGGGAATTAAATAGTTTGTTACAGAAGGGTTTATTGAGTGCTTGGTAGGTCATTTTTGACAGTTGCAGGAAAGGAGTCATGGGGTGGGGGATGAGAAACCTGCTGACAGTTTAATTGAAACGCTTTAATGAAGAAGTGAGTTTTCAAAGATTTTTTGAAGGAGTGGAGGCTGGGTGAAAGTCTGATTGAGGAGGGAAGGGAGTTCCACAGAATAGGTGCAGCCCTGGAGAAGCCTTGAAGGCAAGCATCAGAGGTGGGGATCCGTGCTGAGGATAGGCGTAGGTCTTGGGCTGAGCGCAGGGGTCTCGACGAGACATACTTGTGTATGAGGGAGGATAAGTATGTTGGAGCAGCATTATGTAGGGATTTGTAAGCAAGCGCCAGAAACTGGAAGCCAATGCAGGGACTGACAGAGCGTGGAGCCGTGGGAGGTGTGACTGGACAGGAAAATAAGCCTCGCAGCCGCATTCATTATAGAGTGCAGCGGTGCAAGCTGGGAACATGTAAGACCACTGAGAAGGGGATTGCAGTAGTCAAGGCGAGAGAGAACAACAGCATGAACCAGTACCTTAGCTGCGTCCGGCGTTAGATATGGGCTGATGCGCGCTATGTTCTTGAGTTGAAAGCGACAGGATTTGGCTATCGATTGGACATGAGGAGTAAAAGAGAGGTCAGAATCAAAAAGAACCCCTAGGCAGCGAGCCTGGGAGGTAGAGGTGATAGTAGCGCCATTGACTTGGATGGAGACAGACACAGGAGTAGCAGCACTTGAGGGAGGAAAAACTAAAAGTTCTGTTTTGGACAGGTTGAGTTTAAGGAAGTGAGCAGCCATCCAGTTCGAAATAGCAGACAGGCAGTCAGAAACACGAGTCAAGGTGGACGGAGAGAGATCAGGGGAGGACAGGTAGATTTGCGTGTCATCTGCATAGAAATGATATTAGTTTACCAAGGGAGGCAGTATAGATAAAGAACAGTAGGGGGCCGAGGACAGAACCTTGGGGGACGCAGACAGAGAGGGGTTGGGGAGAAGAGGCAGAGCCAGAGAAAGAAACACTGAAAGAGCGCTGGGAGAGGTAGGAGGAGCACCAGGAGAGAGCAGTATCCCGTAGACCAAAGTTACGGAGAATGTGAAGAAGCTGTTGATGATCAACAGTGTCAAAGGTGGCAGAAAGATCAAGGAGGATTAGGACAGAGTATTGGCTGCGAGATTTAGCAGCAATTAAATCGTTGAATACTTTGGTCACAGCAGTTTCGACAGAGTGACCATCACAGAATCCAGACTGAAGGGGGTCAAGCAGAGAGTTGGATTTGAGAAAGTCTGTCAATCTGGCGTACACAACTCTCTCAAGGATCTTGGAGGCAAATGGCAGTAGCGAGATAGGGAGGTAGTTGGATGGGGAGTTGGGATCAAGGTTGGGCTTTTTCAGAATCGGGGTTACGGTTGCATGTTTGAAGGTTGAGGGAAACATGCCAGAGGAAAGGGAGAGATGGAAAATGTTAGCGAGAGGAAGAGCAAGAGAGGGAGACAAAGTGCGGCTGAGATGCGAGGGAATAGGATCGAAGGAGCAGGTGGTGGGGCGGGAGGACAGGAGCAGAGCAGAAACCTCTTGTGCTGTATATCAGACTCAACTCACGCTGGCAAAATACAGCTCCGGTTTGCCCCATCACGTATACCTGATGTTGCTTTTGCTAAAAGAATAGCCACAAAATTTACTTAAAATTTTTGTTTTTCGTTTCTTAATAGAAAACAAAAAATTAGTTAATACGCTGACATTTATGTTGATGAATTTGTCTGCCATGAACTGAAAGCCTACTTGGCAAATTTCATGAAAAATATTTTTGTTTTGGCATTTGCATGCAGTATTTGGTGCAATTAACCTACCTAGAGTTCTGGGGTAACATGCATTTTTTCTTAAAAATATTTATATACATATTATTTCCTTCATAGAAGCCATGCAAAGATTGGAAGTGAACACTGAACCGTAGAATCTAGTTACTACATGACACCTACATCATTTCCACATATCCCATCTGTTTCAGGCTAAACTTGTATACAACCCTGCAAATATCACACATGCACAGCAGGGCAACATACAGATACACGAAACACACTTAGAAGTGTGTCCTTTTTCATGTAGGGGAGTGTGATGTCACTTACCATCTAGAGCTACCAGATAATGACTCAATTAATTCAGAAAATATACACTTTGATAGGAGTGCTTTGAAATGTGTTATATAACTATTATTATTATGTACATACTTTGGTGGTGTCAGCAGGAGATAAAATAGGATCAGTGATAAACACATTCAAATATACAACAAATATATCTGATATCTGTTGTATTTTATACATGGTTGCAGTCAATGTCCATTTTATATTTACTCCAGAAGTTTTGGTTTGATGTATGGCTGCAAGGTCCCGTTTCCGTATTAATGTTGTGATGGTGTTGTATATGTTATTGTATATCTCATGTACTAATGGTTTTAAATGTGGGTGAACTATAGAGTCCATAAACACAATTAGTGATTGCTTAACCCCTTAAGGACACAACTTCTGGAATAAAAGGGAATCATGACGGAATAGTTCCGTCATGTGTCTTTAAAGGGTTAATTCATGATGGAATATCCAATTTACACATACAACATACACTATGGCGTTGTTTATACAAAGTGATGGGTCCAGTTTATATATCAAACTGTGGTGGAATGATATATAGTTTGTTGTCCGGTTTATAGGTCCAAAAATATTCAGTTATTTAGCAATTAGAAGGTAAAGTGTATACTATTCTAACCAGCAGGGAGTGAAAGAGAGCAAATTGCTCAATAAAATTCAATTGTAATTTCAGTTCCATGTCTACAAAACCCTTAAAGGACCACTACAGTGCCAGGAAAACATACTCGTTTTCCTGGCACTATAGTGCCCTGAGGGTGCCCCCACCCTCAGGCTCCCCCTCCCGCCCGGCTCTGATAAAAAAGGGAATCAATAATATAATAATAACTAAGAAAGTATATAGTCAATAAATAAAAGGGCAAAAAAGAAATCAACTGTGCCCTAATCTTAAAACTGTATATATAGCCTGTTCCACAAAAAAAAAAAAAAAAAAGGAAAGGAGAGGAAAATAAATGGAAGATAAAATGTGTGATATGTTATAAAAAGTTAAAAAGGTCAAATTCAGCATTTAAACCATCAGGAAAAAGAGTCTTAAGAGTAAAGACCCAGTACATTTCCCTTTTGCCTAAAGTTTTTATCATGTCTCCACCTCTCCATGGGAGAGTAACTTGTTCTATACCAGTTACTTTTAAAAGTGTCGGGTCTTTGTTATGTATTAAAAAGTGCTTGGAAACTGAATGATTCTCGTAACCTCTCCTAATGTTACGGCAATGTTCTGCCAATCTCACTTTAAGGCATCTCTTAGTCATGCCCACATATTGGAGTCTACATGGGCATTCCAATAAGTATATGACATTTTTAGTATTACAGCCTATATATTCTTTAATTGTGTAGGAGGTTTTAGTAATATTAGAGGCAAACTGAATGGTTTTAGAATTTGTGATTCCTTTAGTGGTTCTGCACACAATACATTTATTACACTTAAAACAACCTTTAGGTCTAGATAAAAAAGTTTTATTTTGTTGTACATTCTCTCTTGTATAGTTTTTTTTGAGGATGGTTCTGAAATTAGGGGCCCCTCTAAACACGACATTAGGTCTCTCTGGGATGTGGTCTTTTAAAAGGTCATCTTGTTTAAGGATATGCCAATGTTTATTTAAAATTTTCTTTAAGGTTTTATTTTTATTGTTAAAATCCAAGATGATGGGTAATTGGGGGGGGTCTTCTTTTTTCGCTTTATATACGAGAAGCTCCTTTCTTTCTTTCGTTTTGACTGTTTCTAAGGCTGTATTTAACTTATCTGCCTCATAATTTTTGTCTAAAAACATATTTTTCAATGAGGTAGATTGAGTGTTAAAATCAGCTGTTAGGGAACAGTTTCGATGAAGACGGAGAAATTGGCTTTTTGGAATGCCATCCAACCACGGTCTATGATGACAACTGGTTTGGTCGATAATCGTATTAGTGCAAACTTCTTTAAAGAAGGTCTTAGTTTGAATACGTCCATCTTGAATAAAAATATTTAAATCTAAAAAATTGACTGACGTGTTGCTAAAATCTGAAGATAAAACTATGCCTCTATCATTGACATTTAAAAAGTCTAAAAACAGCTTAAGTGAAGTTTCCGAGCCTTGCCAAATAAAAAATAAGTCGTCTATGTAACGAAAATAGGAAACCAGGTTTGCCCGCCAGCTATGTTCTCCCCAGACCGCCGTTGATTCCCAATCGGCCATGAAGAGGTTTGCATAGCTGGGGGCAAACCTAGTTCCCATAGCTGTACCTTTCTTTTGAATATAAAATGAATCTAAAAACCAAAAATTATTGTTTGTAAGGATAATTTCTATACCTTGTATAATAAAATCTATTTGGGAATCTGGGATAGAGCTGTTTTGTTTTAAAATCCTTTCTACTGATTGGCAACCAATATCATGAGGAATTATGGTGTACAATGATTGCACATCGCATGTTACCAATATATAATCATGGTGCCAGTTAAAATCACTTAAAAAGGATAAAAGAGTCATAGAGTCTTTCAAATATGATCTGGTTTGTTTGACCAAAGGTTGTAATAAAATATCAATATATTCGGAAAGATTAGATAGAACAGAATTAATACCCGATACAATTGGTCTCCCTGGAGGGTTTTCTGCATTCTTGTGAATTTTCGGGAGAAAATAGATCACTGGGATTTTAGGATAGGAGATGGTGAGGTAGTCGAATTCGTGTTTATTTAAAATTCCCATATCTAATCCTTTTCTTAAAAATACACTTAAAATTTCTTTGACCTTAGAAGTGGGGTCATACAATAATTTATCATATACCTCAGGGTCATTAAGTTGGCGATTAGCTTCATTTCTATACATAGATTGGGACTGAATGACTAAACCCCCACCTTTATCGGCGGGTTTAATAACGATTTCATCATCTTTTTGGAGTTCTTTTAGAGCTTTCCATTCCTTCTGTGTGAGGTTCTGATGGTCATATTTAGTATGTTTAATTTTTTCAAAATCTTTGAGGACTAATTTTTCAAAGACTTCTATGGAGCCTGATTTGAAATTGGAAGGATAAAATCTAGAGGGATTTTTTAAAGGAGTGTGTGTAATAAGACGTTCGGTGGTTGTATCAGAATCAGGGATTTGTAGTGCTGAGCTTGATTCTGTTAGGGTATTGCTATTTTGGGCAAAGAATCTTTTTATTATTGCCTTTCTCACAAACTTATTGATATCCAAAAATGCTTGGAATTTTTAATATTGCCAGTTGATAAAGCCCTGTGTGGCGAAACGCGTTTTGGCTATTTTTATATACTTTTTATTGTACTAATAAAGGAATAGTGGCTTTTTTATAGCAATCTTGCCATATACCTTTTTATTTTATTTTTAAAACCTCCTGTCACCTGGTCATTCACTAACTTGGAGTCTACTCACGACCAAGAATCCTTGGTGGGGATTGTACCACCTATGCGAATATATTGAGCAGTCTATCCTGCTCATTTAAATGTGAGTATTTTTATTCTTTTATTTTATTTTATTTCATTTATATTCAGTGAGCACTATATTCTGCTTTTATCTCCTTTCTACAACCGAGGAATTACCTTCACCTATATCCTACCAGTGGGGGATAAACGCCACTGAACGCCCAACACACTAGAGCGAGTCTATGCTCTAAAATAGGTGAGTGTATTACCTATCTATTATTATTATTTTTTACAACAGACAGTCTACACTATTGGATCGTCTTTGTGGTTTATATTTTCCATGTTCACCTTCGAATCAAGACTCTTCTAAAGACTAGAAGATCCAGTCTCTTATTGGACTCTCTACCCCCAAATACTTATCGGAACCTGAAAGAGGAATATACCAAGTACTGTTACTACTACCCACTCATTTGAACTTATCAATAGTATATATTTGGACTATTATTCTTTTTATATATATCCTTTATATATTTATTAAATCCTTTTTATATATATTTCTCTTTATTTATGTTTTAAAGTATTTGACATATTTATCCCTTTCCATTTGTTATTTATGTAGCGCAACCTATTATTCTTGTTTATGCAATGATACACACACTGTTATACACACATTACTATACATACACTGATACAGACAGTTTACACACACTGCTTCACACATACACTGCTCTACACAAACTCAGACATACTACACACATTGTAAGTAGCATTTGTTTTCCTCTTAAACTCCGTGAGGTGTTATATAATATCAGGAGACATTGTGTCCTGTCATGTCACCTATATATAATTCATAATGCAAATTAGCATGGCCAGTATTTTTTTCCCAAAAAACGTGGCAGCTCTAATGGCAAAAGAAAAACACCTTAGGCAAATCTAGGAAACAGTGCTCAAATAGAGATTTATAAAACAGGTCTGAGCACCTAGCTTAAGACATGACAGAGGAAGTAGGTGTCAATTTTGATATTAAAGCGAAGCCAACACAGATGTAGGCGACTAGACTCGTGTTGGCCCCTGCAACACTCAACTATGCAGCTAGATCCTGCTTTCTCACATCGAGGGAAACTAAACTAAAGCAGGTTTACCCTACTTAAGGTACACATAATAGTATTCTGATATTCTGTCTTGGATTCCCAAAGTGTTGGCAGACACCAGACTGAGCTCATGGCACTCGGTGTAATATTTCATGTGGTAGATTTAATTACATGCCAAATGGTCTACGTTCCAGTGGAGTTTGTGAGTGAAAAGCTTACCCACCACACCCTCATACCTTGGCTGTGCAGTGAAAGAGAATTTATTAGAATGCTTGGCACTGTCTACTGTTGCCGAGCAAAGAAAGCAAGCTGTGAGGTCTTTCCCTACCAAAATTACTCTCAATTAATCCCATTTAAAATAGTTTTCATTCATTTATTTAATTTCCAAATGCTTGGTTTTCATCTCAGTCTAATTTGCCCAATATCACCATTTCTGGCATTCTTTGTTTGTTTGTTTTTTTGTGATTTGCTGCACACATTGTCACAGTGATCTTGTGACCATTGTTGTGTCTCTGATAAAAAATTACTGATTAACAGGTCTGAGAAACCTTTAGCAGCTAGATAAATGTCAGGTGCTGAAAAGTCCAATTACAGTTCCACCACCAATATTGACTTCTTGCACCTTTACATAAACAAAATCATTCAACCCTTCTCAAAATGTGCCCATTTTATATGTTTAAAAATACTGAAACCTTGATTATATATATACTGTACAAAGCGTAATTCCATGTTAGATTCAATTGTGAACCTTGCTGCGTACTAAACCAATTAAGAAGGTCAACATTAACATGGAGCCCTGTGATACCCTCATCCATACTTTACATAACTGAATTTTATTAACATGGAGCCCTGTGATACCCTCATCCATACTTTACATAACTGAATTTTATTAACATGGAGCCCTGTGATACCCTCATCCATACTTTACATAACTGAATTTTATTAACATGGAGCCCTGTGATACCCTCATCATACTTTACTTTACTGAATTTTATTAACATGGAGCCCTGTGATACCCTCATCCACACTTTATATAACTGAATTTTATTAACATGGAGCCCTGTGATACCCTCATCCATACTTTACATAACTGAATTTTATTAACATGGAGCCCTGTGATACCCTCATCCATACTTTACATAACTGAATTTTATTAACATGGAGCCCTGTGATACCCTCATCCATACTTTATATAACTGAATTTTATTAACATGGAGCCCTGTGATACCCTCATCCATACTTTACATAACTGAATTTTATTAACATGGAGCCCTGTGATACCCTCATCCATACTTTACATAACTGAATTTTATTAACATGGAGCCCTGTGATACCCTCATCCATACTTTATTTACTGAATTTTATTAACATGGAGCCCTGTGATTACCCTCATCCATACCCTCATCCATACTTTACATAACTGAATTTTATTAACATGGAGCCCTGTGATACCCTCATCCATACTTTATATAACTGAATTTTATTAACATGGAGCCCTGTGATACCCTCATCCATACTTTACTTTACTGAATTTTATTAACATGGAGCCCTGTGATACCCTCATCCATACTTTACTTTACTGAATTTTATTAACATGGAGCCCTGTGATACCCTCATCCACACTTTATATAACTGAATTTTATTAACATGGAGCCCTGTGATACCCTCATCCATACTTTACATAACTGAATTTTATTAACATGGAGCCCTGTGATACCCTCATCCATACTTTACATAACTGAATTTTATTAACATGGAGCCCTGTGATACCCTCATTCATACTTTACTTTACTGAATTTTATTAACATGGAGCCCTGTGATACCCTCATCCACACTTTATATAACTGAATTTTATTAACATGGAGCCCTGTGATACCCTCATCCATACTTTACATAACTGAATTTTATTAACATGGAGCCCTGTGATACCCTCATCCATACTTTACATAACTGAATTTTATTAACATGGAGCCCTGTGATACCCTCATCCACACTTTATATAACTGAATTTTATTAACATGGAGCCCTGTGATACCCTCATCCATACTTTACATAACTGAATTTTATTAACATGGAGCCCTGTGATACCCTCATCCACACTTTACATAACTGAATTTTATTAACATGGAGCCCTGTGATACCCTCATCCATACTTTACATAACTGAATATTTATTAACATGGAGCCCTGTGATACCCTCATCCATACTTTACATAACTGAATTTTATTAACATGGAGCCCTGTGATACCCTCATCCATACTTTACATAACTGAATTTTATTAACATGGAGCCCTGTGATACCCTCATCCACACTTTACATAACTGAATTTTATTAACATGGAGCCCTGTGATACCCTCATCCATACTTTACATAACTGAATTTTATTAACATGGAGCCCTGTGATACCCTCATTCATACTTTATATAACTGAATTTTATTAACATGGAGCCCTGTGATACCCTCATCCATACTTTACATAACTGAATTTTATTAACATGGAGCCCTGTGATACCCTCATCCATACTTTATATAACTGAATTTTATTAACATGGAGCCCTGTGATACCCTCATCCATACTTTACTTTACTGAATTTTATTAACATGGAGCCCTGTGATACCCTCATCCATACTTTACTTTACTGAATTTTATTAACATGGAGCCCTGTGATACCCTCATCCACACTTTATATAACTGAATTTTATTAACATGGAGCCCTGTGATACCCTCATCCATACTTTACTTTACTGAATTTTATTAACATGGAGCCCTGTGATACCCTGTGATATCTTTAACGATACCTTTTTTGCAGAGTTTTATTAACGTGGAGCCCTGTGATATCTTTTACTATACCTCATGTTACTGAGTTTTATTAAAATGGAGCACTGTGATACCCTTAACTATACCTCATATTGCTGAGTTTCATTAACGTGGAGCCCTGTGATACCCTTAACTATACCTCATATTGCTGAGTTTAATTAACGTGGAGCCCTGTGATACCCTTAACTATACGTCATGTTACTGAGTTTTATTAATGTGGAGCCCTGTGATATCCTTAACTATACCTCATGTTACTGAGTTTTATTATTGTGGAGCCCTGTGATATCTTTAACTGTACCTCATATTGCAGAGTTTTATTAATGTGGAGCTCTGTGATATCCTTAACTATACCTCATGTTACTGAGTTTTATTAATGTGGAGCTCTGTGATAGTCTTAACTATACCTCATGTTATGAGTTTTATTAATGTGGAGCCCTGTGATATCCTTAACTATACGTCATGTTACTGAGTTTTATTAATGTGGAGCTCTGTGATATCCTTAACTATACCTCATGTTACTGAGTTTTATTAATGTGGAGCTCTGTGATAGTCTTAACTATACCTCATGTTATGAGTTTTATTAATGTGGAGCCCTGTGATATCCTTAACTATACGTCATGTTACTGAGTTTTATTAATGTGGAGCTCTGTGATATTCTTAACTATACCTCATGTTACTGAGTTTTATTATCGTGAAGCCCTGTGATATCTTTAACTGTACCTCATATTGCAGAGTTTTATTAATGTGGAGCCCTGTGATATCTTTAACTATACCTCATGTTATGAGTTTTATTAATGTGGAGCCCTGTGATATCTTTAACTATACCTCATGTTACTGAGTTTTATTAATGTGGAGCTCTGTGATATCCTTAACTATACCTCATGTTTCTGAGTTTTATTAATGTGGAGCTCTGTGATATTCTTAACTATACCTCATGTTTCTGAGTTTTATTATCGTGAAGCCCTGTGATATCTTTAACTATACCTCATATTGCAGAGTTTTATTAATGTGGAGCCCTGTGATATCTTTAACGATACCTCATGTTTCTAAGTTTTATTAATGTGGAGCTCTGTGATAAACCTCACATTACTAGCATTTACTGCTATAAAGCCCATTATATCCTCAGCCATACTCCACACTGAAATGCATTGATCCCGAGGCCTGCAATACCCTTATTCATGCGTTGTATTAATTATTGTATTGTTGTGATGTTGTCTTTTACACCTCACTACAACGTATGTTGTGAATCCGAGCCACTTCTTGTTTGACTAACTTTCTATAGCAGACTAATGCAGGGTCTTTTAGAGAGATGGCACTAGCATATGACATAAATCATATCTCAGTACTATCCATAGTAATGCCCTGAAGCACAGCATGACAAGTGGGAGCAGGCAGGAAAACAGAGCCGAGTGTGAAAATGCTCGGTTCTCCCTCTGCCTCATTAAGCACTGGGAGGTTGGGTGTGGGGGCCTAAGGAATCATTGTTCCCCTGACCTATTCAATATTTTGGGGGAGTCACCCTCCCCACCCCCTCCCCCAAGCCGTGGGCACCCTCTCTGTTTACAAACATAGCAATAGCAACGTTCTGAGGGCACCCCAATGCAGTAAAGGCATGAGCTAAGCAAGGCGTTGACACCCCAGGGTTACAGCTTTAAAGACAGGTTGGTGATCCAAGTGCAATGATTGAATACATGGAGATAATTAATACTTGACAAATTACCAAAAATTTCAGCAAGCCAATAAGTGCTTAGGCTTAGAAAACATTCTCATAAAAACCCATACAAACATTTATGAAGATAGGTTAGATTTTGCTAACCTCTGACTAACATCTGACTAAGCTGAAGTTGACCGTGGAAATCCCTATAAAATCAGTATTGCAATGACAGATAAATGAATCTAGATGTTTATTCATTTTATGCAGTTCAAGAGGCCCATAACCGTCTTGAGCGTCTGATATCAGCACAGTATGTGACTTGCCTCAATATTACAAATTCTGTGATGTCCACTCATTATTCTGAAAGGTGCGTATTATTAAAAATAAAAACCCAAACTAATAAAGATTGTAAGTAGAAACACAACTTGAAACAAGATCACAGGTTTATACTGAATGCATACCAACATACATCTAAATATAGGTAGAAACATCTCAATTTCGACATCCACATCAACTCTTTGTTCGTTCAATATATTTTTCTATGCTTCAGGCGCCAATTACATATGCCGTTTTTTTTTTATATATATATTTTTTTTTTATCGACACCAATTATTTTATAAATTGGGCAGGAAATACGCTTGATGCGTTCTGCTGCACAGCAGGAAAGTATGTGTGAAGCTATTATTAAAAGTACATATGGATGTTTGGACAGAGCAGCAGATATGAAATACAGTACTTCGTTATAATGCTGTTAATTAGCATTAACCATTGCACATCCGATTATGGATTCCTGATCTGAAAAACATCATGGGTTATTGCTATTCGCTATTCTAATAGCAACTGATATCTTTAAATTGGCAAGCCATTAAAGTCATGCCAATCTTGATTATTATACAGCAGCTGAAAAGAATGCTCTAATTTATAATTTGCTCAGTAATTATAGTAATTAGCCCATTATACAACTTAGTTAATCTGCAAAGCGGTACTAATTTGTTCTTTGTTTTCCCATAAAACAGCTGGGTTAACATTCTAGTGTCCAAAATTAGGTAATGTCTTGTTAATATAATTAATGACAATTAATAGGCTGTACCTGTGATATGATTCCGTTACGTTTCTCAAGAAACCACCAGCTAGCATTGTCTGTCCTTTGAAAACTGTTATATTACTTTTATTATTTGGTTAAGCACAATTTGACTATTTAATTCAGATTTTTTTTCATATGTTAAAGGCCAAAGGCCTGAGTTTGTGGGAGGAGTTTTCCCTATATAAACTCTACCCCCTTGCTTACCTATGTCGTTTCCTGTTTGAGCGACCTGTTGCCACGGCAACCAGCACTTCCGGTTTTGGTCTTTACTGACAGTTGTTCCAGGAGAACGGCTGGTTAATGCCTCTCGGCCTGCAGCTCCCCTGACCCAGCCCGCAACGGCTACCCAGCCAGCACCTCCACCTACCCGGCCTGTAGCTTCCCCGACCCGGACTCAGCACCTCCGATCCAGCCCTAGTATCTCCATACCGCAGAAGCCGGCTTCCGGCCATGGGACGCAGCACGCATACGTGAGTAAACGTGGGAACCCGTTTGCTGCGTTCCCACATTCGAGCCTACCAACGCGGAGATGGGCTCCCATTTTGCACACTCACACGATTGCCGTTCTGCGGTTGCCTGTTGTACAAAGTCTAACCGTACGTTCGGTTCTTTCTTCTGTTCGTACGTTTTGATTTGTGCATTTGGCTATATTAAAATTGTCATTTCGGTTAAATTCTACTCTGTTACATTTCACTCAGGATTTCATGTAATAAAAAAATCTTACCATTAATGCAGTACATGCCTGGGCAGGTTAGTTCCTGCACATATTAGTAGATATATGATTTTGCCACATATAATACAGCCTTATACTACTATGCACTGTTCGTACATATACAGTATTTCTACATACTACACGGTTAATTGTCTCCAGTATATATAAATATGATTCCACCAATCGGTACTCATCTTGTTCTCCTATTTCACATATTTAGGCGCTATATCAACTATAGCAACCTTCCGGTAAACCAAGAACGGTGTTCTTCCAGCAACCTTGTTCAGGTATTGGCCTCCTTACATTCTTTTTGCTTGATTTAAACACCTATATTAAGGTCTCAAACTGCCTTTTACATGTCCCACGTTGTGCTCACCTAGGTGCTTGTCTTTGCATCGGGCCCATGTGTTTGATCCCCGAGTGACATCTACAGTACTATCTGTCTTCCATCTTGTTCACATCTCTCCTCTAAACTTATTAGGAATCACAAGTTACGTTCCTTCAACTTTTAGGTAA
Source organism: Pelobates cultripes (assembly GCA_933207985.1). Taxonomy (NCBI): domain Eukaryota; kingdom Metazoa; phylum Chordata; class Amphibia; order Anura; family Pelobatidae; genus Pelobates; species Pelobates cultripes. The sequence goes on from OW240913.1 coordinate 334,480,913, forward strand.
TTTTAAACATTTATCCTTAATCTCCTCTCCCCATTCGTGTCTACCTCCTTTACACAGAAACATAACTGTTATTATTTATAGGTGCACTTAACTGACACTGCATGTGACGAAAGTAACCTCGTCACTGGCTTTTGGAGGGGCCTGTTTGCTAGCCTCCTACCCTGTGTTATAACCCTGTGACAAACTGAACCTCATCAAGGGTTCTTGGAGGGGCCTGCTGGCCAGCCTATTGCCTCAGGACTATGGGCACAGAGGCGGCTCTCTAATTAGGCGGTTTAGGCGGCCGCCTAAGGCCTCGCACTGGCTGGGGCCTTGCGGCAGCCTAAACCGCCTGTGGGCAGACTGTGTCAGGTCCTCAGTCAGTGAAGGGGCCCCGCGGCTTGCCCGGTATGCCGCCGGGTGCGAGGCCCCTCCTGGCTGCCCGGCCAGCATCCGCAGACACAGGTCTGCAGCTCCCAGTGGGGAGGGATTAAGGTTCTGACCACAAATAACATCCTTGTATGATGATTATGTAGGTTATTTTCCAAAAGTTGTCTCCTTACAGTAAAAATTATTTAAACCCCACTCGCAACAGCTAAAGTGGTCATGGTGCTTAGATTAACCCGTTTAGCAAGTCAAAAGTAACCTGCGTAATCATCCAGATTACTAAAATGTCAAAAAAAACTTCTTGTAAATTAAAAGTAAATAATAATAGTGATCCATCATTACAATCAAATGCTTAACAAATGCTAACTATATTAGCAGGTGGGTGCTAAATAGTAAGCTCATGTTACCTAAGCAGAGTTTGATAGACACTATGTATAAAAAAAAAAAAAAAAAAAAGCCATAGTACACCTAAACTATAAAATAATCTTTATTAGTGCGAAATATTCTCACACTATCACCAAATGATAATCAATAAAATACAAAATGCTAGACACAGTTAAGCATATAAATATAGGTAACCGCTAATACAAATCGATGTACAAAATACCAGTAATGATACATAGATCCAATGTGTTACCTTCACAATGATGAGAATGGATACCTTAATCTCAATGTTTCAGTACTATGCCTTTCTCTAGAGCAGGAGTGCCCACAAGGTAGGTCCCCAGATAGTGAAGAACTACAATACCCATGAAACTTTGCATGCTTTTAGAATTACAAAGCATCATGGAACCTGTAGTTTTGAAACATCTATAGATCTACCTTTTGGGCACCCCTGCTCTAGGAGTTCTCAAGGGCTAGCATTTTGTCTTTTATAAATTATCATTTGTTGATAGTGTGAGAATGTTTTGTACTAATAAATATTATTTGTATAGTTTTGGTGTGCTCTGGACTTTTTTTCTCATACCTGCTGACTGAAAGGATTAGTTGCTCTGTTCTTGTAAGTTTTATATTGCATTTTTGGAGTCTTTTTCTCAGATTCCCCTTTTTCAATCAGCTGAACAAGAGGCATAGAGGACATCAAACAGAATATTCAGGGTTACAGCTGTATATCTAAAATTAAAGGACCACTGTAGTGTCAGGAAAACAAACTCGTTTCCTGACACTATATAATCCTTAGGTCCCCCCCCACCATCAGGGTCCCCCTCCTGCTGGGCTGAAGGGATTAAAACCACTTAGACAGCCACTTACCTTTATCCAGCGCCCGGCCCCCTCTGTGCTGGGGAACTCTTCACCCCCTGCTGACGTCAGATCCAAATGTGCATGCGCGGCAATAGCCAGGCGCGCATTAAAAACGCAGATAGGAAAGCATTTCTCAATGCTTTCCTATGAACGTTCTGCATGCTCAATGCGATTTGCGCATTGAGCGTCGTGGAAGCGCCTCTAGAGGCTGTCAGGAAGACAACCACTAGAGGCTGGATTAACCCTGCAATGTAAACATAGCAGTTTCTCTGAAACTGCTATGTTTACATCTGAAGGGTTAAAACCCTGGGGGACCTGGCACTATAGTGGTCCTTTAAATAACTAGTACATAGTATAATACTGTATTTGAAAATCACAGCAGCCTATAATTATTGCACTCACAAAATTTATAGATTATTTTGTGTCCATTGGGCCTCCCTCAATGTAGATGGGGGATGGGGGGGCTATAAGTGTCCACTCCACCCTTCAGCTTCCTCGATGTGGCCAAAATGCACCCCACTCGAACACATAGATAAAGATATATAAGGAATGTACTCTATGTATTCAGTGCTCAGATCTTTGCTGTTTTTGGTGACATAAGTCCCTCTGAGTCCCGGTCGGTGAATCGAATAAAGATCTCTTCCTTCCTGAAGAAACCTGTGTCCATCTCTCTGTGCTTGGCCTCCGTCAGTTTCCCGGTAACAATATAAGGAAATATGACCACAAGAATGAGGCATCATCCTTGAAATTTAGTTTTGGAGAGGTTTTATAAATGCTGAATCGAGCTTACCCCGTGGAAATCTCTCTGCCAGGGAGGAGATATTCCTTTCCTAGAGTATTATACGAAGGGGCTGTACATTCTCTGTATCATTATTAACTTCAAGAGGGCCCAGAGGATGCAGGAAAACATGAGGAACAATTGTGGTCCCCCCACCGTCTCATCACACTCTGCACACTTATTGATGGAAAAGAAGAAGCAATTGTGGCTCTGCCAAGTCAATATGGAATTCTACGGACCCCTGCGTATTTAATTAATAATGAATTATGATGGACATTTGGGCACTGGAGGATTCTGGCCGGAAGCAACATTATATATGTGCTATCCATTACTAAAGAACTTTCCTTTTTATGCAAAAATTAAAACAGTACCGTTTTCCAACAGAGATTGTGCAGTCTATTTTTTTAAATTTTGACAATTTAATGGAATTGAAAGTTGCAGTGCCAGTGTGTTTGTTGCATATGTTTCGAATATAGGAACACATAACACACCCTTTCTGTTTTTCTAATAAGTCAAGTTTGTCCTCAGAAAAATAGCAAGACTCTGAATAGCTTTTGTTAGAAACGTAAACATGACTTGCAGGTCAAAGAATCTGGTTTTACCTGAATGCAGGCTGCAGATATAGTATTCTCCCTGTTTTTTCATATGATAGATGTTACAACTGGTCATTACCTGCATTAAAATCTGCAGAATCCGCCTTACACCAGATTAATAAATAGATAGAACCAACTTATTTTACAGTGCTATGGGGGACAGATGGAACGTGGGTCGAGCATTAGACTTTTCCACTAGATTTGTTTGAAAAAAAATGCTACAGAGACGCAGGGTTCAGAAATTGAGTCATACTTCTTAAGTGTCCTCTTTTAGGAAGGATAGTGCCTTTTCAGGAGTTCAAATCCTTCTATTAATTTCATTACTAATGCAAAATGCTCTTGTGTTGCACATTTTGGAGTGTACAATAGAGTTTAACTATATTAAATTTACGCATTTGCATATCTCCCAACAATGGGAGTTATGAACACAGGACAGGCTGGTGGGTCCCATGTGCCCTGAGGTTATTCTATGTAACCCAAACATTTCTACTGATACACTAGTGCTATGCCTTTTGGTGATATTTTCCTAGTGCTCAAAAAACAAACCTATAATGGTGAGACTGAAACTTGAGTTTGGGACAGTTTCCCCGAACCCGAGACATTTGGGTGGTATGCTCTTTCATAAAGCATAAATAGATACACTGATCAGCCAAACATAAAAACCACCTGCGTAATATCGAGAAGGTCCCCCTCGTGCTGACTAAAAAGCTCTAGTGCTTCAAGATATGGACTCCACAAGACCTCAGTATGTACCCTCTGGTATTTAGCACCAAGACATTAGCAGCAGATTCATGAAGTCCTGCAAGTTGCAAGGTGTAGCCTCTATGGATCAGATTTGTTGTTCCAGTCCATCCCACAGATGTTCAATCGGATTGATAGCTGGGGAATTTGGAGGCCAAGGCAACACCTTGAACTCTTTGTAATGTTCCTCAAACTATTCCTGAATAATTTTTGCAGTGTGGTAGAGTGTATTATCCTGCTGAAAGAGGCCCCTGGCATCAGGAAACATCATTGCCATGAAGGGGTGTACATGGTCTGCAACAATCTCTTGATAGGTGATACATATCAATGTAACATCAAGAGCATAACACTGCCTCCACCAGCTTGCCTTCTTCCCATAGTGCCCCCATGCTACCATCTCTTCCCGCACCCACCCGGTCATCTGTGATTCATCAGACCAGGCAACCTTCTTCCATTGCTCCATAGTCAAGTTCTGATGCTCACGTCCCCATTGTAACTCTGACCGGTCTGCGGCTACGCAGCCCCATATGCAGTAAACTGCAATGCGCTGTGTGTTTTGACACCTTTATATCATCTCCAGCATTATGTTTTTCAGCAATTTGAGCTACAGTAGCATCAATGAGCCTTGGGCGCCCGTGACCCTGACGCCAGTTCAGTAATTGTCATTCCTTGCACCGCTGTTGGTAAGTACCAACCACTTTATACCTGCAACACCTAACAAGACTTTCTGCTTTGGAGATGCTCTGACCCACTCGTCTAGCCATCACTATTTGGCCCTTGTCAAAGTTGACTCGTCTTTTCACTTGCCCATTTTTCCTGCTTCCAACAAATGAAATTCAAGAACTAACAGTTCACTTGCTGCCTAATATATCCCACCCTTTAAAAGGTGCCAAAGTTGGGGGCGTGGCTAACCGCCGGGCAAGATGGCAGCTTAAGATTTTGCTCCGGCACATGGGATCCGTACTCAAGTGAAATATCCGAGCAGTAACGCTACAAATCGAAGCCCAAAAGATGTCACAGGCTAAGGGGAAGAAAGCGGCACCCAAAGCTGATAAGAATAACTTCTTTGGACACAAACCGCTCGCTGCAACAGAAACCGCGCAAGCCATGCTTGCCGCCGCGCAAGATGGCGCCGACAGCCCAGATGCAAGCTCTCACTTGACACAGCGGGACGAGATACCACAGACTGGACACCTCACAATAACTCACTTCGAACGGGCAATGGAAGCAATGTCAGCAAAACTGATACGAACCTGGCAATCCACAGCCGACCAAATAAAAAATGAAGTCAGAGAACTCTCCAACAGAACAGCCTCAGTGGAAAATGACTGCCAGGACCTAAAAACCGCACAAACCGGAATCTCCGAAAACTTACTTACCTTACAGCAAAGAATGGAGGCCATGGAAGGTAAACTGGCAGACTATGAGGATAGAGCTCGGAGGAATAACCTACGGCTAAGAGGGGTTCCAGAATCGGTCCAACCGGACGACCTACAACTGTACGTCAGGGGCCTGATGCACGCCTATGCCCCAGACATCCCCTCAGACATGCTGCTGGTCGACAGAGTCCACAGAGTCCCCAAACAAAAGCACCTACCGGACTCCGCGCCTCGCGACGTGGTACTCAGAGCACACTACTACCACATTAAAGAACTTGTGCTCCGGGCCCACCGCAGCAGACAAGAGCCGCACGAGGACTATCCATCAGTGCTAATCATGGCGGACTTATCAGCCGCAACGCTGAGGAGGAGAAGAGACTTCCAGCAAGTCACAACGGAACTAAGGGACCGAGGCATCCGCTACAGATGGGGCTTCCCCACAAAACTTATACTGACGAAGAATGGAGAAACGAAACTCTTCTCACGACCAGAAGACGCCATGAATGAACTGGCGAGATGGAGCCCGCGTAGCAAACAGAGTGCCCCACCTGCATCCTCGGCCCACGGGCGCAAATCCACGCGAACTGACCGAATGGACTAACTGCAAAATATATCCTACGGCGCAAGTATATTGACATTGATGTTATTTAATACTTTTTTACTTTGTTGTTCACATGTTGCTTCTGATATTAAGCACGCATATACAATTTAGATGTCGCCACCACCACCACACACAACTGGGCTACGGTGCACCGTGTCCGAGCAATGACATGTCCAACAGGTGACCACCAGCTGACACCACAGACAGGGATGACGGCCCTATGCCACGATACACACACCTGACCCGCTTTACAAGCGGGAAGCGCAAGTCCGGCCACACGCCAGCCCCCACCACCACGGGTACACCAGGGAGGACGTTCCCCTCCCCTGCCGACGCCACACAGTCGGACAAGTCCCCAGACACAGTGACACCTGCGTAGATGGAGGGGTGAATGGCGAATGCCTATTCACACACAGACATCCGACCTCAAGGCGCGACATGGCGGCATGAGGCTGCGCTTCACATCACACGCCCCACAACAATCTTAATCACAACCACACGTACCCCTCATTTAAAGAGGTCTTTAACCCGGGCTGACCCCCTGTACAAGATGGCCCGCACTGAATCACAGAGAAGTCGCTGCACCGAATGACCCTCAGACACTTATCAAGGCGCTGTTACACATGAGTACGGCAACATGACATAGCTAACAATATACCTGCTGCAACATACTCAGTTACGTGTTAAAAGTTGCGAATATTTACAAGTTATTACCGTTTCGGACATGGCAATGTTACAAGTCATATTGCAATGCAATACCATGCATAGCACAACTGCCCGATACGATGAAGTTCCCCCCACCCTACACCATCCTACACAACTATTGCGAATGTCAACATGACCATCTGCTCTACCCTGGTTAACAAGCGGATCCCGCAAGCCACCCACTTGGATTACTACTACTCCAATCCCCCCACGGTACGACCAGCGTACCAGACCTAAATAGGCCGTTGTACATACTGCCACACCCTTCCCGCGGTCCTTATACTCAAAACCGCACCACCCTACCCTTCCCTATCTGCCCCAACCCCCCCCCTCCACCCCCAGTGACGATTAACTTACGCACAAACCTACCGCATCCTCTGAACCCACAAACATGGCACACATGAAACTTTACTCCCACAACACCAAAGGGTTGAACACACCACACAAACGAAGACTGCTGTTGCAAGATTTGAAAAGTCAAAAAGCAGACATAGTATGCCTCCAAGAGACACACTTTGCCACCAACAGAACCCCCACATTCGCCCTCCGAGACTACCCCACTCAGTACCATGCCACCCACTCCTCAAAATCGCGAGGGGTCTCTATTCTCTTACACAAGTCGCTAACTACGGAAATACTCCACGCTAAAAAAGACAGCCAAGGTCGATTCTTGATCCTACACTGCATACTGAACAACCTACCATTCTTGCTGGTATGTCTATACAGCCCAAACGACCAACAAAGAAATTTCCTACATAAAATTCTCGCCAAATTGCCAAATGTGACGAATACGCCTATAGTCATCTGCGGAGACTTTAACCACACCATGAACTCCCACATGGACTCCACAGTAAAAGCCGACTCCGCCAGGCACGCTAACCAAAAAACGGCGAACAAAGCCTTCACGAAACTGATCCACGAATATGGACTATACGACACCTGGAGAACACGCAACCCGAACGAAAGAGAATACACGTTCTACTCACAGGTCCACAAAACATACTCAAGGATTGACCACATACTGACATCAGGCACCCTTCTCCCGGCCATCACAGACTGCTCCATAGGGAACATAGTCTGGTCCGACCATGCACCACTTGCAATGACCATACTGACTCAATACCAACACAGAGGAAAACCACCGTGGCGCCTAAACGACACCCTGCTACACAACACCGTATTCGCGACAAAACTCAAGAACAACTTGCAAACATACTTCGAACTCAATGACCTCCCGGAAACCTCCGCCGCAGCCATATGGCAGGCCCACAAGCCTGTCATGAGAGGCCTCCTGATAAGCCAAGCATCCTTCCTGAAAAAACAGCAAGAACGGGAACACTTGGATCTTCTAAGGAAACTGCGAGACACGACCAATGAACATCTATTGAAACCGTCTGACGAACTAGCCAAATCTATAGCACTCATAACCAACCAGATCAACACACTAGCTCTAAGCAAGACAACTCATATCTTAACGAAGTTGAAGATGAAAACATATACACAAGGCAATAGAGCAGGGAAACACCTAGCAACCATCCTCCGACAAAATCAAGCGAACTCTAAAATCCCATACCTGCTAACTAAAGAGGGAGGAAAAATCCACAACCCACAAGACATAAATGATGGAATGGCAGACTACTACCAAGCGCTATACAACCTAAAAGATGACTCTACCCTACACCAACCCTCAAACGAAGATATAAAAGATTATCTCCAACAAACAACACTGCCCACGCTCTCCATAACACACAAACAAATCCTTCAAGCCCCAGTAACGACCCAAGAAATAATAGACACAATTCAAGCACTCCCCATAGGAAAATCCCCCGGCCCTGACGGGTTAACTAACTCATACTACAAACAATTCGCACACATCCTGGCCCCCCATTTAAACAAACTAATCAACCACACATTACAAACTGGAACACTGCCAGAGGAGATGCTAATGGCTCACGTAGCTACCCTGCCGAAGCCAGGAAAAACCCCCAACAGAAGCCAAAACCTACGGCCAATTTCCCTACTGAACACTGATGTCAAACTCATTGCAAAAATCTTCACAAACAGACTCTCCCCCATCATCCCCGAGCTAATAGGCAAGGACCAAGTAGGATTCGTCAGCGGTAGGCAGGGAGCAGATGGCACACGGAAAGTACAAAACCTCCTGCACAGCCTGCGGGAGAAAAGGGCCCCAAGCATCCTCCTATCCCTAGATGCTGAGAAAGCATTCGACAGACTCCACTGGCCGTTCCTACTAGCGGTCCTACAAAAATTCGAATTCCCTCCCAAATTCCTCGCCCTCATCAAAGCACTATACTCCTCCCCTACGGCACGAGTGACAAATGGGGGATTTATCTCCAAAACCTTCAAAATTTCAAATGGCTCCCGCCAAGGATGCCCACTCTCCCCGATACTATACATTCTGGCACTCGAACCTCTGGCCCAAATGATAAGGGATGACCCCGCCATAAGCGGAATGCACATAAAAGGGAAGGAATATAAACTAACGCTGTTCGCGGATGATATCCTGCTATCATTAGAGCACCCGCACACATCGCTACTACAATTCCATAAAATACTGGCCCTCTACAGTAGATGCTCTTTCTACAAATTAAACATAGCAAAAACACAGGCCCTGAGCATTAACATCCCAAACCAAGACCTGAACGTCCTGAAAACACACTTTAACTACGAATGGAGACAAGACCATATCAAGTTCCTAGGGGTCAACTTCACACCCACACCCGCCACCTTATTTAAAGCAAATTACATAAAACTTTTAGGGGAAATCAAATCCATCACACAAGGATGGAAAGGCAAATACGTATCATGGATGGGACGAATAGCATCGACAAAAATGATACTTCTACCTAAGATACAATACCTCTTCAGAACGCTCCCCCTCCAGCTCCCCACAAAACATCTCTTGGAAATACAAGAACAAATTAACACATACGTCTGGGAAAACACAAAACCCAGAGTAGCGCGCACCACTATGTTCCGACCACTCTCCCAAGGAGGTATGGGCTTACCTGACATAAGAGGATACTACCGAGCAGCGCACATAGCCCCACTCCTCTCAGCATTCCACCACAAGGAAGCGATGGCCTGGGTAGAAATTGAAACAAACTATGCCAACGGACTTTCCCTTCCAACAATGGCCTGGATGCCGAAACACCAAAGACCAAGTAACAAATCACTACTACCAACAACTCAACTAACTTTAACGATATGGGATAACTATCGCAAAAAGATGGGCATATTGACGAAAATATCACCAGCCCTCCCACTAGAAGCTTTGGGAGTCATCATCACGGACTTCAACTACAAAATATGGAACAAACACGGCGTACGAACCCTATCCCAACTCACGACAGACTCCCATCTCAAACGTCTGCCAGACCTCCAACGAGAATTCCACTTACCTGCAACAGCTGCCTTCCCCTACAGGCAACTGCAAGCCTGGTTCGCCCTACAGACAAGGAAATTGGCGATAACCTTCCTGGAGCCCCCCCTACTGGAAGTCGAAAAGATATGTCTAACAATCAAACCAGCCAAGAAACTGATCTCACTGATCTATACTTCAGAACACAATCAACCCTCGAAAAAAACCCCATCCTTTAAAACAGCATGGGAGAAAGACATCAAACACCCACTTACTGAAGACCAATGGCAGAACATTTACAAAGCACACAAACAAATGACGCTTTGCATGAACCATGTGGAACTCTCCCGAAAAGTTCTCTACAGGTGGTACCTGGTGCCCACACGCCTCAAGCTCAGCTTCCCCAACACATCAGACATATGCTGGAGATGCCAGGCAGACAAGGGCACCATGATCCACATCTGGTGGCACTGCCCGCAACTCACAACATACTGGCTGGAAGTAAAGAAACTAGCAGCAAGATGCACCAAAACGCACCTGCCACTCCTACCGGAAATATTTCTTCTACTACTACTCCCGAACAAACTGCGGAAAAGCCACAGATACCTCCTCTACCACATCATCATCTCAGCATTAGCAACCATAAGCAGGAAATGGAAACAAACAACCCCACCGACAATAGAACAATGCATCAAAGCGATAGACGACTCCAAGCGCTACGAAATGATGGCACGGAAAGCGAGACCAAAAGCAGCATACCACTCTACGGCATGGGAAATATGGGACGAGAACAAGCTACAATCCCGTAAAGGAGCTCATACCCAACACACCACATAAAAACACCATATGAGGACACTTACCCACTTCCTAACAACATGCTCCACGATGGCAGCACTTCCCTCTTCCTACCACAACCTCAACAAAAGAATCAGAGGAATCCACATCCCGCTAAGTCACCCTGCCCCCCCCTCCCCACTCCCCCACTCCCCCACTCCCCACCCCCTCCCACCCCCCCCAAGGGAATAAATAAAAACACAGGCATACCAGCTCACGACATCCTCATACACCGACCCACACTCTCAAGGATAAACGAAAGGACCCAAGCAAACAGGTGAACGACTCCACCAGCAGCAGGGACGAGACACAACACATCACCAAGCAGGCACACCTCACCAGGGTAAATATACCATCCCTACTCTGGAACACCCTAAAGAACACGCACCCTCTGCAACCACACGTTACACATTGCAACCTAGCATGAGGCACAAACGAATAGAGGACTAGCAACAAATCACAAAGCTGTGCCCAAAGACTGAAACCTGCACACCTGAATCAAATTGCTAATTGTAAAAATGACTATGTGTACAAAACATTGAACTTGGAGACTGTATACTATGTTCCCCCCCCCCCTGCTTTCTTCTGTACCCCACCACTCCAACCCACCAAAATAAAAATTGTCAAATTCAAAAAAGGTGCCAAAGTTATTCACTTTGCCTGTCAATGGTTTTAATGTTGTTGCAGATCAATGTATAGACATGACAGGTCCACTGTAAAAATCAATAAATGCATGAAATATCTTGACTGTGTTCTAAGTTACATTCTCAGTTACAAATGATTCCCTATATGTCATGATGTCACCTAAAATGTCCTTGCAAAACCCCTAAAATGACAGCTTCCATTCATGGTCATTTGAAACGTTGTGAGTAATGCAGATTGTTATAGCAGCCTCTGTGGTTTACTGTCATCCCTGCAATGTGCTGCTCACCCATCCAGCTTTGAAAGGGAGTTGTACATGAACTATGCAGCATTTTTCAAGTGAAACCAAACATCGCCGGCCAGATCTGCGTCTGAGGTTATAAATAATTGGAAAATTATCTAATTACACATTGCTGGTGATCATAGCTCTTACGGGAACATAGACGGAAACCTCTATTACCATCCAAGATTCTCTTATATGAAAGTGCGTCCTGTAATATTCATGAATAATCAATGTGTAGAAATCCTTTCCGTTTTGAAAAATGAAATTGTAGCTTTTAAATAGGGACTGATGCAATTTTCTGCTGCATTTTCCTACCTGCCTTCTCTCTTAGAAATCGGCAAGTGTCAGTTTTGAAATTCAATTGTTCTTCACTGAATATGACTTTAATTACAGTTGCACGTAGCAGTCAAGATACAGTATTACACACTCGGCCTGTTATTTTACTGGCAGGTCATGCTTTCAAATTATGTACTGCACTATGTGTAACATCACACCATGCATAAAAAACATATTGCAAAATGACTTAATTAATGGCTATAAATAGTCACTGCAGTCCAGGTGTCTCTCATTCCAACAGAGGGGCTGTGGAGAGAGAGAGACTTGCTGTCTCCTCTGGCATGTCAGTAAGTCCCAACAGTCTTGGACATGGACAGCGCTGTATTTAGCGCAAGGCTGACAAGGCATGTGCTATGGGTGGCACTTTCAGGGGGTGGCGGCATAAAAAGCCGCCCCCCCAAATGCCTGCCAACCTATTGCCCTGGGAGACCAAAGAGCTGGCCGGCTGGCTACCTCAGGGCCCCCCAAGGCTGGCATCTCCTGATGAAGGCGGGCAGCAAGGGAGCACTGTCCCTTGAGCTCTCCCTGCGAATGCTCCCTCACGCTCACCGCAGTCACTCCAACTCCGGCATCACTAAGAGGTGTGCAAGGGAGCTGAGCAGGAAGATCAGAGCTACCTCGCCACCCGCCTAAACTCTGCTCCTGTCTCCCCGACCGCCTGCCAGCCCGGCCAGCAGCAGCCTCACTGCACCACAGGGAAAAATTCTAAATGTAAGCAAAAAGATAATAAATGTGAGTGTGTTTGTGTGTGTTTGTTACTGAGTGTGTTAGTGTGTCTCTTAGTGAGCGTTTGTGTCTGTTAGTGAGTGTTAGTGTGTGTCTGTTAGAGTGTGTGTCTGTTAGAGTGTGTGTGTGTGTCTGTTAGAGTGTGTGTATGTGTACCTGTTAGTGAGTGTGTGTGTATGTCACTGAGAGAGTATATGTGTTTGTCAGTTAATGTGTATGTATGTGTGTCTATCAGTGTGTGTATGCTTGTGTCAGTGTGTGTATCCGTGTCTGTCACTGAGAGTGTGCGTCTGTCAGTGAATGTGTATGTCTGTCTGTCAGTGAATGTGTGTGTCTGACACTGAGTGTATATATGCCTGTCAGTGAGTGTGTATGTGTGTTTGTCAGTGTGTATCTGTCAGTGAGTATATGTGTGTCCCAGTGTGTGTGTGTGTTACACTGAGTGATTGTGCATCTGTCAGTGAGTATGCATGTGTGTCTGTCGGTGAATGTGAGTGTGTGTGTAACTGTGAATGAGTAAGTGTGTATGCCTGTGAATGTGTATGTTTCAGTGAAAGTGTGTGTTGGTTAACCAGTGTGTGTGACAATGACTGTGTATCTGTGAGTGTATGTCAGTGCATGCATCAGTGAGGGCATGTGTCTGTTAGGAAGAGAAATTTGGAAAAGGGGGGTGTCTGAGTTTTGTCATGCCTAGGGCAACATAAAATCAGAATACACCACAGGACAGGGGAGTACCTATATGTCCCAGTGCTGCTTTAAGATTGATGGAACTAAACCATAACCCTATTTTTTTACATAAATACATAAAATAAATTAAAGCGTGATGCTGGAGTATGCATTTAGTCAAAATATTGCCTTCTGTAATTTGACTTATGATTTCTCCAGATTCCATTGATTGCATAATTTTCACATATATTTACACTTCATTTATTTCCATTAATAGAGGAAGAGAGTGAGTGTTCTCCAAGTTTCCAAGATGGCACTATTTCCCTAACACCATTATCTATTTTTATATAATGTGATTTTATTCTTTCAAAATATATATATAAATTTTATTTTTTATTTTTTTTATGGTGGTTTTGTTCCACAACATATGGAGTGTGAAAAATAAACTATTCCCTGCTAATCGTGCTGCTATGAATGCAACTCCCCCCATGTTCAGTCAAATGCTGACACACAGACTGGCTCTCTTTTACTCTTTCCCCCTGTCTATCATGAGACAATGGATCAGCATTGTTTGTTACAGCTGCTGGTCCAACTGCCATCAGTGATGTTGTCGATGTAGGGCACATTGGCCAGAGGCAGCACAGGTTGTAGGCAGGGTAGCTGCTGGGGCTACAGGGCACTCACAGTCTGCAGTTTTCGAGCCAGTCCTTAGCAGTTGCCACACGCTAACTCCTCATGAACAGTCACTCCCCTTACTTACCCCTTACACCCAGTCACATTGCCAAATTCACCCTGCCACACTCACTCTGTCATGACCACCTTGCACAGTCATCCTCGTAAAAACACAGGCACCCCTAGGAACAGGCAGCACCCCACAGACAGTAATCCTCATACTGGCACAATCACCCCTCATACACAACACGGCCCCACTGAAACACAATGCACACAGCAAGACTATAAGCCACCTCCTCTATACACACAACACACTGCAAGCAACTTCCTCCACACATACGCTCCTAGACACAGAGATAGGTGTGTTCACAGACACAGGGATACACAACAGATATGCATTCTAGGCACAGTCATGACTACACATACACACAGATACACACTCACAGATACACAAGGATACTCACTGCCAGACACAGACTCTCAGGCACATACATACTTCTACACAATGTCAGACATGCACACACAGATACCAATACACACTGTCAGACACACACTGTGAAATGTGTGACTGTATATGTCAATTTATGTGTGTGTGTGTGTGTGTGTGTGCCACCACTACTACCCACAGTCAACATTGCTCTAAAAACAATGTCTTTTTTGTTGTGCTTATAATAGGAAAGTGGTCTTGCCATTTCCACCATTGTTGACTGTGGGTAGTAGTGGTGGCACTAACACACACACACACACACACATACATTGACAGATACAGTCACACATTCACAGTGTGTGTCTGGCAGAGTGTATTGGTATATGTATGTGCATGTCTGACATTGTATAGAAGTATGTATGTGCCTGAGAGTCTGTGTCTGGCAGTGAGTATCCTTGTTCATCTGTGAGTGTATATCTGTGTGTATGTGTAGTCATGACTGTGCCTACAATGCATATCTGTGTCTGTGTATCTCTGTGTCTGGGAACACACCTATCTCTGTGTCTAGGAGCGTATGTGTGGAGGGAGTTGCTTGCAGTGTGTTGTGTGTATGGAGGAGGCTGCTTGTAGTCTTGCTGTGTGCATTGTGTTTCCGTGGGGCTGTGTTGTGTATGAGGGGTGATTGTGTCAGTATGAGGGTTACTGTCTGTGTGGAGCTCTCTGTGCCTAAGGGTGCCTGTGTTTTTATGAGGATGACTGTGCAAGGTGGTCGTGACAGAGTGAGCATGTCAGGGTGAATTTTGCAATGTTACTGGGTGTAAGGAGTAAGTGAGGGGAGTGACTGTTCATGACACACACAGATACCAATACACACTGCCAGACACACACTGTGAATGTGTGACTGTATCTGTCAATGAATGTATATGTGTCTCTCTATATCAGTGTTTGTGTGTGTATATGTGTGTGTATCAGTGTGTGTATGTGTGCATGTGTATTTGTGTTTGTGTCCAAAGTGGCAACAAGGCTGCAATGTGAGGCTGATATGGTATGAGTAATGTCATGGTAATGTGACAAAATATTTGCTTTTGCTTCCATTAATTAATGTGCTATCTAGGCATATCAAAACCAAAAATACATTTAAACACTACTTTCCACCCAAAAACATTATTTTCCAGGACGCACAAAAACATAACTTTCAGGTTTCTGCAAACTGCTTGGTAGTGAAGGTGTTAAGCAGTGAGACTGCAGGGGCATGATCGATACACAAAATCTGTTTCATCAATCTAAAGTTGTTTAGGTAATGAGAGTATTCGTTTAAATATAACCCTATATGATTCTATAATGCTATACCTAGTCCCAGCCTATCACTGCCCTTCTGTTTGGATAGAATTGGATTTGACAAGTGTGTTTTGAACATTCTGTGTTTGGCTAAACATGAGGGGCCATGGGTGCTGGAGAAAACCCAGAACAGTTTGACAAAGAAACCTGGGGTTTGCACCCATAAACTCACAATCCTGCTTACAGCTAGGGATGTATCTTCTGTGAGGCAAACAAGGCATCTGCCTTGGGCGGCACTTTGCAGGGGGCGGCAAAAAAAGCCACCCTCACACGCCCAGGCAGATCCCTTGTTTGCCTCGTGTCCTGGAGGGCTAAAGAGGTGGCCGGCTGGCCACTTTTGAGCACCCCCGAGGCGGGTGACAGGCAGCAAGGGAGCATACTCACCTGAGCTCTGCCTGCTCAGCTCCCTCCTCGCCGCTTAATGAAGCGTGGAGCCGGAATATGACGTCAGACCGGATCACTAAGCGGCGCGCAAGGGAGCTGAGCAGAAAAATCAGAACTCCCTCGCCACCTACTCTGCTTGTCCCCCTGCCTGTCCATCAGCCACAAGTAAGCAATCCACTCCAGCTCTCCCAGGGAGGATGGGTGGATTTAAAATAAACATAAATAATACAAATAATAATTAAAATAATAATTTGTGAGTGTTGGGGGAAATGTGTGTCTGTGAGTGAATGTGTGTGTGTGTGTGACTGTGAGTGAATGTGTGTGTGACTAAGTGAATGTGTGGCTGTAAGTGTATTTGTCTAAGTGAGTTTGTGTCTCTTAGTGTATGTGTGTGTGTGTCTATGTGAGCGTGTCTGTGTGTGAATATATGTGTGTGTGTCGGTCTGTCAGTGCATGCGTCTGTCAGAGCTTGCGTCTGTCAGTGAGAGTGTGAGTCTGTTAGTGTGTGTCCGAGTAATAGTGTGTGTCTGTCTATCAGTGTGTCAAATCAGTGAGTGTGTGTGTATGTCATTGTTTGTCAGTGTATATGAGAGTGTGTCTGTCAATGAGTGTATGCGTCTGTCAATGAGTGTGCGTCTATCAGTCAAAGTGCGGCCTTGACAGGAATGGGTGAGAAAAATGTAAATTAGGGGTGGGAGGGTGCCTGCCTAGGGCAGCACAAATCCTAAATACACCACTGCTTACAGCCCCATAACCACTGCAACGTCCCTCTAAGGTGTACAGATTTGTATAATGAGTTGTTGATGTGTAGCTCTACCAGTCAGTGAAAGATGCCAATGACTCTCATTAGTTCAGGTACATCAGCTGATCCCTCTATGTTTATTTAATGAAGTCTCTGACTTTTCATTATTTTATCAGTAGTTCCAAGTGCACATTGTTGTGTACTTTTCACCTTGTGTGCCATTAGCATGTTGACATTAGAATTTTAACTTAAAATAAAGCTGACACCTGATGTTAATGTCATTCTTGTAGTGTAATTAAAAAATGTAATATTTTTTTTTTACCTCATTGTGTTAAGCCAGTAAAAAATTTTTTTCGAAAAACGGGAAAAAAAATTCTGTTCTACATCTGTTCTATCTGTTGCTACTTTGTATTGTAATACTGTAACCTCAATAAACATTTTAATTACAAAAAACATTTTTTTTTTTTAATCTGGTGAACTCTAATGTCTGGAATGTCCTCCAATATATATTAGATACAAGTCATCAATTATCCTAACATATACATTGAAATAAAACCAAAAGCTGTGCTGTTCGTCAAAATAACCCTTATACTTAAATGTTCTTTACATAATTCAAAACAAAATATCTTACAGATTGATACTGTTTACATCTAACCAAACTATAGCAGGTTTAGTTGTAACTATATCCACTTGGATAGTTGACAATTTCTCCGTGTGCAGATGGCCATCTTGGAATTGGATCATAAATTTAAAATTGTTATTATAAAAGAAGGCTGCAGGGACCATGTGATGTCACCATCCTGTGATTTAATCCCAGTTTTAAACTACAAAAGGAAGGGGATACAGTCGATAGAAGAGTCATTACATTTTTAATTGGCTTTAAATACAGCAGAGGTACATGCAAATTATTATTTTTATAGTCTTATAATATATGCATTGTGATATATGTCTCCCTAAACTTTTTTTGGCTGTTCATTTGAAACTAAGAAATATGAGCTAGGAAAAACATTTAAGCGAAATGCACTTCACCTTCCCAGACTAGCGCACTGTAGTGGTTATGGTGCTTAGTAAATGCTGCTTAGTGAATAAACTGCATAATATTTTCCAAGGCACTTTATATTGAGAGCCTATAGCGTAAGAGCGATATAAATGTTATAAGGAATTAGCCAACTAATAACAGCAAGACTTTCAGCATTCTATGATAATAAGATAAAAACTCACTTTTTGAAACAGATTAAAGCAGATCTGTCAAATTCAGAGGTCTTTGCATATATTGCAAAGACCCTCAAAATGGGAAGTTCCAATGTGGGTCCGGTGAACACAGGTTTCAGGGAAGTGAGTTTTTCTTACCTCCGGCTGCCCATCGTGGCCACTGCCATCTTCACGATGCAGGTCCTCCTCTGTTCCTGGAGCTTCAGTTTCCAGGAGACGCGTCAGTCCTGTACTCTGGCACATATGCAAGAGTGCAACACTAAAGTCTATTTAGGATACTGCGAGAGCACATGTTGCTCCTTAGACAAAGCCTGACATCGGCACTCTGCCTTTTGTCAACCTCAGGCTCTACCATAAAACAAAGTAGTCTTTAATTTGTCTTATGGTATCTCTGGATTGCATTGGAATTTCAATGGAATTCCAGCAGTCTTAATCAGTATTTCATAAAGATTATACCTTTAGAAAATACTGATGGTCACATATCCACTTTAAATATATATACCGTATATATATATATATGTATGTCACCGAAACAGCAATGTTGTTTCTATAGCTAGTCTGATATAAATAATGAGTCACCCCCGGTTTCTAAGTTCACCATTATTGTGTCTAAAAATAATTCAAGAATAAGTTCATTTTTATATATATTTCACTCTTCACAAATAACCTTTAGATGGTTTATTTTGTAAATGGCAAGACCACCTTCCTACTATGTTCTTATAAGCAAAGAAAACCTTTTGTTTTAGGGCATTGTTGACTGTGGGTAGTAGTGGTGGCAGTTCCGATACACCTTAAAGGCTTTACGATTGTCATAGTTGTCTGCACCTCTCATGCAAATGGGTTTGTAAAATTGGTGCAATCTCTTCCTGCAGCCAAAGAGTTAAGATAAGGGAAGACAAAGAAAAAGCCTTTTTTTGACAGTCAGAAAGTACTCCTCTTGTCATGAGAACCTCATTATACAAAATATCTCCTGGAATTTCTAGTTGCCATAGAGATCCGAGGGCGCATGTTTATTAGACTTTTTTATGTTGCTTCTTTAATCCTTTTTATTTATTTATTTGAGGACTCAAAAAGAAACTGCAAAAGCAATTGTGCGTTATACACAGAAGGAGATAAAAAGAAACAGTCTGCTACAAAAGACTCATCCCGCCTGTTACCTCAATGCCTAATCTGGGATGCTCAAACCACTTTGGTCCACGTGATGCAGTATATCGAAGAGCAATATGTGATTTTTGGTTTAAAAGAAGCCTATTTTTTCATGTCTTCGTTAATGTGCATGTTTGAAGAATCCAATGATGAAATACTATTCAAACCTTTGTAGATACTTAAAAAGACCAAAATATGAGGCATGCCAGTAAACAGTAATTATCAATATACCAGACACTTAAGTCTTCACTAACAATCACAGGTTTACAGGCATATGCACTGCTCTGGATGTGGACTCTACGGAGCTATTTAATAATTTGTGATGAGTACACAACTTGCTTGAAAATTTTAATAAAATAAAGAAAAATAAAGGAAAAATCTCATGTAAATTGATTTAACTTGTTTCCCCTAATTTTGCAAGTCTGTTGTCAGCGTACCACAATGTACTGTTTTGTGAACAAATCACTATTTTATTAAAAACCTTATAAAAAAAAATATTTAGAAAAGTGAATTATGTTGAATCAATTAAACAGTGAAAACTTGCGTGAAGTCAGACGTATTGTGTTTACTGAGAGACCCATGTCAGGTCAGCTTAAAACACCCATTGCGTTCGTGTATGGTGACTTGTGGGTTTGTTCAAACAGGTTCGATATTTAAAGCAAATATGTGGTTTCTATTATATCAGCATGTTAGTTTCCAAGCAAGCAAGAAAAAAGGCTTTGACTGTGAGTGTGCGTGTGTGCAGAGCCGATTTGTGCATCTGGACAAAATTATATAAACTGAAAAAAAAAAAAAATACCCACAGCCACAAAT
Organism: Pelobates cultripes; assembly: GCA_933207985.1. Classification (NCBI taxonomy): domain Eukaryota; kingdom Metazoa; phylum Chordata; class Amphibia; order Anura; family Pelobatidae; genus Pelobates; species Pelobates cultripes. The sequence continues at coordinate 334,500,921 of OW240913.1, forward strand.
CAACACCAGACAGACTTAAAACCTGGAAGGATATCAAGACTTTGGAGTGGGTGTATATGGAACAAATACAAGGGTGGACAACCTTGGCTGTCGATGGACTACAATTTCCCGAATTATGTGTCAAGCAGAGAATTCTGGGAAATACAAACTAACAACAGCTGTAAGACAAACACTCAACACTTCTTGTATAGAAGTTGACAGACACATTTATGCTGATTGTGTCATCACTTTGAACCGCTTGCTGCAGGGTCGGTCTAGCCCGTCATAAATAAAGCTTAATATTTTTGAAATAATATTAAGAAATGCATGATGTTAAAACTTTACTGATAGGATAAGTAGTCTAAAGGTTTTTATAGTGAATAATAACCATATATAAATTCATTTAGCATGCGCACAAATTTATTCATACAGGGCTAATAACTAAAGTGACAATTCAAAGTGAATATCAAAATCAAGGTCAAAATAATTGAATTGACAAAAGTCAGCTATGCTTTCAATTTAGTTCCTCAGTTTTTTTACATCACTTTGAATTCACACTTTTGTAAATAACCCTGGTATAGCTTGAATTGTCAGGAATGCAAAATTATTTTAAAAATGTTTAGGTCAAAATATCCTAGTTGGAGAAAATTATATTGTAAGTTAGCTATGTCCTCAGTTTGGTTTATACTAGCCTAAAATTTGAAATATGACTCCAATCGGAATTCTCAACAATTCAGACCTTCAGTGAATAATCCTGCAAATGGATTATCTTCATTTCACATTGTAATAGAACCATAACCATGTTGTAACTCTAGGGTAGACACAATTATTGCACCTCGATAGAATGTTCTGTCGCAGTATAGCAGACGTGTGTGGCTGAAATTTATATATGAGAGTGTGGGTTCCTAGGTACACTCAAATACAGGGCCAATTTTTTCTCTGTATCCCTTGCCTAACTATCTACAAATGTACAAAGAGGGACACTTTAAAGGGACACTATAGTCACACAGACCACTTCAGCTCAATGAAGTGGTCTCGGTGCCAGGTCCCTCGAGTTTTAACCCTTCAGAGAAACTGCTATGTTTACATTAGGGGTTAAGCCAACCTCTAGTGGCTGTCTTCCAGACAGCCGCTAGAGGCGCATCTGCGATGCTGGATGCGAATTTCACATCCATTGTGCAGAGTGTCCATAGGAAAGCATTGATAAATGCTTTCCTATGGACTGTTTGAATGCACGCTCGACACTTGCATTCCGCTCCACTAGGGAGCTGACGTCGGCGGGGGAGGAGAGGTCACCAGCGCCGAGGGAGCCCGGCGCTGGAATAAGGTAAGCTGCTGAAGGGGTACCCTGAGGGTGGGGACACTCACAGGGAACCATATTGTCATGAAAACCGCTTTGTTTTCCTGACACAATAGTGAGCCTTTAATTTATGAGTGGGGGTGTCGCCAGGGCCGCAGATGTTTTTAGAAATTTGCAGTTACATACTAATAACAATTTATGAAACTAAAATAAAATTTAGAACAAGAATACGCTGTATTGTATTTACACAGACGATTGCTAAACACATTTATTGTAGTTTAAAGACACGTTACTGTGTGTGTTGCTGTGGAGCTCTGTGCTCTGTTATACACTCAGACATATGAACAATATGGAGCTTCCAGAAAAGAGGGACTGTAGGATAGAAAAGATGTGTTCCCACAATAGGGACTGTCCCTCCTAAATGTGGGCACTTGGAAGGTATGCCTTGTTTAGGTGGGCTCTGTGGGAACATTTGTGTGAGTTTGGATTAGTTTAGCATGTTTTTGAAGAAAACCTCTGTATAAACGTTATCACTAATGACAAAAAATATTAAATTTTGCACCTCTTTTGTTACATTTTAAATCGAGTTGAAATGGTAATTTTCTCTGGGTGCACAACCTAATGCAATGTACTATGCATGCTTATAATTGTACCTTTGGAAAAATAGGGCTGATGGGAGTAGACATTTTGCTTTTCCAGCAGACAACCACCGACAAAGCTTTAGTAACACAATGTTTAGTGATTTAAGAGGTTGGGTTATGGATGCATACCTCTGCAAGCTATGTGTGCACATTAATAGCTAAAGAAGAGGTTAAATATTCTTAAAACCAATACGTATTCTGGTCACATGGCTCTCACAATCAACATGTCATTCTTAAATTATTTAAGCAGACAGAGAAAGCTTCTATCGCCTCCACAGCTTTGGGAAATTGCAAACAATTCACAAAGTATTTCTGTGATTATACTTAAATAGAAGATATTGCTTCATGGAGTCACATAAGGAAACTGTAAAACCATTCGATCACAAATAACAGATAATATTTTCTGTATATTTCCTTCAACATTGTAAGATAAAATATATAGGTGAAATGGAAAATATATATTTTTTATAAATAATTTAGTAACTCACATGTAGTCATTGCCCTGCGGATTATATTTATTTATTTTGAATTACGTAAATTAGTCGTATACATAATAAAATGCTATTAACTAAGAATTAAGAATGGTCATACAAATATAAAATTTAATGGCAGGCGTTATGCTATTCGCCCCATAAACCATGGAATTTCATTTTTTTTAGGTCCCACAAATGTCACAAGGTTTATTTAAACATTCACGTTTATATGTCAGCCTCGATTTTACCAAATAAGTGTCTGCAGAATAAAAAGCCTCGCTCTTATGATATGTCGAGGTCCATCTTTAGTCTTCTGGTTATCTAATAATCTGCGCTAACAATGTAAAATAATAATGTATTATAATGTAATACTGATTACTGCCAATACTGATTATTCACTGGCCATGCCCCTCCTCCCCCCAACCTACCACACACACACACACGTCAAAGGAATTTGCTCACATTGTACATGGCTGAATGTTGATTGTCCTCGTAAATATATATATATTGCATTGTCACCAATAAGTAAAATCTAACTGACCAAGAGTAGAGGGATGTTTTTATGACGTTCTAGACATTTATTTCATATATACATTGCTACTAGTCGATTATAATATATGTATTTTTGTTTTCAGATTTGTTTATCAACATTATATGTGTGTGTACTCTTACTAACAAACAATGAGTGCTCAATTATAGGTAGAGTTAAAAATTTATCTCAATGAGAATTGAGAATCTGAACTGAATTCTGCTTTTTTTGGTAAATTCTAAAGTCAAAACAAAGTACTCGAAAACTACAAAGTATTGTTTGAAAAAAAGACCACATCACTTTTTAAAGAGATTTTATAGGATGTGTATTTTGAATATTTTTCATTTACTTAAAAGTAGCACTCTAAGAACTATTAACACTATGATACAGTAAAGTTGTTAAGGTGCAAAGAGTCTATGGATACCATGCCACGGTTTCTGTCAAACCACTGGAGGAGTTTGGAAAAAAAGCAGGGCTCTCCAGGTACTAACAGTTCCCTCACCTCCCCTGACCCCCTTCTGTCACCTGGGCAATATGAATTCCATATTATTTGAACTATTATGTTAGGATGAACACGCAGAGCTGTAGTGTTTATGGTACTTAGAGTGCCCCTCTAAGACGTCAACTCATCTCAACTGATAAAAAGCTAGGCTGTAATGACTTTCTTCTTACAATCTTGTAGCACTTAGAGGAATATAAAAATAAAAAGAAAATGTTACATTTGTGGTGGTATTTTAGTAACACACTGGGCACAAGACTCAAACCGCAGGAGAAGTGGCTTTAATGTGGCTGGGTACAAAACACTGATCATTTGCTCAGCACAAGGACAGTTATAAACATACATCTATACAGATACACCAGTTTAAAAGGGGAATTCTGATCACTACAACCACTACACCACGATTCTCCTAGAAAAACATTATGAATATGCAGGTAGGCTCAGGCAACTGCAACTGAGAGAGATTTCACAGCAAGCTGAGACATGGCTAGTAACTGTCAACGTCAAGAGCCTATTTACTGTTATACCCTTAGAAGGTAGAATCTTGGCCATATCACAAGTTTTATCAAACTCTGAAGTATTCACGTGACCTGATTTGGCATTTATCCTTCAGATGTTGGCTAGCGCGATCAGCTGATGTTCTAAGCCAATCAGTAGCTTAGAGCATCAGCTGACCTCTCTATCCAATCAGCGGTGCCCCTGTCCCCATGAAAAGCCAAATGCTGCTGGGTGCCTGGAGATCCTTTTTGGTTTTTGGGGTGCTGGAAACAGGCTGTTGGGTGAAACCATTTGAGAACAATCTAACTCCTTAAGCTAAGAGAGTGACTGGGGGCCTCCTATTACCATAACAACTTAATTTTAATAAAGTTGTTATATTGAACGGAGTGTTCCTTTAAGTTTTATTAGGTGGTTGTTTTTGTTTTTTTTGCCAACATCACCCAAAGAAAGTATGGCTCCACTGCACACATACCTTTTGCTCAAGGCATAGGAATTGAATAGCAAAGTGCATAGTGTGGTGTTTGTGCAGAGATAATAATGGAAGCATAAAAAAAAATAATTGGTTTTGAATGAGCTAACGTGTCTGAATTTTCATAGGCAGAAAAACTGTGCTAAAAATGTAAAATGCTAAAGCTTTAATACCTTAATAAAAGACTAAGTGCTTGAGTTGTTCAAAAGCAGATTTGATTGTGTTCGTTTCAGGTACTTAGATCCCCCTAGAAATAATAGACTCTCTGTAGTAATGTTTAGCGGTACCAAGAACAATCAGCATCAGTGTGTTTTAGGAAATCCATTTATTCAAAGTCCTTTACATGTATTAGAAGATTGAAGACTCCTATATACATTAACCCCTTACGCATACAGGGATTATTTCATAATCACCATATAAAACTACAAAACCCCTTTAAACGGCATGACAGAACCTCACTTCAGATTGACAACACAAAGTTTAAAAAAGAAAACAAAATATAGCGCTCACATCTTGCTTCCTTTGCTGCAGCAAAGTTTATTACCTGCAGAAACCTCTTTTTTTCTGACAGATTTTTTCCACGGTTCACTAACACTACTCTTGTCAATGCAACCAGCTGCCAAAAAATCGTACAATCTGCCTCTACGTTCACTTGTGCCACCACCATTTATAACATTGTAGCCAAAGCCAAGGCCACCCCTCTTTTCATCAGTTGAGCTTTCGTCATGCACGTTTGCCTTTTGTGCGCTTGCGTGTTGTCTGGGACCATGCGTCACAAAATCCCCACATGAAGGCACTGGGAAACCGTTCCTGTAAAAGGCCGCATTGCCCACGCTTAAGTCCATATGCTGAGAAGTGCCAGGCAAAGGATTAGTGGACGAACTGGAGCCTGCAATATTCCCGCCGTTTGCGCTAACAGAGAATGGGATATTTAAATAATGGCTACCACAGTCTTGGTAAAAACAACATGTCTGGAGACTACTGTTGTCCTCTTTGGCTATCCGCAGGCGTTTCTTATAAGGACAATCCTGAGGAACGAACCATTCCTGTCCAGAAGGTGCTCCTAGAGAGCAAGCTGAAAAGCACCAGTTATTCTGCATTAATATCTCTCCGTGGATGCGTTTCATCAAGTTATTGATCAATACGGATCTTCTCAGGAACACTTCTGGGTCATCAATAAATTTCAGTTTTTCCAAAGACATGTAAAGAACATGGGCTCTCTCTTCAAAGATTGAAACATTCTGAATCAGGGGAAAGAAATAAAATAAATTAGAATCATTTTTTTCAATTGGTTCTGTAATTGGATAGACACCAAACGCAAAGAATATATTTTCTAAAAATAAATAAATCTAGCCACCATACTAAAGGTGTTTGTTTTGTGGGGGGGGGTAGTTTAGGAGGGGGGGAGGAGGATGGGAGGGGGGGAGGGGTAGTTACTTAAATGTCTTATAAAAATAAAAAGATTAAAAATAAAACATCAAAATCATTTTTTTAAAATGGGTAGAAAAGAAAGCAAAAACTAGAGCATCCTTCACTCTTACAAAAAGAATAAGATGCAAAGACCGTATTTGTGTTTAATAATATTTAAGCAGGTTAAATAGAAATTATATTTCTGAAATAAAAGTCTACAAAATCTAATTACTGCAGCCAGTGTTCAGACTCTTAAAACACAGAGAGATGGTTTTATTTATTTATTTTAAGAAAACTCCTGTAAAAATGATGGCAGTAAAAAAAATTCCTTCTTGACCCCAGAATTGCAGTCAGATTTATCCTTGGATCAAGAAGCTATTACCCTACAGTTGAAAAATTATATAATTGAATATTATGTTTTTGTAAGTATGCATCTAGTTGCTGTTTGAACATATGTATGGACTCTGATAAAACCACTTCTTCAGGCCGAGAATTCCATATCCTGATTGTTCTTACTGAAAAAGATCTTTCCTTTGCCTTAGGCCAAATCTCATTAATTCCAGTCTAAATGCATTACCTTATGTCCTATGTAAAGTCCTGTTTGTGAATAGATTTCCAGGCAATGGTTTGTATTGTCCCCGGACATGTTTGTATAATGTTATCATATCCCCTTTGAGGCAAAGTTTTTCTAAACTAAAGAGGTTTAAATTTGTTAACCTTTCTTCATAGCTAAAATGTTCCATTCCTTTTAATGTATACATTAACAGGGCTATTTATAGGTAAATATAGTTGAATTGGAAAACATTCTCCAAATCTCCTATGCTTTGCTCTTTTGGTCTAAACTTGTAAATTTGCTTTGAATTCACTTTGAATTAATCACTAAAAAGTGAATTTGCAGCAGCAAATATCCCAATTCAATTAGTTTAAATTCAGATAATTCTGGCACAATATATTTGTCTGCCAGCCACAATATATTAGCAGAATTAAGTGGAATTAAGGCCAGATGAAAGTTCCCTTAACATAATTGGACATGATCAAGGATTGCTTATAAATTAAATCTTGAACTTACAATATTGCTGTTTCCCCAAAGCATCTGATGTTTCAACTAAATGTACTATTTCCTTTTATTTTTCTAATGTAAAGTTACTTGCAATAATTATAATGTTAATAATTATGTTGACAGATGAATAAAGAAGGCCAACAGGCAAGTTATTATAGCAAGTGGTGAAACAATGGAATGGGGCTTTAACGTAACAGGTTTATTTACGTTAGCTGAAATTGCTACGGGTAGAGAAGCCAATACAGTAAAATAACCTGTACAATTACATAAAATAAGTTGAAAACATAACACATTTTAAAAAACAAAGTCCTCAATGTATACAGGTGATACTCGAAAAATTAGAATATCGCGCAAAAGTTAATTTATTTCAGTAATGCAATGTAAAAGGGGAAACTAATATATGAGATAGACGCATTACATGCAAAGCAAGATAGTTCAAGCCGTGATTTGTCACAAGTGTGATGATTATGGCTTACAGCTCATGAAAACCCCAAATCCACAATCTCAGTAAATTAGAATATTGTGAAAAGGTGCAACATTCTAGGCTCACATTGTCCCACTCTAATCAGCTAAGTAAGCCATAACACCTGCAAAGGGTTTATGAGACTTTAAATGGTCTCTCAGTCTGGTTCAGTAGGACTCACAATCATGGGGAAGACTGCTGACCTGACAGTTGTGCAGAAAACCATCATTGACACCCTCCATAAGGAGGAAAGCCTCAAAAGGTAATTGCGAAGGAAGTTGGATGTTCCCAAAGTGCTGTTTCAAAGCACATTAATAGAAAGTTATGTGGAAGGGAAAAGTGTGGAAGAAAAATGTGCACAAGCAGCAGGGATGGCCGCAGCCTGGAGAGGATTGTCAGGAAAAGGCCATTCAATAGTGTAGGGGAATTTCACAAGGAGTGGACTGAGGCTGGATACAGCCCTAGTCACATCTGCATGTGACTTGCACAGACTCCAAAACACTTCCTATCAAGAGAGATCTAATTTTTAAACTTTCTTTATTGCACAGTCTGTTTAATTTAGAATTTCATACCATTTGCTCTGCTAAAAGTCTTCTAGACCGTGCAGTAGCCTCCTGTGTGTGTGATTAAAGTTCAATTTACTGAGCACGAGCCTTTTATAACATCTAGTCTGTGTAAGTCACAGCCAGGAGAGGTGTGGCTAGGGCTGCATGGGCAGAAACAAAAGTGATTTAACTTCTAAATGGCAGAGAATTGAGCAGAGAGACAGCAGGGGCATGATTTATACACTATAACTACTTAATTAAACTAAATTTGTTTTGATGCCTATAATGTCCCTTTAACCCCTTAAGGACACACGGCATGTGTGACATGTCATGATTCCCTTTTATTCCAGAAGTTTGGTCCTTAAGGGGATAAGGATGTCAACAAGCGTTCTTGCCACATACTGCTAAGCTATGCAATTGGGGAGGGTTAAAACCACTTGGGTGCCGAAAAAACTCTGTAATAGCATACAAAATTATAAAAATTTATTCTGAACTGATATATGTGTAACCGTGTTAAGTAAAATACTTTTCAGGAAGTACATATAATAGAGTACACCACTGCACAAAAAGTTCTTTTCATTTTTTTATTTCACATGGTTTCTATAAACCTGCACTCTATCAACATAAAAAAATATATAATGAACTCAGAAAATAGCAGGAATATATCTGAAGAACTATTGTATTTCCTGAAAAAATAAGCAAGACTTGTTCTGGAAAATATCAAGAATAAGTTGGAGTAAGGCCATACACGACACTTTTTTTTACTGTTACTTAAGATTGGGGCCCCCACTTATTTTAGGAAACAGGACCGCACCAGACTTCCATAATATATACTATATGTGCTTTTTTGAGGATTAAGTAAAACAATGTGTATTTGGCCTCAAACGCACTTAAGTAATTCACAGAAAAACTAGATTTCTGGCAATGTATGTCTAATGATTTTTGTATAAGAGGTTTTTTATGTTTTTTTTCTTGTAAAAACCTAAAAAGAATGATCAATTTCTAAGAAATACAGACGTGCTATGATACCAGGAAAACCAAATTGTCTAAGGAATTCTGTTTTTAAGTTGTTTTTTTCGTTTTACAAATATTTTTCAAATAGTATAACAGAAACAGTCGTAATAAAAAATACATGATTGCCAAGACTGTGTACATGAAAACATATAAAAAGAAAGCATTATTATTATTTAGAAATGTTAAAAGATTTTATTTATGTCATATCTAAACACATTTGGCGAACATTCAGCATTTATGAAAAAGAGGCCTAATATTTGTTTTAGCATTTGGCTATTTCCACAGTTGAAGCACAGCTGTGTGTCAAGTCACAAGATCTTTGTAAAGTCGAGACAAAGGAAAATATTGTGTAATAATTTAAATGACTAAGGGAATGTGTATATTCCTAAAAAGATTCTGATTAAATATTCTAGGAACTTGTCTGCACTTTAGCT